>CM045771.1:93055285-94277978 GCA_025200525.1 Camellia lanceoleosa
GCCGTGACAATGTGCTAACAAAAAAGAACACAGTTGTGATAACTAGGAGACATTCACAGTGAAACTTAACAAACATGCAATTGTGAAATCCCCTTGGCCCTCTGCCCTAAGAAAAATTGTTGTTCCCCAAATAGTTGCAAGCTTTACCCATATTTGACAATCAATAAACTGATACAATTTTTAGGAAACCCCTCAAACTACACCCATCTCATCCACAAGATAAACCTTCCACAAGTAATGCGGTAAAACTCGAAAAAATAACAAATAACCAAAATGGAAGGCCCAAAGATTACCTGATATATTCATAATCATAGTTATATGTATGCATGGAAATACACCCTCCAAATGAATAAATATTAAATATATTGCATGTAAATTTCTAGGTCCTCCCTTCAGCATAATCCATAGAGACTGGCAAGCTACTTAGGATTTTTTTTTTTCTTTTGTTTTTATTAATATTGGAGTGCAGACTAAAAATCCTATTCCCATATATATTGTCATGTTTTGAGTTTACATGTCAAGGCACTTGAGTTATCATCTAACAAGCCCATAAACAAAAATTAAGACTTGCCATAGATTTAATCCAACACAATTATTTCACTTATAAGCAAATGTAATCTTTTTAATAACACCTAGCTCCCTCAACCCTAACACCCCACTTGCAAAAGAATACAAAACCAACCAAGTTACTTTTCACCGATATTATTCACAGTGCCCAAAACAGCCCATAAAACCTTTTGTCTTCATTCTCCAAATCCTACACTTTTGTTACCCTAACACACAAACCTATGAAACCCTACATTTTTTACCATCTTATCAACCACAAAATCAATTAAAACCATCTCCATAGCCTAGGTCCTCTGCTGCTGTATATTGAGTTTGGGTTCCTATGAGAGCAGAGCTTTACAACTTCATTTTCAAGGTATCATATATACACCTTCATTCTATGAGCATCAAATGGACTAATCAACTACTGTGGCATTGTACAAAACAGATCTTCAATGATGGGTCTTTTATAGTAGGATATAAATAAATAAATATTACAGATGCATGCATGCCTCTTTATTTATGTTGTATTTTTATCTTAAAATGAAAAGAAACTAAAGCATGTGCTTAAAAAAAATACTAGAACCACATTACCTTCAGGAGTGTGCTGCCCACTGGTTAAAGATTTATGTTTGCTATTTCTTTCAGTAAGTTCAGTTATGACCAAACGAGATAAAAGAAGACCAGCAATAAAAGCACAAACCATTAGCATCACAAACACTGCATCCCATCCCTTTGTGGAAAGGAATCCAGTAAAAAGAGGGCCAAGAGCTGCACCAACCGATCCAGTACCATCAATAATGGCAGTGACGGTTGCCAGTGCTCGAGCATCCCCTCTGAGAGAGCTGTGTGTACCAAGATCTGCAGAGACTGCAGTAGTGATAAGAGCATAGGGTCCATTTACGAACAAACCAGCAATCATCATAAGTAAAATATTAAGAGTCTTTGAAATATTCCCATATGTGCGGTATAGAATCATTGCAGGGATTGCCGCATACAAGAAGCTGGCTGCAGTAGTTGCCCGAGCTTTGAGTTTATCAGATACGTAGCCAGCTAAAATCCCACCAAAAATACCCCCAACATCAAAAAGAGTAGAAAGATTTCCAGCTGATTTTACAGATACATATTCTCCACCAATTTCTGTAAAATCATGAATGTGAACAAGATGAGAAACTTGAAACAAATTACATTGAAAACATTGAGGAATCTTTAATGCAGAATAGATTCCTGTGACATCATCCAATCAAGTAAGGATTTATGACAGCGGCAGAACTTGACCATATGAAGCTTGGTATAAAAAAACAAAATCTCAAATTTTCGACGAACACGTGTAATACCAAACATTACTTGTTTGGGCATGACAGCTCATGCTCATCTTAATAGCCTTGTACGATTGCATGACATGACATGCACAATAATTCTTAAATATTCAGGCATCAATTACAGAATGTAATGCATTCTACGCACTGTCTTCATAGAAATTCTCTCAAGAGTATTAATCTGGTGAATTGGAATTTTTCTTAGGGCTACGGACTGCACTTCTTATCCTATGGATTGACTTCAAATTTTCGACAAATAAGAAGAAAGTACTAAACATCCCTTCAGAATAAATAAATAAATCCATAAAACCCACCAAACAGTTGTAGATCCAAAAAATAAACCAGAAATTGCTTTTTTACTCAGGTCCTTTTGCACTCCTAGTGCAATTATATAAACCTTAGCTTTACTCCAAGTAATTCTGAGTTCTGACAAGTCCTTAGGTGAAAAATTAAGGAAGCAATATGATATTATGGCTCCACAGACATGGCCACATGGAAATGATCATATTCCTCCTACATGTCAACAAAAATGGATTCCCCAATCATTTCATCATCTACATATATCCAACACAGATTTAAAATCCAGAGAACATCATGCCAAATACAAACCCCATAATTCTGAACAAAAAAGTCTAGGTTAAAAAAAAGATATGGATGGGTTGGAACCTTATTTTGTTTGCCATCCTTCTTTCGTCTTTCTTTCTTTTCTAAACTCTTTCAACAAAGATTATTTTATTAATCTGGAGAGAGAGAGAGAAAGAGAGAGAGGGAGAGAGAATTTTTAATATCAAGCCAAAAAATTGTCTCAAGTGCCAACTTGACCAGTATTATAGGGCCATGAACATTGAATCCCATATAATTCACCGCAAAAACATCTGTAATAACATCAAGCAAAACATTAATTCAAAAGTACTGCTCAAATGCACAAACCTCGACATTTGATTAGAAGACAAATTGTGTATCTTTGCTTATCTAATAAAGGAAGATAATTAAGCTTCAGCCAGTTTCTCTTGGGCTAAGAAACATAAAAAGAGCAGCACGCATAATGCAAAATTCAGACCTATACATTTTCTCATGCCATCATATTGTCAATCATATACATCATGATAACAACCAACCAATTGCAATTTCTTTTAGCTTGACCCTTTTCTGACCAAAATCAAGATAGAAAATACGATCAACTAAAATTTGAAGCTACATAAAAAAACAGGTTGAATTTGCTAATGCAAAAGTTATTAAATTTGTATAACCTGTTATTCAGATTGTCTTTTCATCAATTAACTAATGGCAAAAGGGGTTGGATAGCTCAAAATTACCTGTTTGACTTAGATAAAATGGTAACCAATACAAAAATGTGTATGCCACAAGCTTTGCAAAGAAGAGGCACAACGCAAAGGGTATCACTCCTGGTATTAGGCAAGCTTCAAGAAGCCCGACACTTTTCCTATTCATTGATGCCAACCGAGGAACAGTGCTCTTTTCGGCTTCCACCAAGTCTCCTTTTCTTATCAGAGCTTCTTCGTCATCTGGCACTGTCTCTGCATTTGCAGCCAAACCATGTGGGCAAGGAAACCCAACATCCTCAGGATAAGCAGCCAATAACAGGTACACAAATATCCCTCCCAAAAAGATAAAAGCACCTGGAAGTATAAAAGACCAGCCCCAACCATAGTCCAGAACACTAGCAGCAAGAAGCGAGCCACTAATATTCCCCACAGATGTATGAGCATTCCAAACACCCATTATCAAACCTCTCTTCCTCTTTCCAAACCAATTACCTATAACAGCAACAACCGATGGCCAACCTGTAGCCTGAAACAACCCAGCCACCATTTGCATGACCAAATAAAATGAGAACGCATGAACATTCCAAAAATAACCCATTCCAAAAAGCCCAACAAAAATTCCACTCCCAATCATCCCAGTAGTTAAAAACAAGCGGAGATCCAACGTATCCCCCAGATGCCCAGCAACATACATCCCTAGCGAGTAACACGCAAGAAATGCAACATCAATCTCTCCCAATTTTGAGGTCCCGTCCGTTCCATTGAATGGTGCCCAACCACCATTTCTCAATCTATTCATGTCAATACCCACCAATTCCCTCTTAACAAAGAATTCACCCATTGGCCAGGGATGTGCCCCATTACCCTTCTTAGGGTCTGGATCCAAAACACTCTTGACAATGCTACTGGGTTTTCTAGAAGCATGGTAACAAGTATATGCTATAAAAGTAACCAACAAAACAACATATCTATAGGTTGTTAGACTCCAATCCTTGCCTCTAATTCTTCTTATAAGCGAAATTCCAGGTGGAGTCCCCCTCATTGCATCAAAAACCCGAGGCATCATCAACCCTAATAAACAATATCGTTTTTTTTTTTTTTTTCCTTTCTTTTTCTTTCAACAATGACAGACAAGATTCATATCAGTCGACATCAAAATTGAAATTCAAGCACTTCATAATTAACATAATTGAACAATTTCAAGATCTCAAATTATAAACATTTACCGGTTCAGGTAATCAAAATTACATATCTTGAGCCCCCAAGACTCGAATTATTGGCCTTCTACAACTGTGGAGGATTGGGATTAGCGAAGAACCCGTCTGGGTTGGATGATTTGGTTGAATTTGTCATAATGAGCGCTAGGGTTTGGACAAGAAGGCGAGTGTGATCGATCGAGCGACCCGAGCGATGTAGAAAGGTCTCAGCTTCTGGGGAGAGAAAGGAAGAGTAGGTTTGGAGAGCGAGAGAGAGTTTAGCTCTGATAAACAAGACAAGAAAGAAGTCTAGGGAGGCAGAGAGAGAGAGACAGAGAGAGAGAGGAGAGGGCGAGAGAGGTTGGCGGGAGAGGAAAGTGATGAGATAAAAAGAAGGGAGGAAGATGGACGTGGCAGCGCACGAATATTTTGAAATGGTTGTGTCCCTGTGCTTAGGCGCCACGCTATTAACTGTATTTATTGCAACCGTACCCCCATCCCACCGCCATTTTTTGCATCCTAGTCCACCGGGATTGTTCTTTTCTTTTGTTTTTATTTTCATTTTTTTTTTATTTATTATTATTATTATATTATTTAATAAAATATGTTAATTTCCTTATACACGGATAAACAATTTCATTTATCCGTCTGTTAATAAAATTTTGGTTTGAGGCAGATCAATTAAAATTAAAGGTGAAGAGCGAATATATCGATTCATTTAAGTTTATTGAATTGAATTGATTCGTCGCATTTTAAACAGATGCATAATGATGAGCAGAAGGTTGCGGATTGATTTTTTTCAATTCACCTAATTTTGGAAGGATGACGGATTTGAGATTCATTTGGCCGTAATCGAACTGCCAAATCGCAAACACCTCTAGTAATTTGTAAGATTTTATATTTTTAATTAAAAAGAGTTTAAATATTTTGTTGAATATATTCTATTGAAAAATAGTTTTCAACTTGAATGTATTTTTATAATTAAGAAAAATAAATGTATTGTTTATCTATATTTTTTAGTTTTTAAATCTAACTCTAAAAATAATAAATAAAAAATATGATATATGCTAGTTGATTTTTATTTTCAAAAATAAATATAGATGTAACAATACAGAAGTATATAATCTCTACTATTGCTCTATTCATGATTTTTGTGATTTGAATTGTTTGTAATACTTTATATGCATCAGGCATGCTGTAATTGTAATATGTGAATTAGACATGCAGTGATTGTAATATTCTAAAGTTTCAAACTTTTTTTCTTTGAATAAGGCATACAGTGATTGTAATACTTTTTTAAGTCATTGACTCTAATATATTTTTTTTTTAGGAAATACACAAGTTGAAAATTTATAAAATTTTAAACCGCCACACCGATTTGCATCTATCCGTCAATCTACCAATTCACTCAATCCATATCTGCCGAATTGGCAGATGGATGTGGATTGATTTTCTCTAATCCGCCAATCTGGCGAATGGATGGTGAATTGGAGGTTCCGTAACCGCAGCTAACCCACGTGCGCCCCTAATTGAAATCAGTCGGCCGGAAATTACAAATTTTACACAAAATAGTAAAAGATCAAGTAATGTGGTAAGAGTTTGTTTGGGATGTTGGTTGACTTTTTGACTATTTTAACTTAGGGATAAAAAATCTCATATAGGATATACTTTTTTGACTTTGTAATAAAAAAAATGAAATGATTAGTGGAATTGATGTGATATTTTATTATATTTAGCTAAAATAACTTATTTTTTCCTATATGACTATTTTAATCCAAACACTCATCTCAAACGCGGCCTAAATTCTGTACCTTATCAGATTTCAAAAAACTTTTTTAGGGTGAATCAATTAAAATAAATAAACATCAACTGAAATTGTTACTTGTTATAAGCATAAAAACAAGAAACAAGGAACTAACTGCTAAACTAAGTTACAACAAATACTACTCCTAAGCAACTAATTGCTACTCCTATTTTTCACGAAGGCTATGAATGGGTTTGATGATGTCCTTTCCTTCGATCTCCTTGTTTTGTTCCTTCACTTGGCCACAGTTGTTACAGTCACACGTACCTTCTTAATCTCTACAAGTGCTCTCCTTTCATTGCTTTGACCAACTGCCCATTCATTTTAATTATTTGCAACTACCTCTTCGTCACACAGTGTCCCATTTAATGCAATTTTGCACCAAGGCACATGTCCACTTTACCTTAAAGTATTTTTGGACCATCAACAAGTCCTATTAGCCATGTCATCAGGCCAAGTTACATAATTTAGTACCAACACCGTCAAGTAACAAAGTTAGCGAGAAAATTTGAGTACTTATCTACTGAACCAATTACTTAGTGGTGCGAAGCTATTAATGTGAGAACCCAGTCCTACACACTTAGTACTCAACTTAAACCAAACTTGGGGATACCCATAGGGAAAAAATGATACAAAGCACATCTACAAGTAGGTACTAAATAAGTTGAGTAGTATGTTCTTTATGTTCGTTTTGAAAAATTTAATGACAACAGTCACCTTAGGCTCCTAAATTTGGAGGGGGGGAAATAAAGCCCCAAATTAGTTAAACCGTTAATAGTATAATAAAGATGACAATTTTATAGTGATGAACGTTTGAAAACTTGCTATACTAATTTGGAAGAAGGTTTTATAAACATGGAGGACTTTCATATGTTGATGATTGTTTGAAGACTTGCTATGCTAATTTGGAAGAAGATTTTCTAAAACATGGAGGACTTTCTTATGTTTATGAGAGTGATTTATTTTTTGTTTTAAAGTCTTTGAAAAAAGTTGTATTGAAATTAATCAAAAGACCAATTGAAGTGGTAATTACTTGAAAGTAACATAGATTGTTGAATATACTGGTTACATTTGTCTTGGGAAAAAAAGTTTTTCAAAAATCTTACTGTGAGGATATATTTTCTGAATACTAACACGTGGCCAAGGTGACGCCGACGTGTCAGCCGGGGTGCTACATGTCCTGGTCGTGATGCCGAGGTTATCTCCGAAGATATCAAAGTCCGGAATAAGCGGATAAGGGACAAGAGTCCTAAAATGAGGAGGGACTTCAGCCTGGATAAGGATAAAGCTCTTAGAGAGTTTATCTTTATCTATTGGAGAGTCCAAGCTAAGCACTGGGCAGAAGTCCATTGAAGTTAGGCTTCTATTGGAATTAAGATTATGTTGGCTATAAAAGAAAGGCACCCCCATGAGTCTAAGGTACGTAATTTATATTCAGAGATATTTGATTACTGACTTAATCATCGGAGTGCCCCTAGGTGGACGAACCACCACCGGAATCTCTTCTTTCTGTTACAGGTCGTTCGGGGTTATCCTATTCTGTCAGTGCTCTCCAGTTGAATAGTGAGTTGGTAGTGTGGTCGAAAATTCACACACACAATTTGGCGCCGTCTGTGGGAAAAAAAAGAGAATAGATGGCCAACGACAGACAGAAAGAGAAGATCATCGGGGATAACACTCCTACTGGGAGTGGGAGACCTATTGACCCTGACGTCGAAAAAGACAATTGTAACGAAGAAACTCATGACCAGAATCACGAAGGAAAGGACGTCGGCCAAGAAGGTGACGTACCAAAGAAAACAGACCAAAGCGGGTACTATAACGAGGATAACCTTCAGGTATGGAAAGACAGATGCCTACGGAGAGACGAAGAGATGAAGGGGATGGCGAACAAATTGGCAGACCTGTAATCAGTCGTCAATTTCATGATGCAAAATAACGTCATGCAGCTACCGTTCCTATTATAGGACACGCCGATTCCAATGGCCAATGCCCAGAAGGGAGGACAGAAAACAATCCCTGTAGCCCCCCAGCACGCCAGGAGCAAAAAATACTCTCACCGGCTGTCAAGGGAGGTCGAGCGAGGAGAGTCAAGAAGGGAAGAATCTCGAAGGACACATCGCACCAAGGAGGCAGACCCTAGAGAACATCGGCATGTTCAAAGACAGGAGTTATGCTTCGACACAACTAATGAAGAAAGGTCGAAAAGGGCTCACAATGAAGCGGAGAGCAGTGCACCTAAAAGATTGAAATCAAGAGATAGCCGAGCTCCTGGGCAAACCAAGGAGGACTTGAGAGATTACCTCAAGAGGAAGCAACAAAATGCTGAGGTAACTTCCCCTGTTAAGCCGATAACACCATTCTCGGTGGAGTTGGACAAATTTGAGACACCAAAAAGATTCAGTATGCCGAGGTTCCAGATATACGATGGGAAGTCGGACCCCAACTTTCACGTCGGATTATACCTGAACTCAATGGCATTGTACACTGGGAACGAGCCGTTGCTCTGCAAGGTGTTCCCCTCATCTTTCGGGGAGATTGCATTGGATTGGTTTCATAAATTGCCGAAGGGAAGTGTGAAGATCTGGGAAGGCCTGACTAAGATGTTCGTGGCCAGGTTCGTGACAAACAAACTACAGCCATTAAGAGTGGACGCCCTGATGGCTCTGAGAATCAGTGAGGATGAAGGCCTCAAGGCCTACGCAAAAAGGTATTATGAGGTGTTCAATCGAATACCCGAATGCAACCAAGAGGTGGCGGTCATGTCTTTCAAGAACGGCCTAAAAAATGACTGTGCATTACGAAAGTCATTGGCAAAGACATTGCCAAAAAGCATGGAGAAGCTCATGGCCAGAATTGAGAAATACGCCAGAGCTGAGGAAGACACGCCAGGGATTAAGGCGACAAAGCAAGAGAAAACAAACGGCTCGCCGAAGTGAGGCCGAGGTAACAACGGATCCAACAAATAAGAGATAGGACTGAGAACCGCACAGGTAGTCACGACTGTATTCCGAATCCCAATTCACAAAGTCCTGGATAAAATTCGAACCTAACCCTGTTTCAGAGCACCGGCAAGGGTTCCAGGAGAGTTTATGGGAAGAAGCGTTGGGAAGCATTGTGCTTACCATAACAAAGATGGGCATCTGACTCAGGGTTGCAGAGCCGTGAAGTCACACCTAGAAGACCTGGTAAGGCAAGGCCATTTGAGGGACCTTGTAGATGAGGCCAGGACAAGGGAAGAGCAAACAAGACTTCCTCAGGCACCAGCAGCTCCACCTCCCTCAGCACAGTAGCCGCAGGCAGGCGGACCTTAGGTAATTAATGTAATTCACTCGAAGGTCAACAAATACGAAATACAAGGGGAAACCCAGAAGGTAAAGCACTTGCAGCACGTGTACCAGGTCGAGGAGAAACGACATCAGGCCGAGGAGTGCCAGGGACTAGTAGTGTCATTTACTAAAGCCGACCTTGAGATGGTACAACATCCACATAACGATGCCTTGGTAGTATCCCTGCAGGTTGGGAAGTGCCAAGTGAAGCGCATCCTAATTAACCAAGGCAGCTCTTGTGACATCATGTATGTCAGGTATTACAAGGAGCTTGGCCTTCACCTAGACGACATGGAGTAATCCAATGGCCCAATGATCAGGTTCAATGGAACACCGACGTGGCCACTAGGAGCAGCAAGCTTGGAAGTGCAAGCTAGCACCAGGAAAATAAAGACAGAGTTCACCATAATTGACACACCCTCCCCTTACAATGCTATCTTGGGAAGGCCATAGTTACATGCAATGAAGGTTGTTCTCTCAACATTGCATTAACTATTGCGGTTCCCAACAGAGCATGGGATAAAGGAGGTCAGAGGAGATCAGCTACAGGCAAAAAACTGCTCCATGGCGGCAATGAAATCCACCTGCAGCATACGAGAACTAGAAAGGGTAGAGATCGAAGACGAGGACGTAGAGGTCCTAGAGGACATCGGCAAGGAGCCAGCCGAGAAGAGTGAAGAAGCCCTAAAGAAAATCCTTGTCCAGTAGGGAGACGAAGAACGCTTCTTCCTTTTCAGCTCGGGCTTAGCCAAAGAAGAGGAAAAGAACTTGAGGCTTTCTTGAGAGCAAACATTGAAGTGTTTGCCTGGACGCCTTATGAAATGCTAGGCATTGACCCCGAGGTCACTTGCCATAAACTGAACGTAGACAGGTTGGCCAAACCTGTAATCCAACGGGCAAGAAGACCGACGTTGATGCATGTTGAGGCAGTGGAAGAGGAAGTAGACAGACTTCTAGAGGCCCAAGCCATTCGAGAGGTAAATTACCCGACATGGCTATCGAATACAGTGGTGGTGAAGAAAAAGAATGGTAAATAGAGGATCTGCGTGGACTTTACCAACCTAAACAAAGCCTATCCCAAAGACAGTTTTTCTTTACCCAAGATTGACCAATTGGTGGATGCCACTTCAGGGCATGGAAGGATGAGCTTCCTGGATGCCTACAGGGGGTACCATCAGATAGCCATGTACCCCCAGATGAAGAGAAGACTGCGTTTATCACCCCAAAAGGGCTGTATTACTACAGAGTGATGCCTTTTGGATTGAAAAACGCAAGAGCAACTTACCAAAGATTGGTAACCAAGATGTTCAGACACTTGATTGGCCGAACAGTGGAAGTTTACATCGATAACATGGTCGTAAAGACCAAGGAACCTGCAGGTCATCTGGCCGACCTAAAAACAGTCTTTGACATCCTTAAAACATATCGGCTCCGACTCAATACAACGAAGTGTGCATTTGGAGTTGGATCTGGTAAGTTCTTGGGATACCTGGTGACCAGAAGCGGCATTGAGGCCAGCCCAGATCAGATCAAGGCCATCCTAGAGTTGAAGAGCCCAACGTCGACAAAACAGTCTGAATCTTGTTGAAAAACGCGACCGAATAGATTCATAAGCAAAAGCTCAGACAAGTGCAAACCTTTCTTCAACTTAGTGAAGAAAGCCACAGACTTCTTATGGACCGAAGAGTGCGAAGCCGCCTTGGCCGACTTAAAGAAGTATTTGACCACGGCTCCAGTTCTCTTAAATCCAGAACCAGGAGAAGAGCTGTTCCTGTACTTAGCAGTTTCAGAGTATGCGGTAAGTGCAGTGGTAATCCGAGAAGAAAAAAGGGAGCAAAGAGTACATTATATAAGCAAAACCACGGTGATCTGAACAGTGTTACCTCTAGAGAAATTGGCACTGGCTTTGGTAATGGCTTCAAAGAAGCTGAACCATTACTTTCAAGCTCACAAAATTGTGGTGCTAACTGAACACCCTTTGAAGTCCTTATTGTAGCGGGGAGATCTGACAGGCAGAATAGCCAAATAGGCAGTGGCCTTGGGCCAGTACGATCTGGAGTTCAGACCCAGAATAGCAATCAAAGGCCAAGTTTTGGCTGGCTTCGTAGCTGTAAACACCCCATTTTTGACCGTCCTCAAGACTTGACGTCACCATTTGAACACTTGGTGATCATCCATGTTTGTGTTCGTCCTGACTTCTCGAAGGTTTCAGTCGCGTGCCTTGCCGCGAGACCTCTCGACTTGTGTTTTTGCTTCTGAGGGCAGGGAATGGCTTGTTGGCCACCCCAACACCTCACCGGCCATGGCTTGAGGTCACCAGCCCTCTTTTCTTGCCACCGACCATTGGTGATGGCCGGTCGGCACTTTGTTTGGTCGGCCGACCATTAATTTGACCGATTGACTCCTTTTCTGGCCGAGACCTTTTCTTAAGGGGGTTTGAACCTTTTGAACCCCCTATTTTAGTTTCTTGAAGAAGCTTGAACCTTTCGAACCCTTGGTTTTAGCTTCTTGAAGAGGTTCGAACCTTTCGAACCCTTGGTTTTAGCTTCTTGAGGAAGCTTGAACATTTTGAACCCTTGGTTTTAGTTTCTCCAAGAAGTTTGAACCTTTCGAACCCTTGGTTTTAGCTTCTTGAAGAAGCTTGAACCTTTTGAACCCTTGGTTTTAACTTCTCCAAGAAGCTTGAACCCTTTGTCTAGCTTCTCTAAGAAGCTTAAACCCTTTGTCTAGCTTCTCTAAGAAGCTTGGCCCTTTTGTCTAGCTTCTCCAAGAAGCTTGGCTCTTTTGTCTAGCTTCTCCAAGAAGCTTGGCCTTCTTAGCCCTTTTGCTCCAAACTTCTAAGAGAAGCTTGACCCCCTTGACCCTTTTGCTTAGCTTCCCTTAGAAGCTTCAAGCCTTTGTCTTCTCTATAAATAGAGAGCCTCTCCTTCCATTCAAGAGGTTCCAAGAATTTGTCTAAGGCTCCATAAATATATCTCTTTCCATATCTCCTCAATTTAGCTCCAAATTGCTTGGTTCTTGGCCCCTTTGCACACCAACCCCTAGCCTAACACCTCCATCATCAACCTAAGGATCTTGGAAGTCATTTTCAGAGGTTGAAGGTCTACATTTTTGGTCCATAAGCTGCTAGAGCTTCTTGGCTACAAGGGTAACACTTCTTACCCTCTTTATTCTCCGTTTTTGCACACACTTTTAGCCTATCTTGCATGCTGTTTTGAGCTTTGTCATAAACTAAAAAAAGTATTATTTTGAGCTCCTTTTTAAGTTTGTTTAAGACTACTTTTGTGTTTGGGGTCATTTACCCCCTCTTAGGCCTTGTTTGGTCTCATTTTTGTGCATTTTTGGTGAGCTCCGGGACCACCTTGTTTGGGCCTCCTCACCACTGAAATCTTGAGGGATTTCAGTGGTGAGGATGGTGGTTTGAGGTCCTAAGAAGGAGAGGGCCTTATTGTCTTCAAAACTTGTCATTTTAGCCTCATGTGTGAGCACCTTGTTTAAGTTCATGTTGGCCATGTCTTAAGTAGTATTTGTGCTTATTTTGCCATGATATAGCACTGTTTTAAGTTGGTTTAGACACACCATGCTTGCTTTGCATACTTGTCTTGTAATGCCATGAATTGCCTTAACATGTGCTTAGCATTTAGACCACTATGCTTACTTGTTTTGGCTTAGCTTTGTGAAGCTTTTATGCATGTTTTGGTGTGATTGAGGACTGTTTTTGGTTGTTTGGGTCATCCATGCTTTGCTTTGTATAGCTACCATGCAATCTCCCTTATGAGCCTTGAGTGTTGACCCCTTTAGCATGCTTTACTTGCACTATTTAAGTGATTTAGAGTCACTTATAATGTCATTTCAGTTCTCATGGTATGCTTGAATGTTTGCATTTGATGCTCCTTTAATGCTTTATAAAGTTGTTGTCCTATGCTCCATGTTTGGACCTTTGTATGTGCTTCCATGTTTAGACCATTTAGATGTCATCTAGGTGTGTCTTTAGTCTTGTTTAGACTTGCATTGGACCTGTTTTAAGTCCCCTTGGCCCTTTGAGGCTTGGCTTGTATAGCCATAGTTTAAGCCCCTTGGCTTGTTTTGAGTTTTGGACCATGTTGCATGTTGTCATATGTCTTGCATACTTGCATGTTTTAATTGTATCTTGTATGCTTGTCATTAGCATAGTTATTCCATGCCTAGCATGCTTGTTAACTTAGGTTGTGTGTCTAGTATACATTGCTTGTGTCCATGCTCATTTTGCATACTTAGCCTCCATGCCTAGGATGCATTGCATTGGCATGTATGCCTTGCCTCTTGATCAAGTAATAGAGGTTGGGCCTCCTTGTTTGCTTATGTGCATTTCATTCCATATCAAAATGCATACTTGGTTTCTTGGGCCATCACACATTGAAATGAGCGATTGGTGGTCCGAGAATCGAGAACTATGTCCCTTTGAGTCATAAACGTGATAAGGGATGTGTTGGTGCATACATTTGCTTGAAATGCTGCCATGCCTTGTTTTGCCCTCTGCTGCTGTCAAAACAGGATTCTGCAGGAAGCTTTGGCCGGCCGGCCATCTTCAGTGCAGACCGGCTATCCATCAGTGGCCAATAGTTTAATTAGTGGCCGGTGATCATTTCCCATGGCCGGTGACCATTCCTCCTAGCCGGTGGTGTTCCACAATGTCCAGAGAGTGTTCCTTGGGAATTGTGCAATTTTCAGAGGAGTAAAGCAGGGAAAACAGAGGCAACTTGTGCATGGTGACGGATTTCCGAGCAAACCCGAGCACACATGCATTAGACCCTCTTCTCGAGGCTTTTTACTGCTTTCCTTAGCTTAGTTAATTTGTTAATTAATTAAGTGGACTGTAATATTTAATTAGCTTTTAGGTTAATTAAGTTGTATTATTCTTTCGGACCCTCCGAGTGAGGGCAATTGTGTAATAAGTGTGGGTGAGTGTATGTATGTTTTCCAATCCCACGTATTTCTTCCCTTTTATTTACCCGCTTATGATAGTAGACTAGGGCATATTTAAATTAGCATACCTTATGCTATGCATGCGTGCATCCATACATTTGTCTTACATGCACCGGGCTCGGTACATCATGCTAACTGCATTTGTATTTCAATTCCAAATTGAGTACTTGTTAATTGCAGCATTTCACATGCCATCTTTAGGATAGCCGAGCCTATTGTAGTTGCATCTTGCATGTGTTGCATTAGCCATCTTAACATGAACTAGGATCATGCATATGATTGCTAACTAGTTTCTATTTTGGCTTGGAGTACTAGGTAAGCTTTTTATGCTTTAGCATACCGCATGCGTGTGAGTGTTGCCATAATAGCATATTACCATGAGGCTAGCTACTTATGTGATATAACTGCTTGAATGCCTGTAGATAGAAGTTGAATTACCTAAATTGGAATAATGCATCAAAACTGGGAGTTTTAAGCCCACAGATAGTGGCAAAACCATCGTTTCTAAAAGCCCACTCGAGGGTGGCAAAACCTATATTTTAGCCTACTTGCGAGTAGCAAACCATTTTCAAAACAAATATGAAATGTTTTGTTCCAATTTAAGCGATTTGGTCTATACTTGTTTGCTGTGCGCATAACATAGTAATTCTAGGCTAATAACCAGAATAAGAACACGTAATGTTTTCAAAATAAGATATCATAGTTAGTAGAGACCGATCTTCGGATCGGGCGAGAGGGGGTGCTTATAGCTGACCTTCTCCAATGGTACCCAAGTTTCCGAGCCAAGGCAACTTTGGTGATGACAGACACGTGGCCTTTGGCACCGAGTCAGGGTTTCCTAAATTCCCCCATAAAAAATATTTAGGTGGCGACTCTGTATCTGGCAAAGCAGTCAATGTTTGGTACTTCTTTACAAAAATCTGTTTTCCAAAACAATTTGCTGGATTTGGACTCTTTGGTTCAGATTAAGAACCGTGACAATTCGAGTCCGAACTGTAGCAGTGAGGCCCGCGGGCGCATCTACAGTAGTCGAGTTCACGCCAGAGTCCATCGTACATTGGGCTCCGTTGAGCTGAGGAGAACGATGTCCAAGCGAGCAAAGAGGAGCCCAGTCGAGGACAACGAAACAAGGAAGGAAGAAAAACTTAGACCTTGCAGCATTTACATCGGCAACTCCTTTCGACTGTTTGTTGACGGGAGTTCAAACCGACAAGGAGCGGGAGCAGAAGTAGTACTGGTATCTCCAGATGGACAGATACTAAAACAGTCCATTCGTTTAGGGTTCAAGGCCTCAAACAATGAAGCAGAGTATGAAGCACTAATTGCATGACTGAAACTGGCAATAGTAGTAGAAGTAGATGAGATGATAGTCTTCTGTGACTCCTAGCTTATAGTCAACCAGACAACGGGCGAGTTTGCAGCCCGAGATGATAGGATGTCGGCCTACACAAAGAAGGTTAGCAGGTTAGTGGCCTTGTTTCAGAATTGTCGACTGCATCAAGTTAGCCGAGATAGTAACAATCACACTGATGCGCTGGCCAACCTAGCTAGTGCAATATAACCTGGAAAAGCAAGAACGATAATGGTCGACTACTTGTCGGGCCCGAGCATTGAACCACTGATCACAGAACGTGAAGCAATGTGTGTGGACATGGGACCAAGCTGGATGGATGCAATAGTAGCATTCCTGAAAGAAGGAAAATTGCCAGATGATCACAAAGAGGCACACAAGATCAGATTAATGTCGGCAAGATTCAGTTTGACAGTAGAGGGACATTTCTACAGAAGATCCTTCATTGGACCCCTTTTGAGATGTGTACATCCTTCACAAGTTGAAGATTTTTTATACGAAATGCATGAAGGAATATGTGGAAGCCACACTGGGGGCAGATCACTTGCTCATAAGGCCATTACCCAAGGGTATTGGTGGCCCTACATATAGAAAGATGCAGAGGCCTATGTCAAGAAGTGTGAAAAGTGTCAAAGGTTTGCACATTTGATACACCAACCAGCAGCAGACCTAAACCCAGTATCTAGTCCTTGGCCATTTGCCCAATGGGGCATGGATCTCATTGGGCAACTGCCCCAAGAAACTGGGCAAATGAAGTACCTGCTGGTAGCAACAAATTACTTCACCAAATGGATAGAAGCTGAATCCCTTGCCAAGATTCGAGACGTGGATGTAAAAAGCTTCATATGGAAGAACATCATCACCAGGTTTGGGATCCCAAGAGCACTAGTTGCAGACAATGGAACACAGTTTGACAGTAAGCTAATTAAGAGTTTCTGTGCAAAGTTCAAAATCAAGAATTATTTTTCCACCCCAAGCTTTCCTCAAAGCAATGGACAAGCAGAAACATCCAACAAAGTCATCTTGGATGGGATTAAAAAGAGGCTGCAAGCAACAAAGGGAAAGTGGGTGGATAAACTGCCAAGTGTACTCTAGGCATATCGGACTACACCAAGAAGATCAATTGGGGAATCCCCATTTGCCATGGCTTATAGCACAGAAGCAGTCATTCCTCTGGAAGTCGGCATCCCAGGGATCAGAACCCAGGGAGTAGAGAACGGGACTAATAATGTATTATTAACCCGAGATCTAGATCTGCTAGAAGAAAGAAGGGAGAGAGCTGCAATTCAGCTGGCGGCATACCAGCAGCAGCTTGCCAGGGCTTATAATAAGAAGGTCAACCCAAGGGAGTTTCAAATCGGTGGTCTCGTCTTGAGAAAAGTCGTCGGCAACAAGAAGGATCCCAGAGATGGCAAGCTTGGCCCAAATTGGGAGGGACCCTATAGAATCGTCTCGGTACTGGGCAATGAGGCATATCGGCTTGAAGATAATGAGGGCAAAAAGTTGCCAAGGCCCTGGAATACTTGCAATCTTAAGTTTTTTTATCATTAAATTTTCTTGTTCTTTGTTATTAGCCGAAGTAATAAATAAAACTTGATTTTTCACACTTGTGACTAATAAGATAGTTGATGATGTTTCTAGAATACATGCATAATGAGAACCTAAGTGGAACTTAAGTTCACATTAGGAGGCAGAAAGTGTGGAAAATGGTTCCTGGCAAGGTAGCATATACAAGCTAAAATCAGTCTAACACTTGTTGAAATTTGTGAAAAATTTACAAGTTGAAGTTAGACCGAGATCATGTTTA
Organism: Camellia lanceoleosa; assembly: GCA_025200525.1. NCBI lineage: Eukaryota > Viridiplantae > Streptophyta > Magnoliopsida > Ericales > Theaceae > Camellia > Camellia lanceoleosa. The sequence goes on from CM045771.1 coordinate 93,072,889, forward strand.
ACACTTGTTGAAATTTGTAAAAAAATTACAAGTTGGAGTTAAACCAAGATCATGTTTAACACTTGTTGAAATTTGTGAAAAATTTACAAGTTGAAGTTAGACCGAGATCATGTTTAACACTTGTTGAAATTTGTAAAAAATTTACAAGTTGGAGTTAAACCGAGATCATGTTTAACACTTGTTGAAATTTGTGAAAAATTTACAAGTTGAAGTTAAACCGAGATCATGTTTAACACTTATTGAAATTTGTGAAAAATTTGCAAGTTGAAGTTAAATAGAGATCATGTTTAACACTTGTTGAAATTTGAGAAAAATTTTCAAGTTGAAGTTAAACTGAGATCATGTTTAACACTTGTTGAAATTTGTGAAAAATTTATAAGTTGAAGTTAAACTGAACACTTGTTGAAATTTGTGAAAAAATTTACAAGTTAAAGCCAAGGTTATATTGAAATAAGTACTTATGTACTTGCCGATGTAAACTGTTGGTGGGTATAACCGAGGTACTTCACCCCGAGAAGATTACACAGTTAAGATATACATTGAAGATATGCAAAATATTCTAAGTATGAGAATCATACAAAAGCAGTAAAGGGAAGATAAAGATACAAGCATTCAGGAAAGGAAGCTGTATTAACATTCAAAAGAAAACGCATCGGCCACATGGAGGGCTTACATTGTTTCAAAGAAAAGAAAGAAGTACCAAGAAACAGAAAAAATGAGAAAGAAATCAAACTAAGATTCTTCGGCACCACTAGCAGGTGTAGACGCGCCCCGAGGGCCTCATGCTACAGTTCGGACTCAAATGTCACGGTTCTGAATCTGATCTCACAAAGTGCAATGCAAGACCGATAAATCACCAAAGAGTCCAAATCTGACAGATCGTTTTGGAAAACTGATTTTTGTAAAGAAGTGCCAAACATGAACTGCTTTGCTAGATACAGAGTCGCCACCTAAATATTTTATTTTTGGAAAAATTTAGGAAACCCTGACTCATTGCCTAAGGCCACATGTCCGTCATCACCAAAATTGTCTCGGCTCGGGCACTTGGGTACGATTGGGGAAGGTCAGCTATGAGCACCCCCGCTCACCCGATCAAAGATTGGCCACTACTAAACATGATATTTTGTTTTTGAAAATACATGTGTTCTTGTTCCGATTAATTAGCTAGAATTACTATGTGATGCGCATAACACACAAGTATAGACTAGATCGCCTAATTTGGAACAAAGCATCGCATATCCGTTTGTTTGGAAATGTTTTGAAGTTTGCTACTCGCAAGTAGGCTAAAACACGGATTTCAATGAATTGTCCCAATTCAAGTAATCCAACCTTCACCCACAGGCATTCAGGCAGTTATATCAACTAAGCAGTTAGCTTCATGGCAAACATACTTTCATGGCAATCAATAACACATACAGTATGCTAAAGCGTAAACACTCGCAGTGTACTCCGAGCCAAAACAAGAAACTAGTTAGAAATCATGCATGATCCTAGTTCATGTTAAAATGGCTAATGCATCGCATGCAAAATGTAACTAGAAATAGGCTCGGTTATTCTAGTATGGCATATGAGGTGCTACATTTGATAATCATGTATTCAAATTGGAATTGAAATATGATACAGTTCGTATGATGCGCCGAGCCTAGTGCATGCAAGATAGATGGATGATGCAAACATGCAAAGCATAAGTATGCTAGATAGATGAACGGATGCAGACATACGGGCATAAGTATGCTAATTAAAACATGACCTAAGACTAACCAACAAAAGTAGGTAAGTAAAAAGGAGAAAGACGTGGGGTTGGAAGACATGCACACAAGCACGCACACTTATTACAAAATTGGCCCTCTCGACGGAGGGTCCGAATAAATAATACATGCCGACTAATTAACTAACTAACAAGCTAATTAATTATTACATAACCGAATTGAATAACTAGCTACAACTAATTATTACAAAACTTAATTAATTAACAAATTAATTAACTAACTTGCAAATTAAAGCTAACTAACAAGTAAGCATTAAAATGAGATTGCTAGGCCGCCTCAGCTCTGCCTTGAAGAAGGAAGGATGCATGCTCGGTTGCCGTCTCGGTAAACTCTCTGGTTGCTCTTTAGAGGCTCTGTCTGTAGGGTGTCCTTGAGACCTTGTTGCTGGAACTTACCAAAAACATGCTGGAGGAGTGCATCAGTGGCCTGCCGGCCATTGGAAGCTACTGCCGACCACTTGCCGGCCAAAGATGATACACTGCCAACCAAGGATGAAGGACTGCCGGCCATTTGCAAGGCACTGCCGGCCACTGATGTGCTGTGACACCAAACTGCAGCAGAGCACAAAATAGAGAAAATTGAGGGTCTCCAAAGGACATGTACGCACTATGCCACCCCATATCACCTCAAAACATCAAGGGAGAGGCATAGTCGGATCCAAGACTATCAATCACGTATCCCGATGCATGATGGCCAAAGATCCAACTTGTGCAAATCAATGAGAAATGAATGCACAAATAAACACATAAAGCCTAAAACTCTATCATGGATCATCAAGAACGTCGGCGACCGAGAATTGAGACACGTTTCATCACTTGAAGTATGAAACGTTCATCGTTTCTCGTGCTCGGATTAACACTTAATCCAAACAACAATGCAACATAAGCATGGCAAATAGGCAATATGTCCTAAGCATGTAAACATGCAACTACATAGCATACTCAATGCTCAATGCTAAGAACTAGATGGCATGCTCAATGCAAGGCAATCATAAGGTTCTAGGCACAATGTAATGCATGCATGCACAATGCAATACAACAAGGGTAATTAACAGGGCATGCAACAAGTATGCAACTATGTACCGATGCATGCAACAACATGTGATCATGGTATGAAATGTACTACCCTAAACATGCAAGCTATCATGCACAACATGTTAAAGGGGCCAAGAATGCCAATGCTAGCAAAGAGGATAACACCATAAGCATGCATCACAATGCTCAAACACTCAAACCAGCCCAAGACAGAGTTGCACCATGCCCAAAATAGTGGCAAAACATGTTAAGATAGAAGCTTGGAGGACTGTACAAACATGCATGCACATTAGCCCAAGCTTAAGGCACAAAACACAACTCTCTAAACATGAGCAAGGAGCAACAATCATGATAATATGGCAATGAGGTAAGCTCTGAAATCTCATGTAAATTGATGTCAAATCAACTAAACGATGCAAGTGTAGCATGCTAAGAGGTTCAAAGCTCAAAGCCAACAAAGGGACTTAAGCCATGGCCATACGAGGCAAGCCCCGAAGGACTAAGGGGACCTAAAATAGTCCCAAGGCAAGTCCAAACAAGGCCAAAAACAAGCTCGAAACTAGCCAACACAAGCTAAAACACAAGTCCGAAAGGCATAAAGCATGCAAGACTACAAAGAGGCATTACACTACACCTATTGAAACCAAGCGTGGCATGACTTGGACAGCATAAAATAGAGTTACATCATGGTATAACAAGACCCAAAATGCACTGAAATGATGAGCCAAAGGCTTAGGCTTAATGGCATGCACAAAAGTTCATTCTTGAGGCATAAAGCACAAACTCTTCAAGGCATTCAAAGCATGTCAAATGCAAGTGTATGACCACATTTCACGGACTGAAATAACATTTGAAATGATGGCAAAGCATGCAAACATCACATGTATGGCATGGTAGGGGCCTCAAAACCCAAGACTAGTCAAAGCATTTGCACTATAGCTATACCAAACATGAGTGGTATGACCATGACAGCCTAAAACAGTCCTAGAACAGCCCAAAATATGAATAAAATCATGCTGGAGCAAAGCAAAAATATGCTAGGATGATGAGTCAAAACATCAAGCACATAAAGCTAGTAAACAAGATTTGTTCTACAAGTATATGGAGCATGCAAAGGATGACCAAACCAGCTATGGATAGAGTCATGACATGGAAAAATATCACCAAAAACATACTGGAATGGAAACAAAACAAGCTAAAATGACATGTCAAAGTATGAAGCATATAAAGCTAGTTTAAGTGATTTACACTACAAGTGTGTCATGCATGCATGGAGTGACAAAAACAACCCAAAAAAGATCTAAGGCATGGTAAAAAATCACCAAAAATCTACTGAAATGGACTCAACACAAGCTAGGCAAACATGCTACTTTGATGAGCTACAAATGGGATTACACTACACATACAAGATGCATGTAAAAGGTGACCAAATCAGCCATGAATAGAGCCAAGGAAGATCCTAAAAGTCACAAAAACGGGCCTGAACCAAGCCTCAAACATATAGAGAGGCATGCTCCTTTGGAAGGCCAAAATGCAAGCAAGCAAAAACCAAAAGAGAGGGGGCCACCCCCTCTGATTTGAGGCCTCAAAACCACATGCCTACCACTAAAAATCCACTAGATTTCAGTGGTTAGAAGGCCAAACCAAGGCTAGCTTGAAGGCCCTAAGGCATGGCTCAAAACAAGGCTAAACAAAGCATGCAAGAGGGTTGTACACCCCTATCACCCAAAAAACCTTAAACAAACTTCAAAAGTACTTAAATACAAGACTTTTTTCAGTTGAAAGAAAGGCCTAAAACAATATGCAAGGATGGCCAAAATGAGGTACAAATAAAGGTGCTAAAATGGGAAGAAGCTCACCCTTGAAGATCAACTTCGAAACCAGCAACTTCAGGGGGTAAAACCTCACTTCCAGAGCTCAAGAAGTCCTCCCAAGAACCTCAATCCAAAGATGGTGGTGTATCTCTAAGTGTTGTAGTGTAAAAGTGCAAGGAAAATGGACTTCAAGGCACAAATCAACAACAATATAGAGAGAGAGATATTTATTCTCAAAAATGCTCAACCTCTACTAAGGAGAGAGGCTCTCTCCTTATATAGAAGAAAGGCAATGCAAAGCTTCTTGAGGATCTTGGCAAGAGCTTCATCCCTCCATACATATGGAGGGTAGATAAAAGGATTCCAGCTAGCTCAAAAGATCTGGAGTAAAACCTGCTGAGATAGGGGTGCTGCCAGCCATTAGTGGTGGCCGGTAGTGGCTCATTGGTGGCCGGCAGGCATCATCAATGGCCAGTAGTGGCAAGGGCATGGCCGGCATGGCCAAAAAGGGGCCGGCAATGCCTTCCACAAAGCATGCAGAAAGGGCCAAGTCAAGGTCCAAAAATAGGGCCGGAAGGATACAGGGTTTGGAAAGCTCAAACCTGTGATGTTTCGCCGCGAAAGTCGAATACCCGATGAGCAATCAAACTTGTGGCTGGATGTACCTACAAGCACAACCGAGTCTTGAGGACGGTTAAAAATGGGGTGTCTACAGCAAGTTGGGTCTGGAGCTCAAAGGACTGTTGAAAAGATATCTCGGCGGCCTTCTCAGCCGCAAACTCGGCGTCTATTTCTTCAAGGGTTTGGTCAAGGCTCTTATCGGCAATAGGCACGTCCGACGTTACCTTCTCAGGAGTAGCATCTTTGGGAACCTCCTCACCCTCCTCATCTTGAGTCAAGTCTAGGACTTGCTCATTTTGAGTAGGGGACTTGGCCCGAGCAACTTCCTTTGACTTCCTCACCAAAGCTTCCTTCTCATATTCAGAATCGTTGTCGGATTGGCTTGGAGTTGAGTGGAATGGTAGGGCGAGGACATCAGTGTTCCTGAGGGGGGAGTCCTCAGGAATTTAAGCTTTTTCAGTAAAGTCATCCAACCAAAGGTGAAACCCTTTGTTGCATGCCTACTTCACCTCTTTCTCGTAGTCCACTGTCACATCGGCCACCCCCTCATTATATCCCTTCTCATCAACGACCTTGAGCTCAGCGTCTTTTGTGGCCAACGCATCCTGCAGCTCTTTCTAGGCCTCGGCCGTTTTTTCTTCGGCCTCTTTCTTCTGGGCCTCAAGAACCTTGTTAATGGCCTCAGCGGCATCCGCCTTTTCCTCGGCCTCGTCTTTGGCTTTAACGGCCGACGCAGCCTCGTCGGATAAAGTTTTCATCTTGGCCTTAGTCTTTTTAAGGGTTTTCTGCAAACCAGAGACCTCCCTCGTCTTGTCGGCCAATACCTTTCGGTTCTCAAAAGCCTGCATTGAGAAGGAATGAGCATGTTGGACCACCTAAAAGAAGATGAACAAAACAAAAGTTAGTAAAATTCTCTAAGTATGAAGAGATAGAGAAAGAAAGATACCAAGTGTGAAAGACTTACTTGAACAGAACGCTGGAGCATCAGAGCAAAGTTTTCATACTCGCTCATCTCGGCGTTTCAGTCGAGAAATCTAGGAAGGAGCAAAGTTGTGCTAAGGGCAACACCAACATTACTGTCATCGGCACTATTACCAACTCTGACCGGCCTGTCCTCTAGTGTGATTTGGGGGGCCCAGGGGGAGTCAGACTTCATGGAGCCCGAAACTGTTACAAATTCAGACCTCGGCCTTTTTGACCGAGTGGATTGAGATGGTTGGGCCTCGGCGGGCCTCATCTCGGCAACAGAATGGGACTTATTACTCTCAGCCAATTTTGAAATTGGCAAGTTGTCCTTAGTATCAATCTGAGTCACTGTTGCCTTTGGCTGAGCCTTTTTTTATTCTTTTTGGCTTTGACTTTGGTAGAGGCTGGGACTGCGCTAGTTGGGCATCTACGGTGGATGGAATGTTGACCAAGAGGTCTTTAGCAACTGCTTTCTAGCTGCCCATCTCAACAGCAAAAACAGTTCACCGTCGGCGTCAGCGTTGGGATGGTGGGATCAACTGTGGAGCCGAGATAAATGGTTGTTCTGTTGGATCTAAGGTTGACCCTTGATCAGGCCGAGATGATGAGGCTGTTGGAGGAGTAGTGGCGGACGGAGGAGACTGACTCTTCTTCTTCTTCTTTTTTGGAACGTCGGGAAGAACTGTCTTGTAAGTGAGAATGAAATTGAGTAGCAGAGGGGCTTTCCGCTTGTGGACTGGCAAATCTAATAGCTTCTTCAAGTCCTTACTAAGGAAGAAAGACTTACGAAAGCTCTTTGGTGGCTGGGGAAGAACTGCAAAAAGAAAAGCACAGACGATTAAAACAAAGTATTGGAAACTTTAAAAAAGAGAGCAAGAAAAAGTGACATTTGGCTCTTACCATCTCCTTCCCTGAAAACTGTTCGGCTTAGGGGATAAAGGTGGAAGTCATCGTTGGGCTGAAACTCCCAGTTGCCCGAGACAATGAAGTAATCGTCTCCAGCACCCTTGTTTGAGTCTGGGAGGTTGGCAATGAACTTGTACTTAGTGGACCTCAGCTTAAGGTAATAGATGTGGCCTTTTTTCGATTTCAGGCGACACATAGTGTAGCAGTACTGGAAATCGGCAAGAGTAACCCTAGCATTCTCTTGTTTGGCTAAGGCTATTGTTCCGGTTATAACTCGGTAAGAATTGATAGCAAGCTGCATTGGGTTCAATTTATAGTAGTGAAGGATTTCTCGGAAAAAGGTGTCAAGTGGAAACCTAAGTCCACACTCGATGAAGGCCACTACTGGGAAGGGCATGAGGTTCACATAGGGCATAATGGAATCCTCCTCCCCTGCCAACCTGAGGTGGACGTCGATAGGGATGGAAAACTCCTGCCTAAAGTACTCTAATTTGGTCGGGGTGTCTACCCTATGCTTCTACATACCCATGACGTTGGCTTAGGGGGAAGGTGTATAGATTGGAAATAAAGGTTCTATAAAGGCTCAGAAGACCTCGGTAAAACCTAAAGTTCACACTAGGGTAAGAATTTGTGAAGATCAAACGGGATTCGTCTCAGTTTTCTCTAAGATTCGTATGTTCTAGGGCAAATCTCAAACCTAAGTCTAACGGAGATTGAAGGCAAGAATCTGGAAAAAAAATACAGAAAAATAGAAACAAAAGCAATGATTCAGAATCAAGAATAGGGGTAAATCATCAAGAACACTGTGACAGAGTGTGTGCCAGGGTGCAAGGCCAAGAACAGTAGCAAAATGAACAAGTAGGTGGGTATTATGTGTATGTTAAAGAACGGTTTGGGCAAAAAGCAAAATCATGAGGAAAATATGCTTGGAATACATGAACAACATTGCAAATACAGTATACAGATATAACAGTTTAAGGAAGAATAAAAATCGAAACAAAGGAACAGTGACTTATAAGGGAAAATTAGAGTCGCCGAGATCAGACGGTGGTAGCAACCGAGAAAGTGCAACAGAAATCCTCGTCGGAGGGGAGTGAACGGAAGTAATTGCAGAAAACTTCACGAAAGCGACAATGGCAAACTTAGGAGAAAAAGTTAGAGAAAGGAAAAACTTCAGAAACGGTGGTGTGAAGTGAAAAGACGGAAAGAGGAAAGGAAGTTTTGTCGAAACACAAAAACGGTAGCAAAAGGCAATTAATGTGCCTAAAACAATGTACGTGTCAGATGACACACTCGAGAACAATTCGACTTAGTGGCGCATATCGGGTACAACCCAAAAAGAGAGAGACGCGTGGCAAGAACGGTTGAATAATCATGCGTGACAGCTCTTGAAATTCTTGATTTCATGGAGCAGTACCTCGGCTTGGAGAATGATCTCCGCTGAGAAACTTGAACAAATCCTAGTTAATGGTTCTGAGGCATTGATGGAAGCAGACTATGGGTCTTGGACATACTGAGCCAACGAGTTCTTACTTCAGCAATGAATTATGAGCAAGCTTAGCCGACGTTATAGAAGGAAGTACTGATATAGGTTCCATCACCTCAGGATGCTGAGGTAATAGAACCTAGGGGGCAGTTGTGGAGATATATTTTCTGAATACCAACACGTGGCCAAGGTGACGCCAACGTGTCAGCCGGGGTGCCACGTGTCCTGGTCGTGACGCCGAGGTGATCTCGGCTAGGCCGAGGTTATCTCCGAAGATATCGGAGTCCGGGATACGCGAATAAGGGACAAAAGTCCTAAAATGAGGAGGGACTTCAGCCTGGATAAGGATAAAGCTCATAAGGAGTTTATCTTTATCTATTGGAGAGTCCAAGCTAAGGACTGGGCAGAAGTCCATTGAAGCTAGGCTTCTATTGGGATTAGGATTGTGTTGGCTATAAAAGAAAGGCATCCCCATGGGTCTAAGGTACGCAATTTATATTCAGAACAGTAAGTAAGCACTATTAATTATCTTTGAGAAATATTTGATTACTAACTTAATCATCGGAGTGCCCCCGGGTGGACGAATCACCGCCAGAATCTCTTCTTTCTGTTACAGGTCGTTCGAGCATATCCTATTCTGCCAGTACTCTCTAGTTGAATACTGAGTTGGCAGTATGATCGGAAATTCACTCACACAATTATCTTTAGTTAACCATGTCACAATAAAATTTGAATAGATTAGCTATGTTAACAAATATATGATCTTTGGAGTTAAAAGTCTTGGAAGAAATTTTACTGAAAGGAAACAAAAATGCCAACTGAAGTGGTGATACATTTGAAAGTAATGGATGATTATTTCGTAAATACGTGACTAGTTTATAGAATATCATTGATTATGTCAATTGCAGTTAGCTTGAGAGAAATAATCATTCCAAAGGCGAAACTAATCAAATCTTTGTCTTCAGTCAATCATGTTGTAAAAAAGTTTGAATGGATTAACTATCTTAAAAAATATATGGTAGAATATGTAAACTTAATTAGCAATTTTAGAGTAAAAAATTTGACAAGAATAATGTGTAAATAATATTTTGTTGTAGTTTATTTATTTATCATTTGGTATTATAATTTTACATTTTATAGTATTTTTTTTTTAGTTCCTTTTCCCTTTTTTCTTTCTCTTATTGTAAAATTGAATTTTGCTAGATTATAGAGTAACAAAACCATATTTTTATTTGTTTGATTCTCGTAATAATTTATTGCTATAATAATGTATATACGGAAACTTTAACCATTATAGAGGCAAGTGTGGCTACAAACGGCTTATTTTAGGAATTAGGTTTAAAGGTTGTTTTTTTTATTTTTTATTTTGTAAAAATATGTAAATAAGTAAAGAGGTCATATGATTTTAAAAAGTTAAAAATTAGACTTTGAGCCAAAAAACTAGCATTAGTCGAGTTCTCAAAAAAGTCAAAAAATTTAGTTTTTTTTTTTTTTTGACATTTTTGTATTTTGCCATAACACTCACAAATATTATTTTATTATTTTTATAAAGAGTTGGGTTTCTTTTATATTGGTCATCTCAATTTGAAAGAATGTTTGGATTTAGTAGGTCTATTTTTGAATTGATTTTGGTGATATGAACTGTCCACCTTTTAAGATTCATTGAGTAGAATATTCATACAAAAAAATCAAGATGATCATATATCGGTAGTTATATGTTTGAATCAAATTTCTATTATAAAAATAAATAACTATTCTTGAAATTATATTTGTCTTCTATTTTAATAAAACAAATATAATTCAAACATATAGTAATCTATATCCAATTATCTTATTTTTTGCTTGAATATTTTACTCAATAGTTCAAATCACCAAAATCGATTTCAAAATAGGCGTGTTAAGCTTAAACGCTCTCTCATGTTAAAATAATAATTTAAGAGAAGTCAAACTCATTCATAATACGTGAAATCGCCACACTTTAAGAGTTCGCCCACGATTTTATAAAACTCCGGACTAGTTGAATCAAGTTAGTTGCAAGTTGAGTTTGAGTAGTTTACTATTTAATTATTCATATAATCGAGTTAATTCAATTGATAAGTTTTAGAATATATTCAAATTTAATTTATTTATTAATGTTAAATGAAATTTTAATGAGGCAAATACAATCACCTTTTGAGTACCTTAATTGGTATGACCTTGACCTCCCTAACCTAATTTGTTTGGCAACCATGATTTTTACTTAAAAATCAAAAAATCATTATAAATTATCAAATGATTCTACTTATTTTTTTATACATCTTTTTAAAAAAAAAAATTTAAAAAATTATTAAAAACTATTCTCCAAACAACCCTTTAAAATTAAAAATTAAGGAAAATGTTTCAGTGTACAATACACATCGTATGCAACTCTATCACAAAATTACTTAAGTTTGTATGAATTTACATAAATGATCTCACAAAAATGAATAAATTGAACATAAATTCGTGTAAGTTGGTGAAAGCTTAAGACTTATGCAAATTTATGTCAAATTTATATATTTTTGTGAAACCATTTTATGTAAGTTTGTGATAGAGTTGCATACAATGTTCATTGTACACACAAAAAAATTTCCTCTCACAAAACTATAAAACGAAGGGTAAATTACACTTTGCTATATTTATATTTGGCCACTTTCCTACCTTGATCATTAATATTTTTTTTTTTTTACTTTAACTTTTTATATTTCAAGTTTTTCTTAGGTTCCGTTTAGAATGTGGGTTGGTTTTTTGGATTTTTAACTTTTGACTATTTTAGCATTTGACTATTTTAGCCTGGGGCTAAAAGTCTCGTTTGGGATAATCTTTTTGGCTTTTTTGACTTTTGTGAGAAAAAAAATGAAATAATTATGATTTAAATGTGACATTTTATTTTATTAACTTTTTAACATATTTTATCTTTTTTGTGGCTAAAATAGCCAAAAATCCCAAAAAAAACTATATGCCAAACGAAGGCTTAATTTCTTCATAAAACTAACTTATGTTCAGATTAAACAAAAAATGGGGAATTACATTAATAGTTCTTATAGTTTGGAGTTTGTGTCACTTTGATCCATGACTTTTCAATTGTAATACATTTGACCATGAATTTTGAATCTTGTTCCGAATAAAAGCAATTAAATATATCGTTAGATTTTTCAAGGATAAAATTGTTAATTTGATAAAATATAAACTAATTTGACAAAAATAAATGTCAAACAAATATTTTTGAATATTTAAAAATTATTTCTACCCACTAAAAATAAAATTATGTAAAATTGATAAATCTTTTAGACATTTATTTTTTTTTGTAAATTAATTTTTATTATGTATTTGAATGATGATCATGTAAAATTAATTTTTAAAAATTAATCAAGTAATTTTTATTAATTTTATCAATTTTACATAATTTTATCATTGGTGGATAAAAATAATTTTTAAAAAATTAGAAATATTTTTTTGACATTTATTTTTATCAAATTAGTTTATATTTTATTAAATTGACAATTTTGCCCTTGAAATTAAACAATAGAATCTTCAATTATCCTTATTTAGAACAAGATTCAAAATTTAGGATCAAATGTATCATAATTGAAAAATCAGTGATCAAAGTGATACAAGTTCCAAATTATAAGGACTGTTAGTGTAATTTGCCCAACAAAAAATGTCATGATAATGGTCGCATAATATAATGAATATATTATTATATTGGGGTTTAAATTTATGTCGTATGAGTTATATATAATAAAATATTTTTATATCACATAATTGTTAATATGTCATTTTCTACATAATTCTTAACAAAAATTAAATTTAAGGAATTATTTTGGATGATATAAGTAGGTATACTTTTTAATTTTTTTAAGAAAAAATGTACAGAAAAATAAAGAGATAATGTAACCCAAATAAACACATTTATTTAAGTAGGTGTACTTAATTTATGCCAAATAATATCTAAAAATAAATTAGAAAAAAAATTTAAAATATGAAAGAACAAGCCGAGAAAAAATAAATTTTAAATATTAAAATGGTAAAAGTAGAATTTAGGCTAAGTTTAGCTACCCAAAATAAGTACACATTTTTTATCTTTTTATCTTTTTTTCATCATATTACCTCTCTATTTTTCTACACATTTTTTCATAAAAAGACAAAAAATATACTTATTTAGATCATCCCAAACAACTCATCGTAAAACGAAATGGTCTAAAGGAGTTGGTTTTTTTTGACTTTTTTTTTTATTTTTTGATAGATAAAAAATATATCAAAAGTAATTTTTAAATAACTTTTCAAATTGCCCAAAGTGTCGGTAAAAGTGGTGTGGTTCACGTATCACAACTATCGCTTTTAATCCGCACGTCATCATTCGTCGTTTGAATCCCACGTGTCACCATCCACCTGGCACCAACCCGAGAAGGTATTGAGTGGGCTTGGAGCATTCATTGCACCACAAGATTAAACACTTATCCATTTGTCTCCTAAATGAAGACACAAAAATGAATTGTTTTGACCAATCAAACTCCATTTGGAGCACCATATTGCTTTGCCCCTGGGGCAAAATATAATTTCTCCACCAACCCCTCCCACCCACTTCTCTCGCTGATTGAACCTCCCTCTTCTCTGCCAACCAAAGGTAAGCCAATACCAACAACAATAAGGCTTAGGCAACACCTGATACGTCCACCCTCTCTCTATACGCACGTACATTAGAACAGAGATATATACTCTCTCTCTCTCTAAAAAGTTGGAATCGAAGCCGATATTCGTGGCTGAATCGTCGAACACAGAAGTGGACCGAGCAGCTCCGTCGTTGTCGCTTCCAGGTCCCCTCTCCGCCTCACCCACACCACATGTTCGTTCCATTTCTCTCTTCGATCCTCAATTTTCGTCACCTTCTGCTTTCTCCTCTCTCTTCTCTCTCTCGATACGTTGAGTTTCAGACTTATTAGGGTTTGTTTATTTTTTCGTTTTAATTGTCCATTTCAGGGTACACTAGGGTTTGATTCACTGTTTTGAGATCGATCTGGTGTGGCCATGGCTGGTACCGGTCACTTGATCTCTGTTCATCCCGAAGAGCTCAAGTTCCAGTGTACGCCCAATCTCTCTCTCTCTCTCTCTCTCTCTCTCTCTCTGTTGTTTATTGCATTGAAAGATGTTTGTAATTTTATCTAAAATTCAGCTTGATTCTACCAATTTTACTCGATTGTTTGGGAAATGATGGCTTCCTAGGTTAAAAGTGCATCTAATTGTTGATTTAGTTCAGCATAGAAAGCTCGCTCTTTTAGGCTTCTGTGATTAGGGGCCAGAGTCCCACCGGTGAGAACCGTAGTACTGAGAAAAAGCTCGCTCTTTTAGTTTCTACGATTTGTGAAGCAGTGTCTCAGGATGTTGGGCTAGCGTGTAATGTTTCTCGGTATCATAACTCGACAGAACTATTGATATATATAAGATTGTTTCAGAAAAATAAGCTTGCGAACTGTTTGATTGAATTCAAAATATAAAATTGAAGTAATTTGAAAAAATTAAAAGTTGATAGATTTGAAAAGGAAAAAAAAAAAAAAATAAAACCCTGAATTTATGACGTAAATCCCCATGTAGCTATAGGGGGATTTTGGAAAAATCAAGAAAATGAGACATCCACACCAACAAATGCCTCCCCTTTATAATAGTATAGATAGATCATAGAAGATATGTATGGGCTTGATGTGAAATTATGGGAGAAAATGACGCATACAGAGTCCCAAACAGTTCAGAACTACTCATTTTTACTAGTATTTGAGATCCTGGCATAAAAAACACACCTACATACCTATAAAAGCGTATGAATACTACAATATGGAAATATGTTAGTTTCTTCTTGATTATATATAATTTATAAATATATGTATATATATGCTGCATGTGGGTTGCTCAGAGTGGATTTTTTTGGTTTATGCTTGGGAAATCCATAGTATAATCCCGTTAATCTACTTGAGGAGATTGATGAAAAGTTGTGGAGAGAAGTAATATCGTCTTTATAGTTTTGTTCACATGGATTCCTTATAGATGTGGTAGTATGGGTTTAGAAGGAAAGAAATCTGGATGATTTAGCAGCATGATAAAATTCTAAGTAGGGACTGAGCTTTACAAACAAGAGGGGTCAATATATCTAGGACTAATTTTGAATGTAGTGAGTGTAATTCTTAGCATAGACTAGAAGTTTCAGAGTTAAGATTTCAGTTGTCTCTGTATAATTATTCATGATGAGAGTGAGAGTAAAGAGGATGTTAGAAATACTATAGAATGGTAGGATCAAATAAAATGGATTGAGGTAATGGGGAAAGTAACGGTAAAATATGATTTAGGTGAAGTTGTTGCACTAGCTAGTAAAGTGACAAAACAGAACTGTTGTATAACATGGTTGAGCAATCAAAATTTTAAATATAATTGAGTGAGTAAAAGATTAAATGCATTATTGGTTGCAATTAGATTTAAGCACTCAAAAATTGAAATATTAATCGAGTCCAAACTAAAACATTATTGGTTTTCTATGTTATGGTCATTGTTAAAATGAATCTTTCTTGGTATGAGCGTAACATACCCCCCAGGATGAGCATGTTTGAATGGGCAGAGAGTTATTATAACCACAATTTTATAGGTGTTCTTTATTGTATTAGAAATTGATTGAGTTGATAAGTTAAATTTCAGAAATTAATTCCCATGCTTGCTTATTGGGCTGCATCCAGGTGGGTGTTTATACATATTCAAAATGGCTCTGTAAATAGTTACACAATTAGTTTTCTTCATTCTAAAAAGATATAGTACTTTTTTTTCTTCATTCTCAGTTGTAGTTTTTATGATCACAAAGTTTTAGAAAGCTCTGATGGAATTCTGCTCATATGTGTTCCTGTGATCAGTTGAGCTGGAAAAACAAAGTTATTGTGATCTTAAAGTTGCAAACAACACAGAACATTATGTTGCCTTCAAGGTACTCTCTCTTATACTGTACAAATATTTAAAATCACTTGTTAGTGGACAGATATTTTTAAAGCTCTCTCTCTCTCTCTCTCATATTTTTTTAAGCTAATATGGCATTCTGTTAGTTATTTATATTTGTTTGTTCCCTTGTTTTATTTGATAGGTCAAAACTACTTCACCGAAGAAATACTTTGTACGACCAAACACTGGTGTCATACAGCCATGGGACTCATCTGTCATAAGAGGTGCTGCTTTTTACTTTGTCCTGATCTTGTGGTAGGGAATAAAGATTCCTTTTAGGAAATGAGTGTTCCAGGAATGCAGTGGTTTCACATTCTGTAAACTGATTGGCCATGTATGTGGCATGAACATTTACAATCAACCTAGTATTCTATTGGTTAACGTGTCTGTGCCTATATATTAACAATTGCAAGTCATAAATGCTAAAGCTTAATAGAACAATGTAATTTCATTACATAATACTCTCCTATTAGGTTTGTTTGGCTGTAACATTCTTCTTTCTTGTATTAAAAAACATGCTTTGTTGACTATATATACATTTGTCAATGGTGTCCAAAATAAAAAAAATAAAAGGGTGAATTATTCAGACTTCCTCTAAGGTTCGACAATTACAAGGACTATCCTATGATTTCTGAAATTACACCACCTCCGCTGATAAAGTTGTTGGTTAACCATTAATGACAAAATATATACATTTGCTATTTTATCCTTCTACAATATTATATTTTCGTAACAAAAGATGTTATATTAACTAATTTTTTTACCTCCCCCATTTTTTGACCTTCAAACCAGGTGGAGTAGATCTTTGTAACCAAACAAAGCCAATCTAATTGGGTCTTTGTGACGAAACACTTAAAACCCAATTACAATTGCTACTGCCTATACTAATTGCATTGCTATTGGTCACCATCACAATAACCAATTACCACCGATTATCGCCACACCAAAAGATTACCATCGATCACCCCATACACAACACATCACCATCATATTAGACCCGTTTATGCCAATCAATGCTAGACCAGAACTAACAGTGTTGCTACCAAGGTCTTACCCTCGTCACCACCCAACACTGCTGTCATGCTTTGCATCCTGTACAAGCCCTTCCTCTCTTTTTGTCTCTGTTTGGATCTTGGGTGTATCATTATACACACACATGCACATCAACCAAAAAAAGAGTGTGTATATGTTTGTATATGATATTTTACATATTTATACATAAGAGCATGTGCAAAATGCAAATCACCATGGTATAGCTGGCAATGTTGCTATTGCTAACTCAGAAAATCAAGAAGACCTACAGGCTACACCCGATATATAGCAATATCATAACTAGTTATTTTTTCTTGACGTTCTATTTAGAGCAAACCCATTTATTTCTTCATTTTCTTTCTGTATAAATAAGAAGGCCTATGCCTCACCCATTCTCTCTCTATAACTGGAGGGAGAACCCACCTCCTCTCTCTCTCTCCCTCCAATAATATGGTCTCTCCCTCTACAAATATACATTCTGCGCCAAAAATTTACAAGGTTAATATTTGTTTAATTCTGATTCTCATTGAATTTTGATTTGTTGGTCATTGGTAAATAATTGAATTTGGGAGTATGGTGATGGTGTTGTATAGATGCCATCTGTTAGGTGATCTCTTAGATCAGGGTTTATGTTTCTTATGTATGATCCATGCTTCACTGGCTTCAATCAATTACGTCCACTTGCTTGTGCCAGTGTATGATTTTTTTTTAATAATATAATTCCAATGTCATTAAGATAGCATCATTTGTAAAACTGGTTCCAACTCACTACTGTATCTGTAGTCACCCTTCAAGCTCAAAGAGAATACCCTCCAGGTATGCAATGCAAGGATAAATTTCTCCTACAAAGCACAATTGTGGCTCCAAATTCTGATGTCGATGAGCTTCCTCAAGATACTGTAAGAATCTTTCTTGGAGAATAGTGAATTTATTTTGTTGGCTTGATTGGAATAAAAAATAGTAATGAGTACATTTTTCTTGTGCAAATGATGGACACACTGTTGCACCCAGTTCAATAAAGACAGTGGAAGAACAATGGAGGAACGCAGGCTTAGGGTTGTCTATCTTTCTCCTCATGCAGCTGTTGGAAACTCGGAAGATGAAGCATCAAAGAGCTCCAAACAAAGTTTTGATAACAGCTCCGTGAGTTCTACTAAGCTAGAAAGATATTTCTGAAACTTTCTTTCTGACAACTCATTATTTATTTTTTTATTTTTTATTTTTTATTTTCAATTGCAGATGCGCAGCTCCTCAAGCTCTGATGATGTGAGTGATCTCTTTATGGGGCATTTTTTGCTGCATTAGTTCTATTATTGTATATGTACTCCTAAATTGTCTGAGTCTTGTTATATTTAGAGTTGGTAGAATTTTGCTTCTTTTCTCATTTATGGGCATGTAAACTACCCTGGCATTTGACAACAATGCTCCTTGGCTGTGCGAAGTGTACTCGGATCTTCTTGCTCAAAGCTGACTTGGAGCATTATTTCTCTGTTGTAGAAGCTAGTCAGATATATTGCTTTTATCATGTGACGAAGTGTGTCCTTCAAGTGCCATTTTAAAGGCATTATGTGCTTTCTCAAATTCTTTATTGGTTACCTATTTCATAGAAGTGGTATCAAATATTTACATGGCAGAATCTGTGCATGTTAAACACTCACTTAATTTGCTGATCTTTAGTGGAAAGGAATCCATCATTATTTGTGCAACGTCCTTGTGAGAGGATTTTTTATTTTTATTTTTATTTTAAGAACGTGCTGCTGTATCTCTTCATCTCGTCTGTTAGGTTTTGTTTCTCAGTTTAATGCTCTGGTGTCGGAGCACATATCTTAGTATCTCAAAATTTTCGCTGAATTTTTAGAATGATACATTTATTTTCTGTATCCGAAGTCCAAACTTTAATCTTTGCAATTATTTTTATGCAGAATCAGGCTTTGCAGCGCCTCAAGGAAGAAAGGGATACAGCTGTTCGACAAACACAACAACTGCATCAAGAACTGGTTAGTGTGCTCTGTTTCTTTTTCCTTACAATGATTATTTATGATTTGATTTATAATTTTTTTTTTTTTGGACATATATTAACCTAGATGTGCATAGATACAAGTATACAGTTTTTAATGTGTAACTATAGGACAATGCACACTTGGATTCCACTGGCTATGCATAACTAGACCCTGACACTACCTACTACCTGGAGCAAGCCTCAGCACAATATAAGGGTTGCGTTTGGTAGAGTTTTGTAAATATGATTTGAGAGTATGAGTTATACTTTGAGTTTGTGAATTTTGAAATTATGATTTGAGTGTGGAAAATTTGTTTGGTAAAGGAGTTTTGAAAAGAGTTTTGAATTGAGTGGGGAATTTTTGATGTGACATATGATATTTTTTTTCAAATATATAAAAATTAACATGTCAATTGCAAAAAAAAAAAAAAAATTGCACTGTTCCGGTCGACCGGTGGGACGTCCGGGGGGACATCTGGTGGGACGACCGATTAGGCCAAATTCGAAAAAAAAAAAATCTGAAAATCGCGCTTGAGACAGTTTTCTGCAGAATTTTGGAAACGTGATTTCAAAACTCGTTCCAAGCATCATATTTGAATGTGGGTGTAGAATCATGGTTTGAAAACACAGCCAAACACAGCCGAACTTTGAAAAGGCAATTCCGAAGTGCTTATTTGACTTGTTTAATTGAGAACTTACCTTTTTTTAGTAGTTATTTTGCATACAAATACCAAAATCAAAAAAACAAAGCTTGAACATTTTTGTATTGGTATAGAATAATGTTCAAAGACATTTTAGACATGGCAACTCAAGCCAAACAGGGATGCTATTTTCTACATATTCATTTCTATGATATCTTCTTCTTCTTCTTCTTTTTTATTCTTTTTTTTTTTAATTGAATTTCTATGATATCTTGTGCCACAGAAAAAGGAACATATTCAGATGATGAGAACAGGTTGATTGTTAAAAAATTTAAATTAAAACACTAATACTATCTTATACTTGATAATTCTTTTACAGGAAATGCTGAAGAGACGAAACAGTCAGAAAAGTGACCCTGGCTTCTCCTTCACATTTGCACTTTTCGTTGCACTCATTGGAATCATGGTTGGCTTCCTTCTAAACCTTTCATTGTCTTCACCATCAACAGAGTAATTTCACCTGCTTCACAGTTTTAGGAAATGAGTTTTCTAGTCTATTGTATAATTTCTTACGTTCACCAAGTGTGGAATGCTTGCCTTCTGTGTTCCTTTCCTTGTAAATTGAGCATTGTGTAGTTTTTGCTTAATCAGTTGTTCAGAATCAATTTATTAGACCAATATTTCATTCGAAATGCTAGATTTTCCTGTCTAATAATCAGTAGCATTTGCGTACCAGATTCTCCTGTGGAGAATTCTTCCTTTGCAGTGTGTTGTAACCAATGAATTCAGATTTTGGTAGATATGTTTCATTACTTATTATTAGGTGCAATGTGTTCGATTAATTTGATCATCGTGTCATGTCAAAAAGAAGCAATGCACAGTTTGAGTCACAATTGATAAATTGTTATTATTGTTAGATTTTCTTTAATCACACAAGCTTAATTCTTGTGTCTAATAAGTAATGACAAAGTCCCCTAGCTAGCACAATGCCATGTTTGCATAAATTGTGGTTCTATTTTATTGAGAAGCAATTACAGTGATGATTTTAACGTATTGAATTTTATCTAGGAATTTTAGGTTCCATAAATGGCAAAACAATTTCTTTACCTACTTCATACAATAAATGGAATAAATAAAGCAGAATTTTTTTCTATTTTTATTTTTATATAATTTAGAGAATTAAACTGGTGATTTTGATCATATCACGTTAAAAAATTTTAAAATAAAAAATTTTAAAAAAAATTTAGCATACCAAAAATGTCATACAAAATAATGTGATTTAATGACACGCTAGATATATATATATTGTAAATGATGAAAAAAAATACATACAGAAAAATAAGGGAAAATTGGTGTAAGATCATTGCCCAACTTTTGATTGGAGGAGAGGTCCACAATAATATTTTTTGATACCTAAGGTCCCTTAACCTTATTTTACGTTATAAAATACCTAATTTACCCTTTTTTATAACATAAATTTCTTTGGATTTTGGCAAACTGAATATTTTATTGCTGACTTCACGGTGGAGATTTCGTAGGGATTTTGCAAGTGTTGCAGTGGACTTGACGATGGAGATTGCTATGATCATGTAGGTGTTACGGTAGTGTTGATCATGTAGGTTTTTCAGTTGAGTTGAATCAGGTATGTTTTCGATAGAGATTCCACATGAATTTCGATTTTTGTTTTGAATTTTATATAAGGATTCCGATTTCATATTAGTTTTTCAAGTGTATTTTTGCAATTAGGTTTTTGTTTTCAGTTTTGATCAATTTAAAAGAGAGGTTATCTCAATGAAGTTATTTATGATTTTTGGAATTGATTTTTCATTATCTGTTATTGATCAATTTTAGAGAGAGGCCAACTTGATAGAGTTGATTTTGATTTTTGGAGTTCATTTTTCATTCTCTGTTTTTTGATCAATTTCAAAGATAGTTGACAATGAAGTTGATTTTGATTTTTAGAGTTCATTTTTCGTGCTATGTTTTTCATCAACATGCTTATCAATGATAAGTTTTGTTCTCTATTTTTCAAACCAGAGAAATTTCTTTAAACCAGAGATAAGTGTAAATTTCTTATCTTTTTTGTTCTCTAAGTTTTGTTCTCTGTTTTTTCTACACTTTTGTTGATATAGTCTAGAGAAAATTGTAAGTTTGTTATTATAATCCAATGAAAATCACAGAGAAAATTATAAGTTCATATGGACATATTATTATAAGTTTCCAATGCAGATAGAATCTCAAAGAAAATTGTAAGTTTGTAGTTCAGTGAAAATCACTAAGAAAATTGTAAGTTTGTAATCCAGTAAAAATCACAGAGAAAATTGTAATTTGTTATGAACATGTTAATATAAGTTTGTTATTTTTTATTTTTATTTTTCTCAATTGAATGTTTTGTGAGCATAACAGATCTTATCTATGAGTTTCTCTGCGTTTGTGTGGAATAGTTAGCATTTTTATCAACTTAATGTTAATGTGTTTTTGTTTTTGTGATTTTGAAAGTGAATATAAGTTCTTAAATTTCTCTGGACTTTTATTTGTAGTTCAGAGAAAATTACAAGTTTGTTATTCACTTTCAGTTTGTAATTCAGAGAAAATTATAAGTTTGTAGTTCAAAGTGAATATAAGTTTTTGTTTCTCTGAGCAAAAGTTATTTTTTGTATTTTTTCTTTCAGTTTAGATGGACAGTGTAGTATTTTTTTATTATCTTGAAGGTGTATATAAATTTGTAAATTTCTCTGGATTTTGATATGAGTGCAACATTATACAATCTCACAGAGATAATTGTAAGCTTGTAGTTCAGTGAAAATCACAGAGAATCTTATAATTTCATAACAGATCTTCTATGTAATTTTTGTCTATGATTATATTTAATAGTTAGCAGTAAATTTCTCTGTGATTCTCTCTGGATTCATTAAGTTTTTTATGATTTTGTTTTTGTTATCTTGAAGGTGAATATAAGTTTGTAAATGTCTCTGGACTTTTATTTGAGTCTAGAGAAAATTATAAGCTTGTTATTATAATCTAGAGAAAATTATAATTATTAGAAATTTCTCCGAATCTAACTTGGCTTGGGCCATAAGGAGATAAGCCATTTGGAGAAGTTCATTCTTGGATGACTTGGATTTAGGCTTAACCTTGGACTTGGATTTTTCCTTTGATTTGGGCTGATCAGATTATTAGAAATTTCTCTGAACTTTTATGTTGTTCTTGTGAAGTTTTTTATATTGAACAAATTATTTTTCTTATTTTTTCTTTCAGTTTCGATGGACAGTGCAGTGTTGTTGCTGTGCAAATATAAGAATGATACTATTGTCATTAATGTTTTATGTGAATTGAATTTTGAGGAATTGGTTGGCATTTTGTGTAAAACATGGGAGAATTTGAAACCTAAGACGATATGTATTTCATATTCTATTGTGGGCCACCCGAATTGTATAGTTCGAAATAATATTGATTTTCTGAATATGTTGAGAGTTGTTTGTGTATGTGGTGTTGATATAATTGATGTTTCAGTTATTAAGTATAGTACTTCTAATCAAGATGATGAAATGGGGTCTAATTGGGTAGATATTGTGCATGGTGAATGTGATAGACTCTTGGATATTGAAATGAATTCACTCTCTAAGTTTTGTTCTCACTAAGAAAATGTGTTATTGTTAGTTAGTTGGCGAAATAATATTACGAGTGTTGGACAAAAGTTTGAGGGTTGTATGGTTGAGTTCCGTACTGTTTTATGCAAGTATGCTATTGAGGTTGGTTTTTAGTTTACGTGTGTTAAAAATGACAAGCTGAGGGTTACAATAGAATATGCATATAAGGAATCAAGATGATGTATGTAGCGTGTACATACTTCAGTTGAAAAAACAAATGGTTCTTTTACATAAGAACTTTGAACAATGAACATATGTGTGGTGTGGCGATTCATATTAGTAAACATGCTAAGATGACTTCCAGCTTAGTTTCTGGACTGATACTTGAAGAGGTAAATGCAAAACTTTTAACTCGTCCAGTGGATGTTGTCAAAGAAATGAAAAATAAGTATGGAGTCTCAATCAGTTATAACTGTGGTTGGTTGGGGGTTAAAAAAGCAAAATGTAGTACATATGGGGATTCTTGTTTGTCATTCAATCAATTACGGTGGTATTTTGATGAGGCATTGAAGAACAATCCAAGTATCGTTTTGAGTTAGATTTTGAAGATAACAAGCATTTCAAAAGAGTGTTTGTGGCTTTTTATGCATGCATTGCTGGTTTCAAATAGTGTCGGTCATTACTGTTTCTTGATGGAACATTTTTTAATGGATGATACAAAGGAGTTATGCTTGCTACGACTGGGAAAGATGGGAATGAAGGTAATTGTAAATATATCTAATTTTATCTAAGTATGTGAATTTTCTATACATGTGAGAATTGAGTGAATTTTCTATTTTTGTGGTTATGTTTTGTGATTTTTCTCTGACACTTTGAATTTTCTCTGGTTTTGGCCACTGTGTGAATTTTCTCTAGTTTTGGCCACTGTGTAAATTTGCTCTAGCTTTTAGTCAGTGTGTGAATTTTCTCTGGATGTTATCATTGTGTAAATTTTATCCGTAGTTGGTCACTAAGTGAATTTTCTCTAGATATTGTCATTGTATGAATTTTCTTTGTAGTTAGTCACTAAGTGAATTTTCTCTGGATGTTGCCAATGTGTGAATTTTCTCTGGAGTTGGTCACTAAGTGAATTTTCTCCGGAGGTTGCCATCGTGTGAATTTTATCTGGATTTGGCCACTATGTGAAGTTTCTTTGGATGTTGGTAGTGTCAAATTTCTCTGGTTGTTTATCGTTATAATTTTCTCTGCATGTGTATATCTAATATGCTTGTTCCTATTTGTTTTGTAGGTTTTTTTCCTATAGCTTTTGCCGTTGTTGATGTTAAAAATAAAGACAATTGGTGTTGGTTCCTTGAATATTTATGTGAAGTATTGGGATCAGAGAGGGTGACAAGTGTCTTATTAGATCGACATTGTGGTATTGTGGAAAGAATTGCTAGGTTTTTTCCTAATTGCTTTCATGGATTTTGTCTTAAACATCTAAAGAAAAATTTGAGGAATAAGTTATGATGTGGAAACACAAATTTGGTTAGAAAAACGATTGTGTCCAAGTTTTCAGAATATGCATATACGCCAACAAAGGCATCATTCCATTTCAAGTTAAATGAATTAAAAAGTGAGGGAGGAGACATTATGAGTGTTTTCTTGAGAAGTTTACCATATGAAAATTGGAGTGATGCATGTTTTGAGGGGAAACATTATGATGAGATGTATTCAAATGTTGTTGAGTCATTTAATTCATGGATACGAGAATCTTGGCACTTGCCAATAACAAATTTGGTGGACATGATATGGTTGCAAATCATGAATATGAGGTCTGATAAGAGGCTACTCTCTAGTAAATGGAATAAAGTTTTCTGTCCTCGTATAGATAGTGTATTGGAGAAGGCTTTCATGGATGGGAGGACATGGAATGTGAGTTTATCATCTGATAATGTCTTTGAAGTGCATTGTTTTCCTTCGGTTATGGTTGATCTTGGGTTAAGAACTTGTTCATATCGAAAATGAAAAATAAATGAGTATCCATGTCAACATGCTATTGTTGCAATTTTTAGGAGTGAAAAGAATTTAAATTCATTTGTTGAACCATTTTTTCATGATGATATGTATTATCAAACATACTCGTTTTCGATTAGCCTAATTCTAACTATTGAAAAACTTGTGTGTAGTGTTGATGATGTTATGATTTTACCTTCATTGAGTAAGAGACCAGCTGGGAGGCCAAAGAAAAACAGAATTGCTTCTATTGGAAAGTTTAATAGGGTGATGAAGTGTAGTCGATGCGAGAGTATTGGTCACCATAATAAGAGGGCATTAAAGGAACCTTTGTTAAATAGTTGAGGATAATACATTTTATTGATTGAATAATACATTTGATGATTACTTTGTGTATTTTTTTTTTTGTGAAATGTATTTTTTGGACAGTGTGTATATAATAATACCAATCAAATTCATCCAGAAAATTTTTCCAATAGCAGTGAAAATTACTTTTTGTATTGTGTTTTTAGAAACATACTTTGGGAGGGCCTTTATAATACCAGTCAAATTCATCTAGAGAAATTTGCCAGATGCAGAGAAATTTACTATGGGCGTTGTTTTTGTTGAAATGTACATTGTGTTTTGTGAGATCAAATTCATTTAGAGAAATTTGCCAATAGCAGAGAAAATTACAGTGTGTATTGTATTTGTTGAAACATACTATAAGCAGTGTGTTTATAATACCAGTCAAATTTATCCAGAGAAATTTGCCACTAGTAGAGAAAATTCTCTGTGCATTGTGTTTTGTGAGGTCAAATTCATCTAGAAAAATTTGCCAATAGCAGAGAAAATTATTGTGTGCATTGTGTTTTTTGAATTTGATAATTGTTTTGTACCAACACAGTGCATTACAGATTACATGATCATATAGGCACCCTCTTGACACGATACGAGTTAAATTTCTCTGTGAATTTTTGGTAACTTCATTCCAGTCAAATTTATCTAGAGAAATTTGCCAATAGAAGAGAAATTTACTATGGCATTATGTTTGTTGAAATGTTCATTGTGTTTTGTGAGGTCAAATTCATTTAGAGAAATTTGCCAATAGCTAGAAAATTACAGTATGCATTGTGTTTATTGAAATATATTATATAGACAGTGTGTTTATAGTCCTAGTCAAATTCATCCAGAGAAATTTGCCACTAGTAGAGAAAATTCTCTATACATTGTGTTTTGAAACTTCAAATTCATCTAAAAAAATTTGCCAATAGCAGAGAAAATTACTGTGCGCTTTGTGTTTTTTGAATTTGATGATTGTTTTGTACCAACACAGTGCATTACAGATTACATGATCATATAGGCACCCTCTTGACATGATACGAGTTAAATTTCTCTGCGAATTTCTGGTAACATCATACTAGAGAAATTTCTGCAAACAATTTTCTCTGTGTGGATTGTGTTAACAATCACCATTTAGCATGGATTATAACAAAATATATATATTTAACCATTGATAGTTATGAAATTTACATTAGCCAAAAAAGGATATATACATCTATGTCAAACATCATCATTCCTTCAATGTATGAAAAAACAAATTGAAGGGTTATTCCTAATTACATTGTGTGCATTGTTTTCCTTTTAGTAGTGTCCTTTCACTATTATACTTTTGGTTCTTCTTCTGGTGGTATTTGAATTGGTTCTGTCTATGACCAGCCAACTTCGGTCACAAATCTCTCTATGATTTCTGTTCTCATCAACCTTACGTCTTGTGTCGACAATTTCGAGCTGATAGGTACATGGTTGTTATACTATCTCATTATGTAGCATACAAAGAGGCCACAATCCACACTGAATACAAATTATAGGTATAGTTAGTTTTAAGAAACATTCAAATTAGATTATCTTATTTATAGATATTGTATGAAACTTACAAATCACTGTCTTGTTGTGGAGCATTGTTGACATATTCAAAGCCATAATTTGTGTTTTATGAGTCTATCAATTTGAAAGAGGGTTGTGATTTGCCTCTCTTTCAAGGCAAGCTTTCAAAAAATTCTCCATATAATGTTGCTGCAAAAAAAATATTTTTTAAATAACAGAGAAATTTACACACAAATTAATAGGATTCTACGAAAATTATCATCACATAAATATTATCATGGATCAGAGAAATTTGCACTCGTTACTAATTATTTTGCATCTTTGATATATTTGTTTTGTACATCATCCCTCCTTGGCCTTAGTGAGTTGTAGTACCTCCATAAATTGTCTTGTTTGTCCAAGACTAGCAAGATCCAATGATTTCTATTTGTTGACTTCTTATTGCCCCCGGTATTTATTATGAAATGGAGGAATTTGTAGTTCCTCTATGCTGTTTCAAGATGCTTGTCAAATAATGAGACTCAGAAAGTTTGATTTTCCGTCATCTTAATGAAATTCTGTAGTCAGAGAAAATCAAAAAATGTTTATGAGAAAGTTGAAATGACAGGAATTTAAGAAATATACACACAGAGAAATTTTAAATGTACAAAACTAGCCAGAGAAAATTGGACTAGTGACACAACTGGCTTCAAGAAGTATCTTAACAAAAGAAAGTAGTAAGTAAATTCCAGATAAAATCAAATAAAAGAGTAGTAACATATTAAGCTCATGTATATGAAAAAAAATGAAGTTGGTTGTTGTCCTTTTCTCATTTGGTTGGCAAATAGGATCTCTCTATAGCCATCAATGACCTGAAAAATATCATTTATAATTGTAACATTGGTTTATAAAGGTTGATGGAACATTGCAGATAAATTTTGATGAAAGACTTATATTGTTGGCAATTTCTTTTTCCTTTATTAGGTTTCGAATATCTTCAAAGGTAATGAGATTCAACTCACTTGTCCAGATTAAAGCCCTACAAGATGACAAAGAAGGGATTTAATAGTTGTTAATGCAATATAAGTTAGTAAATTGTTATTTGTTATATTCTATTTTATTTGTTGTATTTACTCGAGTCCAGATACATTTAATATGTGCAGTAAGATGTTTTTTACATGTTCTTTTACTAATTTTGAAACCAGTAGAGTTTGTGAAAAAACCCAAGATTTTTGAATGCTTGTTGTAACAACCAAGATTTTTAATTATGCTATAGAATTTATACTAATATTATTTAATCTCAATTAAGAAAATATATGATTTATTATATATTATTATGCGTAATTTTATAAAATAATATAATTATTAAAAGTTTAGGGGTCAAAATATAAATAATAATAATATAGATAATATAAATAATAATAATACTGGGCGTGGTATTAAAATAAATAATTAATTTTATGTTAGTATAAGATAAAATGTAATTTAATTAGAAATTAAGCTATGTATATAGTTATTTTAAAATATTGGGTCAAAAGGTAATTATCTTAAATATTTATTTAGGATAAGATTAAATCTTTGTAATCATAAGTGAAATCTGCCACGTATGCGCCTACCCGTCTATAAAGGAGAGAAGATCACCTGGGCGGAAGAATGAAAGAAGAAAAGAGAGAAAAGAAGGAAAGAAAGAAAAGAGAAGAAAAAGGAAAGAATAGTGGAAGGTGAAAGGGTCTTTGATAGTGGAAAGGAAGAGTAAGGTATTAAAGTTAAGGTGAGTGATATTATACCTTGAGTTTCCAAAATATATTTTACGTATGTTTTGACTTACCAAAATCTGTTTTATACAAAGTATGTTTTATTAATATAGTAATAAAAGTTATGTTTTATAAAGGTTTCAGTTACGTGGTTTTATTTCTGAACCCTATTTCTTTAAAGTGAAACCCATGGATATGTTTGTTTTGCTTTTAAAGAATATTTGGCTATGACCTTATATAAAAATATGTTTTGTGAATACCACCACGGGAGTCCTATGCCTTGGGGGACTTAAATAACTATTGGCTTAGTGATGTCCCATGCCTTGGGGGACTTAAATAACCATTGGCTTAGTGATTGACCACTCTGTGGTCCAGTGATTGTCGTGGATCCATTGACCAGTGTAGTGCTTGGCACTTAGTGATGTACCGTGGTTATGGTTGTATAGTGATTTTCGTATTATATGTTAAATCCGTATTATATGTATTAAATGATCTGAGGTATATGGCAAATGATTTGTGTATTATATGTATCAAACTCTTTTTGGCCTAACTAATGATCCATGGTGAATTTTATGCCTTATACTCTTAGTGTAATATTTCTCACTCTGCCATGAGCTTATAGTTTTTTTACCACTTTCAGGTGGCATGTCAAGACCAGCGTGTGGGATAGGCACAAAGCACTTTTATTGATGTATTTTTATATGTAAATATCGGCCTTTTTGGTCAATACATTTTGTAATAAAAATAGAAGCTCCAATGACTGTTTTAGTACCTTATTTAAATATTTCTTCCGCTTGCGTTTAGTGATTTGTTAAGAATTGGCCGGAGGTAACCTCGGTTACTGGCCATCACGATGCCTAACCCTTGGATACGGGGAACGGGTCGTGACACTTGTTGGTTGAGGCAAGATGCACTCATCGGCATCAAGTACTTCTTTGGTTTTGGTGGTTTGCTCTGTTTGCTTTGCAGCTTGCTTTGAACCTCTAGTCACCTTCCCAACTTTGGGATATTGAAATTCTAGATCTTGCTGCTTTTTTTCCCTTTCTTTTGCCTTTAAATTCTTTATCATTGATGTAGGATCTTTTTTACTATAGACAGTGAAAATATCAGTAAAAGTTAAATTTCTTTGAAGTAACAGATCATATTTCAATATGTAAATTTATTTGATTCAATATTTTCTAGTTACCATAGACTTTTTTTCTTTTATTTTGGTTGTTGTTTGTATGCCACTTGTTCTTTCTGGGTTGTTGGTTGTTGTTCCACTTTTATTCCAACTATACACAGTGAAAGTCAAATAAGTCCCAAAAATCAAATAAGCAAATAGGTAGAGAAAATCAAACTGGCAAAATTAATGTGGTCAGAGAAATTTAACTTCTAGAGAAAATTACCATTGACAAAGAAAATTGTAATAAATAGAAATTTCTCTAAGTTATGTTGACACAAGAACATAACTTTTCAAACAAATGTGGTCAGAGAAATTTAACTTCTAGAGAAAATTTCCATTAGTAGAGAAAATTGTAATAAATATAAATTTCTTTGAGTTATGTTGACACAAGAACATAACTTTTTGTGGCTCAAGATTTTCACTGACCTTGGAGTTGAACTTGTGTTGGTGTTCGGTAAGGTTATGTTGCTAGTTAGACGGATAGTTCTTGAATTTGTTCATGCAATCTAACATTTTCAGTTTTAAGCTCTGAAATTAAATACCTCAACTGTTGAATTGTTTTGTATCATCTTGTTTTTGAACCTTTAACATTCTTAGTTTCATTTGGTTTGTGCGGTCTGTTTCTTGAAGTTCTTAGTTATGTGATGTCAAGGTTCTTATTGCAATGTCATTTTCTGCAAGTAATTCATTTTAATTTTTCTCATCTTCTATTTTGGATTTAGAAAGTGCCTTTAATCTTTGATGTAGATCAACAATTTGAGCATCCTTTGATTCCTCAGATTCTTGAGGCTGATGCATTGTTGAGCCACAAATGCTATCATGATGTTGGTCCATCGGCTCATTATGTTCTTATTCATCACTTTCCTCATTCTTTTCTTCTTCCTCTTTGGATTGAGTGCCTTCATCTTCTTTTTCATTGTCTTCTCTTTTTTTTTTTTTTTTGGTTCATTTTTTTCTTTGTCTTCTATTTCTACTTCTTCACTTTCTTCTCTAGCTTTCGCTTCTGCACTGCTTGTTTGATCTTATTCTCTATTGCTTGCTTCTTATTCTTTTGTATTATCTTCTCCTTCTTCTTCAGATGAATCTTCTAATGTCTCCTTGAATTTGACAATTGCCTTTTTTGATTTTTTTTTTTTCTTTTTACCTAGACAAAACTCCTCTGATGGGTTTTAAACTAGCTCCTTGTTATCTATCTGTAACAGGAGACTCTTTTATTAGAGAAATGTTAAAAATTCACTGAGAGAAAAAATTCAAATAAAGCAGATAAAATTCATCTAAATCATACTAATGGGAAACAAATTTTAGAGAAAATTATGTGGGCCAGAGAAAATTACAGACAATGAGATAATTTTATAAGCCAGAGAAAAATATGAAACATGCAATGTAATTTAGATATCAGAGAAAATCAATCAGTGCATATAAGTTAATGTTACTATAATTGTGTCAGAGAAATTTGGATTCCAGAAAAAAAATTCATTACAATGGCAGAAATAAACAGTGGTAATAAAAAAGCAACATAAAATTGAAATTTCAAAGAAAATTGATCTCAATCGGTCAAGGTACATAAGTTATGGGCTAGATAAAATTCATCTAAATCATACTAATAGGATACAAATTTCAGAGAAAATTTTATAGGTTAGAGAAAATTACACACAAGGACAAATAATTTTATGGGCCTGAGAAAATTACGAAACAAGCAACATAATTTAGATATCAGAGAAAATCAATCAAGGAAGATAAGTTAATGTCACTATAATTGTAGTCAGAGAAATTTGTGTCACGACCCGCTCCCCGTACCCAAGGGTTAAGCATTGTGATGGCCAGTAACTGAGGTTACCTCTGGCCAATTCTTAAACAAATAAATAAACGCAAGCGGAAGTAATATTTAAGTGAGGGTACCAAAATAATCATCGGAACTTCTATTTTTATAACAAAATTTATTGACCAAAAAGGCCGATATTTACATATAAAAATATCATAAAAGTGCTGTGTGTGTCTATTCCGCAGCCCCTCGTCTAAGACTTTCCAAAAGCTATTTCTGAATTACATTGTTTCCTAAAAATTGGTAAACAGTTATAAGCACATGGCAGAGTGAGAAATATTATACTAAGACTATAAGGGACACAAAATAACCATGGATAGTTAGTTAGACCAAAACATTTACATAATTCAGTTTGGTAAATAAATCATTTAAGTGGTAGAAACTGAAATACAGAAATTATGTAAATATATAACCATAACCACTAGATAGAAATGTAATGCAGCAGAGGTTACTGTAGTGACAATGTAGGCAGTACGGATTCAAGAGGTGACTTGTACGGATTATAGAGGTGGCTTGCACAATAGTGTAGCACTTATCTTCACACAGCACTTTGCTCCGCACAGAACAGAGGTCAATGGATCTATGACAAACAGAGGACCACAACGTGGTCAAACAAAGGCCAATGGTTATTTAATTCCCTCAAGGCGTGAGACTCCCGTGGTGGTACTTACAAAACATAATTGCTTATAAGGTTATAGTCAAATATTCTTTAAAATATAAACAAATATATTCATGGGTTTCATTTTAAGCAAATAGGGTTCGGAAATTAAATCACGTAACTGAAATATGAATATAGTTTATAATAGTTTATAAAACATAACTTGTATAAAATAGATTATAGTAAGTCAAAACATATGTAAAATATATGGTGGTAACTCAAAGTATAATATAACTCACCTTAAATTTAATACCTCACTCTTTCTTTCCACTACCAAAGACTCTCTTAGCTTCCATCATTTTTTCCTTCCTTCTCTCTTTTGTTTCTCCTTCATTTCTCCCTTTTTTTCTTTCATTTCTTTCTTTCTTTCTCTTCCGTTTCTTTCTTTTCTTTCCCACGTGAATCACCTCTCTATTTATAGGGATTCAATTCGTGAGCTCCAAGCCAAACTCATACACGTGGCCAGTGCAAATCGTGCCACAGATATGATAATAAATTATAAGGATTTAACTTATCTTATATAAATATTTAAGATAATTACATTTTGATCTAGTTTTTTAATATAATTATATAAATAATTAATTCATAATTAAATTACGCTTTATCATATACCCACAGAAAATTAATTATTTATTTTACTACCACATCCATTATTATTATTATTATTATCAATATTATTATTTATTTATTATTAGTTATTTATATTTTGACCCCTAAATCTTTAATAATTATATTATTTTACAAAATTACACATAATAATACAAAATAAATCGTATATTTTCCTAACTACGATTAAATAATATTAGTATAAATTTTACTGAATAATTAAAAATCTGAGTTGTTACAATTTGGGTTCCAGAGAAAATTCATTATAAGGGCAGAAATAAACAGTGTTAATCAAAGAAGCAACATAAATTGAAATTTTAGAGAAAATTGATCTCAATCAGTCAAGGTACATAAGTTATGGGCCAGAGAAAATTACACACAAAAAGAAATAATTTTATGGGCCAGAGAAAATTATGAAACAACCAACGTAATTCAGATATCAGAGAAAATCAATCAGGGCATATAAGTTAATGTGTTACAATTGTGGTTAGAGAAATTTAGATTCTAGAGAAAATTCAAAGAAGAAACATAAATTGAAAGTTCAGAGAAAATTGATCTCAATCAATCAAGGCACAAGGAGGGAAACAAACCTATGGTCAGAGAAACTTTGGAATTTCACTGAGATTTCAGTGGCGATAGAAATCTAATCTTTTGAGGTGCAAGAAAGTGGACTGGTGTCTTCTGCATTTGTGTGGTCAAGCTTTGCAGGTTCCACTTGGCACATCTTGGGAAGTCAGTTGTGTTACTGTCTTCCGAGTCAATGATATTCGCATGTTTACATAGCCAATATTGTGATGGAAATTAAAGTAATTAAATTTTGCTGAACACACAAATTTGTAAGTATCATAAATGTAAATTTGAATGGAAATTATACTTACCAACAATGCAATGACACACCCCGTATCTTTTTCTGGAGTTTTGTGCAATGCTGTGATAAAATCGATCAATGTTGATATGATTGCTTTTGGCCAATCGTACTTTATAAAAACCCACCCTATTGAATTCCCATCTGTTGCAAAAAATAGGGTGAGATACAAGTATAAGGTAACAATGATTGCTACATCTTTGAAGTCAGTTGGTTGCTTACCTTTCATTACTTTGACCAAGGCATTTTTAAGAATAGGACCAGTAAGCCTTGTGTCCTTTGGGAATCTTCTCCTTAGGAATGCAGTTTTTGGCTTTTTTGAGTATCTTAATGACATGGCTCCTTTACCTCCTTGCAAACCAAAAATCAAGGTTATGTCATTGGTTGTAAAGGTCAAGTTCTTTTTACCAACTGTAAATGCTTTCGTTTTTTCATTGTAACGTTGGATTATTGTAACTACATCATCACCAGATTTCTTAGACTTCCTTGGATCCATCCTTCCAATGGTTAGAGTTTGGATCAAATACCAGAATGGAGTCTTTTGAAGCTTTTCAAGTTGGTTTGAATTGAATTTAAGTGTTTGAAAAAAAGGAGACAACAGATGAGAGGTTGGATCGGTATTGAATGCTGTAATGAGTTCTCTTTCTTTGGATTTAAAATGTTTTTTCCCCCTTGAGCTTGAGTCCTTTGAAGTTGGGATATTCATCTTGATGCTAGTTACTTCATCACCTTAGACTTGTATGTTTTGGCGAGGAATTTGTGGTGTTTTGCTGCTTTTTGATCTAAGACTAAGAGAGTTTCTGTTTCTTGCTTAGTGTTTCTGGTGTTTTGCTGCTTTTACGTTTTGTCATTTCTAGACAATGATGAAAACATAAAGATGTCAACATTAAATCCCAGAGAAAATTGAACATACTAGAGAAAATTGAACATGCCAAAGAAAATTACACATAAGGGAGAAGACTAAGGTGGCTAGAGAAAATTAGACACTGAAAATTAAATATCAGAGTACTAATTGTTTTCCAGTGGAATACATCTAGCCACAAAAAATTTCCATTCCTAGAGAAAATTAACAAAGCAACATAAACATACCAGAGAAATTTTCAATAATTGTTAAAATTACATATACAAGTAAAATATAGCCAAAGAAAATTCAAAAAAGAAACATACATCTAGCAAGATAAAATAAATATGATAGAGAAAAGTAAACATGGCAAGCCAGAGAAAATTTTCATTCCATAATTAGCAAGATGAAATAAACAAAGCAACGTAAACATGCCACAGAAAATTACACAACATTGAAACCAAGAATTAAACAAAATAAACATACCAGAGAAATTTACAAAAAAGAAATATAAATCTAGCAAGCCACATAATATTAAAATGCCAGATAAATTTATAGACAAAACCAGAGAAAATTGAACATGGTAGATAGACACAAGGGAGAAAACTAATATGGCTAGAGAAAATTATAAATTCTAGAGAAACTTGGACACTGACAAGAGAATACTAGGTGTTTTCGTGTGGAATACATGTGGCCACATCTAATTTTCATTCCCAAAGAAAATAACCAAAGCAACATAAACATGACAGAGAAATTTTCAAAAATTGCTCCAAATTACATATGGATGTAAAATATAGCAAGAAAAAATTTAAGAAAGAAACATAAACCTAGCAAGTACAGAAAATGAAAATACCAGAGAAAATTACACATTCTAGAGAAAATTTCCATTCCATAATATTAAAATGCCAAAGAAATTTACATACACAACCAGAGAAAATTAAACATGATAGAGACACACAAGGAAGAAAAGTGATGTGGCCAAAGAAAATTATAAATGTCAGAGAAACTTAAACACAAACAAGAAAGTAATATTACATATAGATGTAAAATATAGTCAGAAAAAATTTAAAAAAGAAACATAAATTTAGTAGGCACAGAGAATAAAAATGACTGAGAAAATTACACATTCCAAAGAAAAATAGACATTCTAGAGAAATTTATAGAGTAGAGAAATTTATAGACAAAATCACACAAATACTACTAAAAACTGAACTTTTTGCGACGGTTTCAAATGTCGCAAGAGGTCCATATATTGTTGCAAAAGACTTTTTGCGACGGAGCAGCGACGGAAAATGGGGGGTGGCGGAAAGGGGCGTGACAAAAAGTATTTGCGACGGTTACAAACCGTCGCTTTCTTGTAGCGACGGCTAATCAATAGTTTTTGCGACGGTTTCACCTGACACAAAAAAAGGAGAGGAAATGGCATTTTTAGTGACGATGTTGATTGCCGTCGCAAAAGTATTATTAGCGACGGTCTAAAACATCACTAAAAAAGTAGTATTAAGTTAATACCGTACTAGTAACAGTTTAAACCGTCGGAAAAGATTTATTTGGGACAGTTAAAACCGTCGCAAAAGATTGGAACTAATGTATATATGCGACAGGTTAACCCGTCGCTAATAAAATATAAGGAAATGAGAATTATATTAGCGACGGTTTATTATTGTCGCAATAAAATTATTTTTTATAAAATCATATTTTACTAAATATTCCCTATACAAATTATTAATATTTTTAAAAATACATCCACATCCACATCCAAATTCACATTCAAAAAATCATATACCAAGAATAATATATGTACCTTGTAACAATTGTCAATCAAATATTCTTTACAAAAATATATAAAATAACCTCTAACAATACTAATAATTTTTGAAATTCAAGAACTCAAATTTTTAGTATCGACAATAGAAATAAAAAAATAAAAACAGATATAATGTAGCTTGTTTTGATATTAATAGTAAGCTCCCATATCGATATGCAAAGATATCACGTACTCAAAAAGTTTGCATTTGCAAAAAGAAACAAAAAAGAAAAAAAAAATCATCATTTACAACATAATTATTTTCAAGCTTACAGAAAATGTAAAATATTTGATATTTTTTTCAAAAAATAAATAAATAAATAAGATTGTAAACTCTAATATCGATATGCGAAAATATCATCACGTACTCAAAAAGGTTGCACCTGCAAAAAAAATAAAAATAAATAAAAAATCATTTACAATATAATTAATTTCAAGCTTACAGAAAATGTAAAATATTTAATATTTTTTTCAAAAATAAATAAATAAATAAGATTGTAAACTCTAATATCGATATGTGAAGATATCATCACGTACTCAAAAGGGTTGCACTTGCAAAAAAAAAAAAATCAAAAAAAAAAAAATCAATCATTTACAATATAATTAATTTCAAGCTTACAAAAAATGTAAAACATTTGATAGTTATTTCAATAAATAAATAAATAAGATTGTAATATATACATGAATCAAGCGCCACACAATGTATCTTCCCACAGCTTCTCCAACTGTTCATAGACATCGGGATATTGTTTCCAAAATAGTGTTGGGCTTGTTTGCTTTTAAAACAAAAACTTTGCAAAATTCAGGGCCAATCGAAACTCCATCAATTTCACACAATGGATCAACACTAATAAGAAATCCCTCCGCCAATTGGACTTTTGGTATTACAGTACTCTCCAAAGAAACTTTAATTACATCCTACAATGATGATAATACTATTAAAAATAAGCAACGATTGTACACATTGAGCTATAATCTAACAATAATCGAATAAATACAAAAGAAGTTTGTAAATAAGAAGTTTTCATCGAGTTCCGTCTTTTCCTACAAGTCATGTGTTCCAAGTATGTTGCGCGTGTCAAGTTTTGTTGACATCCGAATCCGTTTCAGCATTTTAGTGTGTCAACCGGTTTGAAAAAAAGTTTGTAAAGAATAAGTTTTCATAAACAGAAATTAGGCTCCAGATTCAAAACCGAGAATCGATTTCGAGTTTCGTCTTCTCCTACAAGTCATGTGTGCCTAGTATGTTGTGTGCGTCAAGTTTTGTAGACATCCGAACCCGTTTGAGCATTTTAATGTGTCAACCGGTTTGAAAAAGAGTTATTAAGTAACAAGTTTTCATTAACGGAAATTAGGCTCTAGATTCAAAACCGGGAATTGGTTTCGAGTTCCGTCTTATCCTACAAGTCATGTGTGCCTAGTATGTTGTGCCTGTCAAGTTTCGTTGACATCCGAACCCGTTTGAGCATTTTAGTGTGTCAACCGGTTTAGAGTTATTAAGTAATAAGTTTTCATAAACGGAAATTAGGCTCTAGATTCAAAATCAGGAATCGATTTTGAGTTCTGTCTTATCCTACAAGTCATGTGTGGCTAGTATGTTATGCGTGTCAAGTTTCGTTGACATCCGAACCCGTTTGAGCATTTTAGCGCGTCATCCGGTTTGAAAAAGAGTTATTAACTAATAAGTTTTCATAAACTGAAATTAGGCTCTAGATTCAAAATCGGGACTCGGTTTCAAGTTTCGTCTTCTCCTACAAGTCATGTGTGCCTAGTATGTTGTGCGTGTCAAGTTTCGTTGATATCCGAACCCGTTTGAGCGTTTTAGCGCGTCATTCGGTTTGAAAAAGGGTTATTAAGTAATAAGTTTTCATAAACTGAAATTAGGCTCTAGATTCAAAACCGGGATTCGATTTTGAGTTCCATCTTCTCCTACAAGTCATGTGTGCCAAGTAAGTTGTGCATGTCAAGTTTTGTTGACATCCGAACCCATTTAAGCATTTTAGTGTATCAACTAGTTTGAAAAAGAGTTATTAAGTAACAAGTTTTCATTAACGGAAATTAGGCTCTATATTTAAAACCGGGAATCGGTTTTGAGTTCCGTCTTATCCTACAAGTCATGTGTGCCTAGTAAGTTGTACGTGTCAAGTTTCGTTGACATCCGAACCCGTTTGAGCATTTTAGCGCGTCGACCAGTTTGAAAAAGAGTTATTAAGTAACAAGTTTTCATTAACGGAAATTAGGCTCTAGATTGAAAACCGGGAATCAGTTTTGAGTTCTGTCTTATCCTACAAGTCATGTGTGGCTAGTATGTTGTGCATGCCAAGTTTCGTTGACATCCGAACCCGTTTGAGCATTTTAATGTGTCAACCGGTTTGAAAAAGAGTTATTAAGTAACAAGTTTTCATAAACGGAAATTAGGCTCTAGATTCAAAAACGGGAATCGGTTTCAAGTTCCGTCTTATCCTACAAGTCATGTGTGCCTAGTATGTTGTGCGTGCCAAGTTTCGTTGACATCCAAACCCGTTTGAGCATTTTAGTGTGTCAACCGGTTTAGAGTTATTAAGTAACAAGTTTTCATAAACTGAAATTACGCTCTAGATTCAAAATCGGGAATCGGTTTCAAGTTCCGTCTTATCCTACAAGTCATGTGTGGCTAGTATGTTGTGTGTGTCAAATTTCGTTGACATCCGAACCCGTTTGAGCATTTTAGCACGTCATCCAGTTTGAAAAAGAGTTATTAACTAATAAGTTTTCATAAACTGAAATTAGGCTCTAAATTCAAAACCGGGTTTCGGTTTCGAGTTTCGTCTTCTCCTATAAGTCATGTGTGCCTAGTAAGTTGTGTGTGTTAAGTTTCGTTGACATTCGAACCCGTTTGAGCATTTTAGTGTGTCAACCGGTTTGAAAAAGAGTTATTAGGTAACAAGTTTTCATTAACGAAAATTAGGCTCTAGATTCAAAACCAGGAATCAGTTTTGAGTCCCGTCTTTTCCTATAAGTCATGTGTGCCTAGTATGTTGTGTGTGTCAAGTTTTGTTGACATCCGAACCCGTTTGAGCATTTTAGTGTGTCAACCGGTTTTGAGTTATTAAGTAACAAGTTTTCATAAACAGAAATTAGGCTCAAGATTCAAAATCGGGAATCGGTTTCGAGTTCCGTCTTATCCTACAAGTCATGTGTGGCTAGTATGTTGTGCGTGTCAAGTTTCGTTGACATCCAAACCCGTTTGAGCATTTTAGCGCGTCATCCCGTTTGAAAAAAAGTTATTAACTAATAAGTTTTCATAAACTGAAATTAGGCTCTAAATTCAAAATCGGGAATCGGTTTCGAGTTCTGTCTTCTCTTACAAGTCATGTGTGCCTAGTAAGTTGTGCGTGTCAAGTTTCGTTGACATCCAAACCCGTTTGAGCATTTTAGTGTGTCAACCGGTTTGGAGAAAAAGTTACAAAACAACAAATTTTCACAAACGACAAGTTTTCAAATTGTTTGAAAGTTTACCTCATCATTTGGTGGTGGTGTATGTGGGTTCTCATCAGCATCATAATCCGTAGGTTCACGATGTCCACTCAATGTATCTGGTACCTATGATATTCATGGTATTCTTTATTAATCGTATTTTTATTCAATGATACAATTGTGCTACAATTAGATATTTATAAAATATTTGTTTATATCGAACCTGTTTGTTGTAATTTGTACTCCCTTCGTGGGACACAATAGCCAACATTTCAGCTTTCATTTCTTATATCTGTGTCGAAAGCTTTGTTCGCATCTCCTCCCTCAATTCCTCTCTAATCTCATCCCTCAGCTCTTGTCTCAACTCCGTACGAACCTGCTTTGTGATCTCGACAACAATTGATGACTGAGATCCTGACTGTGATGACTTAGATTTATCTCCATACACCATGGTCCAAGGCACATCCTTGCCATAAGTATGACAATATCCATGCCCATCTTCATCGACCACGTCGTGGAAAACACTGTCTCGAGCATCTTCGGTAGTGTGGTAATCTTCAGGCAACATGGACAATTGGCGCTCAAACTCATCCCATAAATTAAAATAACAAGTACATATACATGATTAGGTAGTTCAAACAAAATCAAATATAAATACAAATTTAAGGATTTGAAAATGCCATGGTTTGCCTAACATCAGGGTCAGTTTGATTGCGTGTATATTTCCAAACACTCATTTTATCCATGGGCAACCCTTTAGCAATCATTTGAAAATTCAAAAATTAATGATTATCGCAGTAATTTACATTCGTATTGATATCTACCTAAATAATATATACCTTCCTTCGAATCTAAGTGAATGAAGTACGTCCTGTCGTATGATTAATATAATGAAAGGAACGACTTCCAGCATTGTGGATTGCAATGTCCTATAAAGTTTGCATAAATGTAAGTCGCAAGTATACAAAGTTAATAATTTTTCTAAAGATACGTGCTTTGTAATTAACTTATTTTATATACCTCTACTTTCTTAGTCTTCCAATAATCAACAAGATCATACCACTGTTCTGGAACAATTTGCAAAGGCACCATGTCTTTGATATTAGTATGATCCTTGTTAGGCTTAAAATACTTATTCTTGATCTTGCTTTTGTGATCCTTCCATAAGTCATTGCACTTTTTCAAGCAACGTAGTTTGTATCCCTTCGGACAAATTTGTAAATTATCCTACAGTACAATTTAAATCATTAGTTCAATTAATAATATAATTGAACAATTTAGTAAATATGCTTTTACCTTAACATCCGCCCATATTGACTTAA
This sequence comes from Camellia lanceoleosa, assembly GCA_025200525.1. Taxonomy (NCBI): domain Eukaryota; kingdom Viridiplantae; phylum Streptophyta; class Magnoliopsida; order Ericales; family Theaceae; genus Camellia; species Camellia lanceoleosa. The sequence continues at coordinate 93,113,873 of CM045771.1, forward strand.
GAACATCAATAGGCACTTCGGTCCAATCAACGTACATAAGAGAAACAATGTTCCCATTACGTACCATGAACCCAAGTTGGCTAGTTAACTTAGACTCATTATCTCCCGTAGGATTGAAGTCGGCGTCAAAATCAATGGACATCTTCTTGCCCGTACCCAAATTTTTAATGCCTTTCGCAAATCCTTGACCTCGGAGGGAAGATAAAGAAACTGTAGGGCATGTGAGGAGTAATGAAAAAAAAAACACATATTACAAAAATTGATAATAAATAACTTGTACTTAAATTAATGTAATTAGATACATAGCCATTTGTTATACCTGAGTTGGCTTGTGAATCAGTCGCTGGATTTAGAACACATTATAAGAATAAACAAATTATATAAGAATATAATAAACAACATATAAATTAAAGCATAAATTAAATACATGAAAACAAACCTGTACCTGAGGTGGGATATGAAGAAGTCGTCGGTCCTAGCATATGAAATTAGAAAGTTTATGTATAGTGAAAATGAAATAATTTAATTAATATAATTTAAGTACATAACAAATTTGTATACTTGTGGTGGCCTGTGAAGACAATGTTGGTCGAGACAATTGTGATGATAGTGATGGTTATATCGGTGGCTGTGATGGTGGTGGTGGTTGTATTGGTGGCTGTAATGGTAGTGGTGGCTGTATCGGTGGGTGTAATGGTGGTGGTGGCTGTATTGGTGGCTGTGATGGTGGTGGTGGCAGTATCGGTGGCTGTGATGGTGGTGGTGATTGTGTCTGCATACGCAAAACATCAGCCATAGTGCGAGATGGATTATTAAGCTTCCTCTTCCGTGCCATAACAAGCTGTAACAAATACAATTGAAAATATAGAGAATAGTTTGGAGTTAATAATGTAAATACAAAACAAACATAATAAATAAATTGGAAGCACATAAAATTGTTAAATAAAGTAACATGCCCAAATATGCAAGTCATTAAAGCATGACAATTTACTGTGTCATTACAGAATCCAAAAATTATTACAAAATATCTTAATTCTCTCTCATTTCAACATCAACAGTTTCTCCTTCTACAACTTCCCTCACCCAGCCAACTTCTTTATCAGGGACCATTATATTTTCTTCTAATTGTTGGCTCATATATGGCTCAGTTTCTAGATCAATAGAATACATATCAAATAAATCCCTTTGAGACATCTTCACAATCACTTGCCAATTTGATTCTATAGGGTCTGCAACATACCAAATTTGCTCAGCTTGGGATACCAAGATGAAAGGTTCATTGGTGATTTGATCATCTCGATACAACAAATGGTTGAAGTTAATCAACGTGAACTTGAAATTATCTTCTTTCTTCCCCGAACATTGTCAATCCAGTCACACTTGAACAATAAATACTTCATTGCATTGGTGTACTGGATTTCAATGATATTTGTCACTTGTCCATAATAGTACACAGCCCCACACGAGGATTTTTGTCCTTCCGGCTTGCATAACTAATAGTATCTGCTTTCAAAGCGACACCAAAATTTTGACTGGCTCGACGGTCATCCATAGACTTGACCCGAAAATGGAACCCATTAGTTATGTAACCGGTGAACCTTCTTGCTCCGGTATGAGGACCATTTGCCAATGTATGAATCTCTTCAGAAAATGTGACATTATCAGTCCTTCGCAAAGTGTGAACCTATTTAAAACATGAAAGCAAATTTAAAACGCAAATCGACCTAAGTTGTAATATATAGCTAGATTTGTCCATACATACATGTTCTTTAAACCAAGTGTGAAAAGTTTTGAAATGTTCATTTCGGAGTTGATGATCATTAGCACAAGGCATTTTCATCTTAAGTTCTTCAAGGTGTTTCCTATATACGTTGAAAAATTATCAATTACAAATTAATATTTGAAATGTAATAAAAAAACAAAAAAAAACTTGGCAAATATTGAGTAAGAGGGGTACCTACTTTAGGAATGGTTCAACTGCTTTCGTATTGAACAAGATATATCGATGACACTGTACATAAGAAGTATGACCAAGGTTGAAAGTTGTGGTTTCACCAACAGCACGACCCATATTAGCTGCACCATTGTAGTTTCTTACAGGCCGATTCAATTTAGTTTCCACATCATTCAGATATTGCGTGCAAAAATTTATGCATTCTTCCATGAGATAACCTTTAGCCATTGAACCTTCTGGATGAGCCCGATTACGTACATATTACTTTAAAATAAGAAGATATCTCTCAATTGGATACATCCATCGAAATTGAATCGCTCCAGCCACCAATGCTTCATCACCTAGGTGTATAGGCAGATGCTCCATTATATCAAAAAAAACTGGTGGAAATATTTTCTCCAAATGACAAAGTGTTAGTGCTATACGACCTTGGATATATCCTATATCTATTTGATGATTTACTTTGGAACACAATTGTCTGAAGAAATTACTTAATTCAATCAAGGCTTGAACAACATTCTTAGGCAACAATCCTCGTACACCCAAAAGAATAAGTTGTTACATCAGAATATGACTATCGTGGCTCTTTAGATCCGAAATGCTTCTATCCTGTAATCGTACACGACGAGAGATATTTGATGAATACCCGTCAGGAACTCTAACGTCCTTAAGCATTTTCAAAAACAAATATTTCTCATCCTTGGTCATTGTGAATTGTGCTGGTGGCAAACAAGCTTTATTCGTCCCTCTTGACTGCAAGTGTAGGGGTTTTCTAATATTCATTTCTTGCAGATCGCGCCAAGCATTGACATTATCCTTGGATTTCCCTACAACCCTCAGTATTGTCCACAATACATTGTCACACACATTCTTCTCTATATGCATTACATCAAGGTTATGTCTTATTAGATTGTGCTCCTAATATGGCAATTCAAAAAATATACTCTTTTTTTTCCAACTATGAGTGTGAGATCCAGCTTTCTCCCTTTCCACTTGTCTCCTATGCCTCTCTTTAAGGTCATCCAGCCTGTATTGGGTTAAGATACCCTCAGATTCTACTTGTAGCAAAATCTCTGATCCAGATAACAATCTCGATTTGAGACTCAATTCCTGAGTACCATCAAATGATACTTTATCCTTTCGAAATTTATGACCACTAGATAGGAATCTGTGATGACCTAAATATGAATGTTTCCTACCATGTTTCAACCAACACGATCTAGTTTCCTTATTGCAACATGGATATGCATATTCTCCTTTCGTGCTCCATCTTGACAAGTTCGCATATGTTGGAAAATCACTAATTGTCCATAACAAAGCTGCATGCATTTGAAACATTTGATTTGTTGATGCATCAAATGTAGAGACACCGTCAGTCCATAGTTCTTTCAACTCCTCAATCAACGGTTGCATATACACATCAATTTTGTCACCAGGTCTTTTTGGGTCATCGATAAGTGTAGAGAAAATAAAAAATGGTTGTTTCATGCACATCTATGGCGGTAAGTTATATGGAATGAGAACAACATGCCAGGTGTTATGAACTATTTTCATCGATTTGAATGGGTTAAAACCATCAGATGCTAACCCAAGCCTTACACTTCGACAATCATCAGCAAAGTCAGTATTTCGACGGTCAAAATCTTTCCATGCAAGGGAGTCAGCAGGATGTCTTAAGACACCACCATCTTGTCGTTCCTCTGTATGCCATTTCATGAGCTTGGCCGTTTTCGATGACATATACAACCTCTGTAATCTTTGCTTCAAAGGGAAATACCTCATCTGTTTAGAGGGTATTTGTTTACCGCCTCCACGAGGAACATTTGAACTATCAGCTCCATTTTGTTTCCATCTAGAACTTTTGCATATGACACATTCATCAAGATTGATGTATTCATTTCGGAACAACATACAACTATTGGGGCATACATCCCACGTTTCATATGTGAAGCCCAAATCTGTAGTGATCTTTTGAGTTTTATAGTAAGAATCAGGAAGTTTCGCACCTTCAGGGAAAGCTTCATTCAACAACTCAAATAACATGGTAACAGAAGTGTCACTCCACTGATTTAGCACCTTCATATGTAAAAGTCGAACAATGAACGACAAAGATGTGAATTTCTGACAACCCAGATACAATTCACTCTGAGCATCGTCTAAAAGTTTGAAATAATTTGCAATCTCTACATTTGGACCTAACTGCGGATCAGTTGCAAGTGATTCTGCTACATTGGAATTAGTTGGTGCCTGTGGTTTATCACCTACAACACTTGTACTAGGAACTGAAATACCAGTAACATCGTGTATCATTCCCACCATATCATCCCTAATGTTTTCATTCACTAAGGCTTCATTATCTCGGTTACCATGCACAAAAGTATACGACTCTCCATGATTAATCCAATGTTTGTATTTGTTTAGAAAACCATTTGAAATCAAGTGCTCTCGTACACTATCTCGGACAAGATGATAGCGATTCTCGCATTTCCTACATGGACAACAAATTATCGAACTTGTAGCCTTATTGGTGTATGCAAACACTAGAAAACGATCGATCCCATTCATGTATTCTCTCGACATCCTATTTGGCAAATCAATCCAACTCTTGTCCATTTTGTTTACTTCTCCTAAATATATATTCTGTATACATGAACATGCATATTAATTAACCATAACAACAATTCTAATATTTTATACATCATAAATGCACATATTCCAATAAGTGAGCAAATATATCATGGACAAAAATGCAAACATTCCAATAGGTGAGCAAATATATCATGGACAAAAATGGAAGTTAAAGATGGAAATTTTCATTATGATCAGATTGTATCATTACCAATAAAAACTAGACCACGTAACAATTCAATGCATCATTCACCAAAAGAATCTTAAAAGTCACAAACCTATATGGAAGAAGGTGATTCACATTAACAACATTCCTTATCTCAAGGTGATTAGGTTACTATTGTACAAATATTAAAAGTCACAAACCTTAAATCTTAACAAGTTTGGAACATTATTTAATACTAGAATTTAGATAAAAATTATTTTAGAAATAAATAAAAATGCAAACAACTTTTAAAATCAATGATAAACTATTGAAATCATATCTTTCAAATATTATATTTTTTATACTTTAAATGTTAAGGACACTAATTAATAAGGCCATCTAAAAAATTCTATTTGAAAAGAGACGGTGATTCACATTGGTTGGTGGGTTATAACTCACGTTCACAACACACACACACACACACACACACACACACACACAAAAAGGTCCAAAAACAAAGAAAGTTCTCAATATAAAATATATAGATTTGATTCATTCATAAGTACAGATTTAAATATTTGTTATATCACATTTATGTAATTTTTATTTAAAACTTTATGTATTCTTAACCCAACTCTTTTCACAAATTTTAAAAACCAACCCACTAGCAAAAAAGATCATTTAGCCAACTCCTCAAGGGTCAAACTGCCATATTAGAAGGGTTGGGATATTCTGTCCCAAGTATAATAATAAATTACCACCCAAAAATAAAATAAAATAAAAAATAAAAAATAAAAAAGGAAGGAAGAGATACAAAAATATTTAAGACATGACAAGCATAACAGTGGGTAACCAATAACAAATTCAATCAAGACAATATTGAGTATAAAGATAAAAATTTTGAGTATAAAGATAAAAGAATATAAAATTAAATACTACATGGCATATTCATCTACTCAATGTAATAAAAATCTCGAAATATAATTTTGCTATTAAAAATACATATTAAAATATAAAACTAAAAAATTTTGAGTACAAATCGAGACAAACAAGAGAAACTATGGGGGGATAATAGTCATATATCTCACACTTAGTACCATATACAACTACATGATGGTGCCACACAGCACACGGAAGAGTAGTGAGATACAGGAGACAAAGCACCATATTGAAAGTCAATTGGTCTCAAAAGACTTTTTAGAATGTGGAATTTTAGACATTGATGGTGCCCTACTCCATTCCATCTTCTTTTTTTTTTTTTTTTTTGATCGACAAAGAAATAACTTTATTGATGTAAGAGTAAAGTACAACGTACATAAACAACAAACATTAAAAAAGAAAGGGGAGTGCAGAAGCATCACGATGAGTTAAATCATCCCAACTATGTTGACACCAAAAAATCCATCCTATCATTTGCAAGCACCCCCAAGGTTGGAGAAGAACCAACCAAGAGACAGGAGAACAAACAAGATAAATACAACATATACCAGACATCATACAGCCTATAGCATCAGACACTAGCAGTAATACACACCCCATAGCAGTAAACACCTCAAAATCTATCAGAAAACCACCTCTCATACACCAGCAGACAATACACCAGCAGACATCATGGCAACAATACACACCCTACATCATACACCAGCAGACTAATAGCAGTTCACAACTCTGCACCAGTAGCTACCAAACAACTAACTCCACATTCATCAAACCAGACAGGCCAGCAGCTACCAACCATTCATCAAAACAGACCAACCAGCACCAAAACCCCAAAACAGCAACCAGAGGCAGATCATATATTGAAGCAATTGTTGATATTATGAATGCAAAATCAACCAACTCCACTACTGAGACTACTATTGATGGGGCAAATTTTGCTACAAAGGATGCAATGACCAAACTACTGAATAATACTCTTAGCATCCTCGACAGATTTGGTAACACCAGGGCCCAATAGCAGAAACCTCCAGACAGCCCTTTCTAAGGCAAAATAAGGCCTTGTCATACATTTAAGCAAACTAAAGTGTATTTTGCATTTGATCAAACGTAGCAACTACACCAACTAAATTAAACTCTCAACTGTAGCAGGATACAAACAAAATAGAAGCAGCAAACACACACATAGCAGCATACACACACAAAGCAAACTGAAACAAACTGACAGACTAAGGCAGATGGATAGAGCTTGAGCCAAAGCGGTAGAAACTGAAGCAACACTGAAAAACAAAGCAGAGCAAAAAAAGACACTAGCATTGCATAACAGCCCATCCTCTCACAACAGCAACATACCTTCATACCTAAGTAAGGCAGACTAGCAAAATAAGGCAGTCCATCCTACTCCATTCCATCTTGATTTGTTCTCTTTCAAAAGTCTCCTAAATATGCATATTAACACAATTTTCAAATAAAGCTGATTGTTGAGTAAAATTTTAATGTTTTCAGTTTCATTTTCTTATAAAGATACCCAATATATATATATATATATCTTAAACTTTGTTTCTTAACAGATTTACTACACATGGGATGCTAGTTAGATTATTAGTTTTTTTTTTGCTAAAGAAAGGGTAAGAGGAGACAACTAATGCGGTACAATTCTCTTTGGGCATCATACATTAACACAGTTTTCAAATAAAGCTGATAATTGAGTGATAATTTTAATGCTTTCAGTTTCATTTTCTTATGAAGATACCCAAAATATATACATGTTTCTTAAAATTTGTTTCTTAACAAATCTACTTCACATAGGGGAAGCTAATTAGATTATTAATTGATTTTTTGCTACAGAAAAAGGTAAGAGAAGGCTACCAATGTGTTACAATTTTCTTGGACATGATTATAGAAGTTTCTATTTAGTGGGGAATCTAACAGTATGAACTTAGACGGGCAAGACTCTTGCTTACTAATTCTGAGTAACTAATTCCTTACTATTATACTCTTAATAAAACTAGAATAAAATTATGACTCAAGTTTATCTGGAGAGTGCAACTACGAATTTGCAATATCTGTGAGAAGGCACTCCCTCATTAGATAGTTAGCTAATGATGTTTTTCAAGCCTAGAATAAGGATTAGAAACAAAGTGGAGTAAAGCTATAATTTAAATGTGTGAGCTGTTGATATGATTTTGAACAATAATTGCACTAATCCTACTGAGGAAATTGATATTCTTCCAGAAGCACTTGAATTTTCCTCCACTCATAGTAGCGAGAGTGTCACAAAGTCAATAATTTCTGCTTTGTCAAATCCCCCACTTCATTTCCCCACCCCCAATCCCAAGCTTAACAAGAAGGAACCCATGTAAGAGAGCTTCAATGTAGAATCAAAAAACCAAAAACAAAAACATGGGTTGTTTGTTATGCCGTCTTTTTTTTCTCTTAGTCTTACTTTTCCTCTGCACTTCCTAGAATCCATCGATCCTCGCGCTTTTGCAATACAAACACCAACATAAGCAATAATCAAATATCAACAAACATTGATTACTTGTTGCCTAATTGGTCAAGGGTACAATCCTAAATGGCTATATTAACACTTCCTATGGCAAAGCCAAAAACCGAGTCTATGGCTTATCACAATGCAAAGCCGAAATCAAACACACACCAATACAAAATCAATATTCGCACAAATCAAACACACACCAATAGAAAATCAATTTTCGCACAAATCAAACATACACACACACATGTGAACTGTTTTATTCTTAATGAAAAGAGTTTCAATGAATTGATAAGCAGGGAGAAACAGACGATAGAAGGCCAGAGGAGAGCAGAGGAAAGCAAATGAAGGCTATACCGGATGCGGAAAAAAAACGGGGAAAAAACTAGAGAGACGGTTGTTACCACAGCACAGACATCGTTGTACCATTGAAGAGACAGAACAACGACTGGGTGAGCGAGAGGGTTTGCGTGAGCAAGAGCGAGAGAAAAGAAGAGGGTTACCTAGACGAAGCTGTTGCCGCTGCAAGAGAGATAGAGTGACGACTGGGTGAGAGGGAGGGTGAGAGGGAGGGGAAGAGCAGTGAGATTAGGGTAGAGTATCGAAGGGAGAGAGTAGTGAGATGGAGGAAGGGTTTTTTTTTTTTTTGATCCCAACAGATTATAGAGAATTTGGGGATTTCGGGAAAGAGGGAGAGTGGGAGAGGATTTTGGCGCTAATTTAGGAATACTATTTGCGATGATATCAAGGCCCGTCGCGAGTGAATGAGAAAAAAAGAAAAGAAAATTGTGATGGATTGCCAAAAGAGCGTCGCAAAAAAAAAAAAAAAAAAAAAAAAACCAGAAATTTTTTGCGACGTTTAATGTACCATCGCATATAACCTTACTTTTTGCCATGGGCTTAGTTTTTCCGTCGCAACAAAAATAATTTCGCGACGTTATTAAGTGCCGTCGCAAAAACCTGTTTTTTGTGACGACACTTAAACCGTCGCAAATAGTTTCGTGTCAAATGCCCCTTTTTTTAGCAGTGAAACATGTTCAAGAATAAGATCAAAACACAGAGAGATAACTTTTTTCAAAATAAACATGTCAGAGAAAATTCAAATAAGAAATATACATCAAGCAAATACCAAAGAAATTCAAATGCCAGAAAAATTTACAGACAAAATCACACAAACATGCTCAAGAATAAGATCAAAACACAGAGAGATAACTTTTTTCAAAATAAACATACCAGAAAAAATTCAAAGAAGAAACATACATCAAGCAAATACCAAAGAAATTCAAACGTCAGAGAAATTTATAGATAAAATCACACAAACATGTTCAAGAATAAGTTCAAAACATAGAAAAACAACTTTTTTCAAATTCATGTAACTTTTTATTACGAAACTAAAACCATAATTGATGGAAGGTTAATATAAAATATAATTAACTGTGTTTCTAGAGAAAAACTCATTGGATTGTAGAAAGACTTACCAGAGTTAGGATGAAACGCTAATTACGAACTGATATGGCCTGAGATGAAGATGCAATGTGACAAAGATGAACTGAGACAATGAATAGTGAAAATGGGGTTAGAGAAATTTTTGAGGAATGAATGGGAAAGATTTTTTTGCAGAAGATAATGAAACTCTAATGCCGATGGTGAACATGATATTAAAACCCTAATTCTGTCGTTCTCTTGCTCGTGAAGATGGTTGGATGTTTGGAATGAAACTCAGTCGTCAGAATCCAGTTTAGTTTCTGTGTTGATTTGTGAAGGGTATTTTGGTTCATGAAATAATTAAAAATGCTCGCGGTATAGTTGAGGGACCTGATGCATCACTCATTTTTTTGGTGTCCTCTATCCTCTAAATTACTATAGGAACCTTAAAAAAAATTCCCCACAAACAATACTTTGTGAATAGAATGAATGAATGTCTAAATTGACTCTATTTATTGAGATTGAGATTGGAAAGCCATACAAATAAGGGTTTGGTTATGGTGTGCAACTTACACCTTATACCTTATTCTTTACACTTACACCTTATACTTACACCTTTTATACCTTACACCTTACACCTTTTGTGTAAGTGAGTTGCACACCATGTGCCACCACTACTAAAAACAGGGCCTTTTGAGTCGGCAGAGTGCCGTCGCAAATAGTACATTGTTTACACAAAAACGCTTTTTGACGGCGGCTTCGACGCAACTCAAGGGTCGAAATTGGTGGGGTCATAAATGTTTTTGAGTCGGCAATCTGCGACGCAAAGGTTTTATTTTTTGTGACATCGTGTCGACTCAAAAAGTGGTTCAATGTTTTAAGAAATTTAACCCATATTTTTCTTATAGGCGCCTCCTCCCAAGTTTCAACCCACAACCATTTGGAAGCTTTGACCGACCCAAACTCGTCACTCTAAATCCACTTCACCACTCTGCCTCTTTCAGTTATTAGTTGACATATTTATTATTTATAGTATATACACTCAATATTAATCTAAAAGTATATCTATAAATATATATATACATATAATTATAATTTCATTATTATGATATTCAAAAAATTATCTTGATATACAAATAAATAAGCGAATGTGCTTAATTACATGTATCGCACAAATTAAATTTATTTTTTATTTTTATTTTTATTTTTATCGATCTGATTGATGTCTTAATATTAATTTATATTTAATTTTTTATTTAACATTAAATTATTTATTATCATTAAATTATTTTTATTTAACATTAAATTATTTAATTTAAATTTTTTATGCCTATATTAAATTATTTATTTAACATTAAATTATTTTTTATTTAATCTTTTATTTATTTAACATTAAATTATTTATTTAACATTAAATTATTTATTTAACATTAAATTTTTTATGCCTATATTAAATTATTTATTTAACATTAAATTATTTATTTAACATTAAATTATTTTTTATGTAACATTAAATTATTTAATTTAAATTTTTTATGCCTATATACACTATTTTCTTCTTAATCCAATCACAACATATTTATATTTAATCTTTTAAATAAATTTTGTATAATTTTATTTCTACATATTTTTATTATCCAAATAAAAATAAAAATAAAAATAAAATAAAATAATTAGAATCACTTTTAGTTTTATATTACTAATTCTCTTTTAATTTAACTATTATTTTTAATATCGAAATGAGTATTAAATATAATATATTTATTAAATATAATCAAGTAAATATATATATCTTGGTTATAAAATATATTTTTTGCTACGGCATCTGTTGCCGACACAAAAAGATGTAATTTTTTGCGTCGGCACAAATTTGCCGACTCAAAAGGTATATACCGACGCAAAAAGTATATCTTTTGTGTCCGTAAATACTACCGCCTCAAATAATTCTATCAAATATTAGTTTTTGTGTCGCCAACGCCGACTCAAAAGGTATGGTATTTGCGTCGGTAACTCTGTGCCGTCTCAAAAAGACTACCTTTTGCGACGGTAAAATTTGCCGACTCAAAAAAACCGACTCAAAAAGCCTTATTTTTAGTAGTGCACTCACTTACACCTTACACCTTACACTTACACCTTACACTTACACTTACACCTTACACTTACACCTTTTGTAGGTTGCACACCTAAGAAAACTCCTACAAATAAATATCTTATGAAACGCTTTATACATATTAAAATTAATAAAAAAATATTAAACAGTTTAATTGTTATTATTATTATTATTATTATTATTATTATTATTTATTAATCTTAAGATGTGAATTAGACCGCAATTATAAGAATTGAAGCTATATTGTCATCTCAAAAATGGACCAAATCATACAATTTGAGCAAGTCAAAATCCGCTTTGATTTGCTTTTTTTTCTTTTTTAAATTAAGAAGGCACGAAAAAATTAAATGCTCTTGGAGTAAAAAAATGAAATAAATTATATATATATATATATATTTTTTTTTTTTGAGCACCAAACAAAGAAACATATATATTAGCCATAGGATAAAATAGTTATAGACTTTGCAAGATTATGTGCTAGTTGAACCAACACTCTATTCACTTTAGTTACACATAAGAATTGAAAAGCAAAACTTAACATCAAAATATCTTGTACCATTGAATCTACCTCCCAACCAAAATAATGTTTTTGTTCACAGTTATCAACTAAAACTTTACGGTCAGTAAAAAGAGACAATCACTTAATTTTCTTTGTTATCGCCTACTTAATAGCCTCCAAAAGAGCTCTTGCTTCTGCCAACAATGATGAAAACGCTCATAGAGTAAAAAAATAAAGAAAAAAAATAGAATAAATTACATTGACTTGTGCTTAAATTTGAAAAAATACATTGAGAATCACAAGCTGAATATAAACATATAGAATTTTGGTCTTGTTTGGATAGTGGCTATTTTTAAATTTTATTGATTATATAATTATTTTAATTTTTTGTATTTAAAAAATTAGATTAAATTTTTTATTTGATTATTGTATTAAAAAACGTATTTAAAATGATGTGGAGATAATAAACTATCAAAATGTGCCCCTAACATGTGCAGCTCCTTTTCCAATAAAAAAAATATAAAAAATTTACTGCCAACGTGACACTGCACAACTTTTCCCTCATCTGTTACCAACGTTAGATTCCCAAATGTTCAAAAGTTTTAAATTTTTGATTTCCAAATAAACTAAAAAATTTGTGTCCAAATTAAAACTAAAACTATAAAAAAATTTGTTTCCAACTTTTCAAATTTTTTTTATAACTATAAAAAAATTTGTTTCCAATATATTTCAAATTACCACACGGAATTATTAACAATCTTTTTTGGATGAATTAAACTACGGTCCCTATAGTTTAGGGTTTGTGTCACTTTGATCCCTGACTTTTTAATTGTGACATATTTGACTTTGAATTTTAAATTTTATTTCAAATAAGAACAATTAAAAATACCATTGAATTTTTCAAGGGCAAAACTGTCTATTTGATAAAATATAAGTTAATTTGACAAAAATAAATGTCAAAAAAATATTTTTGAATTTTTAAAAATTATTTCTACCTACTAAAGATAAAATTATATAAAATTAATAAGTCTTTTAGATATTTATTTTTTACCAAATTAATTTTTATTATGTGTTTGGATGATAATCATATAAAATTAATTTTTTAAAATTAATCATGTAATTTTTATCAATTTTATATAATTTTATTTTTAGTGAGTAGAACTAATTTTAAAAAATTTAAAAATATTTTTTTGACATTTATTTTTGTCAAATTAGATTATATTTTATCAAGTTGACAATTTTATCCTTGAAATTAAGTAATGATATCTTTAATTGTCCTTATTTAGAACAAGATTCAAAATTCAAGGTCAAATGTGTCACAAGTAAAAAGTCAGGGATTAAAGTGACACGAACTCCAAACTATAGGAATTGTTATTGTAATCTGCCCATCTTTTGTGTTTTGTTGTAAGAATTTGACTTCTAATTTTAAAAATTATGAATTAACAAAAATTAGAAATTTGTAAGAAAAATTGACTTTTAATTATATAAATTACGAATTATAGAAAAATGAAAAATTTGTAAAAAATTTGACTTTTAATTATACAAATTACCAATTTTTTAAAAAAATACAAATTTGTAAGAAATTTGTCTTTTAATTCTAAAAATTGCGAATTAAAACAAAATTACAAATTTGTAAGAATTTGACTTTTAATTCTAAAAATTCGGACAAATCTAGGTTATTTTGCCCAAATTCGAACTCCCTAGAAAATCAAACAAGAGAAAAGTAAAGAAAATGATGAACATATCTAGATCGGCCTATAACAACAAATGACTATTTTGAGAAGATAGTTATAACTAATTTTTTGGTTAAAAATTACTTATAAATTATTTATAAACAATTTTTTTGTAAGAAAAGAAATGAATTATAATCTGAGAAATAGATTATAACCCATTTGGAAATGAGGCCAAAATACCATCAATGTAAGACAAATTATAGTACGATTTGAGTCATGGAGGAAAAAAGGAGTCAAATGTCTGATAAAAGAGGAGGAAGAACACAAAACGCAACGTTTGATTTACTTGTCGAAAGTGTTTGACAGTCGGCGACAAAGAGAGTCGGCGTAATAGTTTGGCAAAGAGACACATCCGCTGCAATTGCAGATCGGCCGCTGCGTGGTTCGCCAGTGCCTTGTTTGTGTTCTTCAATGACTTTCATCGCTGAAGGGAGATGAGATATATGTTTGTATTGTGTATTAGACTGCTGCTAAGTTGGTGGGTTTGCCAAAAATTCAAAGGACAAAATCATCATTTTACCCTTCGTAAAAAATAGATGTGAATTACGTGCCAATCCTTGGTAGCAGTAAATGCTTTTAAGATTTTTTATTTTTGAATGAGGTTGAAATAGCCTCTAACCTCAGTTGCCAAACACCCCCTTTCTTAAAAATTTACTTCATTCTCTTCTTTTATTAGAAATATGCTGAATAAAAAAAAAGATATTATCACATCTTTTATATTAAAATATATATTTTATATTATTTATCTATCTATCTATCTACATTATGGTTGCTTTAACCTTATTCTTGTTTTAGGGTTTACTTTATTTTTTCCCTTTATTTTCATTTTTAGTGAACTTTTCTTAAAATTTTTCAAAAAAGTCTAGGTTTCTAAATTTAGATCGACAAGGCAAACAAAAAATTAATAATTTTTTTTAGAAAATATTAAAAAAATAAAAAAAGACAAAAATAAACAATCTTTTTGGGCTCATTTTGGCTTTTTAATTTATTTTTTAATTTTCAAAAAAATATACTTTTTAAGATTTGGCTTGACAGGATAGATCGGGAAAATAAAAGCTGTGTTTGGTACAGCTTTTCAATTACAATTCCACCTCCTCATGTGAATAAAATGTTTGGATGGGATTTTCAAAAATTAATTCCACCACACATTTCAAAATACATTTCTGTTTCACGTTTAGCAGAGCTCATTCGAAAACAAACTTTCAATGTAAAACTCTCACCTTTTCATACAGTTTTTGAATTTTTTGGGTCTACGGGACATCCCCCCGGATGTCTGGTTGGTTGAGCACTACAGTGGTTTCTTGTTTTTTTTGTAACTCTTTCATACATACATACATGTGTTTGTGCTATTGTAGACTAAGGGTTGGTTTGAGATGTTCTAAAAAAATACACTTTTTGACTTATTGGCTTATATGGGTTGGGTTTGATGTGATGTGTTAGAGAGGTGATGTGATTTAAATAAGATGATGTGACTTAAATAGGATAGTGACTTTTTAACTTTTTGTATTATTTAGTAGATGCCAAACTTGGCCTAATTTTCTGTTGAAAGCAAATATTTTTTTTTTAATAAAATTGAATTGTGTGTGGTAAACTGTGTAGAAACTAACAAAATAATATTCTATGTTGCGTTTGGTAGTATTTTGTAAATATGATTTGAGAGTATGAATTGTATTTTGAGTTTGTGAATTATAATTTGAGTGTAGAAAATTTGTTTGATTATAGTTTTTGAATAGAGTGTTGAATTGAGTGTGAAATTGAATTTTGAAAGTTTGATTTGACATGTGAAGTAAGAAAATTTGTTTGGTTATACGTTTTGGAAAGAGTTTTCAAAACTTAATTCAAATTGTTATAACTCAAGACAAAACACACTACTTTCACACTATTAAAAATTTTATAACCAAACTCTTTTTAAAATTTAATTAAAAAAAATTATTATTGACATAAAATAACATTAATCAAATTTTTAATTGAAAATACTATAAAAGAAATAATTTTTTTCAAAATAAATATTCAAAAAATTTAAATCATAAATATTTAAATAATTTAAATAATCTAAAAAATTTAATAAGTAAAACATTAAAATAAATATTCAAAAAATTTAAATCATAAAAATTTAAATAATTTAAATATTCAAAAAATTTAAAATATTAATATTTTAAATTTAAAAACAACTCTATACTCAAGTCGTAACCAAACACATAAAACAAAACTCAATTAAGAAATTATTTTTAAAACTCATAACCAAACACATAACTCGAAACTCCATACTACTTTCATAATTCTACACTCAAATCGTAACTAAATACATAATAAAAAAATTAAAATATTTAAAAATATTTTTATAAAATAGAGTTTGAATTTATTTTTATAAAATATTTTAAAATTTAAAAAATTAAAATCGTAATATTTTGAAATTAAAATATTCAAAAAATTAAACAATTTAAAAAATCGTAACATATTTAAATATTAAAATATTTAAAATCTTAACAAAATTAAAATATTTTAAAAATATTTAAATATTTAAAAAATTAAAATATTGATTTAAATTGAGTTTTGAAAAGAGTTTTGACTTATATGTTTAGTTATGAGTTTTAAAAAGTAATGATTATGTTTTGAATTAAGTTTTGAGAAATAAATATAGAATTATGATTAGAAATCTTAAAACAAACAACACACTCAAATCAATGGGTGGAACTATAATTTGAGAGGCTTACCAAACGGAGCCCTAATTTTTGTTTGCATAGATAGTACTTGATAAATTTTTTGGCCATTTATTTGAAAATAACAATACAATAAATAGCAAATAATTTGTGACAGTAACTATTAAAAATATAAAAAAATTTTAACTAAAAAATATTTTAAAAAAATTTGAACCAAATATACAATCAAAAGTTATTTTCAATTAGTAATTGAATATTTATTTTGAAAAAAAATTATTATTTGCCTTTGTAATATTTTCAATTAAAAAAATTGATTAATGTTATTTTATGTTAATAATTAATTTTTTTAATTAAATTTTAAAAAGAGTTTGCTTATTGATTAGAATCTTTGATAGAGTTTTGAGTAGTGTTTTTGGTTATGAGTTATAACAATTTGAATTAAGTTTTGAAAACTCTTTTCAAAACTCATAACCAAACAAATTTTTTTATTTCACATATCACATCAAACATTAAAAACTCAGTTCAACATTCAACTCAAAATTCTTTTCAAAACTTATAACCAAACAAATTTTCTACACTTAAATCATAATTTCAAAACTCAAAAACTTAAAATACAACTCTATTTTAAAATCATATTTAGAAACTCTACCAAAATTTGTTGACATAATTTTTTAAAAAATCACTAAAAAAAAAAAAAAAAAAAGATTTTTTGTGACTTGTCAAGAAAGAAGATCAATATAAGGTTGTAATTTACCAAAAAAAATAATAATAAAAATTTCAAGTTCTATTGAGAGAAATAGGCGGGAACTCCGCACGTGCTAATTCTCAAACCCTACACGAATTCCCTTCCCGCCTCTCTCTCTCTCTCTCTCTCTCTCTCTCCACATTTTCACTCACATCTGCAAACTCTCCCACATTCATCATCACCCAAATCCATCAAATTCACCATGTTAAAAATCCACCACCAACTCTCTCCCTCTCTACCCTCCTCCGTCTTCACCACTCGCAAACCCTACTAATACACACAAACAAACAACCACATTCTCTCCAGATTCGGACCTCCATGGAAGCTCCTCTCACAAATTCAAGCCTCGCTACACTGACAAACACTGTATCAATCATCAACACCGAACTACACAAAGCTTGGCACCTCCTCTCCCTTTTACTACCACTCGGCCGCCCTGCTCGTCCCCTTGAACTCGCCTCCAGATGCGCCTTGTTCCGTGCACCGCCTGATTTCGTCGAGCACCTCTGTTCGATCCCCAATTCCCCGCTCTTCTTGACCTCGAACTGGTTGGTTACGCCTTCGCTGGTTGCGTTCGTTGCTTTCGGGAAGTTTGCGTCGAATTTGAATGTGATTGGGGCGTTTGTGCCCCGAATTGAGCTCCGAGATTTCGGACGGAAGAGAGTTTGGGGAGGTGTTGTAAGAACGTATTACAGGAGAAGGAAGAGAATGAGATTAGAGTTTGAATCTCCACCACTTTCGAAAAAGAGAGCAGTTTTGCGTTCTGTGGATGGTAATTCTCTTTTTGCTTTAATTTGTAATGAAGTTTTTGTTGTGTTGGTAATCATGGTGATGAATTGCAGAAAATGAAGAAAATCAAATTCTGTTGCTTTCGTCTGGTGGAAATCAAAGTGATTATACTAAGGTAATTTTTAAATTTAATTTTGTTGTTGAACTACTACGATTTGCTCTCCTTGTTGGGTTTATCTTCAGGTATAGTTTGGTTTTGATTCATGTGATTTGGAGTATGTAATTTATCAACTTATTTGAATTAAAAAAAGTAAGAAAAATGCTAGAGATCCACAATTTTAGATCCACAATTTCATCCATGTGGCAAGGGAGTTGTGCTTTATATGATTGGGTGTGTAGTAAATCAAAAGTTGACACCTATCATAATGCATTACTGTGGGTCAAAAAGTAAGGGCTGTTTTGGGAATTGGCTTTTTTAGTGGTTGTTTATGAAAAAAGGCGTGCAAAAAAATAGAGAGAAGAGTTGACTTTGTAGTGATTTTTTGGCTAAAAGGTAAACTTCCCCAAATAGGCGTTATAAAGGATTCAACTTAAAGAATTATTATTGAATGTTTTGTTTCTTTTGACTGCAAAATGCATCAGGAGAATAGTGGGTTTATGCTGATCCTCCTCCAGATTAGCATTCTTGTTCTATAATTTTGTGCTACCTAGCAAATTACTGTTTTCAATGGTTGCTCAAACTTATCAATGATACAGGTATATTTTGATTATATGACCAGAAGAATGGAAGTGCAGCCAAATGATATTTCAATTATGAAACTTGAATCGGACAATTTGAGTAGGGTGATTGGGAAGGCACTCTTCTCTGTTCATCTCAATGCTGGACTGTTAAGCTATGGATTGAAAAGTACTGAACATGGAAATAGCAAGGAAACTAGTATCTTTGAGCATATGAAGGAGCATCGATATGTATATACACCAGAATGTGAGCATAGCTTTCTCAATTTTGGAAAATTTCCTCAAATTCCTCATCCAATAACAGTAGAAGAAATAAAGGCATGTAGGCCTTATCCAGAAGGATCTCTTCTAACTACTATAATAGAAAATTCGGTTGTGTGGAGAGAAGCTAGGATGGGTGAGGTAGACTTGAAAAGTAGAACAAGTTTTGACGCCACGTCATGCCCAGAAGTAGAAGATCAGAGCATAATTCCACCAGTGGAGATGGAGAATGTTGGTCATGCTCGTAAAGTTAGAAGGGTCAGAACAATTGAAGACAAAATGGCTGTAGATAGCAAAGAGAAAGAACCATTAATTGATTCTTTCTGCCATGAAAGTGGAATTGGATTCATGGTCCCAGCAGTCAATACCGCTCAGACTGTTATGTCACATGATACCAAAAGGATGAATGTGGTAAGGTGCATTGATATGAATCCACGTTGGGATGGAGAGAGAACAACTACACATGTGGAGAGTAGGGGCCTTCTTTTAGCAGCTGATGCCACTCTTTGTCAGAAGCAACTGATGAAATCCTCTGCCAAATCAAAGACCTCTCAGAAGGATGCACTAAATGCTAAACAACAAGGTCTCTGCAAGGCATTGGTCAATAGTAAGGCTGTTGGGTCTCGTATGGAGCGGCTTCAATGTACAAGAGATAGAAATTCAATCTCTGTGAAGCAGAAGTTAAAGCAGAATTGTGACAAGCCTATTGCCATGGACCTCAATGTAAGCTTCAGAAGTTTTAGCTTGATTAAGACTAGTTTATGTTGTCATGGATGATCTGGATTAGTAATTATTTAAAGCTCTTGATGGTTTCTTTGTAGAATCAGCAGGAGCCAAAACCACTACCTAATTTTGAGTCCTTTACCATAGAGGAGGAAGAAGGTTCAGGTATTGAATATTGATTTCCTGTTGGTTTCCAGCTGCAGCCTTGACAGCCCATTTGTTACAGTTTGAATTCATTCATCACCTTTGTACACCCAAATTTGCAGGTGGTTACGGAACAGTTTACAAGGCACAGAGAAAGAATGATGGAGTAACATTTGCTATTAAATGTATGGGGGAGTATTTTCATCCTTTGTGCTATTTGTTTTATGAAATTTGAATACGAGGCCAGGACAATCATGCAATGGGTGGCAATAGTTGTTTTTTGTTTGCTCATGGTACAGGACTATATTTTACTAGATTATTGTACGGAAGGAGATTCATATATATGGGTCCAATCCAAGGCTAGTTTTCAATCATTTGTAGGGAAAATGCATCCCTTATGTAAATTGTTTCATTTGAAATTCAAATCCATGTGTATCCTTCCCGTATGGAAACCAACAAAGTTGTTTCCACAGTGATTCATACAGAGTGTTCATCCTTAAGATTCCAAGTGTTCATCTCTTTTTATATGAAGTTTCAGCGATCAAAGCTATAAAATGAAGCATAATAATATTCATTATTAAACTATAAAACATTGCATTGGTAATTGACAAAAATTTATATTTACAAAAATTTTATAAACTGGTTTTTGTTTATTTTTAGAAAAACATAAACTACAAACGCGTTTGGTAATTGACAAAATGTTTGAAAATTTTTAAAAATATAAACAAGAGTGAGAAATAGCAAGTGGTGGCAAGTGGCAGTGGAAGACGGTGGTGGAAAGTGGCGACGGTGGGTGGGTGGTGGCGGACGGGTCGGTAGGTGGGTGGGTGACGGTGGCGGGTGATGGTTGGTAGCGAGTGGGTGGTGGTAGTGGTGGTAGCGAGTGATAGTGGTGGGTAGGTGGGTGATGGTGGCGGGTGGTGGCGAGTGGGTGGTGGTGGTGGTAGTGATGGTGGTGGTGGGTGGGTGGGTGGGTGGTGTGATGTGTGGCGGTGGCGGGTGGTGGATGGTGGCGGGTGGTGGTGGTGGTGGTGGGTGGGTAGGTGACGGCTGCGGGGGGTAGGTGGTAGCGAGTGGGTGGTGGTGGTGGGTGGTGGTTGTAGGTGGGTGGCGGGTGGTGGTGGTGGCAGGTGGGTGGCGAGTGGCTGGTGGTGGCAAGTGGTGGATAGTGATGGCAGGTGGGTGGTGAGTGGTGGTGGCAAGTAGGTGGTGGGTGGATGATAAGTGGGTGGTAGGTAGTGGTGGCGAGGGGTGGGTGGTGGTGGCGGATGGTGGGTGGTGGTGGCGGATGGGTGGTGAGTGGTGGTGGCAGGTAGTGGTGAGGGGTGGATGGCGGTGGCGGAAGACGGTGGTGGAAAATGGTGGCGGGTGGTGGTTAGTGTTGGGTGGTAAAAAAAAAAAAAACTCAAAACTCAAAATGAAAATACATTTTTTGTGTTTTCATTTTTTCTCCAAATTTATAAACTGGGACCACTGATTTATAAATCAAAAATTTTACCAAACAAGTTTTTATTTGAATTTTTAAAATTTTTGTAAATATAAACAAAAAATTGAAAACGTAAGTGTTACCAAACGGCACCGAAAAGAGTGAACGAATAATATTCCTTTGTAAATGGAGCTACGACTACTAGTCGGCTCATGTTGTTCAATGTTTGATTTCATCAGGATTTCAAATTGTGGATGGCATGATTTAAATAACAGTGGTTTCTGTAAGTGCATTTCATGAATTCATATCATGTTTACATAATTACTGCAAAATAATTGAACCATGTTGCTGATTTGGTTGCAAAATAAAATGTATTAAGATGGAGTTGCTTACTAATGTGAAATGGAATTTTTTGGTTTTGCAGGTCCTCATGAAAATGCTAATAGACATCATGTTCATAATGAACTGAAGATGTTGGAGCGATTCGGGTAAGGATACTGAAAAAGGTCACTCAAGGATCAGTTGTTATATTCTTAAGTCAAAAGTTGATATTCAATATGAAACTGATGCTTCTAATTCAGGGGTAAGAACTTTGTCATAAAATATGAAGGCTCTTTCAAGAGTGGGAATTCTGAGTGCCTTGTTTTAGAGCATGTTCATCACGACAGACCCGAGGTAACTATATGGAACTCTAGAGGCTGTTTTTTGTCTATTCTTCCTCTGACTTCAGTTTTTATTTTAAATGTTTAGGTCTTGAAGAGAGAAATAGATGTTTTCCAGCTCCAGTG
Source organism: Camellia lanceoleosa (assembly GCA_025200525.1). Lineage (NCBI taxonomy): Eukaryota > Viridiplantae > Streptophyta > Magnoliopsida > Ericales > Theaceae > Camellia > Camellia lanceoleosa. The sequence continues at coordinate 93,136,011 of CM045771.1, forward strand.
GTATGGCTATTGTATGTTCAGAGCACTTGCAGGTTTACATAGGCAGGTGGGATACTACACTAACCGATAAATATGTTCTACTTGGGTGGTTATGATTTCTCCAGAGCTAATGGAGCTTTGTGTTTCTTTTTTCACTTCAGGGAATAGTTCATCGAGATGTTAAACCTGGCAACTTCCTTTTCTCTCGTAAGGTCAATAAAGGATATCTCATTGATTTTAACCTTGCTATGGTGAGTGATACTACTTGTCTTGGGATTTTTACTTTGGCATTCAAATTCTTCCAGAAATTTCTTATTTTAATAACTTTTTTCTTTACCTTTTTCTACATAGGATCTGCATCAGAAGTATGGAGCTATTGGTAAGCTGTTGCTTCTTTATTTTTCTATTATTTGCTAGGCAGTAAATGACCTAAGATCTAGTCCAAGCCCGACCATCACATTACCACATTAGCACTTGAGCCAAAGGCCAGAGCTCTTCCATTTCTATTTGGTTCCTTATTTCATAAAAATGGGGTTTGTTTTTTTAGATTCAATGAAAAAACTGTGAGTTTTAACCTGAAGAATTTGGTGTTACTGAAAAACAAAGGTGTGTTGGCTATGTTAGGTGAATTGGATGATTTGATACAACAATCTTTTAAATTCTTACTAAGATTGCTCACAATCTTGTAACAACAAATAAAACATTTTTGTAGTTTTGCTAGTAAGACAGACTACTTTAGTGTGTTTCCTATATTTCTTTCCTCCTGCAGTAAGTTTATCTGATCTTTTTTTTTTTGGATAAGCAAGTCATATTATAACCAAAAAAGAAAGATATACAATGGAGTTCAATACACATCTTTTGTAGGGAGAATAAACATAAACAAAAACAAACTACTCCCTCAAAAGAAACAAACTAAGCCTATAGATGACAAACACATCATACACAACAAAGGATTCAAAATTTCCCTCTAGCACTCTTCAAGTAATGAAGTTTTGTTTTGAGTTTTCTTCTGTTATCCTCCTTTGTAGTCTCTCCATTAATGGGATCACTTGGAGATGGATTCCCTCTACTTTTTAGGCTCTTTCTTCTGATCTCACTGGAATATAATTCAAAAACTGGATTAATGGAACAACTTTGCACAATTTCACAGACAAATCAAAGGTGGGCCATGATGTGAGTTTTAATCATGTTCCTCCCACTCACACCAAATCTCTTCCTCCTACCAATCAGAAGTTTCTGGTCAGTAAATCTTTGGAAGCAATCGACAAGCAGACAGGAAAAAGGTCCAAGCCACTTTTATCACCCAAAAACCTGAAAAAGAAGGCCATAGACCAAACAAATGCCTTTTCTGAATTAGGCAGTAGGAATGTGATGAAAAGCCAAGGTGCAGATGGCTCTGGGATAACTTCAGCTAAGGATGCAACAAGCACAAGAACTCCTTCAGCGGAAAGGTTGAGGGAACCGATTCCATGCCAAGGTAGGAAGGAGCTGATCAGCCTGGTGCATAAAGCAATGCAGGGTCCAAATTATGAAGCACTTAGTGTTCCAGCTCCTAAGAGAAAGAGGGTCATCGCATTTCCGGGAAAAGTAGATAGAAAACTTGTTTACCTTACTCCAATGCCAGTGCACTCTGCTGGCATTGCTGTTGCTGGTGCAGGCCTGCTGAAAAACAAAGGTGTGCTGACTATGTTAGTTGACTTGGATGACTTGATATGACAATCTTTTAAATTCTTACTAAGATTTTGCTCAAATTGCTTGTTCGTAGGGGATGGGAAGCAAAAGAGAGAAGGCCCTTGTGTTGGAACCAAGGGCTTTCGGGCTCCAGAGGTGAGGAATTGTTGTTATCTTCAGTTCATTATAAATCAAGTCTTTCCATAAAATTGTTGCAGCAAAATAATTAAAATTGGGAAGAATGAGAACTTGAATGCAGGAGCAAGAGTTGCAACTTATGCTATAATGTTACCCTGACATTTAATAATGGAAAACACTTTCCACATAGTGTTTTAATCTTGTGAGAATTTGTAAGAAGTACTGCCCTTGAATAGTAGCAAATTTCTATTCACAAAATTTTAACTTTATGGAGATCAGGTGATCATTAGCTATATGTGAATTTAATGAAGTGTGTGCACCTACTTGATGGATTTCAGCTTGTGCATCCCTTAATAATGAGGTTCTCATCTTTCTCATCTTTGTGGTGGATTTCTAAGAACCTTGAAATTTTATTTAATTTATTTTACAATCAGTAGGAGGGAAATAGAGGAAAGGGAAACTGCATCATGTAGCAAAAGTCTTGAAGTTTCGAACCTCAAGGTTTATGTGTTGGTAAGAAGATTCAAGTGCGTTACGTTCAGTTGGTCAAATTCTACTTGGGTGTGAAGATAAATAAAAGTATTACTGCATGTGTCATTTGATTGAATTTTGTTTTATCTTGGAGTTTAGTTTTGGTGTAACAGCTAAAAAATTTATCATCCTTCTCTTTAGCCAGGAATCCAATGTTTGGCTTAAGAACTTGGCTGTCGAGAAAATCAATGTTTGTAGAGTTAAATTATTACCCACTCACCTGTACCACAACTGGACTTGGTCTAATTTCAGCTTCAGAATTGTTTAACGAACTCCACTTTCATTCTTGACACAATTTTGCAAAACGCACTTGCTCTTTCCACTTTACCAACATTGTCATACCCAAACAGAAATTTTGTTCAATTTTTCTAAGCAATGATTTTCTGTTTAACTTTGTGCTAAGAGCCTAGGAGTTGAAAGGAAATTACAAGAGGCGACCTAAATTCAGGAATGGAAATAATTTTTTCTACCCTTAACAATTTGTTTTGATTCCTCGAGGCAAATTTATATCCTGAGTTTATACAACATTTAATGCTCTCGTCTTGGGAATTCACTGTTAGACTTTTTTAGTATATAATAGAGTAGTTATGCAGGTATTGTTCAGGTCACCACATCAAGGCCACAAAGTTGATATCTGGTCTGCTGGGGTCACCTTACTTTACTTGATGATTGGAAGAACACCATTTACTGGTGAACCTGAACAGTGAGAATCCTTGCTATTCATCAAAGAAAACTAAATGCACACTCTGATTTACATCCTTATTATCCATCTCGCCAACATTATTGCTGTCATTTGCAGGAACATAAAGGAAATTGCAAAGTTAAAGGGCAGTGAAGATCTCTGGGAAGTGGCAAAGCTACATAACCGCGAATCTTCATTTCCAGTGGTATTCATCACTTGAATTATAAACTAATCAAGTGTACTATTGTGTTGACTATTTTATTTAGACTTTCAGTTCTGTCACAGGATCTTTTTGATGTGAAATTTTTGACATCCACAAGACTGCGAGATTGGTGCAAACAGAACACAAAAAGGCCAGAATTCTGGGAGTTTATTCCAAGTTCACTATTCGATCTTGTGGAGAAGTGCCTGACGGTGAACCCGAGATCGAGGATAAGTGCAGAGGAAGCGCTGAGGCACGAGTTTTTCGCTCCATGCCACGAGGGCCTAAGAAAGGAAAGGCTGCTCAGGAAAGGGCTCAGCTTGGACTCAGGAACTACTCATCTTTTGCATAGACAGTTAGAGCCTTGTGAAGGTATTTCAATAATGTAATGTTGTAAAATAATTATTTGCATTTTGTAACTATGTCAATATTTGAGTTCAGTTATTCTAGACACAGTCGATGAAAATTAATAGATTGACCCTTTTAAGAAAAAAAAGGCCAGTCTGGAAACTTGCAATACGTTATGGAAACACCATGCTAGCACATGTATAATAACACATTTATAACTCACAAATGGTGCAACTATTTACTTAATTTTTAAAAAAGAGAATCATGGAACAATCTCTTTAATAAATTTGAATGAAAAAGTAGTTTTTAATTTATAAAAACTAACAGGGTTAACTTACTTAACCAAACTTGATCAGAGGACTACCTACAACTTTAACATGCAAGATAGGCCCTAACATGTGGTGCACGAGGAAATAATAGGTTTCCCTGGGGATTTACTGTTGCATCTTCCAAGCCTTTTAATATCCTAAAATTCGAATTGAAAACTTGTGAATGATACAAACCTGTGGGGATGTGGTTTTTTGGAAATACTCTTCCGATCCGGGAAGACGCTCTTGATTCTTAGCTAGTCACCTGCAAAGACAAATATTCCGGTCGGGGGTGCCGGGATTAGCACTCCGACGGGCAAGTCAATTCCTCTACTTAAGAAAGCCTGTTTACTAAGTTTAGTGAAGTGTATATTTTTTTTTACATACCTCTCTAAATTCGGAGCTCTTGTATTTATATTCATTCTCCTGACCTCGAACCCAGTGTCCACCTTTTACTTATTATTTTTTTGTTTATTCCAACATAAATCTCTCCGTATATTCGGCAATCTCAGTATACTCGGCATCTTAGTTGATTGGTACGGAGCCGAACACTCTCTGACTTATGGGATATATCCCTTCTTCCTCTTCTATATATTCGGCTCCCACAATTGCCCCCCAAGCATTCTCCCAACATCTGTTGGCCGGAGTGCTTGGTTCCGGGTTTTGAATACTCCACCAAAATTTTGGCAATTGAGCCCACACAATATTCGTCTAAGTACACCCTCTTTTGGTTGTTGTACCGACTTCCCGTCTCGTCGTGCATGCCTATTCATTGTGATTTTAAAGATTAGCGTCCCTTCGGATTCACATTCCACAATAATGGTCACTAGGTTGCCTTTTGGATCGTTCTTGCAATTTTGTCTCCTCCAATATCTTTTTCTCCCTCTGTAAGTTTTCCACTTCTTTGCTTTGAGAAGTATTCCCATTTTATTCTTTGGCAAATCTGTGTCAACTTTAGGGTATGGCGAAACATTTGAAAGACCTCATTTCATCAAATCGAATCGCTGGTTTTAGACGCCATTTCTCTATTCCTGATGACGTCCGTCTGTCACTTTTGGCAGACGGTACCCTTGACATGGAGAGGGAGGACGAATCCTCAATCGTCTTTCCTCTTTTGTCAATCGCGGAGGGTGGAGTCCGCTTTCCCTTGCATCCGTTTCTGAGGACTGTGCTTCGCCATTGGGAGTTAATCCCTTCTCAACCTAACGTGAATTTCTTTAGAATTATAATGGGGGTTGTAGCGTTGAATCTTGGAATTAACCTTGGCATTCCGGCTATCCGGCACTGCTATGCCTTGGCTAAGTCCTCCGGCCGGTAAGGACGTTACTTCCTTAGAGCTAAGGACACCGACCATCAGCTAATCACTATGCTTTCCAGCTCTGGGAAACGAGTTGATGACGTTATGGTCATTGTCCAGGGTAATTGGGAATTCGGCGAAGGGGAAGATCGTGTCAACCCTGTTCCTAGACGGAGGGGAGAGCCAGGTCGCCGAGTATCCCCTTGTTTTTGTCATGTGTTCATTTTTATTGTAGAACCTATTCATTAAAATCTCACGGCTTCGTTTCGTGCAGGAAGGGGTTTGAAAAAGATATTACCTTCAACCCACGACGTCACCCTTTCAGATATCAGGGTCGCTCTTAGGTATTTCGGCGGTAGTCTTGAGCAGGAGGCGGCTCATATTACGCTTTATTCTGTTGACATACACAACCTTTTCGACGACGAAAAACATACCGATTCCAAAGGGTGAAGATTCCCTTACTGCTCTTATTCTGTCTGACTTCAAAAACTTGAGGCAGATAGGCTTTGAAGGGTCCGATTCGGAACGGAACGAGGTAGTTGATATCGCCGAATCAGATCAATCCGAGGCCGAGTTTGAGGAAGTATTGGATTTCGCCGCCCTTCTATTTACGTCGGGACCAGGGAATCTTCCTTCTGCCGACGTTTTTCGACACAGAGGATCTTCCCGTCTCGAACTCCGCGGATATGGCCGGAATGAGTCTGACAAAGCTTGCCAAAAAGGCGAATGCGGAGAGGTTAGTCGCACGGCGAGGGGCGGAGGGCCTTTCGTCTGAGATGTCGCCTACCACCGAATCTCGACTTCCCCTGCCTGTTGTCAACTCCGAGTCTTTGGGGGTTCTAGAAGAGACGGGTTGGTCGGGGGAGTCGGCCGAAAAGTTGAGGAAAAGGCAGGGAAACGCCCCGTTGACCTTAAGGCCGGCTCAGACGAACAAGGTGGTAAGCGTCCTCGATTAGAGGGGTTTAGTGAGGCTGTTCCTTTTGTCATTCGTCCAATGGTAAAGGGCATGCCGGTTTCCTCTAACGCTTTGGCGCTTAAAGATCCAGAGGTCGCATTCAGTGTGGCTACTTCCGTGTCATTGCCGTCTGATGTTGAGGCTTTCCGGGTGGAACCAGATATGAATGCGATAGCATTGGCCGCGCAATCGGCACTTCTGGTACGTATTTTGACTTTTCTTCACCTTATCCAAGTACTATTGAGGTTGAGTTTTTTGGGTTCTTTTGCAGACCGTCGGCAGGATAGCCGACATGGGACGCCGGCAACTCGACGCCGTCAAAGAGATTGACCGCCTACGAAAGCAAGTAGAGGGCCAGAGGAAGAGGGCCGAGGATGCAGCTTTGAAAGCGGACAAAGGCTTCTTCTGGTAGAGGTAAAAAAGGCTCGTATTGCAGATCAATCCCGAGCGGACGTCGAGAATAGGGCGGACGCGAGGGAAGCGGCGCTGGGATTGTCCCAGAGGGCGGTTACCGAGGCCTGGAAAGTGAGTTGCTTCCAAAGCATTCGAAGTCGGAAAAGATGCTGGGCTCGCTGAATACGTGGACCAGGTCTCGCGCTTCGAAAACAGGGGTTCAAGCACGGCTGGCACAAAGCCCTTGCTGCAGTTGGAGTTTCACTGACTATACTAGTGCTGTATAAGCAAGTGGATGTCGAGCCGTTGGAGACTGATTCCGAAGGCTGAGCTGGGCGAATGGCTTAGATTTCATAAATGTATTAAGAACTTACAACTATATTAGGATTTTACAAATGTATTGTTAAGCTTTATCAAACATTTTTGTATTGATTTTGTATATAAAAAATGTCGCGAGCCGACTATATAAATGAATGAATCTTGACATTTTTGTTCGGGCTTATGGCTTCTTGATTGTCTACATATAAAATGTCGAGAGCCGAATATATTAATGGCTTATTGATTTTTTACACATAAAAATGTCGCGAGCCGAATAGATTAATGAACTTGTCCTTGCCTTGGCCAGGGCGCGAGCGAGGGACCGAATGAGCCGATGGCTCTGAATCGGGGGCTGGCAAGGCATAAATTACTCGGCGTGATTGTTTGAAAATCTAGCCGTCTAGGTCGATGACTAGCCCTTGCCCTAGCGATAGCGCTTGACATTCAGCCTAATAGATTAATGAATCTGCCCTTGCCTTGGCCAGGTATGCCGAAATAGGGGTCTGAATGACGATGGTCAAGGTATAAATTACTCGGTGTGATTGTTTGAAAATCCAGTCGTCTAGGTTGATGAATCTAGCCCTTGCCCCAGCGATAGCACTTGACATTCAGCCTAATAGATTAATGAATCTGCCCTTGCCTTGGCGAGAACGCGGCGAAATTTGAATGTAGATGGCTCTGAATCGAAGTGGCAAGGTATAAATTACTCGGCGTGATTGTTTGAAAATCTAGCCGTCTAGATTGATGAATCTAGCCCTTGCCCCAAATGATAGCGCTGACATTCAATGAATAGGTTGGGGAAGGGCATGCGACTTTTGACGCCTCTCTCGGGGAGTTGCATGTACCCCGGAATAAATGGGCGAGTTCATGCCAATAATTTAACTCGTTTCTTATTCAGCTTGAACCAAACTGGCGAGGCCAACTTTGGTTGGGTTTTGAGATTGAAATGAGTCGAGAAACGAGCTTATTCGACGGAAGGAGGCGTCGTGGATCGGGAAAAAGAGCGGTCCCCCAGTCGTCGAAGCAGATCACCCTGAAAGGACGGACCATGGGGAGGTTTCCCGCGCCCACGACCCTTGGTTGAGCCAGACGCGGAGCCACGATTGTTGAGTTTTGCGGTTTGCGTGAAGAATAGACCAATGACGGAAGCAGATTCTATAATTAAAGACCCGAATGTGTCGGTCGAGTTCGCCCGGCAGATTTTTCCCCCAGAGGTACAACAGTCGATGGTCGGGCGTCGAGATTTCGAAGTATTTCGGGATGGCATTCACGGGGCTATCAAAGGACTGTATAGCGCTTATGAAATCGGGATGCGTCTACGCAAAGCTCGCCGCGAGAACGAGAAGATCAACGAAAAGAATCGCAGTCTGGAGGCTCGTGCGTAAAAAGCTGAGAATGAGCTTCGGGAGCTAAAGAGTGTTCGAGCGGCCAAGTCGGTGGTGGATGGTCAAACGAAAATCATGGGGGAGAGGGCGAACCGAGAGGCCCCGGGTTATGAGAGCGGATATAAGGACGGCATGAAAGCCGGGATGAGGGAGGCCAAAACGGACCTAGCGGAGGAGGTCTGCCGATGTGAAAATTGTGGTTTCAGGCATGGCTGGATCAAGGCCCTTCAAACTGTGGAAGCTCTTGGGTCGGTGGGCATAAATTCGGCTTCGCCCCTATATCATTAACATTACCTTCCGTATTCCGAGTTCGATATTGAGAAAAGCGACGACGAAGATGCCTACTGAGTGCGCCACAATGTGGAGTAAATAGGACTATCTTATCGAATGCTTGAAATGTATCGAAATGTATAGTGGCCTTTGAATAAATAGAATTTTTTTATTAGCAGATTTTGAAATGTTTTGCGTGTAATTAAACGCCTTATGTCAATTTATTGTCAGCTTTTGTACTGCGTGATGTAAACGTTCGGAAATACATTGATCGGTTCCAATGTAGGAACCATGTATTTGGTCTGTTAAATCGTGCCAACCACGAAGGGCGCTCCGAATCCGGAGACTTATTCGGCCAATCGTGGATATCCGCGAAGGGCGTTCCGAATCCGGAGACTTATTGGGCCAATCGTGGTATCCACGAAGGGTGTTCCGAATCCAGAGACTTATTCGGCCAATCGTGGATATCCACGAAGGGCGCTCCGAATTCGGAGACTTATTGGGCCAATCGTGGTATCCACGAAGGGCGCTCCGAATCCGGAGACTTATTGGGCCAATCGTGGATATCCACGAAGGGCGCTCCGAATTCGGAGACTTATTCGGCCAATCGTGATATCCACGAAGGGCGCTCCGAATTCGGAGACTTATTCGGCCAATCGTGGTATCTACGAAGGGCGCTCCGAATCCGGAGACTTATTCGGCCAATCATGGATATCCACGAAAGGCGCTTCGAATCCGGAGACTTATTCGGCCAATCGTGATATCCACGAAGGGCGCTCCGAATCCGGAGATTTATTGGGCCAATCGTGGTATCCACGAAGGGCGCTCCGAATCCGGAGACTTATTCGGCCAATTGTGATATTCACGAAGGGCGCTCCGAATCCGGAGCCTTATTGGGCCAATCGTGGTATCCACGAAGGGCGCTCCGAATCCGGAGACTTATTCGGCCAATCGTGGATATTTATGAAGGGCGCTCCGAATTCGGAGACTTATTCAGCCAATCGTGATATCCACGAAGGGCGCTCCGAATCCGGAGACTTATTGGGCCAATCGTGGTATCCACGAAGGGCGCTCCGAATCCGGAGACTTATTGGGCCAATCGTGATCTCCATGAAGGGCGCTTCGAATCTGGAGACTTATTCGGCCAATCGTGGTATCCACGAAGGGCGCTCCGAATTCGGAGACTTATTTGGCCAATCGTGGATATTCACAAAGGGCGCTCCGAATCCGGAGACTTATTGGGCCAATCGTGGTATCCACGAAGGGCGCTCCGAATCCGGAGACTTATTCGGCCAATCGTGACATCCACGAAGGGCGCTCCGAATCTGGAGACTTATTGGGCCAATCGTGGTATCCACGAACGGCGCTCCGAATTTGGAGACTTATTGGGCTAATCGTGGATAAGTCGATGTCGAGACACGTTATCTTCCGTTGGAAAAACTCATCCTAGCCCTGGTCATGGCAGCAAGAAAACTGATGCATTACTTCCAGGAGCATAACATTGGAGTGATAACAGATTACCCCCTCCGATCAGTACTACGAAGTGCGGAAGCATCAGGACGTGTTTCAAAATGGGCTTTTGAACTCGGCCAATATGACATTCAGTTTTTACCCAAAACCGCAATCAAGGGACAGGTGCTTGCCGACTTTGTGGCCGAATTCACAGGCGGGCTTTCCAACCTTAAACCTGCCGACGTTCTTCCAAAGGCTGAAGTTCGATCAAAGTCGAATTGGAGAATTTATGTCGGGGATATTTGGCAGCTATACTGTGATGGATCGTCTAATCAATCTGGTCATACGATGTAGTAATCATGTCTCCCGACGGCGCAATAATAGAGCAGGCCGTGAAGCTTGGCTTCGGAGCACCAAATAACGAGGCCGAGTATAAAGCCCTCTTAGCCGGCCTACGAAATGCACATATCATTGGCGCTCAGCATTTGCTAGTGTTTTGTGACTCCAAATTGGTCATCAACCGCTAAAGAATCTTACGCAAAAACGACCGTATGGTCGCTTATATGAAAACGGCCAACTCTTTGCTAACGGTTTGACCATCACGAATCGAACTAAATAACACGTGATCGAACACACACGCAGATGCTGGCATGCCTAGCCTCCGCCATCAATTTCAACTCAAACGGACCATTGAAGTAGGTTTCATCCGGGAGCATGCATCTTCGGAGGAGATCCACATTAATATTATAGAATCCGTACCAAGTTGGATGGACCCCATAACCGGATTCCTCTCTTCTGAACAACTCCCAGAGGACAAAAAAGAAGCACATAAGCTACGCAATAAGGCCCTACGATACTATCTGGATCCACAGGGAGGGCTTTACAAAAAGTCCCTCTCCAGTCCCTATTTGGAATGCATACACCCGGATAAAGTGGAGGAACTTCTAACTGAGATACATGAGGGCAGTTGTGGAGCCCACTCCGGAGGACGCTCTCTCGCCCATCGAGCTATAACACAGGGGTATTATTGGCCGACAATGAGAGCCGACGCAAAAAATTATGTTAAAAGATGTAAACAGTGCCAAAAGTTCTCCCCACTAACCCATTTGCCCGCCAAAGAGTTGAACTCTATCACCAGTCCCTAGTCGTTTGCTCAATGGGGGCTTGATATTGTAGGACCGTTGCCCAGGGCCCGAGGAAATAAGCGATTCCTAATCGTAGCAACAGATTACTTTACAAAATGGGTCGAAGCGGAGGCTCTAACGCACATACGGGATGCCGACATAAAGCGATTTGTATGGAGGAACATCATTACGCGATTCGGCATTCCAAGAGCTCTCATCTCAGACAACGGCACCCAGTTCGATTGTGGCGTATATCGAGAACTATGCGGCAAATACGGTATCACACCCTACTTCTCTACGCCCGGCTACCCCCAGAACAACAGTCAAGCCGAAGCCTCAAACAAAACCATCTTAGATGGCATCAAAAAGAGACTGGAAAAAGCTAAAGGCAAATGGGTCGAAGAATTACCAAGTGTATTGTGGGCGCACCAGACAACGCCGAGGAGGTCCACCAAAGAAACGCCGTCATTTTATGCTTGAACCCAACAATTTTGCCTGAAATCGGCTTCGACTTTGAAATCACAAGCCTTTGATACGGGCGAAATGACATGATGCTCGCCTCGACTGGATCTAATCGAGAACGAAGAGACCGCTACCGCCTCCATGGCATCGACGCGAATCGCTAAGTCATACAATCAACGAGTTCAGTTGCGTCGCTACACTCTAGGAGAGCTGGTCCTAAAGAAAGTACTTCCAGCCGACCGGAGACCGGCCGACGAAAAGCTAGGTCCGAATTGGGACGGCCCCTATCAAATAGACTCCATTGCAGGAACAGGGGCATATCGGCTCTCGGACATGTCAGGAAGAAGCCTGCCATGGCCTTGGAATTCAACGCATCTACAAAAATTTTACCAATGACCCGATTTGTGGGCTTGGTACTTGTACGTACTCTACCGTAATGAAAAAGTTGCTCGTTTTCATGCTTCAGTTCATATGCTTCTTGATGACCAAATAAGTCTCTGGATTCGGAGCGCCCTTCGTGGATACCACGATTGGCCGAATAAGTCTCCGGATTCGGAACGCCCTTCGTGGATACCACGATTGGCCCAATAAGTCTCCGGATTCGGAGCGCCCTTCGTAGATATCACGATTGGCCGAATAAGTCTCCGGATTCAGAGCGCCCTTTGTGGATACCACGATTGGCCCAATAAGTCTCCGGATTCGGAGCGCCCTTCGTGGATACCACGATTGGCCCAATAAGTCTCCGGATTCAAAACGTCCTTCGTGGATATCACGATTGGCCGAATAAGTCTCTAGATTCGGAGCGCCCTTCGTGAATATCCACGATTGGCCCAATAAATCTCTGGATTCGAAGCGCCCTTCGTGGATATCACGATTGGCCGAATAAGTCTCCGGATTCAGAGCGCCCTTCGTGGATATCACGATTGGCCGAATAAGTCTCCGGATTCAGAGCGCCCAGCACGACAACCAGTGGATCAATGTGAGGGAGTGTTACGCCGATCAAATCAGAATCATCGAAGGTGATGCTTAGTGATTCTCGGGGGTGCTGGCGTGAATTGCTGCTGAGGGCCTGGGAGGGACTGGATTGCATGTATGGCCGGGGCTTCCGGCAGGCTGTATATCATATGGATGTTATCGTGCGGAACACTTGGCTGGAGACGTTCGTCTTGTGTCAATTCCTCAAAATAAGCGGTTGAAGCACAACGAGCGTCAGTGTTTTGCTGTCGCGCCCGAGACCGTTGGTTTCCTGCCGTTGGGGGTCGCTTAGAGACCTGGCGCACTGTTTGTTTGGGCTTTGCTATTTCCGAGGCCAGATTGCGGTGAAGGCGCTCGTTCTCAGCGATGGTGCTGTCTAAACTTTGTTTGGTCTTTCCAGCTCATTCCAAGATGGTTAGCATCGAGGCGGTTTGTGAATCGACATTCAAGACACGTCTTGCAGCAATGATTTCCTTCTCGAGTATGTTTGTCGGAGTGAGGTCGACTCTCTGTGTGATCGCATCGGTGGCTATCAGAGAATCTTAAGTCACGCCTTCCATGGATGTATTTGAGTATTCCCACAGACGGCGCCAATTGTGGGGATGTGGTTTTTTGGAAATACTCTTCCGATCCGGGAAGACGCTCTTGATTCTCAGCTAGTCACCTGCAAAGACAAATATTCTGATCGGGGGTGCCGGGATTAGCACTCCGATGGGCAAGTCAGTTCCTCTACTTAAGAAAGTCTGTTTACTAAGTTTAGTGAAGTGTATATTTTTTTTTACATACCTCTCTAAATCCGGAGCTCTTGTATTTATATTCATTCTCCTGACTTTGAACCCAGTGCCCACCTTTTACTTATTATCCTTTTGTTTATTCCAACATAAATCTCTCTGTATATTCGGCGATCTCAGTATACTCGGCATCTTAGTTGATTGGTACGGAGCCGAACACTCTCTGACTTATGGGATATACCCCTTCTTCCTCTTCTATATATTCGGCTCCCACAAAACCAAACCATTAAAACTTACTCAGCTTTCAGTTTATTTATTTATTTAATTTATATAAATCTCTTGGGTAAAATTTATTCTGAAAATCGACTTATAAATTACAAGTTAAGGATATTTAAGAAATTGAGACCTTGTTTGTTAGAAAATATGTTATTTTAGTAATTTTTTTAGCTTTTTACTTAAAAGACGTGTAAAAAAAAAGGAACAATTTATAGTGATTTTTTTAATTTTTTAACTAAAATGTTTAATCCCCAAATAAGGCCTTAATTTACAAAGAAATTGAAATTTTGGATGTAGAGGATCTTGTGCCTTGACAAGAAGATTAATTAGACTAATCATATCCGCCACATGTTTATAAAATCTATCAGTTGCGTCAAATGCATTGCAACCAAAGTCAGACTTTGGCTTTACGGAGATAGACTTGAAAATTCTATTGCTATTAAATTTCATTTCCGTTACGTCGGCTACTTTGTTCACAATTATTACAAGTCATCTTATTTTTATTGGGATCGTACTCGCTTAGAATTTCAACATGAGAATATCTTTTGGGATTAGTTTATATTCTTACTTTGTATTTTTGAACAGAATATTCTTACTCGGAAAATGTTAATAGGTTTTAATTTTTTTATCAAATAAATAATTAAATGTCTTATATGGGTGTGAGCTTTCAAAAAAAATAGACTCCACAAAATGAATGACTATAAATGTTTTATATGAATGTGTGCCTACAAAAAAATGAACTCCACGTTCATGTGAGACATTGAGTCATTCATTTGATAAATTTTTTTATATTCCTAACATTACTCTTCTTACTCAGTTGATCTCTTATTTGCGCCATTCCATTTGTTTATTATTTTTTTTCTCCCAAACAAGGGACTTTCATGGTTCTAACAAACAAATAATTGATTAGTTGTCCATTAGAGTCTACAGTTTGTGTTTTCGCATTGACTCAAGAAAGCTCACCCAACCACCAGGGTTGGTGGCCTGGTGGAGCATGCAGTGCATTCCCCAGTAATGAGTCAGGTCGATTCTTGGGAGGGGTGTTTGAAATCTCTTCAGAGAACACGTCTTGTATTTCCCTCTACAGCCTGTCCTCTGTTGAGGCGTGTGGTTGCGCTCCATTGGTGCCTTTGTAATGGGTCCCTCACTTGGTGGGGTTTAATTTCTGACTGGTAACCGGTTATCCCGGAATTAGGGTCCATGGGACCGTGATGACACCGCAGAGCCCTTTTTTTCCTGTTCCAAAAAAGAAAAAAAAAGCTTACCCAAGATCAAAAGTGGCTTTAGATCTAATCTTCCATATAGCTAACATTAAAAAGCCATGTTTTGTTCCCATTGCCAACTTTTCTCAACAACTACTCATATACAATAATTTTCATGGCTACTTCATTTCTTCTTCTTCTTCTTCTTAATGTCTTGGTCCTATCTTCCTTACCATTTTCATCATCATCTTCTTCTGCAACTCTCTCTAGTTTAAGCAAAGGTTCATCTCTCTCAGTCGAGAACCCAACCAACGTTTTGATTTCATCAAACAACCTCTTCTCCTCTGGCTTTTACCCCATCGGAGAAAACGCTTACGGCTTTGCAATCTGGTTCACCAAACCTTCCTCCAATGGAAACCACACTCTAGTTTGGCTAGCCAACCGAGACCAACCCATCAATGGCAGACTCTCAAAGCTCTCCCTCCTCAAAAATGGCAATCTCATCTTAACCGACGCAGACCAGTCAATTCTCTGGGCCACCGACACAGCTTCAGTCTCCTCAGTGCAGCTACTCTTGCTTGACAATGGAAACCTCATTCTCAGCACTTCAGACAATGTTCTCTTATGGCAGAGCTTCGACTCACCCACCAATACCCTTCTTCCCCAACAACCTCTAACCAGACGTACCCAACTCGTTTCGTCCAGAAGCCGGACTAACTACTCCTCCGGCCTCTACAAGCTCTTCTTCGACGACGACAATGTCCTCCGTCTAGTCTTTGACGGTCCCGAGACTTCTAGCATTTACTGGCCAGACGCATGGCTATCTGCTGAGAACGATGGAAGATCAAGGTACAATGACACGAGAATTGCGGAATATGATTTGTTGGGTCATTTTCTATCATCGGATAAGTTGGAGTTTCGAGCGGCTGATTATGGTGCAGGGCCTCAGAGAAGATTGGTTCTGGATTTTGATGGTAATCTTCGATTGTATAGTTTGAAAGAAGAGACTGGGGATTGGGTTGTATCGTGGCAGGCCAAGTCGAAAGCGTGTAGAATTCATGGTGCTTGTGGACTCAATGGTATGTGTAGATATAGTGCTGGGTTTGGACGAGAATGCTCGTGTTTACCTGGGTTCAGAATCAGAGATCCTACTGACTGGTCTCGTGGATGCGAACCTGAATTCAACCTTTCCTGCAATCAAAGTGAGGAGAATTTCACTTTTTAAGGTCCCAAATGCTGATTTCTATGGCTATGACATCCAAATTTTGCTAAACTACACGTTGCGGAGATGCATGAAGACGTGCTTGGACTCGTGCGATTGCAAAGGGTTCCGCCATAGGTTTAACCAGAGCAGTGGTGTTTATGATTGTAACCCCAAATGGGTGCTTCGCAACGGACACTGGTCTCCGAGTCTTGCAGAAGACCTGTTTGTGAAAGTGCCTCAAACACCTTTAAACAAGGACTTCTTGAATAAGTTAGATTGCTCAGGGACTGCTAATATGGTGCAGCAGCTTGACAGAGTTTATGAAAGACGGCACGAAAATGGGTTGCTGACATTCTTGGTTTGGTTTGCCGCTGCAGTTGGATGTGTTGAGGTGATCACCATTTGTCTGGTCTGGTGTTTCTTGAATAGAAATGGAACCCATCTAGACATGGGTGGTGGGTACATACCTGCTGCGACCGGATTCAAAAGATTCACTTATAATGAGCTAAAGCAGGCAACGAGGGGTTTTCGTGATGAGGTGGGAAGAGGAGGTGGTGGGGCGGTGTACAAAGGGGTATTGCCAGATTGTCGAGTGGCGGCAATCAAGCGACTCAGAGAAGCTAATCAAGGAGAGGCAGAGTTCCTAGTGGAGGTAAGCACCATCGGCAGGCTTAACCACATGAACTTGATAGAGCTTTGGGGATACTGTGCCAAGGGAAGGCACAAGCTTTTGGTTTACGAGTACATGGCGAACGGGTCCTTGTCAGATAAATTGAACTCCAAAACACTTGATTGGGACACGAGGTTTCAGATTGCTGTGGGTACTGCAAAAGGCCTTGCTTACTTACATGAAGAGTGCTTGGAATGGGTTCTACACTGCGATATAAAGCCTCAAAATATATTGCTGGACTCCAATTACCAGCCAAAGGTTGCGGATTTTGGACTTTCCAAACTACTGAATAGAGATGGTGGCGGTAGTAGCAGTGGTGGTAATAATTCGAGCTTTTCGAAGATAAGAGGAACGAGAGGTTACATGGCTCCAGAGTGGATTTTTAATTTACCCATTACCTCGAAAGTCGATGTTTATAGCTATGGAGTAGTGATGTTGGAGATGGTGACTGGAAAGAGTCCAACATCAGCTGGTGAGATGGAGCAGAGGAGGTTGATTAAATGGGCGAGAGAGAAGGTGAGTACAGGTGCAGCAATGGAGTCTTGGATTGAAGAAATTGTAGATCCTGTGATAAGTGGCAAATATGATGTGCCTAAGATG
This sequence comes from Camellia lanceoleosa, assembly GCA_025200525.1. Taxonomy (NCBI): domain Eukaryota; kingdom Viridiplantae; phylum Streptophyta; class Magnoliopsida; order Ericales; family Theaceae; genus Camellia; species Camellia lanceoleosa. The sequence continues at coordinate 93,153,184 of CM045771.1, forward strand.
CAAATACTTGTTGCAGTGGCATTAAAATGTGTGGAGGAAGACAAAGATGCAAGGCCAAGCATGACGCAGGTCTTAGAGATGCTTCAATACCATGAAAGTAATTAGTTGCAAAGGCAGTTTGTTTGTTCTAGTGATGCACAAAACATGGTATGAGACCCGGTGCACGCATAAAACAAAAGTAGAGTAGAAATTATATGTAACATAGGAAATTTAGTTATAGTTAAAATTTTGACAAATTCTTTTATGCCTTTTGTGATGAAACTTGCCTATAAAATTCTTATTGAGAATGCAAATCACTGCCGCTAGGGTGTTGGTTAAGGTTGAAAAATGAATAAAACATGTAAAAGGGGTATTATTTTATCAGTAAGATTTAACAAATAATCGTCACATTAAGTCATAAGTTCATAGATTCCGAGTATATTTTTAGTGGTCAGATTATACTTTTAATGGTAAAAATTATATTCGTAACTAACACCCTTATGGCGGTGGTTAACAAGATCTAATTCTTACTTGATATTTTATGGAAAAAACTTGGTCAAACGACCACCCAACGCTTGGACTAATATGCAAGCCACGAATAACATGTAGTGCATACACAAGGTTTGCATCATCTTCTAAGGCTTGTCATGTTTGTTTAGCCTCCATGGTGTGTTGGATTAGTTTTTCTATGAGAGGTTGAGTTGAGATTACAAATTTTGAAAGTGAAAAGATAATTTTGTTCTCATTTTATAAAAATAATAAAATTAAATTTAATATAATGACAATTTTTATGTTGTTTTGTAGAGGAAAATTTATCCATAAATCCCATATAGTGGAATGTTGATTTATTTAGTTCTAAGAATTTCTTATGAACAAATTAATCATTTTTGTTTTGAAAAGTTGTATTTATTTGATTAGGTGCTGTAATACTCCCAAAATAATATAATAAATACAACCCAAAACATTTATTAATAATTGTATACATCAGAGTAAATTATCTTTTCACTTAATGTAATCACTTATACAAAAGAGTTTAGTACAGTAAAATGCCCTATAAGTTTACATCTTTCCAAGTCTTGACTTAGTTACAACAAAATAAGATTAACTCGTACAATTAAAGCACTAGGCTATACAAAAAGTGAAATGAAACAAAGAAGCTTTTGCTTCCCAAAAATCCCTCCAATGCTATTCCCTTGGTGGATGCATGTCATCATTACTTAAAAATGTTTTTTTTCAAATAGGGTGAACCACAGTCTAGTAAGAATAATCTAACACAATATATGAGGTTTAACAAAGGTATAAATACAATATACATAAACAATGCCAGTGATAAAACATCTATATTTTTATATAGTCATAAGATACCAAATCCAATTCTTAATCCATTTCTATTCGAGTCATTTCATTACATGAGCCATTTCATCATATCTCAATAACCCAAATGAGACTACAACTCATTAGTTCTATAATCACATCATCAACATATAAACACTATATTTCGTCCGTGGGATCGACACTCATGTATAATTTCAATTTGCTATTTTACTGATATTTCGTCCGCAGGATCGGCACCCATGTATAATTTCGGGATTTTCACTCAGGACACTCCAGCCAATTTAATTATAATGGAGTCCATCCTCTTTCTCCTCCCAAATAATGGAGTCCAAGCCCTTTCTCCTACCAAACAATCATTCATACATATGCAATGTATTTCAACACATAATCAAACGATGGAGTATAGCCCCTTTCACCTCCTAAAAAATCATACATATACTATGTATTTAAACATCGTCATATTCAATGACAACCAACAAGAGATTAGTTTCAATTTATCTAATTCTTATTTAATTTTTACAACAATCATGGCTATCCTCCACCGATAGCCCAACAGAATTATTTCTAAACGATATACAATCTCAAGACAAATAGTTTATTCGAAAATTTCCAAAGGTATGAGATAATACATATCAAATCCCATCATTTATATCACTAATCATCAAATTTTACATTTCCAATGTCAATTCTAATTATTTATCCAAAATAACATTTTTATCCCATTAGGGCAAGTTTTCCCTTTTTTTTCAAATATCAACCTATGTGCCAAAATCAACCATTTTAACATAATATGGTCTCATATTCAAACCCCAAACCCACTTATTCCACATTCCTCAAAAACCCTTCTTTTCATTTTATATCCCAAACCCTAGGTTTGTCCATAATATCCCCAAGACCACCATTGTTACACAATATACAAATAACTAAGTTAAAAACCATAATAAAGTCTAGAAAATCCCTACATCAAAGAGAGCAGACGAGCCAAACAAGAGTGAAACTCCAAGAGCACCAAAACTCACTTCTATTCGGATCAAAATGAAGATCTTGAACCGTCCTACCTTTTTCTCAAAGGCACTAGGATGAAGAGATCAATGGATCTAGATGAAATAGAAGAGAGAAGGTGAGTTTTAGAGAGAGAAATTCAAGATTTAGGTTTTTGGAAAGTTTTAGAGAGAGAGAGAGAGAGGAATGAAAAAGTGAACAAAAATGTCATCTTCACGGACTGTTATATATGCAGTCTGCTTGAGCATCAAACACAAAGTTTCGCTCGAGTGTGAAAAGTGGCACTTGAGCGTGAGATATGCACTTCCAGAAGTTTTGCAGATGAAGGACCCTACTTGAGCGTGAGATTGGACGCTCGAGCATCCAATGCACTATTCCAGTATTTGTAGATTTGCAAAAATACTGAGAGTTGATAAATCCTGCTCGAGTGCAAGAATGGCCACTTGAGTGGAGGAGCAAAATTTGTAAAGCCCGCTCGAGCGCAAGAATGCTCGCTCGAGAGGAAGAGCCAAAATCTGGGCATCACAGGTTTGGAAAAATAAGTAACCAACCTGTTCCAAATGTACAATTACAACCCGATAACCAAAATAGAGGGGAGACAAGGGAAATAAGATATGAATAACCATTCAAACCATATGGACCCGAGTCTAGAATATGACAAGAGTCGGGTCAAAATCGGGATCGCTATGGGTGCCATTTGAGTTTAAGTGAATGTCTTTTTGTAATTCATTTTTCTAATTTTCTGATTCATTTATTGGATGGGAATGGAAATATGAGGCGTGAAAAATTCTTTTTAGGAGGATTGGTGGTTGAAGTGTAGATTGTCGATCGTAAAAATTTACATTTATGTTAGTGTGATTTTCTGGTATTACATTGGAGTGTTATATTAGAATGCATTGATTGGAGTGTTACATTTAAAAAAATACATTAAGGAGTTTTTTTTTTTAGAATGTTACGTTGTTACATTTGAGAAATGTATATTAAAGAGTTTTTTTAGTGTGTTACGTTTGGGAAAAGTCCACTAAAGAGGTTTTTAGTGTGTTATTACGTTTGGAAAAAGTATACTAATAAATTTTTCTGGAATGGTACATTGTTTCATTTTCAAAAAATACATTAATGTTGTGTTTGGTTGGAGGATTTGAGTAGGGATTTGGAAAGAGAAATGGAAAAGGTAGGTGAAATGTGAATAAAACATATCTATATTTTATCTATTTTCACAAACCTTTTCCAAATCCCTTCCTAAATCTCTCAACCAAACACAACGTAAGGAGTTTTTCAATGTGTTAAATTGAAGTGTTAGGTTTTTTGAGTGTTATATTGTTGTGTTACGTTTGAGAAAAATATACTAACTAGTTTTTTTGAAGTGTTACGTTGAGTAATTTTAACATTATGACAAACCCACATTTGTTCCTCAACACATAAAACATGCGCATTTATAGTCCTACATGTAATTCACATTAGAATAGGACCTTTGGGTTCATAAGGAAAAAATGAGGACTAAACAATTTATAAGATTACTATTTAGGATTTATTGGTGTTTCACCCATTTTATAAACTTAATTATGACTAACTAATATTTATTGTATTAATGTATAAATAAACATAATTTACCTCATATTTTTTTGGGACAATTGCAAAATAAATAAATAAATAGTAATAACACAAAATAATTGTTAAGTGATGAAAGTACAAAATTTTCTTGCACATGCATAAATTGCTTGTATTTTCACCACTTTACAATTATTTTATATTGATACAATTTTTTTTTTGCAATGGTTACTAATTTTATTTTATTTTAAATTTCTATTAATTAATCCCACCGTATCTTAAGCCATGATTGGTTTACCTTTTAGAAATAATTTTTAATTTTTTTCATAAAACAAAAACTTTAATAAAAATAGATATAAAAAAATAAAAATAAAATAATTTTCAATTTTTAAAAATTATTTATTTAGAATTATATGAAAATGATTAATATTTTTCATTTTTTCACTAAATTATGTTTTAGATTTTTATAAAATTTTTATTAAAAAAATTAAAATTAAATCAAACAAAATCTTAATATCCAAAATTAGATTTGAAACTTTTGCAATATAAATCATAGTAAAGGATAAATCATTGAAATTAGAAAAAATAGTTTTTTTTTGAGTTTTTAATCTCGCTTTTTTATTTTAATGTTTTTTTATTATATTTTAATTAATTTTTTTTAAAATTTTAAATTCATTTAATTTGAATACACTTACAAAGTGTGAAATTTCTACAAAATATTTAAAAAAATTATTGAATACAAAAAAAATATAAAAGTTCAATACGTTTTCATATTTTATTATATTTAATGGTTTTTAAAAAAAAATTTATATAAATTTTTTACTTTTTGATGTATTTAGATTAAATAAATTTTAAAAAATAATTAAAATTTTTAAAAAAGGAGAATTTCTTAGGAAATTATTTTTCAAGTAGTTATATATGAATTAATTCATTACATATTCTTATATTCCAATAAATCTTATTATTTGAACATTTGATTTATTAAATCTTAATTATCATATTTAAACTATTTTATGGATAATTTTATCCTTATAAATATTTTTTGAACGTTTAGTAACTTGGTGATGTGAACATTCATATATTTTACAGCGTGAACATTTTCATTAACGATGCAAATATTCATATCACGGAGCATTCACAATGTCAATATGAATATTATTATTAGGATTATTTTAGTAAATATGTGTTGGCTGTATAATTTGTAAAAACCAATTACAATTCAACACGTGGCATGAAGAGGGCAATTTGGGAAATTAATACAAATTGCCAACCATAGTCAGACATGTATCAGCCCATATTGATAATAATGGGTTTGCGTATGTGACAACCCTCACCTCTGATTAGCGTTAACTCTTGATTAAGCATGATAAGTAATTGATTAAGATGAAATCCTAAATTGATTATGTGAGTGTGTTGTCTGAATTGCATTTCTATCTGTTTGTTACAGAACGATCTGTTCATGTTTTGCCTTCAAATTGCGAATTGAAAGTCTTATCGGCAACCGATTCAGAAATTGATTTGTGTTATATGCTAATTAGGATTTATAGAATTTTTTGGTAGGTTTGATTAAAATTCAATTTGGAATGATTAAATTAGAATAAATAATGCTAAATTAATTGAATATAGGTTATCTACATGTTTGCCATTGAGTGGCCACCTTCAAAACCATTGTTTTGGTCTCAATTCACATATTTGACACATCATTCTTCATCTATCTCATTGCAAAAACGTGAGAGAGGGAGAGACTTGGGGGAAATTGAAATCAACAAGAAACTTTGCTTGAAATTTAGAAGAATTGAAGAGAATTTTGAAGACTTGTCTACATTGCTCAAGGATTTGGCTTAAGTGAAGTTTAATTGAGAAGCCTAGGTAAGAGCTTAACCTTTAATCTTGTAATTGGGCCTCTAGGACTTGCAGATGAAATAAATAGGTGAATTAATGGAAGAATTGAGCTTGAATTCAAGGGAGCTAAGTTAATTCATGCATGCATGTCCATGCCATGGAGTTTGAAGTTTATTTTTACAAAATCCTCACATGCATGTTCTTATCATAGTTAAAATCCAAGAATTTACCATGTTTTGAGTTGAATGTTGCATATGATCATGGTTTGAGAAGCTCAAGATCAAGAAACTTCATACATGTTATGTTCTTGCATTGTTTATAAAAGTTTCATTGAAATTTTGTTAAATTGGCATACTTTTGGGCTTTGATTTTATAAAATGATCTTCAAAACATGTTGTATTATGAGCTTCTAAGTGTTTTCTAGAAATTTGGCCCAAAAGAATGAGTTTTGGCATGCTTGATTCATGGTTTGAAGCTTGGGAGCAAATCTGGAAAACCCAGAATCTGGCTTCCTCGCTCGAGCGAAGGATTCCACGCTCAAGCGACCACATTTGTTTTCAGAACTTTGCTCGAGTGACTAATCTTTGGCTCGAGTGTAAATTGCAAGCTCTTAGGTTTTTGTGTGTGCGACGCCGAGCTCGGCGAGACCTACGCCGAGTAAAGAATCAGATCTTCACGCCGGCGAGCATCGAGCGGAGAATTTTAGCAACCAGTACTTTTCACATTTTTTTTTTGTGCAGATTGCTCGAGTGAGGGAGCCTATGCTTGAGCGACCTTTCTCATTCGGTAAGCTCGCTCGAGCGAAGGAGTCTACGCTTGAGCAAGACCCCTATTTTCAGCAAGTTTTGAAAAAATATTTTTATGTACATTTTTGCATCCTCATCCCATCCTAGGCATTCCTAGGCCATGTTTAAGGCTTCATAATGAGGATAATGATATAGAACCACACCAAAGCAAGATAGGGGCTAAGTTATTAATTTCGAGTGTGTAATTTAGTGTGTGTTTGTTCTGCAACTGTGTAGGTTTGGCACCAAGGATGCTGATTAGCCTATTTTAGCCCAGTAATCTGTGAGTAACAATGTTGTAAAGATATGTTCAATTATAATTATTTTTTGACCGAATGACCGTACTATATTCTGAAGTGACATTGTTTACCGAATGAATGTATGTCCTATATTCTGAACTGTATTCGTGGCATCCAAAGCAACTTCTTTATTCTTTATCGCATCGTTATTGTTATTGCTCTTTATTACAGAGATTTCTATCAGTTCTAATGTTTGGAACTACTACTGTTTACTGTTTCGATGGCCATTAACTGACTGTTCTGTCTATTAAGACCTACTGTACTGTTCTACCATTGGATGTACCACGTATGACTGTCATGATTTCTAAATGACTGATATGACATAAAATATGAGACGCTGATTAAATGACTGATCTATTGATGTAAATGATTGTTTCAAATACTGAGAGGGCATTCATTCTAAAACTCTTTACACATTTGTTATTCACTGGGCTTTAGCTCACAGTTTATATATGTATGTAGGTGACCAGGCAGCGGACCCAAGCTAGAAGTGTCGAGTTAAGCTCATGTTTTGTCAAGCCAACCATTGTGCCTCATTTCGAGGTTCCGAGCCTACTCGAGCCAAGGCTGTTTTTGGAGTGTTTTAGATTCACCATTTTGTCTCTGCTATGTAATGAATGTTTAAAATGTTGGACTGTACAGTTATGGCGAAGGGATTAGGTCCCTAACCTATATGTTACTGAATATAAGTGTTTTGATATGTATATATATGCGTATGGCTATGAGTGTGGTTATGTTCACAAAATTTCTTTTCCCATTCAGGTTTTCACAGCTCATTGGACATCTTTTTATTACTTATTGGCTTCTGCTAGCCCCTTTATATTGTATTACTGTTAATCAGGCCTTTGGTAATTACATATTACTGGCCAGTTACGATGCTAAACCCTTAGGGGCGGGTTTGGGTCGTGATAGCGTAGCACTGGAACGATTGAGGGATATAAGGTGATGTGGCCTAACGGTTACTCACGAAGTTCAAATTTAAAATCAGGAGGGAAGCTTAACTGCAAATGTGGCGTAGTGGGACTGACTGTGAGAAAGCATGTTCATCAATCATGGGAGGACATTTCGACGGTTAGAAGCCCACTTCGATGGTTATCATTGAAAAGTATAAATAGCAAAGAAGGTCCTAGAATGAAGGACCCAGACTCAGATCAAAAATCGGGTTTATTTACTTTGTTTACTTTCCGGTTTTACAATTCTTTAATTTCTGTACTTCAAATTCCTGTACTGCACTTTATTCATAGGAGTAGTTTCAAATAGCTTGTTACTATAAACCTCTACGAGGCTGGGTCAGATCATTATAAGTTTTTCATTTTATTTAATAAAATTCTGAAATTATTCTTCACTTAGTTATTATTTTCTAAATTCTCCTAAAAAAGCCACTAGTAAAAGTCCTCTTCATTGAGGTTGAAAGAACTAAAACACAATCGTCTGATAATTGGTTGGCAATTAATCTTCTGTAAGGACTGATTGATCCTTACTGGCACGCTTAAAATTACAATATTAACCTTCGACAGCCAAAAAATCCAACATATATTTTTGGCACGCCTAATGGGACTAATTGAAATGGCTAGACGTAGGAGATAAGGAGAAAATGAATGCTTGGAAGAAGTTGTGGAAGGAGAGGTAAAGGTACATGATCCAGAGGATAATGTGATAACACATCCTATGGAAGCACCTATCTCATCAGAACCTATGGTCGAACAGGCCAATAATTCAGAACATGCGTCACATGTTTAAAATATTGGATATTAGACGAGGCCATGGAATTAGACCATCTATCGTTCCATCTACTCAACTAATGAATCCACGGGGAGGCCTGGTAGATGCCATATGATAGTAGTTAATGAACACAATGGAAAGATGTGCAATATTCTTTATGGATTGGATGAATTCCTATCAATCAACTAACACAAGGTATATGGAGGAAAATTCAAATGTTCCCCAGCAAAGATTGGCTAGAGATAAACAGCCTATGCAAAGTAATGGACATACTAATGGTCAAACTAGTAATCAAAATTATGAAAGACCATCACCCATACCTCAATCTTGGTATGAGCCTCTTTCGAAGTCTATGGTAAATCAAAATGCCTTATTACCTAACAGCGAAGCCATACAAATTGGTGGATCTGGGCAACACAAGAAAATGTCATGAGAATGTTTCCAAATCCCATGTTCGAAGCCATATCTGGCATAAGGGGGTTCACTGATCCCTTATTCGAATTCACACCCAGGGGGTTAGAAGGGTTTCTTGCATCTGGAAGAGAAGCAACACCTGTTCCTTTTATTACAGTACCTTTCGTAGGTCTTTTCACAGGACAGTTTCAGAGAGGTCAACCATATCCTCAACAATAGCCAGTACCACAGGGACAACCAGTCCCAAATATACCTCCCTACGGACCAAGAGGATCTCAGGCACAAGGTTTTCCACCAAATCCTGTGTTTGTTTCTCTAGTGGCAATCCAACAAGCACAAAATATGGTTCATAGGGACCAAATTACTGATATTGTTAGAGAAATGTGTGGACCTATGGCTCGGGGGGGTTCAAACTCCTGTGTATAGGAAGCCATACCTAGAATGGGCGGATAGGGTGCATGAATACCCAAGGGTGTTTAGAATACTAGACTTTGCTCTTTTTTATGGAAATGGAAACCAGTTAATAGTGGAACACATTGCTAGGTTCGTTGCCCAATGTGGGGAATTTATCAATAATGATTACATAAAGTTAAGACTTTTTCCAAATTCTCTAACTGGGGCAGCTTTTGTATGGTATATTAGCCTTACATCTGGCTCTATCCAAACTTGGCAGCAAATGGAGGAGGCATCTCATGCCCAATTCTTCCAAACAGAGCCAGAAGTTTCTATGGCAGACTTGGCAAGGTTGAGTCAAAGGCCTGATGAGAAGGCTATTCAGCTTATTGCTAGATTCAAAAGAGTACGAAACAAGTGTAGGATCATTCTACCAAAGCCTAAATTTGTGAGATTGGTCAAAATGGTTCAAAGTTTAGGCTTTGAAAGAAGTTTGACTCAACTGAGTTTCGAGACTTAGTGGAATTAACCTATAAGGTGTCTAGATATGAATCATTACTTGAGGAAGAATAAGATCGAAGTAATGCATCATATAAGACTTATTATAGAGACCCTAATTACGAGATTGATATAGCAGAGATCGTAGGGAAAGAGCCTATGATCTGTGAGGCGTTAATTCATAAGGGTACTACAATAAATTAGCAGTTTAAAACGAAAGACCTTTATAGGAAATACTCTTTCAATTCAACAAAGGCAGATGACATTTTTGATCATTTGCTTGTAGTAAATTTCCTAAAGTTACCAAAGGGGGTTAAAATTCCTTCCCCAGAAGAACTTAAAGGGAAAATGTATTGTAAATGGCACAATTCTTGATCTCACTTAACTAAAAACTGTATTGTTTTTTGGGACAAGATCCAAGAACAGATTCGAAAGGGGAGTTTAAAGTTCCCAGCCAAAGCAGAGAAATTTATGGGGATTGACACTAACCTATTCCCAGAGATTGGGGAAGTTATAGCCAATGTTGGTGTGCCTGACTTCCAAAACCTATCCTTGAAGGAATTGGAGGAGGTTAATGTGAGGATGCATGTTGCTAGTCAGACTGCTTCCAAGAAAGATATCAGAAGTTCACTAGTAGATGGACAGAGCTTTGCGGACCAAAAGGAGGACTCTAGTGAGGAGGGGCTAGATGATGACTCTCTAGAGACAACTATTATGCAAATGATGTGTCCCAGATGTAGGTTAAGTTACAAATGGTTGAAAGGTCTCCCAATTGATGGAAAATAGTATTACAAAGATGTGCAGAGACGCCCTAAACCAACCAGTACTTACAATAAGAGGCCATACCCAACTGGTCCCAGACAACAGCCATTCTTGGTTGGACCACCAATTGCTAGAGTGCACTCCAAGGATAAGAGACCTCTCCAGGAATTCAGACCACCCAACTACTATAGGATGAAGGGCAAACATTCTGAGAAGAGAGCTGAAGTGGGCTCAAGTTATGGAATCAGAGCTAGAGATTGGCCTCCTAGATCAGCCTTAAACAAGATGGAAGGTAACTACCCTGATAGAAGGCCTGAATTAGGCTCAAGATAGGGGATCAGGGCCAAACAGTGGCCTCCACAGGCAACTTCGAAGCTGGCTTTGAAGGTAGAAAGAGCTAATTCAGCAACTGAACTAGTGAGTTCATGGGTACCTGGGATTTCGGATTGGTTTGTCATGTAGAACAAGCCTAAGGAAATGCCTACCCCGAGAAGTGTTGTTGGAGACCAGAGTAGAATGGTTAAACCTCCCTTGGTGGCTCCAAATAATTGGGTGTTACTAAAGCACCCAAAAACAAAGGAACCAAATATGATATCAGTAATTTCTAGGTTTCAAAGGAGGGAGATCCAGCGAAGGTACACTCAGTTCCAAAAAGATCTAAAGGAAAGTTGAGGGAGTTCTTTATTGGCCTAGCCAAAAGGCCAGACAGAGGAAAGAGAAAGTCCAAAATTGGATCATAGTCCAAAATTGACTTCTCAGAACAAAAGAAGTTTTAGCAAAGAGTAGTTGGCTAAAGTTCACTCTAAACTGAAAGCCAAGGAAAGATCCAGCTTAGTAGGTCTTGAAAAGGGCTTGATGGAAAGCTACAGTGAGACAGAAGGAAAAGTTGACCTAGGCCAAATGAAAGAAATGGTTGAGGAGGAGATGTTTGAAAACAGACATTTTTGGTCAAAAAACCAGCAGAAATAGACCATTCGAAGGAAGTCACTAATACTGAAGTACTAGAATGCAGCATGGAAGATGCTTCTAAAATAACTGAACAAGTTAGCTTGGAAAAAAAGCAAGTCACGAGAATTTAGTTTGGCTCGTTTCTCCAGTGTTAGTGAATATCATGCATATACTACCATAGGAGTTCCAGGCTGAAGATGAAAACCAAGAAGGTCAGGAGATTGACCCTATTCCAGTTTCTAGCGAAGATTCACAGGTTAGCATGGTTCAAGATGAATATGAAGTGGCCACACCGATGGAAACTGATGACGAGAGTGAGGAAGTGAGTATTAATCTCTCATATCCTTTTGAGTATCCTACAACATCCATGACACAGCATGTGAAGCCCTTGTATATCAAGGCTTTTTTCGATGGGATACAGATAATAAGGTATTGGTGGATAATAGGGTAGTAGTGAACCCGCTTTTGAAATCCTCTTTAAAGAAACCAGGAAAGAGGAACTCCAGATTAATCCCAACCAGCACAACCATTGCTAGTTTTGTTGGGGATAAGCAGATGACTCAGGGTATTTTGCCGATCAACCTGATTGTGGAAACTAGAGATTACATGATGGCATTCTTTGTTATTGATAGTAATGCTAAGTACAATGCTTTACTTGGTAGGGATTGGATTCACACCAACAAATGTGTGCCTTTCTCTCTATATCAGAAGATAATGATGGCCTTGTGCAACAGAGAGATAGAGGAGATCAATGCAGACCCTCAACCCTTTGTCGCTTATGCTAACTTTCCAGAAGCCAAGTTATATACTGAAGGAGTGACACTACTCAGTATATTAAGAAAACCTAATGGTTCAGCCGAAGTGATGGTTGATGAGCAAGTAGCACACTTGAAGCACTTGGTACAAGAGAGTGTTGATAAAGAATTCGTCGTCAAAGATAATAATGATGCCTGGTTGTAGGCAAGAAGATGAAATCCAAGAAGCTAGACCCTTGGCTTTAGTCAAGTTTTCAGCATTAGACTTAAAATTAATAGTCCAAAAAGTTCAGGAACAAAAGAAAGAAGCCATGGTAGTTGGCTGTAAGCAGGAACAACAACAGGTTAGGCCTTTGATCTTTGATAAATACTGTGCATTGGACATCGAAACAAAAGTCCAGGAAATACAGGAAGAAAAAGCCTTATAGACAGACTTTGTCTATGAGGAAGAAGGCAAAGATGTTGAATAAGAGAAAGTGGGAGCAGAACAAAGTAAAGAAATTGCTTCGAGGGCAGAAGAAATCAAAAGAGAAGCATTAGTGAGTTCTGAAATACAAGACCCCTAGGAAGAAGTTAATTTAGGGGAAGGTTCTGTACAGCAACCCACTTACATCAGTGCTTGGTTGAGTGCTCTTAGCAGGGACCAGTTATTGATGGTCTTAAAGAGATATAAAGATTGTTTAGCATGGTCTTATAATTAACTACCAGGATTGGATAGGTTATTAGTGGAACATAGGCTCCCTATGAAGCCTAATTTCAAGCCATACAAGCAGAAGCTAAGAAGGATGAGTCCTGAAGTGATTCAGAAGGTTAAAGAGGAAATTCTTAGGCTTTTTAAGGCAGACTTTATTAGAACAGCTAGATATGTTGAATGGCTATCCAATATTGTACCTGTGGTTAAAAAGAACGGTAAAATGAGGGTATGCATCGATTTTAGAAACCTAAATTTAGCAACTCCAAAAGATGAGTACCCAATGCCCATAGTAGACTTATTAGTGGATAGTTCAAAAGGGCACAAGATTTTATCTATGATGGATGGGCATTCTGGTTACAACCAAATCTATATTGCAGAAGAGGATATCCATAAGACTGCATTCAGATGTCCTGGGAACATTGGCACCTTCGAATGGATTAAAATGCCATGTAGCCTAAAGAATGCCAGGGCTACATATCAAAGGGCAATGAACACTATCTTTCATGATCTCATTGGAGGGTATTTAGAGTGTTACATTGATGACATTGTAGAAAAATCCCAGTCCATGTAGGAACATTTGGTTCACTTGGAAGTAGCTTTTGAAAGAATGAGAAAGTTCAAGTTCAAGTTGAAGCTCAATCCTCTTAAATGTGCTTTTGGTGTATCAGCTAGAAACTTCTTGGGCTATGTAGTACACAAGAAGGGAATACAAATTGATCAGAATAAAGCCAAAACCATTATTGAGACCAAGCCTCCATCAAGTAAGAAAGAAGTACAAAAGTTCCTTAGACAGGTTAATTTTCTTCGAAGATTTATTTCTAACACTACAGGGAAAACTAAAGTATTTTCTTCCTTATTAAGGTTGAAAGATGAAGAGGAGTTTGTGTGTACAGCAGAGCATCAAACTGCTTTTGAAGGAATTAAAGCCTACTTGGCCAAGCCTCTAGTGCTGATGCCACCCAAGAGTGATAAGCCCTTGAAGTTGTACATTGTTGCAACAAAAGATTCATTGGGAGTTTTCTTAGCCCAGGACAATGAACAAGGCAAGGAGCAAGCAGTTTATTACCTTAGTAGATTTTTAAATTCTTGTGAATGTAAATATTCAGCTGTAGAAAAGCTGTGTCTTGCATTGTATTTTGCTGCAATGAAACTAAGATACTATCTTTTGTCCACAACTGTCTTGGTAATTGCAACCATAGATTTGGTTAAGTATATTATCTAGACCTATTTTGAGAGGAATAATTGGCAAATGGATACTAGCTTTATCATAATTTCATCTAGAATATGTCCTCCAAAAAATAGTAAAAGGACAAGTTTTGGCTAATTTCTCGGCAGATCATCCATGTCAGACAGAAAGCCAAGAGATAATAGATCTTGATATGGTTAATATTGAGTCATGGCAAATGTGATTTGATGGATCAAAAGCCAACGGTCTAACTGGAATTGGTGTGGTGATTAAGTCATCACAAGGGGTAGAAACCACACATGGTTTCAGAGTTAATGAAATTATTTGTTCCAATAATCAAGTTGAATATGAAGCTTTAATAATGGGACTGGAAATGCTTATTGGATTACAAGCTCATGCGGTTGATATATTTGGAGATTCTCAATTGGTGGTCAACCAAGTGAAAGAAATTTTCAAATATCAAGTGTAAGCATGTTGCCATACTATGTTGTTGTGTTACATTTGCTTTCTCAATTTCAGATAGCAAACGTGACTTATATCCCAAGATTCATGAATTACAAAGTCAATGATATAGCTTAGAAAGTTTCGAATTTTAGGAGAAGGGATGGCACTCAAATGAACATAAGTCAAGCAACGTATCAAAAATTAATACTGCCTTTAACTAAAAGGAATGTGGTGTTAGAAGTCAATCATAATGACTTACAAGATCAAGATTGGAGGCATCCAATAATGTAGTACCTAACTAACCCATCTTTGAAAGCTAGCAGAAAGATCAAATTACAATCTATGCAATACATAGAGTATGGTAATGCTCTTTACAAAAGGGGAGCAGATGGGTTGTTATTGGAATGTTTAGGGCTAAAGGAGGCATTGACAGCCATGACTGAAGTTCATGAAGGCATCTGTGGTGCTCATCAACTTGGTGTGAAGATGAGATGGCCGCTTCGAAGGCATTCTTACTATTGGCCCACCATCCTTAAAGATTGTATAGAATATGCTAGAAGTTTCCAAGCATGCAAAAAGCATGGCATGATAAGACATGTACCAATAACGGATTTACATGCAGTTGTGAAGCCCTGGCTATTCAGAGGTTGTGCTATGGATATGATAGGAAAAATACATCCACCCTCTTTGAAGCACCATTGTTTCATCCACAGACTACTTCACTAAGTGGGTCGAAGCTAAACCATGTAAGGCTGTAGACCAAACTGAAGTTATTGGGTTTATTAAAGATTTGATTCACAGCTTTGGCATCCCATAGACCACAACAGTGGATAATGGGATTGTATTTGATGGAAAGATGGTAAAGTCTTTCGTGGCAGAGTTTGGAATCAGTCTTGTTAATTCCACCTTATTATGCACAAGCAAATAGCCAAGCAGAATCATCCAATAAGTCTTTGAAAAAAGGAATACAGAGAGTTGTGGAAGACAATCCTAGGGATTGACATAACATACTGTTGGATATATTGTGAGCTTATAGGACTTCTCCAAGATCAAGTACAAGAGTTACTCCTTATGCCTCAGTATACGAGCATGATGCAGTGTTACCTGTAGAAATTAACATTAAGTCCTTGAGGGTGAGATGTCAGGATCAGTTAGTTCATAAGCAGTACCATTAGAGCATGTTCTTGGAATTAGAAAATGTGGATGAAGTTAGAATTTTAGCATTAAATAACATTCTTTTTCAAAAGAAGAAAGCAGTCAAAAACTATAATAAGAAAGTCAAGTACATTAGCTTTGATGAAGGTGATTTGGTATATGCCCCAATTTTTCTTGTGTTCAATTAACGTCCGATTAAAGACACCAAAAACACAATCAAATTCTTGCATAATTTTAGTGTCAACTTTTAGTTACTCATTTTAATTACCCTTCCATTCTTTAACCAATTAAGTCCATTGGTGAGAAGTCCTCTAAAAGAGAAGGAAGAGTCAAACAAAGGGTAGCTTAAGGCACAAGAGAGGTTTCATGCCATTGATAATGAACCCCCAAAAGAGGATTAAACCATTAAGTGTGGACCTCAATCTCAAGCTTAAAGAATCTTAAGGTTGAAACAACCCTCAAAGCAAATAAAGAGTCAAGAAATGAGGGAGGTTGTAGAGATTAATGAGTGCTGAAATTAAGTGAGAAAAATACCAAAACATGCAATTAAGTCAAATAAGAGGTGTTTAAAGGCCTAAAACACCAAGCTTGTGAGGACACTTACACTACAACCATGCAAAACAAGACTCAAATGACTTAAACAACCCAAAACAGAGACTAATCAGAGGCCAAAATATGCTGGAATTAAGCTACAAAAGGCTAGAAAATTAAGCTAACACATAGGACTAACTAGGCTAGCAAACAAGACACAAGGAGGGGAGACTAACCTCTCCAAATTTGGACTTTAAAATAAGATTTTGGCTATTGAAAAAGCTCTGAAATTTGGTGGTAAAAATCCCAAAAAAAGATGGTTTAAAAGTGGAAAACACAAGTGGAAAGGCCTTGCAAATAAGGAATAAAGAAGGGTGAACCACCTTTTAACCTTAAATGGCCATGAACCACAAATTTTAGCCCACAAAACAAAGGTTTTACAGCCCAAAAACAGTGGGAAAAAGATAGAAAAACAAGTATGTTAAGCAAACTAAAAGAGCTAGTATTATACTTCTTGAAGCAAAGATCAATTCTAGGTAACAATTCAAGCTAAAACCAACTTCAAGAGCTCCAAGAATGCCTCAAGGAACCTCAGTCCAAAGGTGATCGACTTTGATTAAGGAGGTGTAGGCAAAAGTGTAGTGTATATAGGCTAATGTGCACAAAATTGCAAGAGAGAGAGAGAAATGTGGAGAGAGAGAGATAATTTTTGCTCCAAAAATTCTAACCCTAAAAAATGGTGGAGGAGACCCCCTATATATAGAAAAAATGGAATTCCCTCAAGGAGATACAACTCTACACGTGGGGATAGATGCATGCATCTATGCAAACAGTTGGCACAGTTGACATAAAATATTTGCAAAATACACTAGTGCTCGGTCGGCTATTAGTGGTGGCCGGCAGTAGGCCGGCAACTAAAAAGTGATGGCCGGCAGCCAAAAAGCAGTGGCCGGCAAGTGTAGACACCCAATTTTTGACCAACCTTAAGACTTGGGCGCCACTGGTTGTTTATTTGGTGATGAAAGTGCAAAGGCAAATGTTTGATTTCTTCGGCAAGAGGAGAGTCAAATCCCAACCTTACACCCCATTTTGGACCAAAGCTATTTTGAATGGTTTTTAGACTTTAAAACCCTCTCTTTCAAAATATTTTTGAAATAAAGTTCCTACGATGTTCCAACGCTCGCATTTTGTTAAATGTTGCGCTTTTCGGTAAACCGGGAAAGGGCAAAGTGGAAATGCATGAAAGAGAGGTGAACTCTTCAAAAAAATATTCAAAAACATCTTGTTTGGGGGTTTGGAGTTGAAGAAAATAGGAGTGGAGGGAAGAAACCTAGTTGAGGAAGAAGTTGGGTATGAATCGTTAAGAGAGAGATGAGCAGTCCTCGCTAAATCAGGTCTATCCTTTTGTATTCTTGGATTTAAGCTATGAGTCCACCACCTTTGGAAAGAAGACTTTTGGGGCTTCATTTTACACTCAAGAATCTCCTAAAACCGAGTCCGGATGGGGGAGATATGGTTGGTTGAAGTTAGGCATCAATCCGATTGAGCCGGAAATGAGAAGTTTTCACTAAAAGAGGGATATCTCTTAGCACACTTGGAATTTTGAGATGAGGTTGCCACCATTGGAAAGCTTACTTCTGGGGATTCATTTTAGATGCAAGAATGACTTGCAAAGGAGTTTATATGAAGGAGTTATGCCCATTTGAAGTCGGACCTGCAGAGCAGAATTTGCAGTCGGCCACTGGAAGTGGCCGATCAGCCAACAAAGTAGCAAGTCGGCCAAAAAGATGGCCGGTCAGCCAGAAATGACCCAACTCAGATTTTTTGAAGATCTTTTCTCTCCAGCTGTTCCACACAAGCTCTAGTTGTCCCAATTCAGATATTTCGACCCAAGCTCTTGTTTTTGCTATATTAGAAGCCATATCTCTTGTTTTGGGAGGGTTAGAACATATTGAAGAGTTAGAAAATTTGGAAGCTTCTCACTCTAGAATCCTCTCTCTCTAGAAGATTTGTGAACAAATTCTCCCCTCTCTCTAGAATTCTCTCTTTCTCCTCTTGTTTTAGGCTTAGAAGTGAGAATTTCCTACACTTTTGCAAAGAGACCCTTAACCAAAGTTGATCATCTTTGGGATGAGGTAGCTTGGGACTTTGTTTGAGCTCCAAAAGGCTGATTTTGGCTGGTTTTGCTGCTGTGCTTCAAGGTGCTTCAAGGGTAAGCACTTCTCCCTTTCAAGCTTGTTTTTGCACATTTGCTTTACCCTCCCTTTTCCATTGTTTTGGAATATTTTGAGGCTGGTTTTGAACTATAAAAAACTCTAATTTTGAGGTTCTAGAATGATGGTTTAAGCCTTGTTTGGCTAGGGGTGTTTCCTCCCTTTTGCTCATTGGCTTGTAAAGCCTTTTGAGCCATCTCTCAAAGCTTTTCAAACAACCTCTTTTTGGCCTTTTAACCACTGAAATCCAGGAGATTTTTAATAACAAAAAGCTTTTTTTGAGGTCCTAAATGGGAGGGGATAGCCTCCCCTCCTTGTCTCTCCATGCCATGCCTTGTTAGCACTATAAAGTAGCATTTTTTTGTGGCTTATGTTAGCTCTTTTCAAGTATGTTTTTGTGACTTTTAGGACCTGATATAACTCTATTTTGGGCTGGTTTGGTCACCTCTTGCATTCTTCATGTGCTTGTAGTGCAATCTCACTCATTAGCCTAGTGTACTTGGTGTTTTGGCCTTTCATTCTAGCTTGTCTTGGCTATACTCCATGCATGTTTTTGACATTATTTTGACATGATTTAGGTCTGTTTTGAGTGTTCTTGGCCTTTTGGGGCTTGCTTTGTATAGCTATAGTGTAAATGGCTTTACTAGTCTTGAGTTTTGAGACCACTAGCATGCTATATTTGTGATGTGTGCATGATATGGCTTCATTTGGTGTGTAATTTCAGAGCATATGTCATTGCCACACTCTCACATTTTCCACTCTTTCAATGTGTTTGAGAGTTGTGTTTTCATGCCTTGTTTGTGAGCCATCAAATGTGCATATTTTCCTTGTGTTATATGCCTTGATCTTAGTATATTTTAGCCACTGTTTTGGCATATTTAACCTCTGTCCGGGGTTGGTTTGGTCATTTAGGCTTAGTATTGTATGCCTATAGTGCTATGCTCTTTGCTAGTTTCAATGCCATTGACTTCAAGCATGTTTTGTATGCATCATTTCCATGATTTTAAGTCATTTAGCATGTCATTTCAGTCCTGAAAATTATGCCATTGCACTCCATGTTTCACTCTTTCATTTGTTTTGAAAGAGGTCTTGAGCCCCCTGTTGGCTTGAGCATGGAATTGAGGCTCTCATGCCTAATGGTTTTAGTCTTCTCTTGAAGGCTTTTACTAACCAAAAGCATGAGGCTTCTTTCATGCTTAAGGTATTTGTGGTTTAGACCATCTTTCCCATTAGAGGACAATCACATTTGGACAAATCAATTAAAGGATTAATTGGTAAGTTAAAATGAGTAAACAAAATTGAACCAAGTAAAACATGCCAAGATAACATGTTTGAGTTGCATTGCATGTGTTTGGATCGGACGTTAATCCAAACACAAGAAATATGAGACGTTTCATACTTGAAGTGACGAAACGTGTTACGTTTCTTGGTCGCCGTCCCCCTTGATTGTGCATGATAGGGTGGAGGCCTCTTGAGTCTTGTGTGTTATTTGTGCATTCATTGACTTGTACAAACCCGGCTTCTCGGCCATTGTGCATTGCGATGCTCGGTTAGTGGCCCGAGAGTCGAGTACCGCACTCCTTTGAGCTTGAGAAATGACAAGGAGTGTGGTGGTACACACATTTCCTTGCAAATACATTGTCATGCCTCTGTTTGTGCTCTGCTGCAGCAAAAGGAGGAAATTCAGGGAATCAGTGGCCGATCGGCCACCAGAGAAGCTGATCGGCCATCAAAGCTCGCCGACCGCCATCACATCGCCGATGGCCACCATCTCTGGCCAATCATCCCTCAGCATGTTCTTGAGATGGGTCAGAATCAACCTGGAAGTTGGCACAATTTTCAGAGGTCTAAAGGTGTGCAAAAAGAGGCATCTTGAGGCAAGGCGGTGGATTTCCGGGAGGACGCGACCGAGCATGCATGCATCCCTCGCCCTCGAGGCCTTTTAACTGCTTTGCTTAGCTAGTTAATTCATTGGTTCTGTACTTAATTAGTTAACGTACTTAGCTAATAGATCTATGTAGTAATTTGTAATAGTTAGCTTAATTAGCGTAGCTAGTTAGCTTTCATTTCATTTGGACCCCTCCTGCGAGAGGGCGTATTGTTGTAATAAGGGTGCGTGTGTGTATGCATGTCTTCCAGCCCCCATTTCTTTCTCCCTTCTACTTAACCACTTTTGATGGTTAGTTTAGGGCACGTTTTGATTAGTATACCTTATGCTTGCATACGTGCATCATTCATTTGTCTTGCATGCATCGGGCTCAGCGCATCATTCAAATTGCATTATATTTTAATACATTTACTTGAATATGTGTTTAATAGCATGTTATCAAATGTTGCATTCATATGCCATCTTAGCTAGCCGAGCCTATTTAGTTGCATTTTGCATGTGTTGCATTAGGCATCTTGCATAACTAGGATCATGTATTGATTATTAACTAGCTTCTGTTTTGGCTTGGAGTACACCGTGAGTGTTTATGCTTTAGTATCCTTGCGTGCGTGTAAGTGATTGCCATGACAGCATGCTTGCCATGAGGCTATGTGCTTAAGTGATTAATTGCATGAATGCTTGTGGATAAAGGTTCCATTGCTTGAATTGGAACAATTCATCGAAATGTGAGTTTTAAGCCCACTTGAAGTGGCAAATTATCATGTTTTAAGCCCACTTGAGGGTGGCAAATCCGCATTTTAGCCTACTTAAGGGTAGCAACTTCAAACCACTTTTCGAAAAACAAACATGAGATATTTTGTTCCAAATCGAGTGATTTAGTCTATACTTGTATGCTGTGTGCATCACATAGTAAGCTAGCTAATAATTGGAATAAGAACACATGTGTTTTCAAAATAACATATCATGATTAGTAGAGGTCGATCCTTTGATCGGGCGAGCGGGGGTGCTCATTTCATGACCTTCCCCCCTCGTACCCAAGTTCTTGAGCCGAGGCAACTTTGGTGACGACGGACATGTGGCCTTAGGCACGAGTCAGGGTTTCCTAAATTCCTCAAAATAAAACATTTAGGTGGCGACTCTGTAATCTGGCAAAGTAGTCCATGTTTGGCGCTTTTTGATTAAAATCGATTTTCCAAAACGATTTGCCGGATTTGGACTTTTTGGTGATTTATCAGTCTTACATTGCACTTTGTGAGATTAGATTCAGAACCGTGATAAGAGTCTAAACTGTAGTAGCATGAACCTAATTCGCACCCTCTCCGAAAGGGGGGCGCGCGGAGAAAGTTCGGGTAATTGACAGCAAGCCACCAGAGGCTGCAAGTTTGAAAACCAAGGGTTGGTCCAAGAATAAGGCAACAGGTGTGCAAGGATTGAAATGCTCAAAAGTGTGGCGTTCCGCTGAGGACTTCGAGCATTTGGCAAGCAAATACACTCATCATCAGGTATGCATGCAAGGACGTCCAAGTCATAAGGGTCGTCAAAAATGGGGTATCTACAGTTGCCTTTCTTTGACAGAACTTGGAGTCATGAAATGACGTGAGTGAATGTAAAAGCGCGAAGATGACCCATTTTGACAAGGTCGTAAGACTTGGACAAATAATTAAGTCAGAAATAAATGGTTGCGCCTACAGGCTGCCTAAGTATCCTTTGCAAGGAATCAAACTAGCGTAGTTTTGGGGCAAGATGCAAATGATATGCACAAAGAAGACTTTGAAAGCTAGACTTACACGCTACGCGAAGCCGGCTATTTTGAAAACTTATGATCATGTAAGATGATGCAATAAGCAAATAACAAAATACGATAAGCAAGATAACGAGATAACAACATATGAATGAACAAACTTCAAAAGCTTAAAAGACCCAAAACACACTCTAACCATGACAAAACAAGAGACAAGGAAAGAAAACACCACTCGTGGTTGTGTTTCACGATCTTGAGAAATTGAGAACAAAATCGCCGGGTTGTGTTTCACACGTCCCAAGAAACAAGAAACTGCTCAAGATTACGTTTCACACCACTTGAGAAATAAGAGAAAAATTGCTCGGGGTCGTGTTTCACACGTCTCGAGAAACAACCACTTGGGTGCGTGCTTCATACATCTCAAGGTAAAACCCACCCAAGGCCATGTTTCACGCGTCCTGAGAAACAACCACTCGGGAGCGTACTTCGTACGTCCCGAGGTAAAAGAAAGGGGTGTGCGATAGATGCACAATGTGAACAAGTGCGATAGATGCACAAGGTGAACACGTGCGATAGATGCACAAAATGAATGTGTGCGATCGATGCACAATATGAATGAGTGCGATAGATGCACAAAGTGAACAAGTGCGATAGATGCACGAGTTGAAGGAGTGCGATAAATGCACAAGGTGAAGGAGTGCGATAGATACACGAGTTGAAGGAGTGCGATAGATGCACAAAGTGAACAAGTGCGATAGATGCACTAGTTGAAAGAGTAGTATAGATGCACTAGGTGAACAAGTGCGATAGATGCATGAGTTGAAGGAGTACGATAGATGCACGAGTTGAAGGAGTGCGATAGATGCACAAAATGAACAAGTGCAATAGATGCATGAGTTGAAAGAGTGCGATAGATGCACAAAGTGAACAAGTGCGATAGATGCATGAGTTGAAGGAATGTGATAGATGCACAAAGTGAACAAGTGCGATATATGCACGAGTTGAAGGAGTGCGATAGATGCACAAAATGAATGAGAGGTTCTCCTACCGAGAGATAAATGACTTTATCTAGAACTTCTCTGAATGAACCATTCATACAATATCGTTTGCTCAGATGACAAAGATGCAAAGGATAATGCATATTCTATACAAAATGAACAATCGAGGTATGAAGTTAAGTGAAGGCAGGTTCTATGTGAGAAACAAAAACATATTCTATGCGAAATAAGAGCAAGAGTATATTCTATGCATAACTCATAACTAATGTGAGATGCGCATGCAATATGCGTGAAATGCATATCTTATGTAATAACAGATGTGAAATGCATATTCTATGCAACAAAGTGACATGCATGTTCGATGCAACAAAGTGGAAGGCATATTCTATGCAAGGAACAAAAGCAGACAAAAACAAATTTAGTAGCAACTTTTGATTTACCTCTCGGAAGGGTTGTAATATGTTTAAAAGGATACACCTCATTCATGTTGACAAGAGACGAACATTGTGCACCGAAAACACAGTTTTGAGCTTCCGTCGAGGCAATCTGAACCTAATAGTGAACCATCCCTACACTTTGGAAACCAAAGACACAAAACAAAGATTAGGACTCCAAGGGAGGCTACCGGCCACCGGTCGGCCACAGGTGAGCCTTGCCGGCCACGGATGAACCTTGCCGGCCCCATACTGGCCACCGATGGTAGATTCGGGGCTTTTTGGTGTTTTAGCCTTGGGTCTTTAAGTATAAGCAACTAGGATCATTTCCTCATAACCTCATGTCCAAAGTCTTCTTTCTCTCTAGACACTCATTCTCTCTAGATTTGCACTTTCTACGCTGCTTTTCCAATGCTCCACGTGAAGTTTATTTGCTAAAGCCTTTTTGTTTCCTTCGTTTTGAACCAATTGAAATTTGATTTCGACCCTTCTTTCCTCATTTTCACCCTTACTAGCTTGTTCTCCTCAAGTTTCTCTCGAGTTTGGTGCTTTTTCCTGGGCTTTGACTTTTTCTTCCATTTTCTCTTTTCTAGGGTTGACTTTTTCTAAGTTTACCATTTTTTGGACATTTTTCTTCATTTTTCACCTATTTCACACCCGTTTTCCCAAATGGCGGATGATATACCACACGATGGGGCTCTTCCAGAGGTTCCCCCCGTACTTCCACCCGTTCCTGAGGCAGAGGGGCCGACAGCTAACCTTGAGGCCAACATTGAGGCAGAGTTCGAGCTTAAGGCCGAGCCAAAACCGCTACCACTGAGGGTACGGCCTTTCGATCCCGAGAGATACCACCCTCAGATACATATCTTGCCTGCCGGAGGCATCAAGCGCTTCACTAAGTTTGCTCGCAGTGCACCGGAGGACCTCTTACTGTGGGAGCCGGCTTCTCACTTATCAGCTATCGTTGTTGAGGTATGAACTCTGTTTTTATGCATTTCTTGACTTTCTTTACTTGCATTTCTTGCACTGCCTTTTATTTGACTATACTGTTATCACTGCTTTATCTGATCCATCTATCCTTTATCTATTGCATTTGTTCTCTGCCACAGGGCGAGTCTCAGAGGGTGCACGGCTACGATCAAGACGCGATCGGGTATGGCGAGCTCTCATTGAGTTTGAGACATCGTAGATGAGGTCGACTTTGGCCTATTTTTCTCTGGTCTGATGCGAGTCATTGTTAGCCATCCACTCTTGGGAGCACTTGTGGAGAAGTGGTGGAATACCACCAACTCCTTCCACTTCTCCACAACCGGGGAGATGACGATGACTCCTCATGACTTTGTCATGATCACTGGCTTAGGAGTAGGGGACGATCTGATCCCTCTCGATATAGATATGGGAGAGTAAAAGGCAGCTTGGGTTAAGCTGCTGGGAGCACATCCACCTCTATACCGGATAGGCATGGTCAGATATACCTGGTTCTCCGATCAGTTTAGAGGGACCGAGCCCGAGACGATAGCGGAGATAGAGCAATATGCCAGGGGTTTTTTGATGTTCGTCTTTGGTACCACCGTGTTTTCAAACAAGTGGAACACCGTAGGCCTGTATCTACTAAGCGCCCTGGTGACCTTTCCTGTTCGCTTTCACGACTGGGTGGAGCCGGCCTCGCCACCTTATATGGCCATATGAGCTCGACCTCCCGCTTGAGAGGAGACTTGATCGAGGCTATCAAGCGAGCCTGGAGGTACACATCTCAGCCTCTTAGCACTTTACATTTTCGCTTTTACATATGTTCAACACCTGTGCTTTTTGCTTTGCACTTGCTACATCTGTTCATACATTGTGCTTTCTGCTTTGCACTTTCTATATTTGCTCATACTGTGCTGATCACATATCACTACATTTTCCCTGCAGTTGTGGGTGTATGCATATTTTTCGACTCTAGCCCCAGAGCCTATAGAGGAGCTCCCATTAGCAGTCCCCTACTCACGGAGGCATGATGGACAGCTCCAGCGTAGGACCCATGAGACACTCACATTTTTTCTAAGACTACGACACAGTGGCTACCCATGAGGTAAACC
Source organism: Camellia lanceoleosa (assembly GCA_025200525.1). Lineage (NCBI taxonomy): Eukaryota > Viridiplantae > Streptophyta > Magnoliopsida > Ericales > Theaceae > Camellia > Camellia lanceoleosa. The sequence goes on from CM045771.1 coordinate 93,178,831, forward strand.
AAAACACAGTAATTTTTGCTTTAACACTATTCTGATTCACATTTAACAACTGACAGCAGCTAACAACTTGTACAACTTCTATTTGCAGATCATGTGGCAGCCATGGGCCACGATGCCGGCGGGGATTTGGGACCAGTATGCTGGGGCTTGGGCCATTTCTCGCTTCCACATTCTCCTTGAGGGCCTAGTCTGCTGGGCCTGGTTCTTGAGCAAGCGGTTCGTGCACTAGATTGTGGGCTTGCCCGACCCGATCATTCTGATGGCGCTGTCAGAGTCCATGCGATCAGTAGACAGCCTATCTATTGATGAGGTCATTTAGTTTATGGTGGGCTTGAATGCTGACTACTTATGAGTAGAGGGCGACTACACAACCTTTATCCAGACACATTTGATGCCACCTCTAATTAATGCTCGTGGAGGTGAGTGTAGACGCGCCCGTGGGCCTCATGCTACAGTTCGGACTCCCTTTTTGTTTGTTGCGGTTCTTAATCTGAACTAAAGAGTCTAACTCTGGCAAATCGTTTTGAGAAAAAACAGATTTTGAAAAGAAGTGCCAAACATGGACTGCTTTGCCAGATACAGAGTCGCCACCTAAATATTTTTTAATGGGGAAATTTAGGAAACCTTGACTCGGTGCCAAAGGCCACGGTCCGCTATTACCAAAGTTGTCTTGGCTCGAGTTTGGGTACGATCGGGGAAGGTCACTATGAGCACCTTCGCCCGGGTCAAGACCGCCTCCACTAACCATGATATCCGATTTTGAAAACATTATGTGTTCTTGTTCCTTATTAGCCTAGATTTACTATGTTATGCGACAAAGAACAAGTATAGACTAGATTGCCTAATTTGGAAACAAGCATTGCATATCCGCTTGTTTTGAAAATGCTTTGGAATTTGCTACTCGCAAGTAGGCTAAAACACGGATTTCAACGAAGTTTTTCCAACTCAAACAATCCAACCTTCACCCACAGCAATCGTGCTTTATCTCATATAAGCACTTAGCCACATGGTAATCATCATTATGTTAACATTCACACGCATGCGAGATGCTAGAGCATAAGTACTTACATTGTACTCCATGCCAAAACAATAAGCTAGTTAGCAAATATGCATGTCCTAGTTCATGTTAAGTGGCTAATGCAACACATGCAAGGATGCAGCTAGAGTAGGCTCGCTAACCCTAAAATGGCATGTGAAATGCTACAATTATCACGATTCAATTTGGAATTGAAAATATAATGCGCTTGTATGATGTATCGAGCCCGGTGCATGCAAGACAATGCATGGATGCACGCATGCATAGCATAAGGTATGCTAATTTAGACGCGCCTAATCTACCATCATAAGGTGTAAATAAAGGGAAGAAAGAAGTGGGATTGGAAGACATGCACACACACGCACTCCACACTTATTACAGATTCGCCTCGCCGGGGACCAAAAGAATAATACAAATTAATTAACTACGCAAGCTAATTAAATATTACAAATTGCCTAATTAGTTAACAACTAACTAAACTAGAAAAATAGTAAATCGCCTCGGAGGAGAGCTCGATGCAACGCATGCTCGGTCCCGCCGAATTGCACCGCCATGCATAGATCGCTTCGCTTTCCTCGCTTTTCTTCAAGACCGCCAAAGTCTCGTAGATGCTTCTTCAGACATCGGGATCACCATCGGCCGAGTAGAATGGCCACCGGCCGCAAAGATGTGATCATCGGTCGAAATGAGGCTGTCGGCCACCAATACATTGCCGGTCGGCACTAAATATTGCCGGCCGGCAAAAAGTTCCTGCAGAACCTGCAACTCACAAAGAGAGAGGGCGTAACCTTGTATGGCAATGCAATCCAAACCATGTATGCACCAACCGAGCCTCTTATCATGTGTACAACTCAAGGGGGCATGGTCCTTGGTTCTTGGACCACCAATCGCACATTTGAATGTGTGATGGCCCAAGAGGCCAAGTGTGCATCTTTCATTTCAAATGAAATGCAATGCAAACAAACAAACCAAAGCGCAATCCCTATCACTAGTCAAGGGACAAACCATGCATGCAAGATGCAATGGATCGTAGGCATGCAAGCTAAGGATGCACGATGGCATGGTATGGCACTTATGCAACCATACAAGCAAGCATGAGGCAATGCAAACTAATGAAAAGATGGACTTAAACATGATTTAGGCAGCTCTAAATAGGCCCAAAACAGTGGCCAAAATGCTAAGTTCATGAAGGCGAATGCTCATGTAAACATGCATAGATACATGGTTCAAAACTTAAGCATAACGAAGCAACTTTTAAACACATTTAAAAGGGACAAACATGGACTAATGGCATGCAAATGAAGCTTTGAAAATCATGCTATAGGAGGTGCCAAACCAACTAACAAAGCAAGCAAAGCATGCAAAATGGCCAAGAATTCAAAGCAAGCTAATGATGCATTGAACTACACTTAGCAAGGCAAACATGGCATGCATTAAACAACTAAAAACAGATTTTTAGCATGTTAAAACAAGGCCAAAAGACCACTTAAATGGCATCTAAATGACTCAAATTCAAAGGCATGCACAATGGTCAAAACATAGGGCATACAAGGTAAGCTTTCAAAGCTTCAAAGAGGCATCCAAGGCAAGCATACAAGCATGTCTTAGGGACTGAAATGACATGTAGGGTGGTTCCAAACCACTTAAGTGATGCAAGCAATGCATGCTACACATTCACATACTTGAGGCCAACAAGCCACAATACAAAGGAGCTATGTAATGCATGCCAAGATCGACTCAAACAAACATGGACAGACCTTAAACATGGCAAAATAAACACAAAACCTTCATAAGGTTAAGCCTAAAACATGCTAGAATGAAGGCTAACAACCTAAGGCATATTAAGGCAATAACATGGCATTACATGGTAGGTATGCTAAGCATGCATGGTGTACCAAAACCAACACACAACAATGTTATATCATGACATAATAAGCATGGAAAACAGCCTAGACATGATCAACAAACACTTAAGCATGATGCTCCCTCAAGAGGCCAAAAAGTGCCCTTTTCAAGGATAACAAGGAGAGGGGGTGGCCCTCTCCTTCTTGAGACTTCAAGGCACCATCTTCACCACTGAAATCCTGAGGGATTTCAGTGGTGAGGAGGCCCAAGCACCAAAGTCTCGGAGCTCACCAAAAATGGCACAAAATGGGGCCTCTCAAGGCCTAAGGGTGGTCAAACACCTCCAAACCACAAAACACTCTTAACAAACAATCAAGAGGGCTTAAAAATAGAACTTTTTTGTATTATACACTAAGCAAAAAAATAGTTCTAAGATAGGTAGAAAAGCAATGCAAAAATGGGGAATAAAAGGGAAGTTTCTTACCCTTGAAGCCCTCCTTCACAAACAATGCTCCAACAGCCTTCTTTGGCTTAAATCCAGCTCCAAAACACTAAAACAACCCTCCAAGGGTCTCAAGTCCAAGAGATGGTGTGTTAGTGTGTGTTTGTGAGCAAAAGTGGAACAAAACACACACTTATAGAGATAGAGTATGTATCAAACCCTAACCCTAGAACTCAAGCTTTACAAAAGCAATCTAAAATGTCTAACCCTAATCTCAAGAGAAGAAGCTCTCCTATATAGGCAATTCCCTTTTGTAAGGCTTCCAAAACAAGCCATCCAAGAAATCCTCCATACACGCATGGAGGGGAATGGGGTGGGTGCCAGCTATCACAGCTGGCACAAAATATCTGCTAAAAGCAGATGAATAGTAATCGGCTGGCCAAAATTGTCATTTTGACAAAATTGATGGCCGGTCGGCCAAATATATGGCCGATGGACACAAACAACAGCCGGTGGCCTCAAGCCACGACCGGTGATGTGTGGGGATGCCTTACAAGGCATTCCCTGCCCCTCCAAGGCAAAACACAAGTGTTTGGTGCAAAACCAGACACAAAACGGTCGAGTTCGGAGATCCTGAGGCAAGGCGCGTAGCCGAGACCTTCGGGAACTCCAAACGAACACAAACATGGATAATCACCGAGTGTTCCAACGGTGACGTCCAAGTCTTGAGGACGGTCAAAAATGGGGTGTCTACAGTGAGGAGGCGGGAGCTTTTGCTGTGAAAGAGACGCCTAGGGCCCATGCCAGAGGGGATTCCTAGGCGAGGCAGAAGACCGGTTGGCTAGAGCTTCCGACTGCATTGACATGTTGGCGGCATACCGAATATGCTTACCAGGTTCCGATTGAGCCTGCCATGGTTGGTAACGAGTTTGTCAAGGTTAGAGACCTGACTCAGGTATGGACCATTCTTTTCATTTCCACCCCACGTTTCATTTCAGATATGTTCAGTGCAACTACTGATCACCCAAATGTTTTTGCAGGCCTCCACAAAGTACACAGGGAGAGCTCTCGAGTTGATAGCCTTTCTGATGAGCATGGTACAGAGGAGAGAGGCGCTGTTCAGTCTCTACAGTATTCAAGTAATTTCTTTAATTCACGCTTCATGCTGTTAATTTTCCACCGATACATTGGCATTTCAACTGTAGTCTGTTCCAAACTGCACTGATCTGATACACTGCATCTGATACACTACATTCACACATTGCATTCATATTGTACTCAAACTATATATGATTTCTGCATAAACTCATCTGATATACATGCTGTAACTGATATGTTGACAAATGCCTTTTTTAGATTCCAGCTGTATCGGCGACATCAGCACTAGGACTAGTAGTACGCCCTCCAGTAGCAGGGATGAGAGACAGAGGCAGGAGTACCCAAGCTTGGAGCAGTCCTCCTGAGCCCATCTTGAGGGACGACGATGTTGAGACCAGTGGCTCGAAGGAGGCAGTGAGTCAGCACTCTGGGTTATATAAGAGTGGAGATGATGACGCTGGCTCAAGTTCCGAGAGCAGAGACGACGATGCTGAGGAGGGTTCTGGGCCAGAGAGTAGAGACAATTCCGATTTTGGTTATGGCTCAGAGTTTGCTTTAGACAGCGACGTTGATGGAGACAGTGCCCCGGAGTCCTCTCCTCCAAGGAAGAGGACGAGGAGGGCCTCTAGAGTATGAGGCTACTAGCGGTGATTTTTTTTTACTTTTGCTTAGTTTCTTTTTGTTGGTAACATTAGCACATTGTATAGCTTTAGATAGGTTTTATTTGTTTTAAAACTTGTACTCCTCTTTTGTAAAAACAACATGATCAGAATAAAACCTTGCATTTTTTTATGAAAAAAGTGTTGTATTTTTGCATTATGAGCACCATATAGCATGAAATGGACATGAATTGAACTTGCCAAGATAACACTCTTGATTGAAACAAAATCTTAATCAGATAATGAACCGACCAACAACTGAAATACAAAAAGCAATATACAACTCGATAAACAAAACAACATACAACTCGATAAAGCAAAAACAACGCGACAATAACTTAAATACAAAACAACAAACTTGCTAAAGCTGAAAAGACTCAAAATAAGACCTTGAAACACTTAAAGAGCAAAACAAAACATATGCTTCCAGTACTACCTAACACACAGGTGGACAGCAGGTTAGAGTGAGAGACTGCCGACCACAAATAGAGGTTGTCGGGCACATACCGACCATGAGAGGTATTCGGCCACTAATGTCTTTTACCAGCCACCAATGCGGCTTGTCGGTTACCTGCCGGCCACCTGCTGGCCATCAATGTGAAGGACCTCCAGATTGTTGACACCTGACTTCCACTCACTGCCATTTCTTCTACAAAAGGTTGAGCTTCATGATTTCTTCATTTCAGCTGCAAATTCTTCACAAATGGAGCCACTTTTTGCCAAAAAACTCTCGGATTGGATTGCGACTTTAGATAGCTTGAAAAAGGTAAATTTTTGGGATTTCGGCATAAATGCACTTTTTTCGCTAAGCCGTTCTCCGCTTTGTTTTTCGTTCCTTCACACCATGGCTAGATGCTGGAACCCGATTACACATGTCTTTAGCTTCGGAGGGTAAGAGATATGCCCGACAATCGAAGAATTTCAGGTGCTAATGGAATCCCTTCGCGATGAGGAAATCATACCTCAGCCCTGTTTTGGTCACATCCAAGCTTTGGGATGAATGTGTGGGCTCACTCTACATGAGGCTCGATCTTTGTTTCATAACGGAGAGCTGGATATTTCTAGCCTGATTCATCAATTTTCTGACATCAATGACCGATGCAACCTTCTTTGATGGGGATTTCGGCAACATGCCTTTTGCTTATGTATGCTGGCTCATTTCCTTCTTGTCTCTGGTTTCGGCGGGTCCAATATTCGGTTGGTTGAAGTGGCCCAAGGTTTGAAAGAAGGTAAGAGTTGGATTGGCTTGGTGTTGGCCGAGACATTGATAGGCTTAGACGCCTTTCATCAGCGAGAGACTACCAAATTCGCAGGGAGTCCACTAGTTCTATAGGTAATGTTTCCATCCTTTTCTCATATGTGCTTCTCACATCACTCGGCACTCATGCTCTGTTTTTCTTTCAAAACCCATTTCTTACTTTTGCCTCAACATACATATTTCTATTCTTTAATCTCTTTTTTCTTTCATCCCTTCCCAAGTGTGGCTTATGGATAAGCTGAAGGTAGTGGACTCTTGCCTTGAGTACTTAACTCGAGGCTATTTTTTCCACTACCGTCTAGTGGATTTCCTAAACGAGAGATGGTGGTGCCACTGGATGTGCAACAGATTTGTTGCTGACATTGCTTGGCGCTGCCCCCCTCACTTAACCTGCCGAAATGAGCTACAGCCTGACTCAGCAACTTGGTATTCAGCTGATTGGCCTTACACACTGTGTATTCTACTTTTTGTTCCAGTTTAGACGTCAATTTGGGCATGGCCAGAGTTGCCCAAAGGAGGAGGTAGAGTACCCGGTTTCATTCCCCATCTGAGGTTCACATTTGGCTAGGTACCTCACTGCTTGGAGGACGAGAGAGCTTCTGGTCCCTGCTCCTAGTTTCAATTGCGTCCTTTCTGGGAAGTGCCTGGCTTGGCTCAAGGATAAGGCACAGATCGGGCCCACTTTGGCATCAAAAGCTTCCATAAGCACGAGTAGGGGACGCAGGAACCCCTGACTCATCTATGCCCCTAGCTTATTGCTTTGACTTTACTTTCAAGTTTTTATGATGTAATAAAAACAACTTTGAAGTCCAAAAATGGCCTAAGTTGTAAAAGGAAAAATTTGAATAAAATAACTTTTATTAAAACTTTCCAAAACGATTTTCAAAAAGGATCACCACCTGACACGCAAGGAATCAATCCTCGAGAACAACACTGAATCCAAATATCACAAATGGACCCTTGACTGAATAGCACTACTTAGCACTGTACCTAGCTCTTAGAGTAAAGCTCACAGCTAAACTCTCAGATAAAGAATAGAAAAAAATGACCTAATCAATCATGTGGATAGGATAGTTGATTTGGAGGTGATTATAGCAGGCTTCAGGATGAAGTTGCCTACGTATCCCGAAGATAGGAATCAAGCCTTAAGAAGTTCGGTTCAGGTTCAGGTTTACTAGAGTATTAACTATCTCCTTTTGCACTTTAACTTTTTCCAAGGCTGCCCTTTAGGGTTTTTAACCTTGCGAGCTCAGTTTTTCTTTATTTTTAATTTTTGTACTCTAACTTTTGCCTAGGTCGCCCTTCCAGGTTTTCTACCTAGCGAGCCTCTCAGGGATAATATTTCTTTAACTTGTCCATGTTGATCGGTTGGAAAAATTCCAGGCCATCCAGGTCTATAAGAATAACAGCTCCACCCGACCAGATAGTTTTGATGATGTAAGGACTAGTCTAATTGGGTCTAAACTTGCCCCTAGGGTTATGGATGGGAGCTCGGTTGTCTTTCAGCACCATGTCTCCTTCTTTGAGATTCCGATATTTAACCTTCTTGTTAAAAGCCCTAGCAATTTTGCACGAGTAGGCTTGAACATGATACAATGCTTTCAACCTTCTCTCATCAAACAACATCAATTCTTCAAACCTACTCTGTTGCCAGTTTGCCTCTGCTATCTGACACTCAGCCATGACTCGTAGTGACAAGACTTTTATTTTAATTGGCAGAACAGGCTCTATCCCGTAGACAAGAGAGTAAGGAGTTGTCCCTGTAGACGTCCAGATTGAAGTTCTATAGCCCCAGAGTGCGAATGGTAATTTGTCTGACTAGTCCCTGTAGGTTTCAACCATTTTCTGCAAAATATTCTTGATGTTCTTGTTGGCGGCCTCAATAGCTCTGGATTTGTGGCAGATGTAGATGACTTATGAAAAGCCACATTGTATTTCTCCAATAGGTCGATCACCTCTTTCTTGAAGTGGGAGCCATTATCTGAAATGATCTCGTTTGGGACTTTGTAGCGGCAAATGATGTTATTTCGGATGAACTTAGCCACATATGCTGCTTTCAACACTGCATAGGATTGAGCTTCGACCCACTTTGTAAAGTAATTAATTGCCACCAGAATGTATTCATGCCCATTGTAGACGCGCCCTTGGGCTTCACTCTACGCTCGACTCTTTTGTTGTTGCGGTTCTTAATCTGAACCAAAGAGTTCAAATCTGGCAAATCGTTTTGAGAAACAGATTTTTGAAAAGAAGCGCCAAACATGGACTGCTTTGCCAGATACAGAGTCGCCACCTAAATATTTTTTATGGGGGAATTTAGGAAACCTTGACTCGGTGCCAAAGGCCACGTGTCCGTCATTACCAAAGTTGTCTTGGCTCGGGAACTTGGGTACGATCGGGGAAGGTCAGCTATGAGCACCCCCTTTCGCCCAGTCCGAAGACCGGCCTCTACTAACCGTGATATCCGATTTTGAAAACATTACATGTTCTTATTCCGGTTATTAGCCTAGAATTACTATGTTATGCGCACAACAAACAAGTATAGACTAGATCGCCTAATTTGGAAACAAGCATTGCATATCCGTTTGTTTTGAAAATGCTTTGGAATTTGCTACTCGCAAGTAGGCTAAAACACGGATTTCAACGAGTTTTTCCAACTCAAACAATCCAACCTTCACCCACAGCAATCAAGCGCTTATATCACATAAGCAAATTAGCCTCATGGTAATCATGTCGTTATGGTAACATTCACACGCATGCGATATGCTAAAGCATAGAAGCTTTAGTACTCCAAGCCAACTCAAAGACTTGTTAGTAATCATATGTATGATCCTAGTTCATGTTAAGTGGCTAATGCAACACATGCAAGATACAACTAGAATAGGCTCAGCTATCCTACACATGGCATGTGGAATGTCAGAATAACACGATTCGACGGAATTGAAGTACAATGCAAGCGTGATGTACCGAGCCCGCATGTAAACAAATGCATGGATGCACGCATGCATTGCATAAGGTATGCTAATTTAAATATGCCCTAATCTACCATCGTAAGGTGTAAATAAAAGGGAGAAAGAAGTGGGGTTGGAAGACATGCACACACACACCCACACTTATTACAGATTTGCCCTCGCCGAGGGACCAAAAGAATAATACAAATCAATAATGAATCAAACATCCTAACTAATTAATTATTACGCACTTAAATTAACAAAACAAATGCAAGAATAAGATGGCCACAAGGCCACTAATGCGTGAATGATGCATGTTTGACTCATCTCGCCCGAAACTCGCCGCCATAGCATCAAGTTTCGCTTTCACGCCTTGCTTCTCTCAAGACCGCCAAAGTCCTGTGGTATACTCTCAATGTTGGGGAATACCATCGCCGTATGAATGGTCACCGCCATTGGAATGATCACCGGCCGTTGTTTAATCTGTCGGCCACTGATGGATGGCCGGTCGGCACTATATGTAGCTGACCGGCCAAAACTTCCTGCAGAACTTGCAATTGACAGCAGCAGAGGGCAAGCAGTGTATGGCATGGAATTTTCAAGTAAATGTGTGCACCAACACATCCCTTATTATGTTTGTAACTCAAAGGGACATGGTTCTCGATTCTCGGACCACCAATCGCGCATTTCAATGCGTGATGGCCCAAGAAACCGAGTATGCACTTTGATTTCAAATGAGATGCACATCAAACAAACAAGTGAAACCCAACCTCTATCATACTCAATTCCAGAGGCAAGGCATGTATGCTCATGCAATGCAACCTAGGCATGTTAACTAAGTATGCAACATGGGCACGCAAGCAAGTAATGCACAATGCATGTTAGGCACACAATCTAAGCGAGCAAGTATGCAAGATATGGAATAACAATGGGAGTGACAAGCATACAAGATGTGATCTAAGCATGCAAGTGTGCAAGGCATGCACCATGTTAGGCAACCTAAACATACAACAACACACAAGTATGCAACAACACACAAGGTAAGCATGCATCAACATACAAAGGATGGTCTTACACTAACTTGGACAGCCTCTACTAGGTCCAAAAACAAGGCCACAATGATGCAAGTGAGGCAACAAAATACATGGAATGCATGCACAATGCATTAACCAAGCTTAAGACACAAAATGCAACTCTACCAAAGCATGGCAAGGGATGCAAGATGGCATATAAGCATATGAATTTCAGTGCCAAAATATGATGCTAAACATTTCAAACATGGAGATATGGCACCCGATGCATGAGATGAACCCCGAAATGCAAAACTAGGCACATGGAATGACTTACAGCTATACAAGGCATGCATTATTGGACTATGAAGCATGAAGAAAGAATCTAGGCAGTCCCAAAACATGGAATTTTCCAGTTCTAAGCATGGCCAAAAAGTGCTAACAAGATGGACTAAATTAGCATGTGAATTTGACTAGCTAACATGGTTTACATGGCAAGTGTATGATGCACATGCAATCTGACCAAACCATCAAAAATCAGTGAATAAACCATGCTAAAATATGCTGAAATACCCACTGAAATGAAGCCAACACATGCAAAAATGATGAGCTCCTTTGGAAGGCCATGCAAGGGGTTGTTATACACATGCAAGAGGGACACTCAACATGACCAAAAAAACTTTGGAATTGGCTTATGGGGGGCCTAAAACCCACTGAAAAATGCTTGAACCAAGCTCAAGAAGTGTGCAAATAAGGGCTCCTTTGAAGGGCCAAACATGCTAGTAAACAAGACAACAAAGGAGAGGATCACCCCTCTCCTTCTTGGATCCTCAAAACACCACCCCCAACACTAAAATCCTCTGATTTCAAAGTGGTGAGAGGGCCAATACAAGGTGGTCCCGAAGCTCACAAAAAATGCACAAAAATGAGGCCAAACAAGGCCTAAGAGGGGTCAAACAACCCCAAACACCAAAGTGGTCTTAATGAAAGATCTTAAACATGCAAATACAAGATTTTTTTATGTTATACATGAAGCTCAAAATAGAAAGCAAGATAGGCTAAAAGCTTGTGCAAGATTGGGGAATCTAAAGTAAACAGATTACCCTTGAAGAACCTTTGATGAACAGCAGGTGCAGCCACTCTCCTCTGATCAAAACCAGCCCAAAAACTCAAGAATCAACCCTCTAAGCCCCTCAAGGTCGAAGCAAGGTGTAATGGTGTGTGCCTTGGTGCAAAACTAAGAAGAAGTCACACTTTTGGCCCTTAAACACACACACAATGAAGAGAGAGAGGGAAATATAGAGAGAGAAAGTGTATATATCAGAATATATGTGTATTAGGTCTGATTTTGCTGAACCAAAACAAAGGAGGAGAGGGTTCTCTTTATATAGGCAATGCAAAGGCTCCAAGCTTCTTAGAGAAGCTATTGTAGAAGGGTCAAGGGGGTCAAGGGGGCAAGGCTTATCAAGGAAGCTAAGGCAGGGTGCAAGCTTCTTGAGGAAGCCAAGACAAGGGTCAAGGCTTCCTCAAGAAGCCTTGAGCAATGGGTGCAAAAATGGGGTCAAAGGCTCAAAATAGCCACATATATGCATCGGGAGTAGGGTCTCAGGCATCCCAGCTAGCATAGCTGGCATGCACCATGCCTGGAAGGTGCAAAGAGGTCAAACCGGCCAGAAAAGGAGGTCGTCGGCCAAAATAAATGGCCAGTCGGCACAATAAATTGCCGGTCGGCTAAATAGATTGCTGATAGGTGATTCCAAGCTCAAAAAATGGCCGGTGGATGTCCAGATTGAAGCCCCGGAAGTTATCTTTCCAATGCCGCAAACCTTGCATTAAAATTCCTTCTGTAAAAAAAGTTATGCCCTTTTTGGTGAAGTCGTGCAGATTCGATCCAACCGGGATGATGCCCAACTTCAATCAATCATATCTCCCCCACCCAGACTTGGATGTAAGAGATTCTTGAATGACAAATGAAGCCCCAGAAGTCTTCTTTCCAACGGTGGTGGCCTCATAGCTAAACTCCAAGTATGACGATGAATAAGCCCGATTCAAATGAGGGTCGTTCTTCTACCCCGGATTCATGCCGAACTTCTTCTCTAACTTGTTTCTCCCTCTTCTCCTCTTCTTCAACTTCAAACCCCCAAGTAAGGTGTTTTGAAAGATTTTTCAAAGATTTCATCTCTCTTTCATTCATCTCCACTTTGTCCTTGCTCGGTTTACCGAAAAGCTTAAACATTTACCGAAATGCGAGGCCGATCATCGGGAATTTTATTTCAAAAATGTTTTGAAAGAGAGGGTTTTAAGGTCCTAAACCATCCAAAATAGTTTTGGTCCAAAATGGGGTGTGAAGTTGAGATTTGTCTCTCTCCTTGCTGAAGAAATTGGACCTTTGCCCTGCACAGTTTTCTCCACCAGGTAAACCATCTGTAACGCCCAAGTCTCGAGGGCGGTAAAAAATGGGGTGTCTACACCCATTCGACCCTTTTAGTGTGACTGCTCCGATGACATCTATTCCCCAAACTGAGAAAGGCCATGGTGAAGTCATGTTGTACAGTTTTGACGGCAGGATGTTTATGCGATTTGCATGAATTTGGCATTTGTGGCATCGTCGAACAAAACCAATACAATCCTCCTCCATGGTAGACCAGTAGTAACCTTGCTCGAGAATCTTCTGGACTAACATTACTCCGTTCATGTGCGCCCGCACTTCCCCCATGGATGGCTTCCATCAGCGCTGATTTCTTTTCTTCGACACACAACTTATGCATTCTTAGATGACCTCTCTTGTACAGTTTACCTCTATAGATGATAAATTGGACGGCTATTCGCCGTACGCCCCGTTTGTCCTTGGCATTTGCCCCTGGTAGATAAACCTCATTTTCTAAGATGTTCCAAGTATCATATTACCAAGGGTTCTTGTCTTGCATTTCATTTATTGCGGCAATAGTTTCATAGGCCGGTGTGTATCTCTGTTCAATGATGATCGAACACATCCGGACTCCAAGCGAGAGGTCTATCACAGAAGATAGAGTTGATAAAGCATCAGCAAACCTATTGTTCTCTCTTAGTAGATGTGTGAAAGTCAGCTTTTCAAACCTAGGGATTAGACGTCCAGGGTTTGGTGATAAATCTTCATCTTTTCTTCTTTGACCTTCCAGTCTCCATTTGCTTGAGAAACAACTAGGTTCGAGTCTTCGATGACGTCCAACCTTTTTGCCGCTAGTTCTAGGGCAGCTTTTAAACTAGTGAAACACGCTTCATACTCTGCTTCGTTGTTGGATACTTTGAACTAGAGTTTAAAGGCTAAGGGTATATGGGAGTCGTCGGGTGTTATCAGCAATACACCTATCCCATAACCGTATTGATTAGATGCTACGTCAAAGTACATTGTCCAAATCTCTTCCTCGACTTGCATAATGGCTTTATCTGGGAACAGGTATTCTACCGCTTCATCTCTTTTCACTGGGTGATCTGCCAAAAACTCCGTTACAGTTCTCCCCTTGACCGACTTGCAAGTAACATACTTCAGATCAAATTTGGAGAGAAGAAGCAACCAACGAGCTAGCCTACCCGTAAGCGCTGGTTTCTCAAAGGGATATTTGATGGGATCTAATCTCAAAACTAGAATTACAGAGTGAGCTAACAAGTAGTGCTTTAACTTCTTGGTAGCCCATACCAAGGCTAGGCAAGCTTTCTCGAGTGGAGTGTAGCGGGTCTCGTAATCCAGTATTTTCTTGCTCAGATAATAGATAGCCTTCTCCACCCATCGTCAGATTCCTGAGCAAGCATGCATTCCATTATAGTGTCACATTACAGATATAGAATCGAGGCTTCCTCGCTCATGGCGATAACACCGGCAGATTCTCAAGATATCGCTGACCGCTCAAAAGCGAATTGACATCGATCATCCCATCTAATTTCTTTCTTTTCTTCAAGAGACCAAATAGTGGTTCACAAGTCAATGTTAATTTTGAAATAAACATTTTATGAATTGCACTTTACCCGTAAAGCCTTGCACCTCCTTTTTAGTCATTGGTGGTGGCATTTCTAGGATAGCCTTGATTTTGGAAGGATCTACCTCGATGCCCCTTTGTGTGTTCAAGAAGCCCAAAGATTTTCCTCATTACGCCGAAGTACACTTCATGATTCAAACTCATCAGATTCTCGATCTTTTGAAAAAATTTCTTCAAGGCGTAGTGGCCCTCTTTCTTTGGACTTGACAATCATGTTGTCCACGATACCTTGACCTCTTTGTAGATCATATCATACGTAATAGTGGTCGAGTTTTGATAAGTAGCCCCTAAGATTCTTCAAATTTCAAACGGCATCACCGATAGCGAGGTTCCCCATAGCTTAGTAAATACCGCTTTTGCTCCTCGTCCTCAAGCGCCATCGAATTTGGTTATACCGAAAAATCTATCTATTGAAGACAAAGAATGCATGGCTTGCAAAGTGAAGTCGACTAACTCATCGATGCAAAGCAAAGGGAAGTTGTTCTTGACCGCTCGCTCAAGTCCCCGGCGCATACACACCCGGATTCTCCCATCATTTTTCGGCACTGGAACGATATTGGCCAACCAAGTTGGATATTCAGATACTAGCAAGAACCCTGTATCAATCTGCTTGGTGACCTCTTCTTTGATTTTTAATGCCTAATTTGGACGAATTCTTTGCAACTTCGCTAATGTGTCCTACCGTGGTTGAGAGGGATCGATGTCGCATAACTCAGATCGATTCTGCATGTCTTCGTAAGATCATACGAAGACATCTTTGAATTCTTTTAATAAAGCGACTAAGCGCTTGCGCTCCTACGAAGACAACGTGGACTCAATCTGGACAAGAAGCGGATCTTTCTCAGTACCCACATTAATAGCAATCATTTCATCGGCAAGGGGTTTTGTAAACCTCCTCTCGATTTATCAAAATTTTCAAAACTAGAGGAATTCATTCCTCTTCATTTTCATTAAAATTTTGAAAGTCTTGGTCAATGCAATAAACAAGCAGCATAGAGAAATACCTAGAATCAATAGTGCCATTCTCATTCATAAAGTCCAGCTCATCTAGCTCTTCGGTTATAACCAACTCAAAAGCAAAAGAAAAAGAGGATTTAGTCAAGACCTTGGTATCTGGGTTATCACCCCCAGGAATACCGG
Organism: Camellia lanceoleosa; assembly: GCA_025200525.1. NCBI lineage: Eukaryota > Viridiplantae > Streptophyta > Magnoliopsida > Ericales > Theaceae > Camellia > Camellia lanceoleosa. Next base: position 93,194,280 of record CM045771.1, read on the forward strand.
ACTCAGACTCAGAAGAACCGGAATCTGATTCTGACTCCATAGACTCTGTGGAATCAGATTTTGGCTCACTACCTGACTCAAAACTAGAAAAATAGCCCTCGTCCAGTTGCCAAACGAGAGATGGTGCTTCAGATGCATCCAAAATACTGTTAGATGGGTTCGTACCTGGTTGGTCCTTGATCATGGAGATGGTAAGGTTATCCCCCATGTTCTTTGAGTCGATCGGAGGATCTGAAGGAGACATGCCAGTGTTGCTCCTACTTCAAGCTTGCTGTTGTCTGAGTCATTTCCCATGCTCTTTTCAGCTTTAGTAGTTGGTTCGGCCCTTTCCTCAGCATCATTGTCTTGCAGTTGCAAGTCAAAGAAAATCTCATAACTGGGAACACGCTCCATCTTATAATTGATCCAAGGCTCAGGAAAGCTACAAAATGGGAAGTCTTTTCCTTTTCAACAAAATGGCCGCTCAAGATTCCCTTGATTGGCCCGTGATTGCTTATAGCGCTTCGGCTTGCTTAGCTCTAGCTCGCTCACAGATCATTTCTTCTCTCTTCTTGACTGAATCCTCTTTGGTGGGTACATAGCCAAGACCAAAGGCATACAGATTATGTGGCACATTGGCCAATGCTGTGATGCTTTTTCGGCCACTTCTTCCGAACCCCATTCCTGGCACATGTTGCAGCTTGTTCATGAAATAGATTGATTGGGCCTTGACATACATGCCCTCATCTGCTGCTAAGATGATTTGCAATCGCCTCTCGCCAACAGAAACCTCCGAAAGGAAAACATTCTCCTTGCTATGAACAATTTCCAAAGACAGTGTACTTTTGGCGGAGGATGGATAGATGAATTCCCAAAGATGATAGCCATCCATTTCCCATGGGGATATTTTAGCATTTGGTGAAAGGTAGAAGAGATAACTTTCACCTAGTGCAACCAAGGTCTCCCTAACAGTAGATTGAAAGTAGCCGGCACATCCAGGACATGAAACTCAATATCTTGTTGAGCTGGGCCCACTTGAACTTTGATCTATACCGTGCTCATCACCTCTCTGCTTGTATTGTCATATGCCTGGATCACTTGGGCTGTAGGCACGAAATCTACTGGTTTCAAACCAATGGCATAAGCTGTACGAGATGGGCAGATGTTGATTGCTGACCCAGTGTCGACCAATACCACTGGCACCCACTTTTCTCTGCACTTCACTGATATGTACAGAGGTTTGTTATGTGTTGAGCCTTCCGCGGCAGCTTCTTTGTCTCGAGAATGTTAGGGTTAGCAACGCTCGGAAGACCAACCCCATGAGCTTTCAAGAGTCGTATCAATGGATAATTTGGCCCTGTCCATCACTGATAGTACAGCCTGTCGATGCACCCGAGAAGCCATGAGCAGACCCCAGATTGAAATATTGGCCTAAATTTTCTTCAGCTGTTTGAGCACTGCCTCTTTTTCTAACTGTTTTTCTTTCTGCTTCTCAACTTCTTTATTTTTCTCGGATGGTTCTTGGTCTAAGTGCGGCGGATTGAAATATTGCCCACTTCTCGTCATGTGGTCAATTTCTTCAGTGTACCAGGTATTGTCTAGTAGATCTTCACCCCAATCTTCGTTGGTGTGAGCCAAAAGTAGATCGTCATCCTCTTACCATGAACCTCTGGTAACCGACAAACAGTTGTCCGGCTCCATTCTGATTATTCTCTCATCACAAGTATCCTCCGCAGGGTGTTGAGCTTTTCCAGCTTTCCGGTCGTCTTGAACCCTTTCTTGTTCAAACTGCTTAGCAGCTTGCTCAGATCCACGGTATTAACAATGCCCGCCTCGAGCCGATTGTTCCACACCGTGTTTTCGGGCGCTTTCATTTTCCCGCCATTTCGCCATTGTAGTAATTTCCTTCGGCTTTGTTTCAGTTTCTTCCTCTTTGTCAGACTCGTCACTAAGCCACCCGGAGTTGTTTGCCAACCCATTCAGATCAAACCAATCAATTTGCACGTCTCCTTGATCTTGCTCATCAAAGAATTGCAGATTGTCTAAGTCCTCCTCTAAGTCCACTAGATCATCCAACCCTTGGCTCAGGCCATCTTCTTTAACCACATTGACCTCCGTTGCTATCGGCAATTCCACTTTTGGTTTGGCTTGGTCGGTCAGCACAATGTAGTGGCACATCTCATACTTCCTCTTAGTTAACTCCTCAAAGAACTCAGGCAATGGACTGACATTCTCCACTAAGGCCAACCTCCCTTCATCTACCACTGTTACCACCACGGATTCAGGTTAAGGTATGGATGTGTCTATCATGCACAAGTCCATGCTTTCAGGGATGAACAACGCCGGTCTGGGTAGGTGAAAAGGGGTAATATATATGCTTGGGTCATAGAGGATGGCCAGTGTATGTATTAGGTTTAAGTGCTGGGGTGGGAAACTTGATTGTGGGCTAGTAGAGGGTTGGTGGTTACATTTGGTTTTTGGGGAGGTGCTATCACTTTGTTGTCGATGAGATTTTGAATCTCATGATGTAGCCTGAAGCATTGGTCGGTGTCGTGACCGTGATGCTGGTGAAAAGCACAGTATTTGGCTGGGTTATGTTTAGGTGGGAGAGGATCAGGTAGTGGGCATGGCTCTAATGGCTTAAGATGTCTCCTTTTTGATCAGAACCTACATGGCTTGGGATAAAGGCATGTAGAGTGAGGTGAAGACCCTTTGGGATCGGGCCTGGTTGTTTGAGATTTGTGGAGTTGTGCTGGTGAAAGGGTTGGTGGTCTTGGCTGTGGTAGCGACGGCATTCATATAAGACGGCCGCGCAGTTGTACTTTCATTAGAGGTTTCATTGGAACTGCGTGCAAAAGGCCTCTTGGCCTTCTCTTTCTCATCGATTATTAACCCTTGTTTCATTGCATCTTCAATCTGAACTCCTATCTCATGGAGCTCAAGAATGTGAACAATGACAAGACAATCATCTTCGAACAATTTCTCTTGCAGACATAAACCACCATCTTGATTTGATCTTTCTCGAATGGCCCGGTAGTCATCATCGGCCTTGGCCCTCCACCGCATTACAAAGTCGAGAAGCCCTCTTTTGGCTCCTCGACGGGTTGCCTCAAGATCGCAGGTTGTGACCTTGATCTGCGTGTTATAGGAGTATTATGCGATGAAGGCCTCGCCATTTCTCCCAAATCCTCTTCACAAAATCCTCTAGCTTTGCATACTAGATAGTTGTTATTTTGATGGTCCCGCCAAAAGAGATAGCTTTTGAAGTCCGTGAGGCCTATTGGCAGAGGATATCGAGAATAACCACAAATGGACCATGGGATCCCCAGAGCCATCAAATCGGCCGATATGTGTCATTTTAAACTAATTTGGCAAGATTATTATGAGTCGGTATATCCATCTTCGATGTCGGGATCGAAGTTCACACCTCGTGTCCGCTTTAGAAGTTTCTCTGCTGACCTTCAAGACAAGAGGGTCAACTTTGAATTCAAACAGAGGTTCAGTTTGGTACATTGGTGCCTTGGAGGCTTGCGGTGGAATAGGGTTTACTGGATTACCCAGATTCTCTTGGACATTGGTAGTGGTTCTAGGTGTTGGAATACTCGCAGGAGGTGCATGGAAAGCGAAGTCGCCGCAGTCGTCAGGTTGCTGCTGTACCTATTTATCACTTCACTTTGTGGGTCAGAATCTCACTTGGCGGGCAGCATCTTGCTGCATGGTTTCCACTATTTGTTGGAGATGACAAATCAAGTCCTCCATACTAACTGCAGGGTACTGAGTCATCTGAATAGGTAAGTGATCTCTTGCTGGCCTAGATGCAAAAGATTGAGCCTGACTAGATGTAGTTGATTACTGAACTGGTGAATTATGCCTAACTCTCCTCCATCTCGTAATCGGTGGGAGCGAAGCAAACATAGGTTGGCCCCTAACAAGATCTCCTGATTCAGAAGTCTGCTTACATGGGTCCAGAGTGCTTGGGGGGTATCCAAACTGTCTGAAGCTATTGTGATAAACTACCTTGCAAAAAGAAATAAAGCAGAAAAGAAAGTGGAAATCAGAAACCACACAACACCTCAGCTCAGATGTTAACAACACAGTTGTAATAAAAAACTATAGAGCTGCACTCAACATTGACTTTTGCCCCCAAAACACCCTTATGAGGGGATAGGGTTACCTTGTCCTAAGTTCGTCAGGAACTAGGGTTCATTATTCAAGCAAAGTGGTTTCACACAATCCTGCATTCGGGTGAGTAAACTGTCATAGTTTGGAACAGTCTCCATGGCTTTCGATATGCAACTAGGCCGATTGGTCAAAAGGGTACCTCAACAAGACTACCTAATATATCTCTCACACCTAACACCAAGAAGTAAAAGGAGGATCAAACAGTACAGCGGTAGTCTAGATCCAAGGGTTGTGTTCTTATCGTGGTAGAGCCCGTGACTGGTCAGCCTTTTGGCAAGCTTTTTCAAGCAAGCATTCGGTAAACTATCCAGGAATAGCAGAGGACAAACACAGTGACTTAGGCGCACCAATGCAAATGAAAATGCAAAGAAACACATAAGTGTAGATAAAATTTTATATTATGAGTTTGAGTCAAGTTCTCTAAATTCCCTAGTAGAGTTGCCAGAAATTGTAGCTTGACTTTTTCGTGCCCTCTTTCAGAAGCTTTGAATATAAGCCCTACAGTTCGGACTCTCGTGGTTCTGAATCTAATCTCACAAGTGCAATGTGAAATTGATAAACACCAAAGAGTCCAAATCCGACAAATCTTTTAGAAAATCAATTTTGAATCAAAAATGCCAAAATTGGACTGCTTTACCAAATATAGAGTCGCCACCTAAATATTTTTGAGAAATTTAGGAAACCCATGACTCATGCCAAAGGTCACTAATCCGTCATCACCAAGATTGTCTCGGTTCGGGAACTTAGGTACGAGGGGGGAAGGTCATGAATACATTTGAGCACCCCCGCTCACCTGATCAAAGATCGACCTCTACTAATTGTGATATGATTTTTATCAATATTATATGCACTTGTTCCGATTTATTAGGCTAGCATTATTATGTGATGCGCACAAGCAAGTATAGACTAAATCGCAAGAATTGGAACATTTTGAGTTATGTTTGTTTTTGAAAATTGTTTCGAAATATGTACCACTCAAAAAAGTGACTGCATATGCACATTACTCAAATTATTCCAATTCAAGCAATTAGCTCAAGATCTACAGTATTCAAACAATTAACAAGTAAACATTTAGCCTCATGTCAAGCATGCTAGATATGGCAGTCGCTCACACTCATGCAAGTATGCTAAAACACTAAAAACTCACCTAGTACTCCAAGCCAAAATAAACAAAAGAGTTAGAAAAAATGCATGATTCCTAACTTATGCAATATGACTAATATAGTACATATGATATGAAATTAACTAGGTTCGGCTACTAATATGACATATGAATTGATTTGATAACATGCGGTCTAAGCACATATTCAAAGAAGTATTGAAACAACAATGTAGTTAGAATGATGAACCGAGCCTCGGTGCATGCAATACAAATGGATGGATGCAAACATGCGATATGCTAATTGAAACGTGATGCTCCTAATCTAACCATCAAAAGCGGATAAATAAAAGGAGAAAGACGGGGTTGGAAGACATAGACATTATTACAACATTACGCTCACGAAGGAGAGTCTCAATGAAATAAACTAAGCTAAGCTAAGCTAAGCTAATCTAAGCTAATTAAGCTAACCAATTATTACAAACTGAAATGAAATAAACTAGCTAAGCTATTTAACTAATTATTACAACAAATTAATTAACTAGTTAACTGACTAATTAAATAATTACAATGCAAGTGCAATTAAGATAAGTAATTAAACTAACCAACTAACTACTACACCTTGGGAAACGAGGGATGTGCATGCGCATGCTCGGTTTCCACTTGAAAAGACCACCATTTTGCTTTCGAATGCCTCTGTTTGCACAGTTGAATACCAATACTGTTGCTCACTCTGCTCTGACTTACCAACACTCTGCTGAGTTTTGTATCAGTGGCTGGCCGGCTGTGGACCCGCCCGAACGTCCCAGGAAAATCCCTTTTTGTTCAATGGGCTTACTACAGTTCGGACTCAATGTCACGGTTCTTAATCTGATCTTGCAAAGTGCAATGCGAGATTGATAAATCACCAAAGAGTCCAAGTCTGGCAAATCATTTTGAAAACTAGTTTTTGTAAAGAAGTGCCAAACATAGACTGCTTTGCTAGATACAGAGTCACCACCTAAATGTTTTTATTTTGGGAAATTTAGGAAACCCTGACTCGTGCCTAAGGTCACGTGTCCGTCATCACCACAATTGCCTCTACTCGAGAACTTGGGTATGATTGGGGAAGGTCATCTATGAGCACCCCCGCTTGCCCGACCAAAGATCGGCCTTTACTAACATGATATCTTGTTTTTGAAAACACATGCGCTCTTATTCCGATTATTAGCCTAGGATTACTATGTGATGCGCACATCATACAAGTATAGACTAGATCGCCTAATTTGGAGCAAAGCATCGCACATCCGTTTGTTTGGAAATGGTTTGAAGTTTGCTACTCGCAAGTAGGCTAAAACACGGATTTCAATGAATCGTTCCAATTCAAGTAATCCAACCTTCACCCACAGGCATTCAGGCAGTTATATCACATAAGCAAATAGCCTCATGGCAAGCATGCTATCATGGCAGTCACTCACACACATGCAAGGATGCTAAAGCATAAACACTCACCGAGTACTCCAACCCAAAACAGAAACTAGTTAGTAACCAATGCATGATCCTAGTTCATGTTAAGATGGCTAATGCAACACATGCAAAATGCAACTAGAAATAGGCTCGGCTATTCTGAGATGGCATATGATATGCTACAGTTGGTACATGTATTCAACTTGGTATTGTAGTACAATGCAGTTAGTCTGATGCGCCGAGCCCGGTGCATGCAAGACGGATAAATGAATGCAAACATGCGAAGCATAAGGATGCTAATTGAAACATGCCCTAAAACTAACCATCGTAAGCTGGTAAATAAAAGGGAGAAAGAAATGGAGATTGGAAGACATGCATCATACCCACACACACTTATTACAAAATTGTGCCCTCTCGACGAAGGATCCGAATGATTAATACAAAACCAACTAGCTAATCTAAGCTAATCTAATTAAACTAGTTATTACACTATAAAATGAATAACAAGCTACAGCTAATTATTACACAACTCTAACTAATTAACAAATTAACTAAGTTAGTAATTGAATAAGCATGTAAACTATATGAAATAAGCTGCCTCAAATCGCCTTTGATGACGGCGATGCGTGCGGCCACCTCGGCGAAAATCCATCGCGATGCCCAGATTTGCCTTTTGTTTGCAATCGTCTCGTAACACCGCAAAAGCTCCGTATATCAAACTCCATCATGGGAATCAGAGGAGGGTGCCGACCGCTTGTTGAATTGGAGACCATCTGCCGACCACTTTCAGGTCGAAAACCGTAAAGTGGTCGCCACCACTTTATCCGTTGGTCGACTAGTTTCGCCGCACTCGCTTGTCGCAACAGAGAGCAAGAAAGGGCATGGCAAAGTATTTGCAACACATGTATGCACAACCACCCTCCCTCTCATTACATAAGCTCAACGGGGTGTGGTTCTTGGCCCTCGGGCCAGCAATCACGCATCTCGGTGCATGATGGCTGAGGAGCGAAATGGCACAACTCAATATGAAATGAATGCACGCACGGACACATAAAGCCTAAAACTCCATCATGTATAGTCAAGAGTGTCGGCGACCGAGAGTTGAGGCACGTTTCATCACTTCGAGTATGAAACGTCCCTCGTTTCTCGTGTTTGGACTAACTCCTATTCCAAACACAATGCAACCAATAACATGTCATGGCATACACAATGCGACTCAAGCATGCGAACATACAATGCAATGAAACAAGCACGTGAACAAGATGCAAGGGACAAGTATGAAAACATGCAATGCAACATGAACAACTTAACAAGGCTAATGGCATGCTCAATGCACATGCATACATACTCAATGCAAGATGACACAGCATGCAATCAATGTGAACAACAACTAGCATACACAATGCAAATGGACGTGGCATACACAACGCAATGAACCACATGGCATACACAATGCTCGATGGACTTAAACCAAACTGGATTGACCTTAGTCATGCCCAAATCAGTGGCCATACATGCTAAGATGGAAACTCAAAATGCTATACAAACATGCATGCATATTGGCCCAAGCTCGAGGCACAAAATACAACTCTCCAAAGGCACTGAAATGATGAAACATGGGGTACAATGGCATATGCTCTAGCACTGAAATGGCATGCAAAATGACTTCGAATCATGTGAACAACCCATGTAATGCATGTTGAAAAGCTCAAGGCCGGGTTAGTGAAGTGTATTACACTAGAGGCATGCAAGACAATGCTCAAATGGCCAAACCAACCCCAAATAGACCCTATGTAGGCCAAAACAAAGAGCAAAGATGGGTTGAGATGATGGCTTGAAAGGCACAAAAATGAGGCTCATGTAATGGCTCACAAATAGGGCATAAAGGCACAACCCTCAAGAGTACTTAAGGAGTGGAAAATATGGAAGTATAACAGCCCTACATGCTCTGAAGTATCATTCTCAATGATGCCAAAACATGCAAATACCTCAAGTTAAGTACGCAAGAGGCCTCAAATTCAAAGTCGGGTCAAGGCTATTACACTACAAGCATGCATGACAAGCATCATTCACCAAGAAGACTCAAAACAAAGCTAAGATATCCCAAAATAAGAACAAAATCATGCTAGAGCATAGCCAAAATATGCTAAGATAATGAGCCAAAACATCATGCAAACAAAGCTAGTCAACAAGATTTACACTACAAGCATATGCAGCATGCAAGAGGCTACCCAACCAATAAAAACAGAGTCATGACATGTCAAATGATGGCCAAAAATCTACTGAAATGGAGCCAATACATGCTAGAAAGACATGCTACTTTGATGAGCCACAAATGGGAATATACTACACATACGAGAAGCAAACACAAGGTGGCCAAACCAGCCATGGAAAGAGCTAAGGCAGGCCCTAAAAGTCATGAAAAAGTGCCTGAACCAAGCCTTGAAAGTATGAAGATGCATGCTCCTTTGATAGGCCAAAAATGCAAGCAAACAAAACAAGAAGAGAGAGGGTCACCCCCCTCTGATTTAAGGCCTCAAAACCACATACCTACCACTGAAAATCCACTGGATTTTAGTGGCTAGGAGGCCAAGAAAGGACTAGCTCAAAGGCCTTAAGGCATGGCACAAAACAAGGCCAAGCAAGGCATGCAAAAGGGTAGAAGACCCTTAACACCAAAAGCACCTTAAACAAACATGTTAAGGAATAAAAAAAAGTGCTTTTTGTAGTTTAATGTTAAGCCAAGAGAAGCATGCAAATATGGCTAAGAGAGTGATCAAAATGGAGCTAAAAGGAAGGAAAAGAAGGTTACCCTTTAAGCACTGCAATGCCAGCAAATTTCTTGAGCCAAAACCACCTCTTGAGCTCCCTCAAGACCCTCCAAAGAACAAAGAACAAGGTAAGAGTGTTTAGCTAGGTGGTTGTGTGCACAAATGTGAAGCAATGCACCAATATAGAGAGAGAAAGAGAGGAATATAGAGAGAATGTAAGACTATGCTCCCAGCCAAAAATCAGAACCCTCACAATGAAGAGAGGGCCCCTCTCTTATAGAAAAAAAAAGTTAAAGCTTCTTAAAGAAGCTAAAACTTGGATGCAATCCCTCCATACACGCATGGAGGATACAACTGGCCCTCTAGTCGGCACAGCTGGCATCCACACCGCCAAAATAGGGAAAGTCATGACAACTTGAAGTGTTTGGCCGACCACCGCAAGCGGTCTCCCAGGTACAAAAGTGGTCGGTGGGGGGAAATAGTGGTCTCCACACTAAAAGGAAGCTAATGGTGTGGTGGGAGACCAGAAAAGGTGGCCCAAAGACCAAGAAAACCAGTTTCCCGACTAGAAAATTGTCTGGCGAGAAGAAAAGTGGCCTCCAAGGGAAAAAAATTGGTCTCCCATCCTCGTACCAGCTTCCAAACAATGAATACAAGATTTTTACCAAAAACAAACCAAAATGGATGCAAGACGAGAGTTTGGGAGGCAAAGCGCACAGCTGGAAGCCTCAAAAACTAGCTGTCGAGCGCCAAAAGTGGTACACGACCACAAAAGTGGCCTCCTGGACCACAGTGTCCCTCTAGGAAGAGGAAGCAAGGTATGGTTCAAAAACCAAGCCAAACGGAGAATGTTAAGCAGTCCCAAGACAAGGCGTGCGACCGAAGGCTCCAAAAACCAGAAACTAGTCTCCAAACAGAAAAAGTGGTCTACGACCACGGAAAGTAGTCTACGACCACAGAGAGATGGTCTACAAGACCTCTCCCTCCCTCCGGGAAGGGAAACAAGGCTTGGTCCGCAAACTGAGCCGAAGCACAAAAAGTTCAGAGACCAGGAGGCAATGCTCTCAGCTAAAACTTCGAAGTTCGAAACGAGCACAACACGCACTATCACCGAGAGCTCAATCGATGACGTCTGAGTCTTAAGGTCGGTCAAAAATGGGGTGTCTACACCGGCCATTGGTAAAGGTTGCCGACCACCAGTCGGCCATGGTTGAAGGTTGCCGGCCACGGATGGTGGTCTGCCAGCTATGGAAAGTGGTCTGCCGGCCACTGCTGCACATTTTCATCCTGTTGCAACAGAGGACAAATAGAGCATATATAGGATATTTCAAGGGTTTGTTTGCACACTTTGCCTCTCATTTTCATGGAAAAATCAAAGAAGGGACAAAATTTGGTTCACAAACCATCAATCAAGCAATTTCGTTGCATGATGGCTTATAGACCAAAGTGCATGTTTAATAAATGCTCTCAAATAAGACTCTCAACCTTCACCCTATCATGCATGATCAAGGGCAATGGAGACCTAGAAAACTTGGCACATTTCATTACTTTGAGTATGAAATGCCCCAATTTTCCTTGTGTTCAATTAATATTCAATTGAACACACCAAAAACACAATCTAGTTCTTAACTTGCACAATTTTAGTATCAACTTTTAGTTACTCATTTTAATTACCCTTTCATTCTTTAACCAATTAAGTCCATTGGTGAGAAGTCCTCTAAAAGAGAAGGAAGTGTCAAACAAAGAGTAGTTTAAGGCAAGAGAGAGGTTTCATGCCGTTGATAATGAACCCCTAAAAGAGGATTAAACCATTAAACATGGATCTCAATCTCAAGTTCAAACAATCCTAAGGTTGAAACAACCCTCAAAGCAAATAAAGAGTCAAGAAATAAGGAAGGTTGCAGAGATTAATGAGTGCTGAAATTAAGTGAGAAAAACACCAAAACATGCAATCAACTTAAACAATAGGTGTTTAAAGGCCTAAAACACCAAGCCTGTGAAGACACTTACACTCAACCATGAAAAACAAGACTTAAATGACTTAAACAACCCAAAAAAAAGACTAATCAGTCCAAATCAAAGGCTAAAATATGCTGGAATTAAGTTATAAAAGGCTAAAAAATTAAGCTAACACATAGGACTAACTAGGCTAGCAAACAAGACACAAGGAGGAGAGGCTAACCCCTCCAAATTTGGACTTCAAAACAAGATTTTGGCCACTGAAAAAGCTTTGAAATTCAGTGGTAAAAAACCCCCAAAAAAGATGGTTTAAAAGTGAGAAACACAAGTGGAAAGGCCTTGCAAGTAAGGAACATAGAAGGGTGAACCACTCCCTAACCTTAAATGGCTTAAAACCACAAATTTTAACCCACAAAAACTGAGGTTTTACAGCCCAAAAACAGTGGGAAAAAGATAGAAAAACAAGTATGTTAAGCAAAGTAAAAGAGCTAGTATTATACCTCTTGAAGCAAAGATCAATTCTAGGCAACAATTCAAGCCAAAACCAACTTCAAGAGCTCCAAGAAGGTCTCAAGGAACCTCAGTCCAAAGGTGATCAACTTTGATTAAGGAGGAGTAGGCAAAAGTGTAGTGTATATAGGCTAATGTGTAGAAAATTACAAGAGAGAAAGAGAAATGTGGAGAGAGAGAGAGAGAGAGAGAGAGAGAGATAATTTTTGCTTCAAAAATTCTAACCCTCAAAAATAGGGGAGGAGACCCCCTATATATAGAAAACATGGAATTCCCTCAAGGAGATCCAACCCTACACGTGGGGATAGATTCATGCATTTGTGCAAACAGTTGGCACAATTAGCATAAAATATTTGCAAAATACACTGGTGCTCGGCCGACCATCAGTGGTGGCCAGCAAGCCACATCAGTGGCCAGTAACCAAAAAGTGATGGCCGACAGCTCAAAAGGGATGGCTGGTAGGCCGCCAAAGGCTGCAGGTTTGAAAACCAAGGGTTGGTCCAAGAATGAGGCAACAGGTGTGCAAGGTTTGAAAGGCTCGAAAGTGTGGCGTTCCGCTGAGGACTTTGAGCATTTGGCGAGCAAATACACTCATCATCGGGTATGCATGCAAGGACGTCTAAATCAGATAGCCTTTTTAAAATAAATGTAATAACTGTTATACCCTTTGTTATTAATAATAATACGTCTTCTTCTTACTTGCTTGAGTCTTCAAATTTGTGGCATGGTAGATTAGGACATGTTAATTATGGATCTTTGTGTAGATTGATTGATATGGAATGTCTACCTAAATTTGACATTGATTTAAATCATACACGTGAAATTTGTGTTGAGAAAAAATTATCTAAAACTCCTTTTCATTCAATTGAACAAAGTACGGAGCCATTTGAATTAATTCATAGTGATATTTGTGATTTTAAATCAATTTAAACAAGAGGTGGGAAAAAATATGTTATCAGTTTCATAGATGATTATACTAGATATAGTTATGTTTATTTAATTCGAACGAAGGATGAAGCTTTGGAAACTTTTATTCAATATAAGAATGAAGTTGAAATCAACTTGGTAAGAAAATTAAAAAACTAAGAAGTGACAGAGGTGGTGAATATGAATCACCTTTTGGCGATTATAGAATCTCTAATGCATCATTCTTGAACATGTGTTTCCTTATAAAACTGGACAAGAGACTAGTACTAATAAAAGATCTTATGATGATATTACTAGTTATGATCAAGGAGAAGATCAAGAACAAAAGCAAGAGATAGATCAAAATGAGGAAGAGGATCCTAAGCATAGTAAACGTGCTAGAACCTCAAAATCTTTTGGTCCAAATTTTTGTACTTTTTTGTTAGAAAATGAGCCTTTAACTTTCAAAGAAACTATGTCTAGTTCTGAAGCTCATTTATGGAAAAAGGTTGTAAATAGTGAAGTTGAATCCATCTTGCAAAAGCAGACTTAGGAATTGGTGGATTTGCCACCAGGTTGCAAACCTCTTAGGTACAAGTGGATTTTCAAAAGGAAAATGAAAGCGGATGGATCAATTGACAAATATAAGAAAAGATTTGTGGTCAAAGGATATAGACAAAAGAATGTCTTGTTTACTTTGACACATACTCACTAGTTACTAGAATAACATCCATTAGAATGCTAACCGCCATTGCATCTTTGAACAATCCGTAAATTCATCAAATGGATATGAAAACAAATGTTTTAAATGGTGAGTTAGATGAAGAAATTTACATGGAATAACCATAACGATTTTCTATTCCAAGAAAAGAAAAGAAAGTGTGTAAATTGGTTAAATCATTATATGGTTTAAAACAAGCGCCAAAGTTATGGCATGAGAAATTTGGCAAGGCAATGATGTCAAATAGATTTAAAATTAATGAATGTGACAAATGTGTTTATATTAAAAACACTAACAAATGTTATGTAATAGTATGTTTTTATGTAGATGATATACTCATCATAGGTAGTAATAATGACATGATTTACTACCAAAAAAATGTTGAATAAACATTTTGATATGAAGGACATGGGGATTGCTGATGTAATTATTGGTATGAAAATTACCAAAACATCAGAAAGATATGCTTTGTCACAATCACATTACATTGAGAAAATACTTGACAAATTCAGTAAAGATGATGATCATCTTGCTAGAACACTTGTGGATGTTAATTTATTCCTTTCTAAAAATGTACATGAAATTATTTCTCAATTAGAGTATGCCCAAATTATTAGAAGTTTAATGTACTTAATGAACTGCACGCGCCCAGATATAGCTTATGCAGTAAGTAAATTAAGTAGATATACAAGTAATCCAGGAGTAGAACACTGGAAATCTATTATAATGGTTCTAATGCCTCAAATTTATTTGTAACATTGGGCTAAATTATACTAGATATCCAGTAGTACTTGAAGGATACTGTGATGCAAATTGGGTATCGGATACTAGAGACTCAAAATCCACCAGTGGGTATGTCTTTACTTTTGCTAGGGCAGCTGTATCTTGGAAATCTTCCAAATAGACTTGCATTGCTAGGTCTACTATGGAATCAGAATTTATAGCTTTACATAAAGCTGGGAAAGAAGCAGAATGGTTTTCCCATTTCCTTGAAGATATTCCAATGTGACCAACTCGGTGCCTGCTATATGCATACATTGTGATAGTCAATCAGTAATTGGAAGAGCACAAAGTCATATGTATAACGGTAATTCACAACACATTCGTCATTGACATAAAACCATGAGACAACTACTCTCTAATGGAATTATTTCCATTGAATATATGAAGTTTAAAGACAACATAGCGGATCCACTAACTAAAGGGTTAGCAAGAGAGTTAGTTAAAAATTCATCGAGGGGAATGGGACTTAAGCTTATTAAATAAGAGTTACTACAACGGCAACCCAACCTAGTTGTCAGGAGATCCCAAGATCTAGGTTCAAAGAGAGAATCGAGTTGTGTATGACTCATAAGGATCACTAGGGAGTCAAACTCCTACCCATTTCTCTGATAACATAGTGATGTCTCGCAAGCTTTTAGGTTAAGTAATACTTTTAATGATTCTTATATCTAGGAATACCTAGTGGAGTATAGCAGGATACTCTTCATAAGAATCACCTATATGAGTGTGAACTGGGCCGGTTCTATGAAGATTTGTAAAGGGTTACAATTTTCTAGAGCACTCACAAAAGACTAGGTTGTTCAGGGCCAAAATGAACACAATAGTGAGAACTAAACTATGTCTGGTAATATATTGTGTGAGTTTTATTGTCTTGGTTTACACAAATGGCTGAATAGTTTAAGACATCATGTTCACTGGTTAGCTAGTAAATTCGATAGTATCTCACAAGGAAAGGTTCAAAGCCAAAAGCTACCTATCCTTTGTTGAATATCACCGATTTTTGTACTCTCTGTAATTAGATTATGTTGTTGCATTTTCTTTTGGTCAAATTCCATTCATGTAGGAGATTGTTGGAATTATGGTTTTTTATAGGCTTATTTTGGACCAACATTGAGCCTCAATTTGAGTGGGTCCCACATGTCTTTTGGGATAGATCCAAGGAGGTGGTGTGTTCCTTTCCATATGGCAAGTCACATGATGAAGACGGTTCATCAAAACTATTTATGAGTGAATGAGAAGTTGACGCTGCTGGAAGTTCGTGAAATGGACAATTAAAGAAGTAAAATGTGGATTTTCTTGAAATGGATTGTCCTACATTGAAACTTAAAGAGAACTTATGTGTGTATATAAGTTCTAGGTGGGAATACTTGGGTTGGGCCCTAAGGGGCACCCCAAGTTTGTAGAAGGGAGGAGTTATGGACAGAGTGGGCTTTGGCTCAAACCACCACACATGCGTGCACTCCATCGCTGTCGTTCGTCGGACCGGCTGGCTGTGCCGGGCATGGTTGTGCGTTGCGGGTTGGGTTGGGTCGGGTTGGGTAGGTCATAATATTAATTTTTTGGACAAAATTTATTTTCCAAAAAACTTCTTGCAAGAAAATTATTTTTTCTAAATGAAATTAATTCAAATTTTGTGCCAAATTTGAATTCAATTTTCTGTCCAAAACAGTGCCTCCTCCAATCCAATTCCAGCAGTCCTGTAGATAGATTCAAACTGTGCACCAAACAAGTTCAATTTCAAACCATACCTGTTCAGTTTGAATCATACCTGTTCGATTTGAAAACCTATCTGTTCGGTCCTTCCAAAGGGTCACCAGTTTGCTATAAATAGAGACCTCCTTCCAGCAGATTTTTACATTTGGAAAATTCATATTCTCTTCCCTTTTTTTTCTCTTTATATGCATTGTTCTTCATACTAGGTTTTGTAGACAAAATTTTGAGAGTTTAGAGCACATGTTCTAGTTCGCCATACAGATTGTTTGGAGTGTTACTACAATCTGTGTAGATCATTGTATCCTGGGAGATAGACACCATTTATCCGTATGCACCGAAGCGAGGTGAATCTGTCTTAAGGATAGAGTATCACACACTCGACTTGATCAATTTTGTACTTATACATGTCGGTAAATAAATTTTGTAAGTAATTTATTTTATTTGTTTGATTTGGTTTCTAATTATTTATTTTACACAAAAAATTGTTCTAACAATAACTACATAATCTCCTTGTGGTTCATGGATTGAAGTGTACCGTTAAGTCGTTAACAATTTAATAAAAAAGACTAAAATATCCTTATATTTTCGTCATTTATTTGGAAGGCAAAGTGTACTTTAATCCTTTGTACTTTATTTCATATACAATTTATTCCCTTGAATCCCCCTTATGTCT
Organism: Camellia lanceoleosa; assembly: GCA_025200525.1. Taxonomy (NCBI): domain Eukaryota; kingdom Viridiplantae; phylum Streptophyta; class Magnoliopsida; order Ericales; family Theaceae; genus Camellia; species Camellia lanceoleosa. Next base: position 93,211,022 of record CM045771.1, read on the forward strand.
GCCACATGCTTCACATTTGTTGTTGAGTGGAATGGAATATTTAATGATGTGCTTCAGTTCACAAACCACAAGAGAATTATGTGATTATTTCCAAATGTTAGGAAAGTAAACCGCACATAACCCAAACCAGATGAGGGTAAAAAGTGAAGTTTGCCCAAACATATGTTTTGGTCAATTTAGTTTGTATTGATGTAAAAATTTAGGATACTAAAATAGGCCATGCGCTATAAAAATAGCTTCAAAATCAAAATTTTACATGCTCAGTTTGGTTCTATCGATTTTTTTTACACAACTAGTTAGTGCTAGTGCTAGTGCTAGTGTTTATGTCTTATAAAAAAAGCGGGGCGAAAATAAATAAATAAATAATTCTAGTCTTTGGCAATGGCAACCACATTAAAAACAAATAATTTTGGGGTTAACTTAAAAACATAAAGTTACGTACAGGAAAGGGTAGGTAACAATTATTGTTGACAGTTAAAGAAACTTTATATTTTGCTCGATTCAGTTTGCAATGTAAAAATTTATGATATCAAAATAGACCATACGTTGTAAAAAAATAGACTCAAAATTGAAATTTTGTAGGCACAGCTTGGTTCTTCCGGTTTTCTTTTTACACTCCTCGTGGTAGTGTTTATGCATTATAGAAAAAGCAGGACAAAAGAAATTAAAAAATTCTACCCTTTGGCAATAGCAACCACATTAAAAAATAATAATTTTGGGGTCAACTTAAAAATGTATGTAAGTTACGATAGGAAATGGTAGGTAGGAATTATTGTTGGCAATTAAAGAAGCTTTCCTTATCTAATCAATTGACATTAATTATAGCAATCTTTTAGATTTTTAAATTAAATAGTTGTAATCTCATACAATTAAATTGTAATGGTCCAAGAAGGCACCTATCAAATTAGAACAATGTTAGGGATACAAAAAATATTATAAAAAATTTGACCAAACACTCACATGGGTGTGAGTGGAACCCGAACTAATTATTTTATCAGTAATGATTGGTAGTTCGAATTTTCATAACCCAAATAGCTCGAATAAAATGGCGCTGCCTTTGATACATTTGATTCATTCGAGTTACACAAATTCGAGTTACCAAACATTTTTCTTATTTTATAGAAATTCGAGGTCGGTAACATTTGAGTAATGCTTGAAATATCAAAATTTCTATCCATGTAAAACATTTAATAGATATTTTGGGGCCTCTAAACATTTCTCGTAACATCAAATTAAGGCTTGTAACTTACCTATAAAAAGCCTTGGGTCCCAACTGAAACCATCATTAAACAATTCTATCTATGACAGCTACTAGCGTTGGTCAGTTTGTTCTCTTCTGTTTAGTCTTCTTTATCCTGTTGGTTGGCCATGAAGGTAAGTATGTTTGCTATCCTGTTTAGTCTTCCTTATCCTTATGCTTACCATTTCCTCGTGGAAAATACAAATGTTGGTGCTGCCAAACTGTATTCCCGCTTAAATTTTGTTTTAGCAATCACTCTGACTGTGAGAGCAGTTGCCCTCCTCAACCTCAATTTGTCACCAATCCATGATGCTCTAATTATATTATTGTCCATCCAAACAATAATGCTAAATATAATTTAGTCATGGATGTCCCTTTTTCAAGGTTTTGAATACTATTGTTCATCTTAATAATAATGCCAAATATAATTTAGTCATGAATGTCCCATTTTCAAGGTTTTGAATACCAAGAAAAGAAAAGAAAAGAAAGTGTGTAAATTGGTTAAATCATTATATGGTTTAAAATAAGCGCCAAAGCAATGGCATGAAAAATTTGACAAGGCAATGATGTCAAATAGATTTAAAATTAATGAATGTGACAAATGTGTTTATATTAAAAACACAGACAAATGTTATGTGATAGTATGTTTTTATGTAGATGATATGCTCATCATAAGTAGTAATAATAACATGATTAAACTACCAAGAAAATGTTGAATAAACATTTTGATATGAAGGACATGAGGATTGCTGATGTAATTCTTGATATGAAAATTACCAAAACATTAAAAGGATATGCTTTGTCACAATCACATTACATTGAGAAAATACTTGACAAATTTAGTAAAGATGATGATCATCTTGCTAGAACATCTATGGATGTTAATTTATTCCTTTCTAAAAATATACAGGAAAGTATTTTTCAATTAGAGTATTCCCAAATTATTGGAAGCATAATGTACTTGACGAACTGCACTCGCCCAGATAAAACTTATTCAGTAAGTAAATTAAGTAGATATATGAGTAATCCAGAAGTAGAACACTGGAAATCTATTATAAGGGTTCTAAGATGCCTCAAATTTACTCGTAACATTGGGTTAAATTATACTAGATATCTAGCAGTACTTAAAGGATACTGTGATGCAAATTGAGTATCGGATACTAGAGACTCAAAATTCATCAGTGGGGATGTCTTTACTTTTGGTGGGGCGGTTGTATCTTGGAAATCTTCTAAACAGACTTGCATTGCTAGGTCTACTATGGAATCAGAATTTATAACTTTACATAAAGCTGGGAAAGAAGCAGAATCGTTTCACTACTTCCTTGAAGATATTCCAATATGGCCAAAACTGGTGCCTGCTATATGCATACATTGTAATAGTTAATCAGCAATTGGTAGAGCACAGAATCATATGTATAACGGTAATTCACAACACATTCGTTGTCAACATAAAACCGTGAGACAACTACTCTCTAATGGAATTATTTCCATTGAATATGTGAAGTCTAAAGACAACATAGCGGATCCATTAACCAAAGGGTTAGCAAGAGAGTTAGTTGAGAATTCATCGAGGGGAATGGGACTTAAGCTTATTAAATAAGAGTTACTACAACGGCAACCTAACCTAGTTGACTGGAGATCCTAAGATCTAGGTTCAAAGGGACAACGGAGTTGTGTATGACTCATAAGGATCACTGGGGAGTCAAACTTTTACCCATTTATATTATAAAATAGTAATGTCTGCAGCGTTTTACGTTAAGTAATAATTTTAATGATTCTTATATCTAGGAATACCCAGTGGAGTATGGCAGGATACTCTTCATAAGAATCACCTATATAAGTGTGAACTGGATCGGTTCTATGAAGATTTGTGAAGGTTTACAATTCTCTAGAGCATTCATGAAAGACCATGTTGTTCAGGGTCAAAATAAACACAATAGTGAGAACTAAACTGTGTCTGGTAATATACTGTATGAGTTCTATTATCTTGGTTTACACAAATGGCTGAATAGTTCAAGACATCATGTTCACTAGTTAGCTAGTAAATTCGATAGTGTCTCATAAGGAAAGGTTCAAAGCCAAAAGTTACCTATCCTTTGCAGAATATCACTGATTTCTGTATTCTCTGTAATTAGATCATGTTGTTGTTGCACTTTCTCTCCGTCAAATTCCATTCATGTGGGGAATTATTGGAATTATGGTTTTTTATAGGCTTATTTTTAGCCAACTTTGAGCCCAAATTTGAGTGGGTCCCACACGTCTTTTGTGATGGGTCCAAATAGGTGACGTGTTCCTTGCCGCATGGTAAGTCACACGGCGAAGACGGTTTATCAAAATCATTTATGAGTGAATGGGAAGTTGACGACGTTTTCGGGTTCGTGGAATGGACAATTAAATAAGTAAAATGTGGATTTTCTTGAAATGGATTGTCCCACATTGAAACTTAAAGAGAACTTATGTGTGTATATAAGTTCTAGGTGGGAATACTTGGGTTGGGCCCCAAGAGGCACCCCAAGTTTGTAGAAGGGAGGAGTTATGGACAAAGTGGGCTTTGACTCAAACCACCACACACGCGTGCGCAGCATTGCCATCGTCTGGCCGACCGGCCAACGTAAGGGCACAGCCAGGGTTGGGTCAGTCGGGTTGGGTTGGTCCTAATATTAATTTTTTGGAAAAAATTTATTTTTTAAAAAACTTCTTGTCGGGAAATTATTTTTTCTATATGAAATTAATTCAAATTTTGTGCCAAATTTGAATTCAATTTTCTGTCCAAAACAGTGCCTCCTCTGATCCAATTCCAGCAGTCTAGCAGATAGATTCAAATTGTGCACCGAAGAGGTTCAATTTCAAACCATACATGTTCAGCTTGAATCATACTGCTCACTTTGAAAACCTATCTGCTTGGCCCTTCCAAAGGGACACCATTGCTATAAATAAAGACTCCCTTCCAGCAAATTTTCGCATCCGGAAAATTCATATTCTCTTCCTTTTTTTTGCTCTCTATATGCATTGTTTTTCATACTAGTTTTTTAGACAAAATTCTGAGAACACAGATTCTAGTTCGCCGTATAGATTATTTGGAGTGCTACTACAATCTGTGTAGATCATTGTATCATGGGAGATAGACACCATTTATCCGTAAGCACCGAAACGGGGCAAATCTGACTTAAGGACAGAGTATTCCACACTCGACTTGATCAATTTTGTACTTATACACGTCGGTAAATAAATTTTATAAGTAATTTATTTTATTTGTTTGATTTGGTTTCTAGTTATTTATTTTACACACAAGATTGTTCCAACAATAATTACATAATCTCCTTGTGGTTCGTGGAATGAAGTGCACTGTTAAACCGTTAACAATTTAAAAAAAAAGACTAAAATATTCTTATATTTTCGTCATTTATTTGGAAGGCAAAGTATACTTTAACCCCTTGTGCTTCATTCGATATACAATTATTCCCTTGAACCCCCCGTACATCTGCCACATACTTCACATTTGCTGTTGAGTTGGACGAAATATTTAATGATGCGCTTCAGACCACAAACCACAAGAGGGTTATGTGGTTGTTTCCAAATGTTAAGAAAGTAAACCGCACATAACCCAAACTAGATGAGGATAAAGAGTGAAGTTTGCCCAAACATATGTTTTGGTCAATTTAGTTTGTATTGATGTAAAAATTTAGGATACTAAAATAGTTATAGCTTCAAAATCAAAATTTTACCTGCTCAGTTTGGTTCTATCGATATTTTTTACACAACTAGTTAGTGCTAGTGCTAGTGATAGTGTTACTGCTAGTGTTTATGTGTCACAAAAAAAAAAAAAAACAGGGCGAAAATAAATAAATAAATAATTCTAGTCTTTGGCAATGGCAACCACATTAAAAACAAATAATTTTGGGGTCAACTTAAAAACAAAAAGTTACGTACAGGAAAGGGTAGGTAACAATTATTGTTGATACTTACCCAAAAAACAATCATTGTTGACAATTAAAGAAACTTTATATTTTGCTCGATTCAGTTTGCATCAATGTAAAAATTCATGATATCAAAATAGACCATACATTGTAAAAAATAGACTCAAAATTGAAATTTTGTAGGCACAATTTGGTTCTTCCGGTTTTCTTTTTACACTCCTCGTGCTAGTGTTTATGTATTATAGAAAAGGTGACAAAAGAAATTAAAAATTCCACTCTTGGCAATAGCAACTAGGTGTGCGAAAAGTGTCGGTACGGTTTGAGAGAAAAATAGAAACCGTATGGCGGGTGGCGGATTGATAAAAGTGTCACTAGAATTTGCCATTTTTCTTATCAAAAACCGGCGGTTCGGTTGGCAAATAATGGCGGATTTACCTTGGCGGTTCGGGCGGATTGGCGGTTTATAAAAAATATAATTCAAATTACAAAACTTAAACCAAAAAGTAAAACAAAGACGAGAAATACTGTGATGTTAAGCATCTTGTGAAGCTTTCTTCTGATGCAGCAAGTGTAGCAACAACATGGTAATATCAACGACTATGCCATCAGTTCATTACAAGCATTTGTGGAAGCTACAATGATCAAATACAATACATAAAATTAATATCATTCAGGGTTTACAATATATTGAAAATGTTTACTGTTGAAAAGTATTTAGATTGAAAAAATGAGCTGATGCAAGTTTGCAACATGGCCAGAAAAAAAAGAAAAAAAGAAAAAAAAGATTGAAAAGTGAATTGGAATCCAACTTTATTTTGGATTACTGACATCTTGAATTCCCCTCGAGCAGTAATGTAATACTATATTCTAAGGTATAGAACAGCAAGCAAACTTAAGTAAAAAAGAATTTTTAGAATCTTATAAAATATGATTTAATAGCGGTGCGGGTCGGTGCGGTTTGGAAGAAAAATAGAAACCGGCGGATTGATAAAAGTGTCACTAGAATTTGCCATTTTTCTTACCAAAAACCGGCGGTTCGATTAACAAATAATAATGAATTTGCTTTGGCGGTGCGGCTCGGTACGGTTTCGGCGGTATTATACACACCCCTAATAGCAACCACGTTAAAAAATAATAATTTTGGGCTCAACTTAAAAACGAAAGGTAAGTTACGTATGGGAAATGGTAGGTAAGAATTATTGTTGGCATTTAAAGAAGCTTTCCTAATATAATCAATTGACATTAATTATAGCAATCTCTTAGATTTTTAAATTAAATAGTTGTAATCTCATACAATTAAATTGTAATGGTCAAAAAAGGCACCATCAAATTAGAACTATGTTAGGGATACAAAAAATATTATAAAAAATTTGACCAAAAACTCACATGGGTGTGAGTGGAACCCAAACTAATTATTTTATTAATAATAATTGGTAGCTCGAATTTTTATGGCTTAATGATTCAATAAAACGCGGCTGCCTTGATACATTTGATCCTTCGAGTTACACAAATTCAAGTTTCCAAACATTTTTCTTATTTTATAGAAATTTTGAGGTCGGTAACATTTGAGTAATGCTAGAAATATAAAAATTTCTACCCATGCAAAACATTTAATAGATATTTTGGGGCCTCTAAACATTTCTCGAAACATTTATCATCAAATTAAGGCTTGTAACTTACCTACAAAAAGCCTTGCGTCCCAACTGAAACCATCATTAAACAATTCTATCTATCACTACAACAAAAAGCACCAATGGCGACTAAAAAAATGAATTTCGTCGCTGAAAGTTGCACAAATGGCGACTAAATCCATTTTGGTCGCCAAAACTGAAGACTTTTGGCGACTAAAACCATTTAGTAGCCAAATGTATATGTATTGGCGACTAAAAATCAGTTTGGTCTCCTATTATATGGGTTTCAGCGACTAACACAATTTTCGTCGCCAAAAGTGATGGTTTTTGCCGACCAAAACAATTTAGTAGCCAAAGGTGCTGGTTTTGGCGACTAAAAAGCAAATTGGTTGCCGATTGTAGGTGTTTTGGCGACTAAAAACAGATTAGTCGCTGAAAGTGAAGCTTTTTGGCTACAAAAAAAAAATTTAGTAGCTAAAAACTGAGTATTGGCGACTAAAATTCAGTTTAGTAGCCAAAAGGGGACGTTTTTGGCGACTAAAAACAGGTTTAGTCGCCAAAAGGTGTGTTTTTAGGCGCAACATTTTTTTTAGCGACTGCAAAATTAATTAGTAGCCTTAAATTGTAGAATTGGCAACTAAATAATGGATTTAGTCGCCAAAAGTGAGCTAATTTTTTTTTAATAAATAATTTATTTTTTACATAAATTATATTGAATATATATAATTATATTTATTTATATAGTTTTGTATTAATACTGGTGAAAGTAATATATAAATAATATAAGTTACAATTATATTCATGTGATGGTTGAGTGGCATAGGGGGTGGCGTGTGTTATTAAGCCTTGGAACCTGGAGGTCGTAGGTTCGAAGCGTGGGAGATCCTGAGGCACAGTGGGTAATTTTTTTTTTTTTTGAAAAATGCTTTTGGCAACAAAATACTGTGGTCGTCAAAAAGAGTTACAATTGCCGACGAAAAAGTAGTCGCCAATTGTATAAATAAAAAAAAATCACTATTGGCGACTAAAACTTTAGTCGCTAAATGTATAATTCCAAAAATGGAATTGACTATTGGTGACAAATTCTTTAGTCGCTGAAGACCTGTCTATTGGCGACTAACAGTTTTTTTAGTCGCCAAAGGTATTCGCGACAAAACCGGCGACTAAAATATTTAGTCGGGAAAAGTGAAAATTCGACATTTGGCGACTAAAAAAGAACTTTTGGCGACTAAAAATTTAGTCGCCAAAAGTGTATTTTTTTTGTAGTGTATGATAGCTACTAGCGTTGGTCAGTTTGTTCTCTTCTGTTTAGTCTTCTTTATCCTGTTGGTTGGTCATGAAGGTGAGTATGTTTGCATTTTTTCTAATTATACACAAAAGATCAAGAAATATTATTAACCAAGTTTATTATAATTCATATATATATATATATATATTTGTCTTTTTATGTATGTGCAATTTAATCAACACTACTGGAAGCAAAAGATCTAACTGAGGAGTCTATCTTGTAAAAAAAAAAAACATAAAAAGGATGCATACTCTTCATTCTTAATAAGAATGTTTACAATGCAGGAAATGACGTGTGTAGCAGCTAAGATGAAGATGGGTTTTTTAAATCAAATTCAAATTTATAGTTAAGTGCAGCTAATTACGTGTCTTCCAAATTGGGTTGGAAAATAGTTATCCCTTATGCTTACCATTTCCTCGTGGAAAATACAAATGTTGGTGCTGCCAAACTGTATTCCCGCTTAAATTTTGTTTTAGCAATCACTCAGACTGTGAGAGCAGTTGCCCTCCTCAACCTCAATTTGTCACCAATCCATGATGCTCTAATTATATTATTGTCCATCCAAACAATAATGCTAAATATGATTTAGTCATGGATGTCCCTTTTTCAAGGTTTTGAATACTATTGTTCATCTTAATAATAATGCTAAATATAATTTAGTCATGAATGTCCCTTTTTCAAGGTTTTCAATACCTGTTGTGGTTGCAATTTTTCTTTTTTCGTTTTTCTTTTTTCATAAACAGCATTTTTATTGATAAATATATGGAAAATAATGTATAGGCCCAATTTTTATGCCGAAACCAACTATGATGTAAGTTGTAAATTGTAATTGGCCATAAACAATTGAGAGTCTCTAGTCGATAAAGTTGGTCCAAGGAGTGTTCGGCAAGTTGGATTTTAGCTGTTTTTTTTTTTTTTTAAGTTAAAATTCATAAAAAAAATAAAATAGGCTAAAATAGTTAACGAAATAAAATGTAACATCGCACCCATAATCATTTCACTTTTCTCTTACAAACATTAAATCTAATTAAAAAAAAAAAAATTAACTATCTTCCCAAATACAAAAATTTTAACCTACTAAAATGAATAATACTAGGGATTATGAAAAAAGTATCATGAAATGCATCCTGAAGATTTTTCATCCTTTGATTAGCATGTGGTGTTTTATTGTATGTATAATCTAGAGGTAGAGAAGCTTTCATGATCATCTTCCTGATATTTTTTTCATAATACCTAACATTATTCTAGTAAAATAATTAAAAACTAAAATAGCCTACTAAAATAGTAACTTTCCAAACACCTACTATATTCACTAAATCTGGCAATCACCCTCAAATATTAGCATTAAAAGAAAGAAAGAAAATCAAAAGAGTTAATTACACTAGTAGTCCCCAAAGTATGTGTTCTATTACACTCTAATTCTTCGTTTGTTCATTTTTGTCTTCAGGATATGTAATTTACTACACTTTAATCTCTGATATTAACGCTGTTCAAAATCAGTAATGGGGAGAAGGGGTGTTTTGAAATGGGGGAATTTTAAAAAAGTAGAGAATGATTCCCCCCCCCTCCCCCCCCCCCCAATTAATGAAGCTACAAGATTTATTTGCAAAATTTAATGCATAAATCATTTGTACCTTCATCATTTTATAATATTTTTTCACTCTTCACTTTTTTTGATGTTCTCCCTTTTGAATTTTTTTAAAAAAAAAAATAAAATCAAAATGACCAAATACATATATGGTCACAAAGTATGCATTTTATAGCATTTTGGTTCCTATAATATTCATTTTGTTTCATTTTAATTTCCAAGATATGCATTTTCTTGCACTTTTATTCCCAATATTTTAATTTTGTTACATTTTTTTGGTAATATTCTAAAAATAGCCCTTCTCTTCCCGTTACTGATTTCAAATAGTGCTGATAATAGGGACTAAAGTGTAATAATCACATACTTAGGGATCAAAGTGGAACAATTAAAGATTGGGACTAGAGTGTGACATAAGTATACTTTAGGGACCAATCGTATAATTAACTCAAATTAAAAATGGTAACTGATAATTGTTGGAAAAATGGTTTTATGTAAGGCATATTTTGGGCCAACTTTGAGCCCAAAATAGAGTGGGTCCCAAACGTCTTTTGGGGTGGGTCCGAAGAGGTGAAGTGTTCCTTGCCGCGTGGCAAGTCACACGGTGAAGACGGAACGTCAAAACCATTTATGAGTGAATGTGAAGTTAATGTCGTTTTCAGATTTAACATTAATTTTTATTTAAATAAAATTCATTTGAATTTTTTCAATAAAAATTATTGTGAGAATTTAATTTAATTCTAAAAATTAAATTTTAGGTTCCTTAAAAGATTTCCTAAAATGTGTACCTCTTCATTTATTTATTTATTTAACTATTTCAATAGTTTTATTTATTTATATTTTTGAAATAGTTTAAATAATAAATAAACCTACTATTCCTTTGTTTTGATCAACGGAAACTTTCAGATTTTGTTTTCAAAGTGCTACGGTCAAAACCACTTTTTGAATAGTAGAGGTGCACCTTTTCATTATTTACTTAGACCTGTTCGGGGCAGTGTTTGGTTGCCTATATATACTGCTTAAATCCAAGAATTAATGTGATCCGAAAATTGAGTCTTTGTGATCCAATTCTTACCCGTAAAGTTCAAGTCAGATATTCTGATATTGCTGTCCAAATTTCCTTTTACTGCATTATTTTTACATTTTAGATTTAGGAATAAATATTCAGAGAGAATAGAACACATGTTCTAGTTCGTTGAACAAATTTATTTGAAGTGCATCTATAAACTTGTGAAGATCATTGTATCCTGGGAGATAGACGCCACTCAACTGTAAGCACCGTAGCGGGGCGAATCTGTCTTAAGGACAGAGTGTCACACACTCGACTTGGTCTTGAATTATTTTTTCCGGTTCGATAAATAAATCTGGTATGTTATTTATTTATTTTGTTTGAATTATTTCAGTTATTTTATTTACACAGAAGATTGTTCCAACAATCTTAAGACAGATTCGAATTATTCTGTTTACAGAATTTTTCGTTTGTTTGTTTTTTTTTTTTTTTTCATTCTTCGTAAATAATTTCGAAAGAAAATTATTTTCTGTGGATTTACAAAATAATATTCTGGTTGGAAAAACAAATAGTGATTATATGCTATTTGACAGATAGTAGGAATATCGCTCTTTTCTTTGACAACAACTAGTAGTACGATACTGGTGTCATTAACAATTCAGAATATATTTTTGTGGAATTTGTTCAGAAATTAATTTTGGGTTTTAGAAATTATTTTCTGAGTTTTCATTAATTAAAATTCTGTTTTCAGTATTTTAATTATTGGAGTGTAACAAGAGATTTAAATTTCTGTGTGAAATTAGTTTGGTTAAATAAAATTTTATTTTATTTTCAAATTAATTGCAAAATAAAAGTTATTTTTTTTATTTCTTTTATTTTACAATATTTAATTTCTTGTGTGGAATTAATTTGGTTAAATAAAATTTTATTTTATTTCCAAATTAATTGAAAAATAAAAGTTATATTCTTATTTCTTTTATTTTACAGAATTTTTTTTTTCTGTGTGGAATTATTTTGGTTAAATAAAATTTTATTTTATTTCCAAATTAATTGAAAAATAAAAGTTATAGTTTTTATTTCTTTTATTTTCTGTGTGGAATTAATTTGTTTAAATAAAATTTTATTTTATTTTCAAATTAATTGGAAAATAAAAGTTACATTCTTGTTTCTTTTATTTTTACAGAATTTAATTCTGTGCATTTGGTTTAATTTTCTGTGTAGTGTAAATTCTAATGATAATTTTGTTTTTATAAATTAGAATTGATGGCTACTGAAACAAATGCCCAAACAAGTACTACTGTGGTGGTTGCGATTGCACCAACCCCCTCTCCTGTGATGACAGTACTGGTAAATCACGGTAAAAAGCTAGAGAAGTTCTCAGGAACTGACTTTAAAAGATGGCAACAGAAAATGTTGTTCTATTTTACAACTCTGAACCTAGCTCGTTTTCTCCGTGAAGATGCTCCTATCCTGAAAGAGGATGAAACCGACCGGCAAGTGGTTGCTGCGGTTGATGCTTGGAAACATGCCGATTTCCTTTGCCGGAATTACGTCTTGAACGGACTTGACAACACATTATACAACGTCTACAGTCCAATCAAGACAGTAAAAGAACTTTGGGAATCGTTGGAGAAAAAGTACAAAACAGAAGATGCTGGCTCAAAGAAATTTGTGGTTGGTAGATTCTTGGATTTTGTAATGGTTGATTCAAAAATTGTGATTAGCCAAGCTCAAGATTTCCAACTCATTCTGCATGACATTCACGCAGAAGGTATGTCTCTCAGTGAATCCTTTCAAGTTGCAGCTTTAATTGAAAAATTACCCAAAGGTTGGAAGGAATTCAAGAACTACCTTAAACACAAGCGCAAAGAAATTTCTATGGACGAGTTAATTGTGCGTTTAAGGATTGAGGAGGACAACCGCAATTCTGATAAGCGGGCTAGTAAGAATCTTATGGAGTCTAAGGCAAATGTGGTAGAACATGCTTCAAAAACCAAGAAACGTAAGTCTTCTGGAGAAAGTTCATCACAAGGCTCTAAAGGGGGGGATAATAAAAAGTACAAGTTTAATGGCAAATGTTACATCTGTGACAAAGAGGGACATCGGGCCAAAGATTGCCGTAGCAAAGGCAAAAGTAAGAAAAGAACAAGCAAGAAGCCTGCTCAAGCCCATATGACCGAAGTGGACAATATTTCCAATGGTGTAGATGACATCAATCTTTCTGCAGTTGTTTCCGAGGCAAATCTTGTTGGAAATCCTAAAGAATTGTGGGTGGACACTGGTGCTACTCGCCATATTTGTGCCGACAAAAAGATGTTCACATCTTACTCTACAGTGGACAATGGTGAACAACTTTTTATGGGCAACTCCTCAACTTCCAAAGTTGAAGGACAAGGAAAGATTATTCTCAAGATGACATCAGGAAAGGAACTCACTTTCAACAATGTGCTGTATGTACCGGACATTCGCAAGAATCTTGTTTCCTAATCTTTGTTGAGTAAGAATGGGTTTAGGCTAGTATTTGAGAGTGATAAATTTGTACTTACTAAGAATGGGATGCATGTAGGAAAAGGTTACATGTCTGATGGCCTTTTCAAGTTAAATGTAATGACCGTTGTACCCTCAGTTATTAATAATACTACATCTTCTTCTTACTTGCTTGAGTCTTCAAATATATGGCATGGTAGACTAGGACATGTTAATTATGGATCTTTGCGTAGATTAATTAATATGGAATGTTTACCTAAATTTGACATTGATTCAAATCATAAATGTGAAATTTGTATTGAGGCAAAATTATTTAAAACTCCTTTTTATTCAATTGAAAGAAGTACGAAACCACTTGAATTAATTCAAAGTGACATTTGTGATTTTAAATCAATTCAAACCAGAGGTGGAAAAAAGTATGTAATCACTTTTATAGATGACTATACTAGATATAGTTATATTTATTTAATTCGAACCAAGGATGAAGCTTTGGAAACTTTCATTCAATATAAGAATGAAGTTGAAAATCAACTTGGTAAGAAAATCAAGAAACTTAGAAGTGATAGAGGTGGTGAATTTGAATCACCTTTTGGTGAATTTTGTAAAGAACATAGAATAATTCATCAAACCACCGCTCCTTAATCACCTCAGTAAAATGGAATTACTGAAAGGAAAAATAGGACTTTAAAAGAAATGATGAATGCCATGTTAATCAGTTCTGGATTACCTCAGAACTTGTGGGGGGAAGCAATACTTTCTGCTAATTATATTTTAAATAAAATACCTCAAAAGAAAGTAAATCAAACACTTTATGAATTGTGGCATGGAAGAGTACCATCCTACAAATACTTAAAAGTGTGGGGGTGTTTGGCTAAAGTTGCTATTCCTAGTCCTAAAAAGACTAAGATAGGTCCTAAGACCATTGATTGCATTTTCATTGGTTATGCTAAGAATAGTAGTGCATATCAGTTTTTTATTCATAAATCAGAACATTCCGAAATGCATGTAAATACTATTATTGAGTCTCGGAATGCATCATTCTTTGAACATGTATTTCCAAATAAGACTGGACAAGAGACTAGTAACATTAAAAGATCTCATGATGCTATTACTAGTCAGGATCAAGAACATAATCAAGAACAAGAGTTAGATCAAAATGAGGAAGAGGAACCTAGGCGTAGTAAACATGCTAGAACTTCAAAATCTTTTGGTCCAGATTTTCTAACATATTTGTTAGAAAATGAGCCTTTAACTTTTAAAGAGGCTATGTCCAGTCCTGAAGCTCCTTTATGGAAAGAAGCTGTCAACAGTGAAGTTGAATCCATCTTGCAAAATCACACTTGGGAATTAGTGGACTTGCCACCAGGTTGTAAACCTCTTGGGTACAAGTGGATTTTCAAAAGAAAATTGAAAGCGGATGGATCAATCGACAAATACAAGGCAAGACTTGTAGTCAAAGGTTTTAGACAAAAAGAAGGTCTAGATTATTTTGACACATACTCACCGATTACTAGAATAACATCCATTAGAATGCTAATTGTCATTGCATCTATATACAATTTAGAAATTCATCAAATGGATGTTAAAACCGCTTTCTTAAATGGTGAGTTAAATGAAGAAATTTACATGGAATAACCAGAAGGGTTTTCTGTTCTAGGGAAAGAAAAGAAAGTGTGTAAATTGGTTAAATCATTATATGGTTTAAAACAAGCGCCAAAGCAATGGCATGAGAAATTTGACAAGGCAATGATGTCAAATGGTTTTAAAATTAATGAGTGTGACAAATGTGTTTACATTAAAAACACAGACAAAGGTTATGTCGTTGTATGTCTTTATGTAGATGATATGCTCATCATAGGTAGTAATAATGACATGATTAAAACTACCAAGAAAATGTTGAATAAACATTTTGACATGAAGGACATCGGCATTGCTGATGTAATTCTTGGTATGAAAATTACCAAAACATCATAAGGTTATACTTTGTCACAATCTCATTACATTGAGAAAATACTTGATTTAATTCAAAGAAAGATGATGATCATCTTGCTAGAACTCTCGAGATGTTAATTTGTATCTTTCTAAGAATATACAGAAAGTATTTCTCAATTAGAGTATGCCCAAATTATTGGAAGCTTAATGTACTTAATGAACTGCACTCCTGAGATATAGCTTATGCAAGAAGTAAATTAAGTAGATATACGAGTAATCCCGAGTAGAACACGGAAAGCAATTATAAGGGTTCTAAGATATCTCCGATTTACTTGTAACATTGGGCTTCATTATACTAGATATCCAAAGAAGATTTGAAGGCTATTGTGATGCAAATTGATATCGGATACTAGAGACTCAAGTCCACCAAGGGTATGTCTTTACTCTTGGTGGGCAACAGATCTTGGAAATCTTCCAAACAGACTTGTATTGCTAGGTCTACTATGGAATCAATTCATAGCCTTAGACAAAGTCGAAGAGGCGTAATGGCTTCGCTACTTCCTTGAAGATATTCCAATATGGCCAAAACCGGTGCCTGCTATATGCATACATTGCGATAGTCAATCAGCTATAGGTAGAGCACAGAGTCATATGTATAACGGTAAGTCACGACACATTCGTCGTCGACATAACATCATAAGACAACTACTCTCTAATGGAATTATTTCCATAGAATATGTTAAGTCTAAAGACAACATAGCGGATCCACTAACCAAAGGGTTAGCAAGAGAGTTAGTTGAGAATTCATCGAGGGGAATGGGACTTAAGTCTATTAAATAAGAGTTACCACAACGGCAACCCAACCTAGTTGACTGGAGATCCCAAGATCTAGGTTCAAAGGCACAACCGAGTTGTGAATGACTCAGAAGGATCACTGGGGAGTCTAACTCCTACCCATTTCTTTGATGAAATAGTGATGTCTGCAGCGTTTTAGGTTAATTAAAACTTTTTAATGATTTTTATATCTAGGTAAAACTAGTGGAGTATGGCAGGATACTTTTCATAAGAATCACCTATGTAAGTGTGAACTGGGCCGGTTCTGTGAGATTTGTGAAGGGCTACAAGTCTTTAGAGCACTTATGAAGACCAGGTTGTTCAGGGCCAAAATGAACACAATAGTGAGAACTAAACTGTGTCCGGGAATATACTGTGTGAGTTCTATTGTCTTGGTTTACACAAACGGCTGAACAGTTCAAGACATCATGTTCACTGGTTAGCTAGTAAATCCGATAGTGTCTCACAAGGGAAGGTTCAAAGCCAAAAGCTACCTATCCTTTGCAGAATATTTTCAATTTCTTAACTCTCTGATTAGATCATATTGTTGCATTTTCTCTCCGTCAAATTCCATTCACGTGGGGGATTGTTGGAAAAATGGTTTTATATAAGGCATATTTTGGGCCAACTTTGAGCCCAAAATAGAGTGGGCCCCAAACGTCTTTGGGGGTGTGTCCGAAGAGGTGAAGTGTTCCTTGCCGCGTGGCAAGTCACACGGTGAAGACGGAACGTCAAAACCATTTATGAGTGAATGGGAAGTTAACGTCATTTTCAGATTTAACATTAATTTTTATTTAAATAAAATTCATTTGAATTTTTTCAATAAAAATTATTGTGAGAATTTAATTTAATTCTAAAAATTAAATTTTAGGTTCCTTAAAAGATTTCCTTGTTAGATAATGTCTCAATGGGACCACATAATTAAATGTGGTGTTATCATTTATAAGAAGCCTACAATTTAAGTAATTCAATTTAGTTAATAGGCTTAAGGGTATATGTGTTATGGACCTAATCTGTAGATACTAGTTGGATAATTTCTATTTCTATGAGGGGCAGAAATAGAAATTAAAACATATTGGTTAAAGTTGGTTTTCTTTCCTTTTGAACGTCCACAACCTTTCAGCTTTGAAAACCAATAAATAGAAATTAAAACCAATAATGGTTAAAGTTGGTTTTCATTCCTTTTAAACTTCCACAACCTTTCAGTTTTGAAAACCAATTACAACCTTTAAAAGGTTATGGTCCCTATTATTTCCCAAGTGAAAAAGAAAGGAACACTGCCATTTTTCTAAATCCTCTCAAGGAGAAACATAAGGCACAAAAGGGGAAAGGATTAGAAGGCAATAACATAATCAATAACAAAGAGTTTATTGATAATCACGCCTGCTTAACCGCTCATCAATGGATTCAGTATGCCATTTTGTCTTGATTTCTTGATAATACACATGGTAAATGATCCGGTGTAAGGTTTATGTTCTCAAAGTTATGTTTACAATTGGTATCAAAGCCATGCATATCATGTGTCTTATCGTAATTGATATGCTTTATTCATTCTATTTAGTTTCTCGAATCGATTCAATTTTCTAATGGATGTAAATTTTTTCTGCTTTGTTATGTGAAAATAGCAACTGCTTTTTCGAATTGTAAAATGATTCGTGGGCGCTTTTTTTTTTTTTTTCTCTCAAATGGATGAACATCATGTATTTATATATATATAGATATATCTTGCATTTGATCGGTTTAATTTTGAACATCATAAAAAAACTATTTATTTTTGGACCCGTCAATTCTATTTATATATGTATGTATATAATTGGGATTGCTGCAGATTATATAACATATACGGGGTCACAAATTTAGAAATCTTTAAATTTAATGTAATTTCATACAACGTCTACAGAAATTTAATTTTCTAACATTCTCAATATAAGTCAATTCAAACAAGATGTCACAAAAGTGATCTCTCTTGTCTAAATTGTTTTATATGGAATGTTTTGATGTTCATGTCTGTGTATCTCATGCGGGTATTTATTGGTCCAAAGACATGATTAAGACTTGACAGAATTACACATACATTTTGTGGTGATAAACATGTGCCAATTGTCAAGAAAACCTAATGTGAATAATTAATCCATCAAAAGATAGATTTGTTATTTGACATAACTTATTGTCAATGTTTGATCATTACAACAAGAATACCACTTACAGTTAATATCACTATCCAAAGGCTTGGTATTAATGTTGTGCTAGGTATCTTGAGATGTTGTCATACCATGGCCGCAGAATTTGTAGCATGTTATGAGGCATCAAACCAAGGGATATGGCTGCGGAATTTTGCCACTGGGTTGCATATTTTGGAAGGCACTGAAAGACCACTTAAGTTATATTGTGACAATAAGTCTGCAGTTTTATATTCCAATAACAACAGGAGCTCGACAAAATCAAAGCATATTGATATCAAGTTCCTAGTTGTAAAAGAAAGAGTGCATAGTGGACAGATTTCTATAGAGCACATTGGGACAAACTCCATGATAGAGGATCCACTTACGAAGGGACTATCACCCAAGGTCTTTCATGAGCACACTGCTTAGATGGGTGTTGTTCTATTTGAGAACATTCTGGTTTAGTGGGAGTTTGTATTTATATTACTGCTTTATGTCAGCCTTGAGTTTTATCTATGTAATTAGATTAATTTCTGCAGAAATGAAATATTCAGTTTATTACGCTCATTGACAGAAGTATTGATCTCAATAAAGTTAAGTAGGACCAGTTAGAAATAGGTATGTATGGATCACATCACATGTAATTTCCATGCTACGCATCCATGATTGATCTATGTCATTTAGCTGTATTAGTATACGTGACCATTGGTGGGTCGAGTTACGATTGATGTAACGAAGACCGCTTTGATCCTATATTAATATAGTTAATGGACAAGATTGTTTGGATACCTTCAAGTTATGATAACAAATTTCTAAGCTCACTAAAGTTAAGCACATTTTTCAGGATACATATGTGGTCCAGTGGGAGATTGTTAGATAATGTCTCAATGGGACCACATAATTAAATGTGGTGTTATCATTTATAAGAAGCCTACAATTTAAGTGATTCAATTTAGTTAATAGGGTTAAGGGTATATGTGTTATGGACCTAATGTGTAGATACTAGTTGAATAATTTCTATTTCTATGAGGGGTAGAAATAGAAATTAAAACATATTGGTTAAAGTTAGTTTTCATTCCTTTTGAACTTCCACAACCTTTCAGTTTTGAAAACCAATAAATAGAAATTAAAACCAATAATGGTTAAAGTTGGTTTTCATTCCTTTTAAATTTCTACAACCTTTCAGTTTTGAAAACCAATTACAACCTTTAAAAGGTTATGGTCCCTATTCCTTCCCAATTGAAAAAGAAAGGAACACTGCCATTTTTCTAAATCCTCTCAAGGAGAAACATAAGGCACCAGAGGGGAAAGGATTAGAAGGCAATAACATAATCAATAACAAAGAGTTTATTGATAATCACGCTTCCGTTTAATCGTTCATCAATGGATTCAGGTATGTCATTTTGTCTTGATTTCTTGATAATACACATGGTAAATGATCCGAAGTGTAAGGTTTATGTTCTGAAATTTATGTTTACATTCCTAAAATGTGTGCCTCTTCATTTATTTATTTATTTAACTATTTCAATAGTTTTGTTTATTTATATTTTTGAAATAGTTTAAATAATAAATAAACCTACTATTCCTTTGTTTTGATCAACGGAAACTTTCAGATTTTGTTTTCAAAGTGCTACGGTCAAAACCACTTTTTGAATAGTAGAGGTGCACCTTTTCACTATTTACTTAGACCTGTTCGGGGCAGTGTTTGGTTGCCTATATATACTGCTTAAATCCAGTAATTAACAGATCTGAAAAATTGAGTCTTTGTGATCCAATTCTTACCCAGAAAGTTCAGTCCGTATATTCTGATATTGCTGTCCAAATTTCCTTTTACTGCATTATTTTTACATTTTAGATTTAGGAATAAATATTCAGAGAGTATAGAACACAAGTTCTAGTTCGTTGAACAAATTTATTTGAAGTGCATCTATAAATTTGTGAAGATCATTGTATCCTAGGAGATAGACGCTACTCAACCGAAAGCACCGTAGTGGGGTGAATCTGTCTTAAGGACAGAATGTCACACACTCGACTTGGTCTTGAATTATTTTTTCTGGTTCGATAAATAAATCTGGTATGTTATTTATTTATTTTGTTTGAATTATTTCAGTTATTTTATTTACACAGAAGATTGTTCCAACAATATTGGCAAAGCCTAAATTAATAAATCTAACCTTTTGATATTTTTACATTTTCTTAATATAGTATTTTTCTATTTAATACTCTTTATTTGATGTGTGTTGTTGTTTTCACTTCTTATTATGGGCGTAATCGGCTCAATTTTGTTGATTTATTTTATTTTATTTTTATTATCAATGGATCGAAGGGAAACAATCTATTTTGATGATTAAAGCAACTATAAATTAAAAATGGTAACTGATAATGGCGTAGCCTAAATTAACAAATCCAACGATTTGATATTTTTATATTTTCTTAATATTTTTCTATTTAATACTGTGTGAGCCGAATTCAAATTGTATCTTACACGGCATCTAGTAGCCTAGCCCATCCAATATGAGCCGAGCAAGGCCCAAGCTCGTTGGGCCGGGTAATCATCAAAAGCCGAGTGAGCATAGTGGGCAGGAACATTGAAGATATTTTTGGTGTACAGTGAAGTCCGAATAGTACAGATCAGCTAGGGGCCCACTTAGTGGGATGACGATTTTCATTTAAAAGTATAGTATGAAAATAGGCCCTAGAGGGTAATGATGAGAAGCTAGGTTATGTGGAATGAGATTCGAGGAGGAAACTATAAAAGGTGAAGAAGAGCTCTGGAAAAGGAGAGGTAAAATAGCCAACTTAGGGCTGGTTTGGGTAAACCTATATAAGTCAAAAAGCCAAAAAGTTATTCCAAAATCCAAAAAGGTATTACTATTCACCAAAAAAAAAAAAAAAAAAATTTTTCAAAAAATTCTTTGTAAATGATTGGGTGTGGTGCACACAGGGCCATCACGCAATGTAGAAATCGATCGGAATGGATGTTGTTATAATTAATGATTGGATAGCTATCGATATCCGATTAACGTGATTTTTTGTTATACACATTGAATTATTAAAATGAGAGATGACCCCATGGACCAAACAAAATTTCCAACTCTTCACACCTTCCCACCTATCACTATTCATCTCTTACATTTTTATACAATTTTTTCCATAAAATCAAAAAGTTAACCCAAACCTCCATATTTTTTTTTTTTAAGTTTTTAGGACCAAACCAGCCCTTAAACCTTTAAGAAATAAGAAAATACGAGTCTGCTCAAGAAGCTAACTTGCTCGTCAGAGTGATAATTTTGACACCACCGACTGAAGCGTTCATTTCTATTTCAGGTGACATCACAAGGATCTTAAGGGGTTGACTAAATTGAAGAAGTATTTCCAAATTCACTCCACCCCAAATACTTTTTATTTAATGTGTGCTGTTGTTTTCACTTCCTATTATGGTCATAATGGGCTCAATTTTGTTGATTTTTTGCTTTTATTATCAATGGATCGAAGGGAAGCAATCGACTTTGATAATTAAAGCAACTGTTCTATGTTGTTTACTATCTTTTGTTGGGTCTGAGTTAATTTGATACCATCATATTGGGATTTTTAAAAAAAATAAAAATAAAAGAGAGTAACCATTATGGTTAACTTGGGTTCTTATAAATCAACAACCATCACCAACACCTCAATACAAAAAAATTTGGAAACAATTTTTTTTTGACTATTTTTATAGATAATGTGCTTTTATTATAGCATAACATATATTAGCATATTACTTGTATTATGTACGAGTATAAATAAATAATTAAAAGGGTGAATTATACTAATAGTTTTTATAGTTTGGAAATCGTGTCATTTTGGTCCTTGATTTTTCAATTGTGACACATTGACCCTAAATTTTGAATCTTGTTCCAAATAATGATAATTGAAGATACCATTGCTCAATTTTAAGGGCAAAGTCATCAATTTGATAAAATACAAACTAATTTGATAAAAATAAATATTAAAAATATAATTTTGAATTTTTAAAAATAATTTCTACCCATCAAAGATAAAATTATGTAAAATTGATAAATCTTTTAGACATTTATTTATTTATTTTACCAAATTAATTTTTATTATGTGTTTGGATGATGATCATGTAATGAGTGATTGTTACGCTTTTAATGTGGAATCAATATACCTAATATATGAAATATTTTTAGTTTTAAATTTTTTGATTTAATGGATTAGTTTAATAATGATATCAAAGTTGTCGCCATATTTGAATTTTGAAAAAATAGAAACTAATTTAATGAAAATAAAAATAACTGCCCATTACATGATCATCAGCCAAACATATAATAAAAATTAATTTGGTAAATAAATAAATAAATAAATGTCTAAAAAATTTATCAATTTTACATAATTTCATCTTTAGAGGTAGAAATAATTTTAGAAATTCAAAAATATTTTTTTGACATTTATTTTTGTCAAATTAATTTATATTTTATTAAATTGACGATTTTGCCCTTGAAATTGAGCAATGATATTTTCAATTGTCCTTATTTGAAACAAGATTCAAAATTCATGGTCAAATGTGTCACAATTGAAAAGTTTACCAAAATGACACAAGACCCAAATTATAGTGACCTTTAGTGTAATTCGCCCTAATGAAAAATTAGTCTTTAAATTTAAATAATAATATAAAATTTATCTAAAACATGTAATAAAAATGATTTATAATTAATTGGATTTTATTCATTTTTATCAAAGGTACACGTAAGAGAGATTTTTTATTCTATATGTTCTAAAGTTCTTTGAAAAATCTAGAAATTCCCTAAATGTTGATTTGTGATTATATATTAATTTTAAACAGTATATAACAATCCCAATCAAACAATCAAGACAAATCGACACAACAATTTTACATGGAAAAATCACAATTGGACACCTCTAATTGTGATAAAAAACCACGGGCAACAATCACAAAACAATCCACTAAGAAGATATAAAGGAATTACATAGGTATACACTCAATTACCTAGCGAATCCACGCCCGAATTGAACCAATCCCTATGTGCCTCTTCCAACCCTGTCTTTACCTCGGAATTGTCTTTATGATGAGCCACTCCAGAATCCACCAAAGCTTCAGACTCGAATTCTTCAGAATCTACTGAAGAACAACTCTCTCTTTTGTGTTGAACAAACAAAGCCTTTGATGTATTCTTTTTAAACCATGAGTTGAATACTCAATAAAATATGAAAGAAAACTAACAAAATATCCCCAGATATAAACCTTAATATCCAAAAAGAAGATCTGGAGGAATTAATTTTGTTTTGGGAGAAAACCAACTATTTATAGAAAACCAAAGTAATCTTAATTTTGGAAGAAAACCAATTCCTTGTAGAAATCTAAAGTAATCCTAATTTTGGAAGAAAACCAATTCCTTATAGAAATCCAAAGTAATCCTAGTTTTGAAAGAAATCCAATTACTTGTAGAAATCCAAAGTAATCCTAATTTTGGAAGAAATCCAATTACTTATAGAAATCCAATTACTAGTTTTGGAAGAAATCCAATTACTTGTAGAAATCCAAAGTAATCTTAGTTTTGGAAGAAATCCAATTACTTATAGAAATCCAAAGTAATCATAGTTTTGGAAGAAAACCAACTTTTTATAGAAATCCTTGTCAAACGGGATTGCCAACAATAAAACCTAACAATCTCCTCTTTTGGCAATGCCGTGACAAAACACACCTAACAAATAAAATCCTAATCACCCCAACCCATTACAGCCAACAAACGCAAACTTCTTTCTGACGGTCAAGATCTGCAAAACAACTATTAATGCCACAATCTCCAAAACAACTATTAGTGTCACAAGAGTATATGAAAAAACAATAAACATATGACAAGATTATCTTAAAGCATGAGATGGAAAACATGAATAGATGCGGCTTGAAGATTTTAAGAACACGTAGCATGGATAGATAAAAACTAAGACTTATGCACTCGACACATGACATGAATACATGAAATCCTAAGACACACCGGACAACATTAATCCACTCCCTTTTTGTTTTTTTTCATGAATTGACAAAGGAAGCTCAAACAATAAAGAAGCTAATGCAAAGTGACATGCAAACCAACTAATGCCAATCTCCTGTACCAAACAAAATAAAGTGTTCATGCTAACAAACTCTTGCAATGATAAACCAAACTCTCCCTCACTAAAAACAATGAACAAGAAAAAAATGACAAAAATAATATGGTGGAGCGAAGTAAGAAATTTCAGATTTGTACCTTGAGACACACAAGATTATCGAAGAAGCACAATTACTTGAAAATACAATGTGCACAACCTTTAGAAAATTCTTCATAAAAGAAAGTGATGCATTATGTGAAAAGCATAGATCCCATGCGAAAAGTGTGTGCGTGACTCTTGGAGTTCGACAAACACGAGATTCAAATCCAAGTAGTGATCTGATAGCTGGACCTCCGACAAGAGAATCTAAGCACAACTAAGGAAAGTCAAACCACTAGGAATCAAGGGGTATTTGGTGAGTAAAGACGGAGGCTCCCCCTCAATCAATGAGTCTTTTTTTTTTTTCACATTTTTTTTCTTTTGCACACTCATTGGCAGCTGACACGCTCAAGAGTATGGAAACCGAACCAGAGAAGTATGGATATAAAAAGGATAGCCTGGTTGGTGACTTTGAGGTAGCCTTTTCCTCATGACTGGACTACAAAGAACAGAGGGGAAAGCCATGGAGATGCAAAAAGATGGAAGGTGGTTAAGAGACTCAACATCACCCATGATATGCTAGTATAGGTCAATTCCTCTAGAAAAGTAAAAGATACAATGCCAGAAGTCCATAGAAAAAACAGATCACTAAGGCAGAAAGCTCCGATATTTGCTAATCTAAAAGTGTGTACAGAATGAGATATACTAATCAAAAAATACACACTCCAAAATGAGTAAGGACCATAGAAAGCACACACATATCAACATGTAATGGATATTCTTATCAATTCCAATATGCACCAAGGACCACTCAAAAATTTCAAGCTTGCAAAACCATACTAAGAAAATCTTTTTGGGTTTTTTTATTTTTTATTTTTTATTTTTTTTCTAAACCAAGCAAGACAAAAAACGAAGAAGCACATATTTTTTTTTCTCATTAAAAAAAAAACACACAGAAATCTAAAAACTAAAACAAATAAATAAATTAACACAAATCAAATTTTCTCACCCAAACCGCTTTAGTATAAACAAAGTCGTGAGCATTGCGGTTTTTGAGTGATGTCTTGACATTGTGGTTCCCTTTGCTCTCAATGGGAACCTGTCTCGACTTGGTTTCCAACTTCCTATCAATGAAGTGTCTCCTACCCCATGAGATGTTAGAATTTCTTCCATCTCTATGAGACACTCTCCCATGCAACTTATAACAATATGGGTGAATATGACCATGCAAACCACAATGATGACAAATAAAAACAGGGTGTACCTTCTTTTCTTTTACCTTACCAAATCTAGGAAGTTTGAGAAGTCTATCCTTATGTTGAATTTTTTGTTCTCCCTTTCCTTGAGTTCTTGTATCATGAGATGTAGATGCACTCTGTTTTTGCTCTTTGTTATCACCAAAGCCAATGCCACTCTTGTCAGAACAAATTTGTTGAGACCCAATGATATTGTCCAAAGTCTTTGATCCTCTATTCCAAAGACCAATGGTTGCCATAGCACACTTGAGTTCTTCTTCTTTCTTGATCATTAGTTCTTCCAATGCAACTTGAGACATCTCGAGAGTTTCAATCTTTTCTTCATATGTTGCATAGATTTGCTGTAGCTCATTCCTCTCTGTCTCACAAGTCAAGAGTTTTGCACAAAGAACTTGTCGATCATTAGAAATTTTAAGGGCATCATTCCTAGCCTCGGAAATCTCTTTCTTTAATTTGACATTCTCACTTTCACATGCTTTGAGTTTCGTAGTGAGTTTGTCATTCAATTTGGATAAGTTAAGAGACTCCTTATACAACTTTTCATAAGCTTGCTCAAGCTCTTCATCATCACTCTCTGAGAATTCATCATCAGTGGCATTCTCAATCGACCTCTTTGGATACTCTGTTCGTCCTTTAGTTTCAGAAGCCGCCATGAAAGTAGGGAATTGTTTATGTCCCTCTTCGCCTTGATCTTCATTGTTACTTTCATCTTCATTAGATTCTGATTCATCATCCCAAGTGATAGTGAGGGCTTTCTTCTTCTTCAAACGAGTGGGGCATTCTGAAGCAAAGTGGCCAAATCCTTGGTATTCATAGCATTGGACTCTTTCAGAGTTTCCTAGTATCTTTCCTTTCTCCTTCTTGGCTATAGAATTAATTTTGAATTTATCTTTGCCTTTAGATTTATGAGTATGAGTAGAGTCCAAAAGATTAGGATTCTTTTTCAAAAAAGATTTTTTTAAATTGTTTAACAGAAGCAGCCGTAATCTTGGAATCTATCTCACAATCCTCATCAGAATCCTCTCCAACTCTATGAGCACTACTGAAAGTAATATCTTTTTGTTTCTTTTTGAAATTCCTACGTGCCTCATAAGTTTGGAGATTTCCAACCAAGTGATCCAGCTTGAGGTTGTCAACATCTTGAGCCTCCTCAATAGCCGTAACTTTTGGTTGGAACCGATCGGGCAAGGATCTCAAAATTTTTCCCACAACTTTGGATTCTGGTATTTTTTTCACCTAAATTGAAGCTGGAATTAACAATGTCACTTAACTTTGCATAAAATTCATCAAAGGTCTTACTATCTTTCATTGCAAGGTTTTCGAAACTAGATGTGAGCCTTTGAAGTTTTGAGCGTTTAACAGAAGGGGTGCCCTCATGAATAGTTTGTAAGATATCCCAAGCTTCTTTTGCGACTTCACAATTATAAATACGACTAAACTCTTCAGGTGTGACAGTGCAAAAAAGAGAATTGATAGTTTTATTATTCCAGCTACTATTTTGGTAATTAATTGTGTCCCACTTATCAATTGGTTTGGGGAAAGTTACTCCATTAATGGTAATCGTTGGTTTAGTCCACCCATACATGACAGATTGCCAAACTTTTTCATTAATAGATTTTAAAAATGATCTCATCTGAGCTTTCCAAAACGAATAATTGGATCTGTCAAGTAGGGGTGGTCAAACCATAGAATTTTCCTCACGAATTGTATTCATTATCACAAATCAAAGATCTCGTTCTAAAAGAATTTTTTAAAAAACTAGAATGACCCGCTTTGATACCAATTGAAAAATCTAGAAATCCCCTAGATGTTGATTTGTGATTATGTATCAATTTTAAGCAGTATATAACAATCCCAATCAAACAATCAAGACAAATCGACACAACAATTTTACGTGAAAAAACCACAATTGGACACCTCCAATTGAGATAAAAAATCATGGGCAACAGCCACAAAACAATCCACTAAGAAGATATAAAGAAATTACACAGGTATACTCTCAATTACCTAGTGAATCCACGCCCGAATTGAACCAATCCCTATGTGCCTCTTCCAACCCTGTCTTCACCTCAGAATTGTCTTTACGATGAGTTACTCCAGAATCCACCAAAGTTTCAGGCTCGAATTCTTAAGAATACACCGAAGAACAACTCTTTTTTTTGTGTAGAACAAACAAAGCCTTTGATATATTCTTTTTAAACCATGAGTTGAATACTCAATAAAACATGAAAGAAAACTAACAAAATATCCCCAGATATAAACCTTAATATCCAAAAAGAAGATCTAGAGGAATTAATTTAGTTTTGGGAGAAAACCAACTATTTATAGAAACCAAAGTAATCCTAATTTTGGAAGAAAACCAATTCCTTATAGAAATCCAAAATAATCCTAGTTTTGGAAGAAAACCAATTCCTTATAGAAATCCAAAGTAATCCTAATTTTGGAAGAAATCCAATTACTTATAGAAATACAAAGTAATCATAGTTTTGGGAGAAATCTAGTTACTTATAGAAATCCAAAGTAATCCTAATTTTGGAAGAAAATCATCTTCTTATAGAAATCTTTGTCAAACGAGATTGCTAAGAATAAAACCTAACATTCTTAATAAAAAATACATGTCATCAAAGATTATACTAGGCTAGCTCATGGACTATGTTTTTAGCCTTAAAAATGCAATAGACTATAAAAATTTATCCTAAGAGTGAGTGTATGACACAAATTTAGAGTTATTGAGATGTTACATTCACTCATAATAGATGTAGGCCATTATTTTTGTTTTTGAATATTTTTTTTGGTAGTCAAGTGAAATTTTATGTCAAATTTATTAATTTAAAGTTAATACTTAAAAATTTTAAACTTTTCAATATAATATATATATTTTTTCGATAAGATTATGACATGTGTACTTGACATTTTTGACCATTTGATAAATTATGATTAACAACTAAAAAATAATTTAAATATTTTAAAATTATATATGATTCAAAAATTTTTTGGACTTTATTTTTAAATTTAAAATTAAATATAACTTAGACATATATCTAATAAAACTACTATCTGACCAAAAAGATATAGTTAAAATTATTTTTTGACATTTTATATACATTTTTTTCATTGAATTTGAATTTGAAAATTAGATATGGTTAGATATATCAATAGTTTTAAATTATATTTATTTTTTAGATTCAAATATTTAGAAAATGAATAATATTTTGAAGTAAATGAAGTAAATATTTTTATAATTTTAAATATATAATACTAAATTTAAATTTAGAATTTATTTTTAAGGATTTTTAAATAGATGTGGCTTAGTTATGATTAAATTTATTTATTTGACTTTCTATATATAAATATTTTTTTTAAATTTAAAATTATAGATATGGTTAAATCCGTCAATAGTTGTATGTCATTTGTATTTCTTAACTTTTAAAATTTTATATTAATGCTTTGAAATTCCTAGAGTCCCTTAGATCAAAAATTTGTTTTGCTCGGTAATAGTATACATATAGATATAGATCAGAATATACTCTATCCCTAAGAAACACACTAACTGATAAATTAAATATTCACTGAAGAAAATTGAAACTGAAAATTATGTAAAATATAATTATTGACTTTTAAGACTGTGTGTACAAAATTAATAAAAGATATAATTTCTTATTTTATTTTATTTATAATCTATATTTTCTTGCAGGTTTACATAAGCAGGTGGGATACTACACTAACCAATAAATATGTTCTACTTGGGTGGTTATGATTTCTCCAGAGCTAATGGAGCTTTGTGTTTCTTTTTTCACTTCAGGGAATAGTTCATAGAGATGTTAAACCTGGCAACTTCCTTTTCTCTCGTAAGGCCAATAAAGGATATCTCATTGATTTTAACCTTGCTATGGTGAGTGAAACTACTTGTCTTGGGATTTTTACTTTGGCATTCAAATTGTTCCAGAAATTTCTTATTTTAATAACTTTTTTCTTTACCTTTTTCTACATAGGATCTGCATCAGAAGTACGGAGCTATTGGTAAGCTGTTACTTCTTTATTTTTCTATAATTTGCTAGGCAATAAATGACCTAAGATCTAGTCCAAGCCCGACCATCACATTACCACATTAGCACTTGAGCCAAAGGCCAGAACTCTTCCATTCTATTTGGTTCCTTGTCATAAAAATGGGGTTTGTTTTTTTAGATTCAATGAAAAAACTGTGAGTTTTAACCTGAAGAATTTGATGTTACTGAAAAACAAAGGTGTGTTGGCTATGTTAGGTGAATTGGATGATTTGATACAACAATCTTTTAAATTCTTACTAAGATTGCTCGCAATCTTGTTACTACAAATAAAACATTTTTGTAGTTTTGCTAGTAAGACAGACTACTTGAGTGTGTTTCCTATATTTCTTTCCTCCTTCTGTGAAGTTTGTCTGATCTCACTGGAATATAATTGAAAAACTGGATTAATGGAAATACTTTGCACAATTTCACAGACAAATCAAAGGTGGGCCATGATATGAGTTTTAATCATGTTCCTCCCGCCCACACCAAATCTCTTCCTCCTACCAATCAGAAGTTTCTGGTCAGTAGATCTTTGGAAGCAATTAACAAGCAGACAGGAAAAAGGTCCAAGCCACTTTTG
The DNA here is from genome assembly GCA_025200525.1 of Camellia lanceoleosa. NCBI lineage: Eukaryota > Viridiplantae > Streptophyta > Magnoliopsida > Ericales > Theaceae > Camellia > Camellia lanceoleosa. The sequence goes on from CM045771.1 coordinate 93,241,202, forward strand.
TCACCCAAAAACCTGAAAAAGAAGGCCGTAGACCAAACAAATGCCTTTTCTGAATTAGGCAGCAGGAATGTGTTGAAAAGCCAAGGTGCAGATGGCTCTGGGATTACTTTAGCTAAGGATGCAACAAGCACAAGAACTCCTTCAGTGGAAAGGTTGAGGGAACCGATTCCATGCCAAGGTAGGAAGGAGTTGATCAGCCTGGTGCATAAAGCAATGCAGGGTCCAAATTATGAAGCACTTAGTGTTCCAGCTCCTAAGAGAAAGAAGGTCGTCGCACGTCCGGCAAAAGTAGATAGAAAACTTGTTTACCTTACTCCAATGCCAGTGCACTCTGCTGGCATAGCTGTTGCAGGTGCTGGCCGGCTGAAAAACAAAGGTGTGCTGACTATGTTAGTTGACTTGGATGACTTGATATGACAATCTTTTAAATTCTTACTAAGATTGCTCACATTGCTTGTTCGTAGGGGATGGGAAGCAAAAGAGAGAAGGCCCTTGTGTTGGAACCAAGGGCTTTCGGGCTCCAGAGGTGAGGAATTGTTGTTATCTTCAGTTCATTATAAATCAAGTCTTTCCATAAAATTGTTGCAGCAAAAAAATTAAAATTGGGAAGAATAAGAAACTTGAATGCAGGATCAAGAGTCGCAGCTTATGCTATAATGTTACCCGGACATTTAATAATGGAAAACACTTTCCACATAGTGTTTTAATCTTGTGAGAATTTGTAAGAAGTACCGCCCTTGAATAGTAGCAAATTTCTATTCACAAAATTTTAACCTTATGGAGATCAGGTGATCATTAAATCTGTTTAGCTACATGTGAATTTAATGAAGTGTGTGCACCTACTCGATGGATTTCAGCTTGTGCATCCCTTAATAATGAGGTTCTCATCTTTCTCATCTTGGTGGTGGATTACTAAGAAGAACCTTGAAATTTTATTTAATTTATTTTACAATTGGTAGGAGGGCAATAGAGGAAAGGGAAACTGCATCATGTAGCAAAAACTTTGAAGTTTCGAACCTCAAGGTTTATGTGTTTGTTACCAAAAGACAACCTAAGAGAGGAGTGAATTAGGTTTTTATAATTAAAATAAATAATAACGTAATAAAAATTATGACTAGCACAATAGATAAATATAATTAATGAAATAAAAATAATTAAAACAAGTGTCTTAACAACTATGTTAGTTAATGATTTTAGCATAGTAAAAATGTGAAATATAACTATGGCAATTTAAAATAAAATAAAGAGATAAGGGAGAGAAAGGCAAACAAATTTATAGTGGTTCGGCTTCAACTCGGCCTACGTTCACTCCTTAAGCTTCACTTGAGATTTTCCACTATACTTTAGCTTCACAGGATGCTAGCAACCTTTTCATAGATAGAACAATCCTCCACAAATTTTACACTGAGTTTCTAAGTCAAGAACACTGAGTGTACTACACTCTTACAAGGTTGAAAAGAATGTGTTTTTGCTTTCATAGAAAGTTACAAGAACTATCTCTCAAGGATAGACATAAAAATGAAGTTCTGGTTTTTCTGTAAACCTTACACAGGAAAGATGGGCTTAAAGCTATAAGACTCAGTGTATAATTTCTGAGAATAGATGTGACTGATTATAGATCAAAGAATATTTTCAGGTTTTTGTAATTTGTTTACATTAGAGGCTTTGGTATATGTAATAAAAATTATAGCCATTTATAGCGGTTGTATTCATTTGAATTTACAGTCGTTTATAGCATTGTAGTCATTTGAATTTATAACTGTTTATAGCCGTCGTACTCCATCATTACTAATTTGAATATCTTCCACTCCATTATTACAAATTTGAATATCTTTCACTTGAACCTTTTGAACTGCTGTTGTGCTGGGTTGTTTGAACCTCTGTTTTTGGGCTGTTTGAACTCCTGATTTAATCAAATATTAAATACATTTTAACAACATTTAGGATAAAGGTTTAGGTGAGAAATAATGGGATAAAATAAAATTTGATTTTATTAAAACATAAAATCATCAAAATAAATGTTGATTCTATTTTTCTCTTTCAAATAAATCATCAAAATAATTTTGATTTTATTTTTCTCTTCCAAATAAATTAAAACATAATTAAATAAGTCATCAAAATAAATAAGTCTAACAATCTCCCCCTTTTTTATGATGGCACACAATGATGTTTTGATTTGATTTAGGAGTAAGAAAGGCTCCCCCTCAAGTCATGCTTCCTGAATTCATTTCTAAATACATAGGTTAGTGCATGTGTAATAAATAAGCTTTAATCAACAATATGATGTAAGACCAAGATATCAAATGATAAATACATAATCATCAGATTAGTTTTCAAATAATATCATAATTTGAAAATAATACCATTTCATATTAGTTTTCAAATAATACCATAATTTGAAAATAATACCATAATACACAACATCATATAATTTCTCCCCCTGTGACATTATCAAAAGGAAATCATGGGTCAGAATCTAGAGGAGGAGGAAAATGATAGTGATAAATGACATCAAAAAATAGATAATCAAAACATATATGCATATATATATATATATATGAATCGCTCGCGCCCCTCTTTTTCGTTGAAAATCACGTCGAACACGCGGTCTCACTTTTGCGTTAGCCGACCGACAAAAGTAGCTCTTCTCGATTGTTGCTCGCCTCGGCTATCTCTTCCTCCTTGTCTTCTTCTCTTCAGCCTCTTCTCTTTAGCCTTCTTCTTAATCACACTCGTCTGTTTCTTCTTCTTCACCTCACTCTCTTCTATCTCTTCTTCACCACTCTCTTCTGTTCTTTTTCCTCATCGAGAGAAAAAAAAAAAAAAAAAAAGAGCGGAGGAGGCCAAACCTCCGTCTATTTTCTTCTATTTCTTTGCAACTCATTTCTTTTATACCTCTCACCTCTAAACAATGGCTTCCTCATCCCGTCCCCTCACTCTATTTCCAGACCTGAACGATCCCATAAGCTCTGCTGGACCAAGTGCCTCTACTCCTTCTCTTCCTATCATTCCTCTGCCTAACCTTCCTATGATTTTGATTGAGCAAATCATGGCAGCTTAATCTGACATAGAAGCCAATCATTTCACACTGACGTCCTGTATGGAGACGGTGACGGCAGTCACAAAATTGGCTCATTGATTGCAGAACTCCATCAGGTTAACACCCAACTCTCTCTGCTCCAGCGCATGTACAAGGATGCGTGAGCAGAAATAGGCGCACTGAAGGCCGAAAATAAAGAGCTTAAACGGAAGACCACCTCCATGGCCCGATTTGGAACAATGTCGTTCTTGGCCTTTGATAGTCAGCGGGGAGTCGTCGCTCTCGACGAAAGCACGGGGGCAGGGGCATCAAGAGTCGCCCAAGGTGATAAAAAGAAGAAGAAAACGATGGAAGAGGCGAGTAAGTAAGATCAACGTATGGCCGGAAAAAAATGAAGGGTTTCTTTTTTTTTTGTTGTATGTTTATTTTGATCGGTGTATGGCCGTAAAAAAAAATGAATGGTGTTTTTTTTTTATGTAAATATTTGTATTTTGATTTGTTTTTGTTTTTATGTTTAAGTACTGAAAAATGAAATTAAAAAGCAAAAAAAAAAAAAAAAGAAAGAAAATTAAGTCCAAACAAAAAATAATAATGAGAAAAATAAAAAATAAAAGAAATTAAGCCTAATAGCAAAATAAAATAAAAAAAAATAATACCAGTAGAAATTAAACTTAATGAGATGTTGGTGTTGCTAGAATGGTAATGCAAAAAAATACTATGGGGGTTTAAAAAAAATCAATGTATGCAAAGTTAACTTTACCTCAAGATGCAGAACAAAAAAAATAAAATAAAAATAAAATTACATAGTTGAGAATAGCAAACTGTTAAAGAGAATAAATATATAAAGGACTGGAGAACATTCAACTGATATAAATGTTTCCATATCAATGTAGTAATGCACATATATCATTTTAATAAAAATTCAAGTTTCATAGTCATAACAAAACTTTTTAAGTAGAAATCGACATTCCAAGCTCGTCACGAATAAAATTGAAGCGATCCTCGCTTAGGGGTTTTGTGAAAATATAGCGACCTCGGTCTCTTCCCATTTGATTAGTGTATCCGGACCTATGTTCCGTAGATTCCATTGTATATCATTGTTGTTGTGGTTGTCCTTTAATTCTTCAGTTTTGAGTTATAGGAATTGTTGGGCAGGTTGTTTACAGGTTGGTTGGGTTTGAAACCAAGAGTTCATGTCCAGTTTCTGGGTTGGTCGCTCGAGCGAGCTCTTCTTCGCTCGAGCGAGGTCTTTGTTTTTGCTTCTTCGCTCGAGCTGTGGTCCCTTCGCCGGCGAAGTTTTAAGGCCCAAGACCTAGACCTGATAGCAGTGTTTGTTGGCTCGAGCGAGCTTTCTTCGCTCGAGCGAGCTGGTTTGTTATTCGCTCGAGCGAGCATTTCTTACCTCGAGCGAGGATTTTTTTGTGTCTGGTCGCTCGAGCGAGCCTGTCGGGTATAAATACGCAGCAGCGTATTTTAAAACAGTTTTTCAGCCCCTTTTTGATCTAAAACCCTAAAATCCGACTTTTCTTCTTCTCTAAACACCTTCTCTCCTAGGTTTGATCTAGTTAGGGCGTGTTCCTACCCTAGTTCCTTCATTAAAAAGGTAGAGGAGAGTGAGGGCTTCCTTTTAATCTGAGAAATTGTTGGTTTGGAGCACTTTCAAGTTTTGGGCATCATCCTCATCTTCTCCTTTTCGACTTATTTCTTCGAGGTAGGCATTTCCTACTCCATTTATACGCTTTAATCCTAAGTGTTGGTATTTTGGTATGTGGGGGTAGTTTAGAAATTTTGGTATGTGGGGGTAGTTTGGTAATTTTGGAAGAAACCTTAGGGTTTTGGTTTAGATTAAATTGTATAATTAATTTAAAGGAATAATATGGAATTTGGTTTAATTCATGGAATTGGGAATGTTAAATTTACATTCATTGATGTATTTATTTCTTGTTTAGAAATAACTGTTTTGGGCTATCGGTGGAGGATAGCCAATGATTGTTGTAGACCTTGCATGTGGCTTAGGTATAACTGGAATTAAGTCATTTATGTTGACTGTTGAATTAATACAGAACATTACTTGTATTGATTATGTGTTGTATATGGCAATTGCGTGTTTCATTGCATATGCATGTTGTTTGGAGAAGATAGGGGATGAACTCCACGGTTTAGGGGAAGATAGGGGATGGACCTCTAAACCGGATTTATTGGGAGGAGATAGGGGATGGACTCCAGTAGCATCACTCTTACGTGTGCTTATTGATTAATAGACATATGTCTATTTATTGTTGATATGATACATTACTAAGATGTGTATCAGTTGGGAAGTATGGAAGTGAATTGATTATGATTGATACAATACCAACATGTATATTTGTTATGATTAGGGCTAACTTAAATTGTTATTCCTGTTGAATTGGAAGTAATGGTAATAAAAGATGAAACCCTATTGAGTTATTTGGCCAGGTTCTGAGCCATAAGTGGAAAGTAAAATGCGCCATAGACAATGTGTCATAGGCAGTGTAGACATTCGTGTCATGAATATTGTAACTCGATTATAGTGTGTTAACCATGTATCAGATACTAATACTTTAATTAATTCTTATGCTTGGTTTAGTATTTCTCTACTGGGCTGTGACTCACCCTATATGGGAACTTCATTTTCAGGTTCAGGCGGTTCACTACCTCCAAAGACTTAGCTTGTGAGGATGTGGACTTGAAGATTTATTTTATTTGTTTTAGTTGTTTTATTCAAATTATGTAAACATTCAAGCCTAGGGCTTTATTTGTTTTGAGTTAGAACTCATGGATTTGTGTCCAAGTGTTGGCTTGGCAAGATGTAAGCCCGTAGGGCATTTACTTTGATGTTTTATTTCATATTACTCTGATGATTTAAATAAGATAATGGTTTTCTTTTAATGATGCATGCTGTGTTTTATGTTTAATGGGTTAAATGTTGAGGGCGTTACAGAAAATATCCGCCAATTGCTTGTCAGTGTTTACAAATTCAAGTACAATATTCCATTTTTGAACATGATCTCTTAAAAAATGATGTCAAATTTCAATATGTTTTGTTCGTGAGTGTTGAACCAGATTTTTGCTTAAATTAATGGCACTAGTATTATTACATTTAATAGGGATATGATCATAATGCAAATCAAAGTCCTTTAATTGTTGTTTCATCCAAAGTATTTGAGTACAACAACTTCCGGAAGCTATATATTCAGTTTCGGTCGTTGATAAAGCAACATAATTTTACTTTTTGCTAAAACTAAGATACTAATGAGTTACCAAGAAAGTGACAAGTACTACTGGTGCTTTTTTTTTTTTTTTTTTATCAAGTTTGCATCCGGCAAAGTCGGCATCTGAGTAACTAATTAAATCAAATACAACATCTCTAGGATAAAACAGTCCCAAATTTTGAGTGCCAACAAGATATCTAAAAATTCGTTTAACAGCACTGAGATGTGATTTCTTAGGATTTGATTGATATATAACACACATACAAACACTAAACATAATATCGGGTCTACTTGCAGTTCAATAAAGAAGTGAGCCGATCATACCTCGATATTTTGTTTGATCAATGGACTTACCTTTTTCATCATTCTCTAGCTTAATGGATGTGCTCATAGGTGTTTCAGCTATTTTTGAGTAGTTCTTTTGTGTACTTAGCTTGGTTGATAAAAATTTCTTCCTTACATTGTTTGATATGAAGCCCAAGGAAAAAATTTAGCTCCCCCATCAAGCTCACCTCAAACTCATCTTGCATACACTTAGCAGATTCCTTACACAAGGTTTCATTAGTAGCACCAAATATAATGTCATCCACATATATTTGCACAATAAGTAAGTCATCATTTTTAGTTTTAACAAAAAGTGTTGTGTCAATCGTTCCTATAGAAAAATTATTTTCAATCAAAAATTTACTTAATCGTTCATACCATGCACGAGGTGCTTGTTTCAAACCATATAAAACTTTTGATTGTTTAAAAACATGATTTGGAAAAGCATGATCTTCAAAACCTGGGAGTTGTTTAACATAAACTTCCTAATTTATAAAACCATTAAGAAAGGTACTTTTTACATCTATTTGATAAAGTTTGAAATCTCTAAAACATGCAAATGCAAGTAACATGCAAATGGCTTCTAATCTAGCAACCGGAGCAAAGGTTTCATCGAAATCAATACATTCTTCTTGATTATGGCATTGTGCAACAAGTCTAACCTATTTTCTTATAATTGTGCCGGATTCATCAAGCTTGTGTCGAAAGATCCATTTAGTACAAATAATGGTATGATTTTTGTGTTTTGGCACAAGTTCCCACACTTTGTTTCTCTCAAATTGGTTAAGCTTTTCATGCATGATATCATCCACTATTCATCGAATTCGTCTTCTTGAAAGTTTCTAGGCTCAATCTGTGAGAGAAAAGTCAAGTTACTACAAATATTTCTAAGTGAAGAGCGAGTTTCAATACATTTTGTAGGGTCACCTAGGATTAAATCCTTAGGGTGATTATGAACAAACTTCCATTCTCTTAGCAAATCATTATTGTTTCCTCCTTCTTCTTGAGGTGGGAGAATAGGTTGTTCAATCTCTTTGTTCAACCTATATGGTTGGTTCTCTTCTTTGTAGATACTTGAATCTTCCACATTTGGTTCCAAATTTATATTATCACTAACAATTTGCTTTTAAGCAGAGATGTTAGTTTCATCAAATGCCACATATATAGATTCTTCCACAACAAGAGTTCTTTTATTAAAAACACGATAAGCTTTGCTAGTTAAGGAATAGCCAAGAAAAATTGCTTCATTAGATTTTGAATCAAATTTACCTAAGTTATCCTTACCATTATTATGCACAAAACATTTACAACAAAAAACATGCAAATGACTAAGAGCATCTCCAACGGTTCACCAAATTTTTCACCAAATTTGAGTAAAAAAATCACTATTTTCCTAATTTGATATCACCTGCTCCAACGGTTAGCATCAAAAGATGAGGGGGCGACCGATTGGTCAACCGATAAGGCCATTATTTTTTTTTTGAGTCGCCATTGATACACAGGTGCAAGACTTCAAGCTATTTCTTGATACACATTGTGGGCCCTGCTTGCAAGGTGCCATTGATACACATTGTGGGCCCTGCTTGAAGGAACTTGAATGAACATGGGGCAAGACTTCAAGCTGTGTTTGTTGTTATTAGCCTCAGGTCGCCCGGTTGGTCAACCGGCCGGTTGACCGGCCGGTCGACCGGTAAGTTATTTATTATTTTTTTTTGAAGAATTGAACCTTTTCTTGAACTTTCTGAACCTTTTTTCGGGGCGACCGATTGGTCGACCGGTTAGGGGAAAATTTTTTTTTTTTTTTTTTTTTAACTGTTTGAACCACAAATGTTGGACTTTTTGAATTCTTTCCGGGACAACCGGTTGGTCAACCGGTTGGTATAAACCCAACGGTCAGTAACAGTGATTTGGTGAAATTTGGTGAAAGGCTTGGTCTGTTCTCAGTTTGGTGAAACTTTTGCTGAAATCTCATTTTGGTATGACTTTGGTGAAACCGTTGGAGCATGAAAAAGTGAGTTTTTCATCAAAATTTAAATCTGATGCTGGGTTTGGTTCACCGTTGGAGATGGTCTAATGTTGGGCTTTCTTTCATGCCAAAGTTTATAAGGAGTCTTTTTGAGAATATGTCTAATTAATGCACGATTTAAAATATAGCATGCGGTGTGAACGGCTTCGGCTAAAAAATATTTAGGAAGATTATTTTCGCAAAGCATTGTTCTACTCATCTCTTCTAAAGTTCTATTCTTCCTTTCTACTATACCATTTTGTTGAGGGGTTCTAGGTGCTGAAAAATTATATCCAATACCATGCTTATCACAAAACAATTCAAATTTCTCATTTTCAAGTTCTCTACCATGGTCCGTTCGAATATTAGTAATAAGAATGCCTTTTTCATTTTGAATTCTACGACAAAATTTTGTGAAAGAAGAAAATGTTTCATCTTTGTATGCTAAAAACATAACCCATGTAAATCTTGCGTAGTCATCAACAATAACAAGACAATAACGTTTACCACCTAGACTAGATGTCTTTGAGGGACCAAGTAAACCCAAATGCAATAGTTGTAAAGGTCTAGTTGTGGAAATATGAGATTTTGATTTAAATGATGTTTTAGTTTGTTTTCTTTGTTGACAAGCACTACAAAGATGATCTTTTTCAAATTCAATTTTTGAAAGTCCAATGACCAAATCCTTTCTCAAAAGTTTAGCAATTAAATCCATATGAGCATGACCAAGTCTTTTATGCTATAACCAACTATTTTCATTATTAACATATAAACATTTAATATCACTAGCATAGAGATCATTAAGATGAAAAACATAAACATTATCATGGCAATTACCAACGAATAAAGTTTTATGATCATTTGTGCTTTCAATTGTGCAATGTGATTTATAAAAAATAACTCGATTACCTTTATTACATAATTGACTAATACTAAGTAGGTTATGCTTAAGTCTATCAACAAGTAAAACATTTTCAATAGAAGGGTTAGGAGAAATACCGATGCTACCAATACCGATGATTTTTCCTTTCTTGTTGTCTCCAAAAGTAACAAATCCTCCATCTTTTGATGATAGTTTAGTAAAGAATGATTTATCTCCGGTCATGTGTATGGAACATTCACTATCAAGGTACCACTTTCCTTCTTTAGCTTTGGACTTAAAGCAAACCTACAAGATGACAATCAAGTGTTGGTTTTTGATACCCATAGTTTATTGGGTCCTTCTTGGTTAGTTTTGTTAGATCCCTTAATAATCCAAATCTTTTTAATTCTTATGTTCATATTCTTTTTGAATGGATAATAAGATATATAATGGCATTTCTTTCTACAATAATGACAAGTAATATGAGGGTGTGTCATGAGAGGTGCCTTTTCAAAAATTAAATTGAGATTCTTTTGTTTCTTAATAGGGTCATATCCAATACCCGCTTTATCAAAAATACATCTTTGATTTTCAAGAAGTGTGTTGAGATTATCTCTACCTTTTACAAAATTTTCAAGTGTTTTTGTTAAATTATTAACATTGTTTTTTAAAGTAGTTTTCTCATTAGAGATAGTATCAAAATCATTTTTCAAAATAATTTTTTCTTTCTTTAATGCTTCTACATTAATAGATAAAGATGCAACAGATTTCTTCAACACATTATTTTTGGCACAAACTTTCTAAATTCATTTGATAGTTCAAGGAATGCACTTTCAAGTTATTCATAAAGAGTAGTTACCTCATCTTGAGTAGAGTCTTCATCTTCAAGAGCCATGAGACATAAGTTGACTACTTCATTTTCAATTTCATCACTTAAGCATTCATCTTCATTTTCTGCCCAAGCTGCTACCATGGCCTTTTTGTTTCTTTTGTAGTATTTTCCATGATTCTTCAATTTTGGACAATCCATCTTTATCATATGTCCAGGATTTTTGCACTCATAGCAACTAATAGGCTCTTTCTTGTTATCTTTGTTGTACTCTTTCTTAAAATGTCTTCTTCCTCCATAATTGTTTTTCTTAAAGTGCTTTTTGAGATTTCTACTAAACATGGCATAGCTTTCATCATCACTGATGTTTTCATGTTCTTCTTCATTTGATGAGACTTTGAATGCAATTCCACTTTTCTTTTTGTTTTCAACATCCTCATGTCCTTTCATAGTGTTCTCATGAGTCATAAGGGAACCCATAAGCTCATTCAATCCAAGTGTGGAGAGATCTTTGGTTTCTATAATGGCGATGACCTTTGCTTCTCAATTCTTTGATAAACACCTAAGAATTTTTCTTACCAACTCACTATTAGTATAAGTTTTGCCAAGATATTTCAAAGAGCTTACAATTTCAGTAAATCTAGTAAACATACTTGAAATAGATTCATCAGAGTTCATTTTAAACAATTCATAACTATGAACAAGCATATCAATACGAGATTCCTTTACTTGGTTTGTACCTTCATAAGTTACTTCAAGTTTGTCCCAAATTTCTTTTACCGAATCACAACTTGAAATTCTATTATACTCCTTAAAGTCTAATCCACAAACAAGGGTAAGTTTGGCTTTAGCATTGGCTTGTAATAATTTGTGATCCTTCTCATCACATTCATCTTCAGTTTTAGGTACACTACTAATTTGGTAGGAATTTTTGGACCTTTGGTGACAATAATTCACATAGCATAATCAGTGGCTTGTAGGTATAGGGTCATCTTATCTTTCCAATGACTATAGTTGTTGTTGGAAATGGTTATAAAATTCTGGGTAAAATCAGAATTTTTTCCTAAGTTTGGTCTATTTTTAGGTGGGGCCCGTGCGTTGATTTACGCGGGGCAAAGTGGTAACGTGTTCTATGCCGCGTTGTGATTCACGTGGTATATTTGGTTGCTCAAAACCATTACTGAGTGAATGGAAAATTGAAGCCAAAGTATGCTCCATAGAAATGGAGTTTTGGTGAAAAATCCTTAAAGGTATTGAATAAGGCTTGTTCTATATTGTTTTGGTGGGAAGTTTTGAATGGGTTTATAAGGCATGGGTTTGGTACTTGGGGTGTGCCCCAAGGGGTATCCAAGTGTTTTAGAGGGAGAGGTTATGGGCAAAATGGGCTAGACCCATTGGACCCAAAAATCACCATACGCACGTGCGTGCCGCCGCCATCGTCCGTCCGGTCGGGCGGTCGGGCTGGTCTAGGCTTAGGCGTGGGTGCGTGGTTGGGCTTGTTCGGCCCAATACTAATTTTTTTGGGTAAAAAATATTTGAATTTAATTTTATTTTTGGTAAAATAAAATCCATAATTCAAATTAAATCGGAAATAAACTTGTCCGGTTTTACTGTACATCCAAACAGAGCCCTTCCCGTTTTTATCTGTTTGAATTATGAACCCAACAGATTCAAATCTGTTTAAATTCAAAACCATACCTGTTCAAACAGGTTAACACCTGTTTAATTCAAAAACTACAGCCACCTTTACATCTATAAATAGAACAACCCTCATTTGATGTTTTACATTCAGAAATTTCATATTTCACCTCTGCAAATTCTATTCTTCATTTTGCTACATTATTTTCTTGTTAGAGAGAGTATAAACACTTAGGGTGTGTTTGGTAACGTTTACGTTTTCAGTTTATATTTACAAAAATTTTATAAATTGATTTTTGTGTATTTTTTGTTTATTTTTAGAAAAACATAAACTACAAACGCGTTTGGTAATTGACAAAATGTTTAAAAAATTTTAAAAATATAAAAAAGAGTGAAAAATGGCAAGTGGTGGCAAATGGCAGCGGAAGACGGTGGTGGAAAGTGGTGACGGTGGGTGGTGAGTAGCTGGTGGTGGTGGATGCTGGCGGGTGGTGGCAGGTGGGTGGGTGGGTGATGGTCGCGGGTGGTGGGTGGTAGCGAATAGGTGGTGGTGGTGGTGGTGGTGGTGGTGGCAGGTGGATGGCAGATGGTAGGTGGTGGCGGGTAGGTGGCGGTGGGTGAATGGGTGGGTGACGGTGGCGAATGGTAGCGAGTGGGTGGTGATGGTGGGTGGTGGTGGTAAGTGGCTGGCGGATGGCGTGGTGGTGGTGGGTGGTGGTGGGTGGGTGGGTGGCGGTGTGGTGGTGGTAGCAAGTGGATGGTGGTGGTGGTGGTGGCGGGTGGTAGGTGGGTAGGTGGGTGTGTGGGTGGTGGCAGTGGGTGGTGGTGGTGGTGGTGGTGGTGGCGGTGTGTGGCGGGTGGTGGGTGTGAATAGTTGGTGGTGGTGGGTGGGTGGTGGATAGTGGTGGTGGATAGTGATGGTGGGTGCGTGCGTGATGGTAGCTGTGGTGTGTGGAGGTCGTGGTGGTGGTGGTGGGTGGTGGGTGGGTGGTGGTGGGTGGTGGATGGTGGGTGGTGTGGTGGTGGTGGTGGGTGGGTGGGTGGTGGTGGTGGTGGTGATAGTGGGTGGTGGTGGCACGTGGGTGGCGGGTGGTGGTGGTGGTGGTGGTGGGTGTGGTGGCAAGTGGTGGGTGGTGGGTGATGGTGGTGGTAGTGAGTGGGTGGGTGGTGGGTGATGGTGGTGGTAGTAGTGGGTGGTGGATGGTGGGTGGTAGTGGTGGTGGGTGGGTGTGGTGGCAGGTGGTGGTGGCAGGTGGATGGTAGTGGTGGTGGTGAGTGGATGGCACGTGGGTGGTGCGTGGTGGTGGTGGTGGTAGTGGCGGTGGTGGTGGCAGCAGGTGGTGGTGGGGGGTGGATGGTGGTGGCGGAAGACGGTGGTGGAAAATGGTGGCGGGTGGTGGCTAGTGTTGGGTGGTAAAAAAAAAAAACTGAAAACTCAAAATGGAAACACATTTTTTGTGTTTTCATTTCTTGGCCAAATTTATAAACTGAGACCATTGATTTATAAATCAAAAATTTTACCAAACAAGTTTTTATTTGAGTTTTTAAAATTTTTGTAAATATAAATAGAAAACTGAAAACGTAAGTGTTACCAAACGACACCTTAGTGTGTTCGACGAACGAATAAATTGTAGTGCTGTTTTTATTCATTGATAGATCATTTCATTTTGGGAGATAGACGTCCAAATTCTGAAAGCACCGTGGAGATGATGAATCTGTCTTAAGGATACAATGTCAAACACTGAACTTGATCAGATAATTATTAAAAAAAATTAATTAAGTTGTTTAATTTATTATTCTGTTTTATTTGTTAATTTAATCAGATTTTAATTTTGTTTTTGTAACAAAATAAAATCTGTTTTTATTTATTTATTTTTATTTCGAGTTTGATTTTTTTAATTAAACAAAATTATCTCATTTCCTTTATTTCTTTATATTCTGATTATTGTTTAGTACACAACAGAATTTAATTTATTTAAATACAGTAAAGATTGTCCAACAGTTGTTTCCGTCAAATAATGGTGACCTATTGGTGGCTTATCCTTCAGTAGTACTAGTGCTAGCTAAGGTTGCTATGGACTGAAACTCTTAGATGATTAAATCTAAAGCAAGAGTCTAGGTTTTGATACCAATTATACTCAAAAGGCAACCTAAGAGGGAGGTGAATTAGGTTTTTATAATTAAAATTAATAATACCCTAATAAAAATTATGACTAGCACAATATAATTAATGAAATAAAAATAATTAAAACAAGTGTCTTAACAACTATGTTAGTTAATGATTTTAGCACAGTAAACATGTGAAATATAGTTATGGCAATTTAAAATAAAATAAAGAGATAAGGGAGAGAGAGACAAACAAATTTATAGTGATTCGGTTTCAACTCGACCTACATCCACCCCTCAAGTTTCACTTGAGATTTTTCACTATACTCTAGCTTCACAAGGTGCTAGCAACATTTTCACAGATGGAGCAATCCTCCACAGATTTTACACTGACTTTCTAAGTTAAGAACACTGAGTGTACTACACTCTTACAAGATTGAAAAAAATGTATTTTTGCTTTCACAAAAAGCTACAAGAACTATCTCTCAAAGATAGATATAAAAATGAAATTCTAGTTTTTCTGTAAACCTCACACAGGAAAGATGGGTTTAAAGCTATAAGGCTCAGTGTATAATTTCTAAGAATAGATGTGAGCGATTATAGATCAAAGAATATTTTCAAGTTCTTGTAACTTGTTTATATTAGAGGCTTTGGTATATGTAATGAAAATTATAATTATTTATAGCCGTTGTATTCATTTGAATTTATAGCAGTTTATAGTCGTTATATTCATTTGAATTTATAGCCGTTTATATAGCCGTTTATAGCCGTTGTAGTTATTTGAATTTATAACTATTTATAGCCGTTGTACTCTATCATTACTAATTTGAATATCTTCCACTCCATTATTACAAATTTGAATATCTTTCCCTTGAACCTTTTGAACTTTTTGAACTGCTGCTGTGCTGAGCTGTTTGAATCTCTGTTTTTGGATTGTTTGAACTCATGATTTAATCAAATATTAAATACATTCTAACAATATTTAGGATAAAGGTTTATGTGAGAAATAATGGGATAAAATAAATTTTGATTTTATTAAAACATAAAATCATCAAAATAAATGTTGATTATATTTTTCTCTTTTAAATAAATTATCAAAATAAATTTTGATTCTATATTTTTTTTCCAAATAAATTAAAATATCATTAAATAAATCATCAAAATAAATAAGTCTAACAGTTTTGGTAAGAAGAGTCAAGTGTCTTACCTTCAGTTGGTCAAATTCTACTTGGGTGTGAAGATAAATAAAAGTATTACTGCATGTATCATTTGAGTGAATTTTTTATTTTATCTTGGAGTGTAGTTTTGGTGTAACACCTAAAAAATTTATCATCCTTCTCTTTAGCCAGGAATCCAATGTTTGGCTTAAGAACTTGGCTGTTGAGAAAATCAATGTTTGTGGAGTTAAATTATTACCCACTCACCTGTACCACAACTGGACTGTGGTCTAATTTCAGCTTCGGAATCGTTTAACGAACTCCACTTTCATTCTTGACACAATTTTGCAAAACACACTCGCCCTTTCCACTTTAGCAACATTGTCATACCCAAATAGAAATTTTGTTCAATTTTTCTAAGCAATGATTTTCGGTTTAACTTTGTGCTAAGAGCCTAGGAGTTGAAAGGAAATTACAAGAAGCAACCTAAATTCAAGAATCGAAATAATATTTTCTAAGCTTAAAAAAATGTAGAATTTTCTTTTCCCTTGACAATTTGTTTTGATTCCTTGAGGCAAATTTATATCCTGAAAGTTTCGTACAACATTTAATGCTCGTCTCGTCTTGGGATTTCACTGTTAGACTTTTTTAGTATATAATATTGAGTAGTTATGCAGGTATTGTTCAGGTCACCACATCAAGGCCACAAAGTTGACATCTGGTCTGCTGGGGTCACCTGACTTTACTTGATGATTGGAAGAACACCATTTACTGGTGAACCTGAACAGTGAGAATACTTGCTGTTCATCGAAGAAAACTAAACTCACACTCTGATTTACGTCCTCATTATCCATCTCACCAACATTATTGCTGTCATTTGCAGGAACATAAAGGAAATTGCAAAGTTAAAGGGCAGTGAAGATCTCTGGGAAGTGGCAAAGCTACATAACCGTGAATCTTCATTTCCAGTGGTATTCATCATTTGAATTATAAACTAATCAAGTGTACTATACTGTTAGTTGACTACTTTATTTAGACTTTCAGTTCTGTCACAGGATCTTTTTGATGTGAAATTTTTGACATCCACAAGACTGCGAGATTGGTGCAAGCAGAACACAAAAAGACCAGAATTCTCCAAAATTCTTGGAGTTTATTCCAGGATCACTATTTGATCTTGTGGAGAAGTGCCTGACGGTGAACCCGAGATCAAGGATAAGTGCAGAGGAAGCGCTGTGGCACGAGTTTTTCACTCCATGCCATGATGGCCTAAGAAAGGAAAGGCTGCTCGGGGAAGGGCTCAGCTTGGACTCTGGAACTACTCATCTTTTGCATAGACAGTTAGCCTTGTGAAGGTATTTCAATAATGTAATGTTGTAAAATAATTATTTGTATTTTGTAACTATGTCAATATTTGAGTTCAGTTATTCTAGACACACTATGAAAATTAAGAGATTGACCCTTTTAAGAAAAAAATGGCCAGTCTGAAAACTTGCAATACGTTACCGAAACGCGAGAGGATCCTCTAGAGTAACTCTCTAGAGTGATCTCCTAAAGTGGCTAATCGGACGGCTCTGCTTAGTCCTCACCAAAACGACGTCGTTTTGGTGAGGATTTTCCAAAAAAAAAAAAAAAACAGATTCTCACAGTCCCAAACGCTCCCAACAATGGCGATCTCTGCAACTCCAAGATCAACTACCCATCTCTCTCTCCCCCTCCTCCTTACAGAAAAGATGCAGGGTTCATCAGCATCATCACTTTCAGCCCAACAACTATTCCTTCTTTTAATCATTCTCAGTAAACTCAATCAAATATTTTTTATATTTTTCTCTGAACTTTCCTATCTGCCAAACAAACCATTTTAATGAAGTTTTTCTATCAATCTCGAACTTTCCTGTGTCTTCAAATTTGGATTTACTCAAGATGGATTACATTGCGCAATCGTCAATCATCAAACCCGAATCCAACTCACAACCTCTCTCTTGGAAAGTCACGAACCCCACTCTTTCTCCTTCTCATTTACAAAAGGTCCTTTTCTAACTAGGAAGAAGATTTCTCTGTTTGGTAGCCAAGAAAATAAAAAGGGGAATTTTTTTTGGAAGACAGCCTTCGTCTTCGATCTCTTCCAGATTTATTTTCTATTTCTTCTCTCAGATCGATCACTCTCTAGCGGTGGTTAGGGTTAGGGTTCGACGATTCACAGTGTTGTAGATCTCAGATCTCGCACATTTTTTTTATCAGAATCAGTTGATGTGGATGATGGAAGAAAATGTCGGAGGTTGTGTCTGCAATTTAGTTTGTTGATTTTGATCGGTTGTTTCACTTCTCAGCTCTGTGCTTCTTCTGATCCGGTGAGAGATCTCTCATTTTCATACTCGTTTTTGTATATATATATATATGTGTGTATTGGTATGTACTGATCTCTTTTGCTGAAATTTGGTGCTTTTTGTAGATCTTTTGAGGATTATAAAGGTTTTTTTTTTTAATTTTATAATAAGGGCTGTTTTTTTGCTATTGTTGAGTTTTTATTTGTTGTTGATTCTTTGAGAAAGTGAGGAAAAGAAGAAATGAAATTGTGTTTACGGTTTCTAATTCAATGGAACGACAAGTTTTCTTCTGTGTTGGTTGATCAAGCACCTGGGTGATTCGAAGCAATTTGTCTTCCAAAGTGAACCCAGGAGGTAGACGATGGTCTGAAATTTTTATTTTTTTTTAATTTGTCTCACCAAAACGACGTCGTTTTGGTGAGGGATTAATCTCAACCCTTGGTTTCATTAGTGGGACAGGTGTCGCGCCCATGTCTTCTACTTTAGGAGATCACTTTAGGGGGATCACTCTAGAGGATCCTAACGCTACGGAAACACCATGCTAGCACATGTATAATAACACATTTATAACTTACAAACGGTACAACTATTTATTTATTTTACAAAAAAGAGAATCATTGAACAATCTCTTTAATAAATTTGAATAAAAAGTACTTTTTAATTTATAAAAACTAACAGGGTTAACTCACGTAACTAAACTTGATCAAAGGATTACCTACCACTCTGACTAACATGCAAGATGGGCCCTAACATGTGGTGCACGATCAATTTTTTAAATTAAGTTTTTTAAAAATTAAATTTTTTGATTTTTGTATTTTTTTATTTTTAATGAATATTTTTTAAATTTTAAATATATTTTTTTTTTACTTTTTTAGATACACCTTACTTAGATGTATCTAAAAAACAAAAAAAATTATAAAAAAATATTTTAAAAATTAATAAATACATGAAAATACAAAAAATATACTGAATTCTTATATATATTTTTTTGTATTTTTGATATTTAGTGAATTTTTAAAAGATTTTTTTCATAATTTTTTTTTATTTTTTAGGTATATTTATGTTAGGAATGTCCAAAAAGTAAAAAAAATTACTTAAAATATTAAAAAAATTCAGGAAAAGTAAAAAAATAATGAAAAATAAGAAAGTAAAATTTTTTAAAAAGTGTTTTTGAAAAGTGTAATCAAGCAAAGTAAATAGGTTTCCCTGGGGATTTACTGTTGCATCTTCCAAGCCTTTTAATAGCCTAAAATTCAAATTGAAAACTTGTAAATGACACAAACTGTTAGAACTCACTCAGTTTTCAGTTTATTTATTTATTTAATTTATGCAAATCTCTTGGGTAGAATTTATCACTGAAAACCGACTTATAAATAACAACTCAAGGGTATTTAAGAGGCTTAATTTACAAAGAAATTGAAATTTTGGATGTAGAGTACTTGTGTCTTGACAAGAAGGTTAACTAGATTAAGAAGAATGTTAGGGATTATAAATTTTTTTTTATAAAAATGATCATGAAAAATTTGTGATCCTTAGATTATCTTGATTAGTGTGTGGTACTTTATTGTAAGTGTAATTCAAAAGTCACAAATCTTTTATTGTAAGTGTAATTCAAAAGTCACAAATCTTTCATGACTATTTTCATGAAAGACTTTTCATGATACCTAACATTACTACTAAATTAATCATACCCACCGCATGTTTATAAAATCTGTCTCTTGCTTTAAATGCATTGCAGCCAAAGTCAAGACTTTGACTTTGTGGGAATGGACTCGAAAATACAACTGCTATTAAATTTCATTTCTGGTACGTTGGCTACTTCGTTCACAATTATTACAAGTCATCTTATCTTTATTGGGATTATACTCCCTTATCCTTGTGTTGGGTTTATTTAGAGAATTTAAAAAGAAATTTTAAAAAGAAAAAGAAAAGAAAATAAAATTAAATAAAATATAGGGAGACTTATTTATAAGTCCTTTTTCAGAACCTTATGCTAGGTTAAGTCCTATGTAATTTCTTATAGAGTCTCAAGTCCTATTTTCATAAGAATGTATTCCAAAAGATCCTAATCTTTTTACCCCATTTTCACACTTTCCCAAAATGCCCATTCCCAATATCACTTGGGTCCCCTGTTTAGTACACAGACTTGGGTTCTTGCATCTTACCTGCCAAATCTAATATACGTAGATCGAAACAAATGAGTCAGAAATCTAATATACGTATATATATCACTTGTATATATATATACGAAATGGGATATATATAATTATTAGAGTGGTTAAGAGAGGTGTAGGAGCTTCGTGAAGCGGTCTGAAGCTGTAATCACCGATTTAAAGGCGTGAGAGCAGTACATGCAACTTCATTTTCAAGCCTAGGGCACTGATAATAAGAGAGATGAGTTTTGGGGGTAAGAGGTGAGGTGAATGAATATGGAAGCTGAGAAAGTTGTTATGAAAAGAAAAGTTAAAAATGGAAATTAGAGTTTTGAATATATATTTTATATATATATAGAGAAAGAGAGAGAGAGAGAGAGAGGGGGAGGGGATGATTGAGCTTGTTTGTGGAGTGTCCCTGTCAGAATAACTTTTACCCTCTTTCTTTTTTTTTTTTTTTTTTTTCTTTTTTTATATATATATTATTGATAATTTTTAAAATTTTACAATTAATAATACAAAATAAAAATATATTAAGATTATATATCTATTTCAAAATAAACGGATTAAAAAAATAAAAACTTATTAAGTTTGCGAAACGTAACGTGACACATTACGTTACGTTTATGTAAATGTCACATTACGTTTATATAGGTGTCACGTTACGTTACGTTTATGTAGGTGTCACGTTACGTTACGTTTATATAGGTGTCACGTTACGTTACGTTTATGTAGATATGTCACGTTACGTTTATATAGGTGTCACGTTACGTTCATATTTGGTGTCACGTTACGTTCATATTTGGTGTCACATTACGTTACGTTTATGTAAATATGTCACGTTACGTTTATGTCGATGTCACGTTACGTTTATGTCGATGTCACGTTACGATTATGTTAATGTCACGTTACGTTACGTTTATATCAATTTCCCTATTTATAGTTTTATTATTAATTATGATATTAACAATTAATATTGAGGGTAAATATGTCAAGAAACTGCCCATAGGACTTATGGGAACATAAGTTTTTTTGTGGGACCAAATGTAGCACAAGTCTCCCTAATAGGACTTCTAAATAATTTTCCCTAAAATATAGATATATTTTATTTATTTATTTTTTATATTTTTCTTTCTAAATTTTTCTTTAAATCTTTCAATAAAATATAACATTTGACTTTCAACATGAGATCATCTCTTAGGATTAGTTTATATTCTTACGTAGTGTTTTTGAACAGAATATTCTTACTCTGTTGATCGCTTGTTTACGCCATTCCATTTATTTTATTCTATTTTTTCTCAGAAACAAGGGGCTTTCGTGGGTCTAACAAACAAGTAATTGTCAGATGTCCATTAGAGTCTACAATTTCTCTCAGTTCACATTCTTTCAGTTCACATTGACTCAAGCAAGCTCACCCACGATCAACAAGATCAAAAGTGGTCTGTTAGATCTACTCTTCCAGATATTTTATAGTAAAATGCCATGTTCTTTTGTTCCCATTTCCAACTTTTCTCAACAACTATTCATAAACAATAATTTTCATGGCTACTTCATTTCTTCTTATTCTTCATGTCTTGGTCCTATCTTCCTTACCATATTCATCATCATCTTCTTCTGCAACTCTCTCTAGTTTAAGCAGAGGTTCATCTCTCTCAGTCGAGAGCCCAACCCACGTTTTGATTTCACCAAACAACCTCTTCTCCTCTGGCTTTTACCCCCTCGGAGAAAACGCTTACGGCTTTGCAATCTGGTTCACCAAACCCTCCTCCCGTGGAAACCACAATCTAGTTTGGCTAGCCAACCGAGACCAACCCATCAATGGCAGACTCTCAAAGCTTTCCCTCCTCACAAATGGCAATCTCATCTTAACCGACGCAGACCAGTCAATTCTCTGGGCCACCAACACAGCTTCAATCTCTTCAGTGCAGCTACTCTTGCTTGACAATGGAAACCTCATTCTCAGCACTTCAGACAATGTTCTCTTATGGCAGAGCTTCGACTCACCCACCGATACCCTTCTTTCCCAACAACCTCTTACCAGACATACCCAACTCGTTGCGTCCAGAAGCCAGACTAACTACTCCTCCGGCCTCTACAAGCTCTTCTTCGACGACGACAATGTCCTCCGTCTAGTCTTTGACGGTCCCGAGACTTCTAGCATTTACTGGCCAGATGCATGGCTATCTGCTGATAACGATGGAAGATCAAGGTACAACGACACGAGAATTGCGGAGTTTGGTTTGGGTCATTTTCTTTCATCGGATAAGTTGGAGTTTCGAGCTGCTGATTATGGTGCAGGGCCTCAGAGAAGATTGGTTCTGGATTTTGATGGTAATCTTCGATTGTATAGTTTGAAAGAGGTGACTGGGGATTGGGTTGTGTCCTGGCAAGCCAAGTCGAAAGCGTGTAGAATTCATGGTGCTTGTGGACTCAATGGTATGTGTAGATATAGTGCTGGGTTTGGACGAGAATGCTCGTGTTTACCTGGATTCAGAATCAGAGATCCTACTGACTGGTCTCGCGGATGCAAACCTGAATTCAACCTTTCCTGCAATCAAAGTGACGAGAATTTCACTTTTTTTAAGGTCACAAATGCTGATTTCTATGGCTATGACATCCAAATTTTGCTAAACTACACTTTGCGGAGATGCTTGAAGACGTGCTTGGACTCGTGCGATTGCAAAGGGTTCCACCACAGGTTTAACCAGAGCAGTGGTGTTTATGATTGTAACCCCAAATGGATGCTGCGCAACGGACACTGGTCTCCGAGTCTTGCAGGAGACCTGTTTGTGAAAGTGCCTCAAACAGCTTTAAACAAGGACTTCTTGAATAAGTTAGATTGCTCAGGGACTGTTAATATGGTGCAGCAGCTTGACAGAGTTTATGAAAGACGGCACAAAAATGGGTTGCTGACATTCTTGGTTTGGTTTGCCGCTGCGGTTGGATGTGTTGAGGTGATCACCATTTGTCTGGTCTGGTGTTTCTTGAATAGAAATGGAACCCATCCAGACATGGGTGGTGGGTACATACGTGCTGCGACTGGATTCAAAAGATTCACTTATAATGAGCTAAAGCAGGCGACGAGGGGTTTTCGTGATGAGGTGGGAAGAGGAGGTGGTGGAGTGGTATACAAAGGGGTATTGCCAGATTGTCGAGTGGCGGCAATCAAGCGACTCAGAGAAGCTAATCAAGGAGAGGCAGAGTTCCTAGCGGAGGTAAGCACCATCGACAGGCTTAACCACATGAACTTGATAGAGATTTGGGGATACTGTGCCGAGGGGAAGCATAAGCTTTTGGTTTACGAGTACATGGCGAACGGGTCCTTGTCAGATAACTTGAACTCCAAAACACTTGATTGGGATACGATGTTTCAGATTGCTGTGGGTACTGCAAAAGGCCTTGCTTACTTACATGAAGAGTGCTTGGAATGGGTTCTACACTGTGATATAAAACCTCAAAATATATTGCTGGACTCCAATTACCAGCCAAAGGTTGCAGATTTTGGACTTTCCAAACTACGGAATAGAGGTGGTGGCGGTAGTAGCAATAGTGGTAATAATTCGAGCTTTTCGAAGATAAGAGGAACGAGAGGTTACATGGCTCCAGAGTGGATTTTAATCTACCCATTACCTCGAAGTCGATGTTTATAGCTACGGAGTAGTGATGTTGGAGATGGTGACTGGAAAGAGTCCAACATCAGCTGGTGAGATGGAGCAGAGGAGGTTGATTAAATGGGTGAGAGAAGTTGAGTACAGGTGCAGCAATGGAGTCTTGGATTGAAGAAATTGTAGATCCTGTGATAAGTGGCAAATATGATGTGCCTAAGATGCAAATACTTGTTGCAGTGGCGTTAAAATGTGTGGAGGAAGACAAAGATGCAAGGCCAAGCATGACCCAGGTCTTAGAGATGCTTCAATACCATGAAAGTAATTAGTTGCAGAGGCAGTTTGTTTGTTCTAGTGATGCACAAAACATGGTATGATACCCTGTGCACACATAAAACAAAAGTAGTGTATAAATTATATATAAAATTGGAAATTTAGTTATAGTTAAAATTTTGACAAATTCTTTTATGCCTTTTGTGATGAAACTTGCCTATGAAATTCTTATTGAGAATGCAAACCACCGCCTTGAGGGTGTTGATTAAGGTTGAAAAATGAATAAAACATGTGAAAGGAGTATTATTTTATCAGTAAGATTTAACAAATAATCGTCACATCTAGTCATAAGTTTATAGATTCTGAGTATCTTTTTAGTGGTCAGATTATATTTTTAATGGTAAAAATTATATTCTTAACTAACACCCTTATGGCGGTGGTTAACAAGATCTAATTCTTACTTGATATTTTATGGAAAAAACTTGGTCAAACGACCACCCAACACTTGGACTAACATGCAAGCCACGAATAACATGTGGTGCATACACAAGGTTTGCATCATCTTCTAAGGCTTGTCATGTTTGTTTAGCCTCCATGGTGTGTTGGATTAGTATTTATATGAGGGGTTGAGTTGAGATTACAAATTTTGAAAGTGAAAAGATAATTTTGTTCTCATTTTATAAAAATAATAGAATTAAATTTAATATAATGACAATTTTTATGTAGTTTTGTAAAGGAAAATTTATCCATAAATCCCATATAGTGGAATGTTGATTCATTTAGTTCTAAGAATTTCTTATGAACAAATTAATCATTTTTGTTTTGAAAAGTTGTGTTTATTTGATTAGGTGTTATAACACTCCCAAAATAATATAATAAGTACAACCCAAAACATTTATTAATAACTGCATACATCAGAGTAAATAATCCTTTCACTTCATGTAATCACTTATACAAAAGAGTTTAGTATAGTAAAATGCCCTATAGGCTTACACCTTTCAAAGTCTTGATTTGGTTACAACAAAATGAGATTAACTCGTACAATTAAAGCACTAGGCTATACAAAAAGTGAAACGAAACAAAGAAGCTCTTGCTTCTCAAAAATCCCTTCAATGCTATTGCCTTGGTGGAGGTATGCCATCATTACCTGAAAATATTTTTCTTAAATAGAGTGAGCCACATCCCAGTAGGAATAATCTAACACAATATATGAGCTTTAACAAAGGTATAAGTACAATATACATAAACAATGCCAGTGATAAAACATCCATATGTTTATATAGTCATAAGATACCAAATCCAATTCTTAATCCATTTCCATTCGAGTCATTTCATTACATGAGCCATTTCATCATATCTTAATAACCTAAATGAGACTACAACTCATTAGTTCTATAATCACATCATCAATATATAAACACTTCAAACTGTCATTTTACGGATATTTCGTCCGCGGGATCGGCACCTATGAATAATTTCGGGACTTTCATACAGGACACTCCGGCTAACTTAATTATAATGGAGTCCATCCCTTTTCTCCTTCCAAACAATTATTCATACATATGCAATGTATTTAAACATATAATCAAACAATGAAGTACATCCCTTTTCTCCTCCCAAACAATCATACATATACTATATATTTGAACATCGTCATATTCAATGACAACTAACAAGATATTAGTTTCAATTTACCTAATTTTCATGCAATTTCTACAACAATCATGGCTATCCTCCATCGATAGTCCAACAAAGTTATTTTTAGACATATATACAATCTCAAGATAGATAGTTTATTCGAAAATTTTCAAAGGTATGAGATAATACATATCAAATCCCATCATTTATATCACTAATCATCAAATTTCACATTTCCATTGTCAATTCCAATTATTTATCCAAAATAACATTTTTATCCCATTAGGGCAAGTTTTCCCTTTTTTCCAAATATCAACCCATATACCAAAATCAACAATTTTAACATAATATGGTCTCATATTCAAACCCCAAACCCACTTATTCCACATTCCTCAAAAACCTCTCTTTTCATTTTATATCCCAAACCCTAGGTTTGTCCATAATACCGCCAAGACTACCATTGTTACACAATATACAAATAACTAAGTTAAAAACCATAACAAAGTATAGAAAATCCCTACATCAAAGAGAGAAGATGAACCAAGCAAAAGTGAAACTCCAAGAACACCGAAACCCACTTCTATTCGGATCAAAATGAAGATTTTGAAGCGCTCTACCTTTTTCTTAAAGGCACTAGGGTGAAGAGATCAACGGATCTAGATGAAATAGAAGAGAGAATGTGAGTTTTAGAGAGAGAAACTCAAGATCTAGGTTTTTAGAAAGTTTTAGAGAGAGAGAGGAATGAAAAAGTGAACAAAAATGTCATCTTTACGGACTGTTATACACGTAGTCTGCTTGAGTGTGGAAAGCGAGGCTTGAGCGTCAGACACAAAGTTTCGCTCGAGCACGAAAAGTGGCGCTCAAGCGTGGGATACGCACTTCTAGAAGTTTTGTAGACAAAGGACCCCGCTCGAGCGTGAGACTGGACGCTTGAGCATCCAATGCACTCTCCCAGTATTTGCAGATCTGCAAAAATATTGAGAGTTGACAAATCCCGCTCGAGCGCAAGAATGGCTGCTCGAGCGGAGGAGCAAAATTTGTGAAGCCTTCTCGAGCGCAAGAATGCCTGCTCGAGAGGAAGAGCCAAAATCTGGGCATTACAGGTTTGGAAAAACAAGCAACCAACTTATTTCAAATGCACAATTACATCCCGATAACCAAAATAGAGAGGGGACAAGGGAAACAAGATATGAATAACCATTCAAACCATACGGACCCGAGTCTGGAATATGACAAGAGTCGGGTCAAAACCGGGATCGCTATAGGTGCCATTTGAGTTTAAGTGAATGTATTTTTGTAATTCATTTATTGGATGGGAATGGAAATATGAAGCGTGAAAGATTCTTTTTAGGAGGATTGGTGGCTGAAGTGTAGGTTGTCGGCAGTGAAAATTTACATTTCTGTTAGTGTGATTTTCTAGTATTACATTGGAGTGTTACATTTGAAAAAAATACACTAAGGAGTTTTTTTTTAAAATGTTACGTTGTTACATTTGAGAAAAGTACATTAAGAAATTTTTTTAGTGTGTTACATTTGGGAAAATGCCACTAAAGAGGTTTTTAGTGTGTTATAGTGATTGTAGTGTTACGTTTGGAAAAAGTGTACTAATAACTTTTTTTTGGAATGGTTCATTGTTTTGTTTTCAAAAAATACATTAATGTTGTGTTTGGTGGGAGGATTTGAGGAGGGATTTAGAAAGAGAAATGAAAAAGGTAGGTGAAATGTGAATAAAACATACCTATATTTTATCTAGTTTCACAAATTTTTTTCAAATCCCTTCCCAAGTCCCCAAACCAAACACAATGTAAGGAGTTTTTCAGTGTGTTAAATTGAAGTGTTACGTTTTTTGAGTGTTATATTGTTGTGTTATGTTTGAGAAAAATACACTAAAGAAGTTTTTTTGAAGTGTTACGTTCAGTAATTTTAACATTATGAGAAACTCATATTTGTCCCTCAACACATAGCACACGCGCATTTATACTTAGTCGTATATGTAATTCACATCACCTTTGGGTTTATAAGGAAAAAATGAGTACTAAACAATTTATAAGATTACTACTTAGAATTTATTGGTGTTTCATCCATTTTATAAATTTAATTACGACTAACTAATATTTATTGTATTAATGTATAAATAAACATAATTTACCTTATATTTTTTGGGAAAATTGCAAAAAAAAAAAAAAATGTAGTAATAACACAAAATAATTGTTAAGTGATGGAAGTACAAAATTTTCTTGCACATGCATAAATTGCTTGTATTTTCACCACTTTACAATTATTTTATATTGATACAATTTTTTTTTTTGCAATATTTACTTATTTTATTTTATTTTAAATTTCTATTAATTAATCCCACCGTATCCACAATCAAACGTTTAAGCCATGATTAGTTTACTTTTTAGAAATAATTTTTAATTTTTTTCATAAATCAAAAACTTTAATAAAAATAGATACAGATTTTTTTTTTCAATTTTTAAAAATTATTTATTCAGAACTATATGAAAATGATTAATATTTTTCATTTTTTTCACTAAATTATGTTTTAAATTTTTATAAAATTTTTATTAAAAAAATTAAAAATAAACCAAACAAAATCTTAATATCCAAAATTAGAATTGAAACTTTTGCAATATAAATCATAGTAAAGGATAAATCATTGAAATTAGAAAGACTAGTTTTTTTTGAGTTTTTAATCTCGTTTTTTTTTTTTATTTTAATGTTTTTTTTAATAATATTTTAATAATTTTTTTAAAATTTTAAATTCATTTAATTTGAATACACTTACAAAGTGTGGAATTTCTACAAAATATTTAAAAAATTTATTGAATACAAAAAAAATATAAAAGTTCAATACGTTTTCATATTTTATTATATTTAATGATTTTTAAAAAAAAAAAATTTATATAATTTTTTTTTTATTTTTATGTATTTAATTTAAATAAATTTTAAAAAATAATTAAATTTTTTTAAAAAGGTGAATTTATTAGGAAATTATTTTTCAAGTATTTATATATGAATTAGTTCATTACATATTCTTATATTTCAATAAATCCTATTATTTGGACATTTGATTTATTAAATCTTAATTATCATATTTAAAGTATTTTATGGACAATTTTATCCTTATAAATATTTTTTGAATGTTTAGTAATTTGGTGATGTGAACATTCATAAATTTTACTGCGTGAACATTCACATTAACGATGCAAATATTCACATCACGGAGCATTCACAATGTCAATATGAATATTATTATTAGGATTATTTTAGTAAGTATATGTTGGCTGTATAATTTGTAAAAACCAATCACAATTCAACACGTGGCATAAAGAGGGCAATTTGGGGAGTTAATACAAATTGCCAACCATAGTCAGACACGTGTCAGCCCATATTGATAATAATGGGTCTGCGTAGCACTGGAACGATCGAGGGATATAAGGTGATGTGGGCTAATGGTTACTCACGAAGTTCAAATTCAAAATCAAGAAGGAAGCTTAACTGCAAATGTGGCATAGTGGGACTGATTGTGAGAAAGCATGTTCAGCAATCATGGGAGGACATTTCGACGGTTAGAAGCCCACTTCGACCGTTATCATTGAGAAGTATAAATAGCAGAGAAGGCCCTAGAATGAAGGACCCAGACTCAGATAAAAAAATCAATTTTATTTACTTTGTTTTCCCTTTCAGTTTTTACAGTTCTTTACATTTATGTACTTCAAATTTCTGTACTGCACTTCATTTATAGGAGTAGTTTCAAATAGCTTGTTGTTGTAAACCTTTACGAGGTTGGGTCAGATCAATGTAAGTTTTTCATTTTACTTAATGAAATTATGAAATTATTCTTCACTTAGTTGTTATTTACTAAATTCTCCTAAAAAAACTACCAGTAAAAGTCCTCTTCATTGAGGCCAAAAGAACTAAAACACAATTGCCTGATAATTGGTTGGCAATTAATCTTCTGTAAGGATTGATTGATCCTTGCTGGCATGCTTAAAATTACAATATTAACCTTTGAAAGCCAAAAAAGCCAACATATATTTTTGGCACGCCCAGTGGGACTAATTGAAATGGCTAGACATAGAAGACAATGAGAAAATGAAAGCCTGGAAGAAGGTGTGGAAGGAGAGGTAGAGGTACCTGATCCAGAGGATAATGTGATAACACATCCTATGGAAGCACCTATCTCATCAGAACCTATGGTCGAACAGACCAGTAATTCAGAACATGCACCACATGTTCAAAATATTGGATGAGGCCATGGAACTGGACCATCCATTGTTCCATCTACTTAGCCAATGAATCCATGGGAAGGCCTGGTAGATTCCGTGGGACAACAGTTAATGAACACAATAGAAAGATGGGTAATATCCTTTATGGATCGGATGAATTCCCATTAACCAACTAACACAAGGCATATGGAGGAAAATTCAAATGTTCTTTAGCAAAGATTGGCTAGAGATAAACAACTTATGCAAACTAATAGACATACTAATGGTCAGACTAGTAATCAAATTATGAAAGACCATCACCCATACCTCAGTCTTGGTATGAACCTCTTTCGAGGCCTATGGTAAATCAAAATGTCTCATTACCTAACAGTGAAGTCATACAAATTGGTGGATCTGGGCCAACACAAGAAAATGGTATGAGAATGTTTCCAAATCCCATGTTCGAAGCCATACCTAGCACAAGGAGGTTCACTAATCCCTTATTCGAATTCACACCCGGGGGGTTGGAAGGGTTTCCTGCAGTTGGGAGAGAAACAACACATGTTCCTCCTATTACAGTACCTTTTGCAGGTCCTGTCGCTGGTCAGGCTCAGAGAGGTCAACCATACCCTCAACAGCAGCCAGTACCACAGGGATAGCCAGTCCCAAATATACCTCCCTATGGACCAAGAAGACCTTAGGCATAAGATTTTTCACCAAATCCTGTGTTTGTTCCTCCAGTGGTAGTCCAACAAGCACAAAATATGGTTTATAGGAACCAAATTGCTGATATTATCAGAGAAATGTATGGACCTATGGCTCGGAGGGTTCAAACTCTTGTGTATAGGAAGCCATACCCAGAATGGGTGGATAGGGTGCATAAATACCCAAGGGGGTTTAGACTATCAGACTTTGCTATTTTTTATAGGAATGGAAACCAGTCAACAGTGGAACACATTGCTAGGTTCACTGCCCAATGTGGGGAATTTACCAATAATGATTACATGAAGTTAAGACTTTTTTTTCCAAATTCTCTGATTGGGGCAACTTTTGTATGGTATATTAACCTTACACCTGGCTCTATCCAAACTTGGCAGCAAATGGAGGAGGGATTTCATGCCCAATTCTTCCAAACGGAGCCAGAAGTTTCCATAGCAGACTTGGCAAGGTTGAGTCAAAGGCTTGATGAGAAGGCTGTTCAATTTATTGCCAGATTCAAAAGAGCACGAAACAACTGCAGGGTCATTCTACTAGAGCCTGAATTTGTGAGATTGGCTCAAAATGGTTTAGATTTTAGACTTCGAAAGAAGTTCGACTCAACTGAGTTTTGAGACTTAGTGGAATTAACTTATAAGGTGTCTAGATATGAATCATTACTTGAGGAAGAACAAGATCGAAGTAATGCATCATATAAGACTTATTATAGAGACCCTAATTACGAGATTGATGCAACAGAGATCGTAGGGAAAGAGCCTATGACTTGTGAGGCTTTAATTCATAAGGATACTACAATAGACCAGCAGTTTAAAAAGAAAGACCTTCATAGGAAATACTCTTTCGATTTAACAAAGGCAGGTGACAGTTTTGATCATTTACTTGCAATAAATTTCCTAAAGTTACCAAAGAGGGTTAAAATTCCTTCTCCAGAAGAACTGAAAGGGAAAATGTATTGTAAATGGCACAATTCTTGGTCTCACTCAACTAAAAACTGTATTATTTTTCGGGATAGGATCCAAGAACAGATTCGAAAGGGGAGTTTAAAGTTCCCAACCAAAGCAGAGAAAGCTATGGGGATTGACACTAACCTATTCCCAGAGATTGGGGAAGTTACAGCCAATGTTGGTGTGCCTGACTTCCAAAACCTATCCCTGAAGGAATTGGAGGAGGTTAATGTGCAGATGCATATTGTCAGTCAAATTGCTTCCAAGAAAGCTATCAGAAGTTCACCAGCAGATGGATAGAGCTTTGCCGACCAAAAGGAGGACTCTAGTGAGGAGGCGCTGGATGATGACTCTTTAGAGGCAGCTATCATGCAAAGGATGTGTCCCAGATGCAGGTTAAGTTACAAATAGTTGAAAGGTCTCCTAATTGATGGAAAACAGTATTACAAAGATGTGTAGAGACACCCTAAACCAACCAGTACTTACAACAAGAGGCCATACTCAATTGGTCCCAGACAGCAGCCATTCTTGGTTGGACCACCAGCCGCTAGAGTGCACTCCAAGGGTAAGAGACCTCTCCAGGCATTCAGACCACCCAACGACTACAGGATGGAGGGAAAACATCCTGAGAGGAGGCCTAAAGTGGGCTCAATTTATGAAATTAGAGCCAGAGATTGGCCTCTTAGATCAGCCTCAAACAAGATGAAAGGTAATTACCCTGACAGAAGACCTGAATTAGGCTCAAAACAGGGGAACAAGGCCAAGCAGTGGCCTCTACAAGCAGCTTCGAAACTGGCTTCGAAGGCAGAAAGAGCTAATTCAGTAACTGAACTAGTGAGTTCATGGGTACTTGGAGTTCCAGATTGGTTTGTCATGCAGAACAAGCCTAAGGAAATGCCTACCTAGAGAAGTGTTGTTAGAGACGAGGGTAGAATGGTTAAACCTCCCTTGGTGGCTCCAAATAATTGGGTGTTACTAAAGCACCCAAAAACAAAGGAACCAAATATGGTACTAGTAATTTCTAAGTCTCAAAAGAGGAAAATCCAACGAAGCTACACTCAGTACCAAAAGGATCTGAAGGAAAGTGGAGAGAGTTCTTCATTGGCCCAGCCAAAAGGTTAGACAAAGGAAAGAGAAAGTCCAAAATTGACTTCTCAAAACAAAAGAAGTTTCAGCAAAGAGCAGTTGGCTAAAGTTCACTCTGAACTAAAAGTCACGGAAAGATCCAGCTTAGCAGGTCTTGAAAAGGCCATGATGGAAAGCGACAGTGAGATAGAAAGAGAAGTTGACCTTGGCCAAAGGAAAGAAATGGTTGAGGAGGAGATGTTTGAAGCCTTCATGGCTGAACAGACATTTTTGGTCGAAAAACTAGCAGGAAGAAACCATTTGAAGGAAGTCACTAGTATTGAAGTACCAGAATGCAGCATGAAAGATGCTTCTGAAATAACTGAACAAGTTAGCTTGGAAAAGAAGCAAGTGTAGCTAGTAGTTCAGTTTGGCTCGTTTCCTCCAATGTTAGTGAATATGGTGCATATACTACCACAGGAGTTCCAGGTTGAAGATGGAAACCAAGAAGGTTAGGAGATTGACCCTATTCCAGTTTCTAGTGAAGATTCACAAGTTAGCATGGTTCAAGATGAATTTGAAGTGGCCACACCAATGGAAACTGAGGACGAGAGTGAGGAAGTGAGTATTAATCTCTCATATCCTTTTGAGTATCTTACAACATCCATGACACAACATGTCAAGCCCTTGTATATCAAGGCTTTTTTTTGATGGGATACAGATGAATAGGGTATTGGTGGATAATGGGGCAGCAGCGAATCTGCTTCCGAAATCCTCTTTGAAGAAACTGGAAAGAGGAACCCCAGATTAATCCCAACGAGTACAACCATTGCTGGTTTGGCTGGGGATAAGCAGATGGCTCAGGGTATTTTGTCCATTAACCTGAGTATGGGAACCAGTGATTGCATGACGACATTCTTTGTTATTGATAGTAATGCTAAGTACAATGCTTTACTTGGCAGGGATTGGATTCACACCAACAAATGTGTGCCTTCCTTTCTACATCAGAAGATAATAATGGCCTTATGCAATAGAGAGACAGAGGAGATCAATGTAGACCCTCAACCCTTTGTCACTTATGCTGACTTTGTAGAAGCTAAGTTATATACTAAAGGAGTGACACAACTCAGTATATTGAGAAAACCTGATGGTTCAGCCGAAGTGACGGCTAATGAGGAAGTAGCACACCTGAAGCACTTGGTACAGGAGAGTGCTGATGAAGAATTCGTTATCAAAGATGATAATGATGCCTGGTTGTAGGCAAGAAGATGAAACCCAAGAAGCCAGACCCTTGGCTTTAGTTAAGTTTTCAGCATTGGACTTAAAATCAATAGTCCAAAAAGTTCAGGAACAAGAGAAAAAAGCCATGGTAGTTGGCTGTAAGCAGGAACAACAACAGGTCAGGCCTTTGACTTTTGATAAATACTGTGCATTGGACATCGAAACAAAAGTCTAGGAAATACAGGAAGAAGAAGCCTTATAGACAGACTTTGTCTATGAGGAAGAAGGCAAAGATGTTGAATCAGAGAAAGTGGGAGCAGAACAAAGCAAAGAAATTGCTTTGAGGGAAGAAAAAATCAAAAGAGAAGCATTAGTGAGTTTTCAAATACAAGACCCCTTAGAAGAAGTTAATTTAGGGAAAGGTTCTGCACAGCAACCCACTTACATCAGTGCTTGGTTGGGTGCTCTTGATAGGGACCAGTTATTAATGGTCTTAAAGAGATATAAAGATTGTTTTGCATGGTCCTATAATGAATTGCCAGGATTGGATAGGTCATTAGTGGAACATAGACTCTCTATGAAGCCTAATTTCAAGCCATACAAGCAGAAGCCAAGAATGATGAGTCTTGAAGTGATTCAGAAGGTCAAGGAGGAAATTCTTAGGCTCCTTAAGGCAGGCTTTATTAGAACAACTAGATATGTTGAACGGCTATCCAATATTGTACCTGTGGTTAAAAAGAATGGTAAAATAAGGGTATGCATCGATTTTAGAAACCTGAATTTAGCAACTCCAAAAGATGAGTACCCCATGCCCATAGTAGACTTATTGGTGGATAGTTCAGCAGGGCACAAGATTTTATTTGTGATGGATGGGCATTCTGGTTACAACCAAATCTGCATTGCAAATGAGGATGTCCATAAGACAGCATTCAGATGTCCTGGGAACATTGGCACCTTCGAATGGGTTAAAATGCCATTTAGCCTAAAGAATGCTGGGGCTACATATCAAAGGGCAATGAACACTATCTTTCATGATCTCATTGGAGGGTATTTAGAGTGTTACATTGATGACATTGTAGTAAAATCCCAATCCATGGAGGAACATTTGATTCACTTGGAAGTAGCTTTCGAAAGAATAAGAAAGTTCAAGTTGAAGCTCAATCCTCTCAAATGTGCTTTTGGTGTATCAGCTGGAAACTTCTTGGGCTATGTAGTACACAAGAAGGGAATACAAATTGATCAAAACAAAGCCAAAGCCATCATTGAGGCCAAGCCTCCATCAAGTAAGAAAGAAGTACAAAAGTTCTTTGGACAGGTTAATTTTCTTCGAAGATTTATTTCTAACACTGCCGGAAAAACTAAAGTATTTTCTTCCTTATTAAGGTTGAAAGATGAAAAGGAGTTTGTGTGGACAACAGAGCATCAAACTGCTTTCGAAGGAATTAAAGCCTACTTGGCCAAGCCTCCAATGCTGATGCCACCAAAGAGTGATATGCCCTTGAAGTTGTACATTGCTGCAGTAGAAGATTCATTGGGAGTTTTCTTAGCTCAGGACAATGAAGAAGGCAAGAAGCAAACAGTTTATTACCTTAGTAGGTTTTTAAATTCTTGTGAATGTAAATATTCAGCTGTAGAAAAGTTGTGCCTTGCATTGCATTTTGCTGCAATGAAATTAAGATACTGTCTTTTGTCTACAGTTGTCTTGGTAATTGCAACCACAAATTTGGTTAAGTATATGTTATCTAGACTTATGTTGAGAGGAAGAATTGGCAATCGGATTCTAGCCTTATCAGAATTTCATTTAGAATATGTCCCCCAAAAGGCAGTAAAAGGACAAGTTTTAGCTAATTTCTTGGCAGATCATCCATGTCAGACAGAAAGCTAAGAGATAATGGATCTTGGTTTAGTTAATATTGAGCCATGGCAAATGTGGTTTGATGGATCAAAAGCTAATGGTCTAACTGGAATTGGTGTGGTGATTAAGTCACCACAGGGGGTAGAAACCATACATGGTTTCAGAGTTGATGAAATTACTTGTTCCAATAATCCAGCTGAATATGAAGCTTTAATAATGGAACTGGAAATGCTTATTGGATTACAAGCTCATGCGGTTGATATATTTGGAGAATCTCAATTGGTGGTCAACCAAGTGAAATGAATTTTCAAATGTCAAAGTGCAAGCATGTTTCCATACTATGTTGTTGCATTACATTTGCTTTCTCAATTTCAGATAGCAATCATGACTTATATCCCAAGATTCATGAATAACAAAGCCAATGATGTAGCTCAGAAAGTTTCAAATTTTAGGAGAAGGAATGACACTCAAATGAACATAAGTCAAGCAACATATTAAAAATTAATACCGCCTTTAACTAAAAGGAATGTGGTGTTAGAAGTCAATCATAATGACTTACAAGATCAAGATTGGAGGCATCCAATAATGCAGTACCTAACTGGCCCATCTTCAAAAGCCAGCAGAAAGATCAAATTACAATCTATGCAATACATAGTGTATGGTAATGCTCTTTACAAAAGGGGAGCAGATGGGTTGTTATTGGAATGTCTAGGGCCAAAGGAGGTGTTAACAGCCATGGCTGAAGTTCATGAAGGCATCTATGGTGCTCATCAGCCTGGTGTGAAGATGAGATGGCTGCTTCGAAGGCATTCCTATTATTGGCCCACCATCCTTAAAGATTGTATAGAATATGCTAGAAGTTGCTAGGCATGCCAAAAGCATGGCATGATAAGACATGTACGAATAACTGATTTACATGCAGTTGTGAAGCCCTGGCCATTAGAGGTTGGGTTATGGATATGATAAGGAAAATACATTCACCCTCTTTGAAGCACCATTGTTTCATCTTAGTGGCCATAGACTACTTCACTAAGTGGGTCGAAGCTAAACCATATAAGGCTGTAGACCAAACTGAAGTTATTGGGTTTATTAAAGATTTGATTGATAGGTTTGGTATGCCACAGACCATAACAGTGGATAATGGGACTGTATTTGATGGAAAGATGGCAAAGTCTTTCGTGGCAAAGTTTGGAATTAGTCTTGTTAATTCCACCCCTTATTATGTACAAGCAAATGGTTAGGCAGAATCATCCAATAAGTCTTTGAAAAAAGGAATACAGAGAGTTGTGGAAGACAATCCTAGGGATTGGCATAACTTGTTGTTGGATGTATTGTGGGCTTGCAGGACTTCTCCAAGATCAAGTACAGGAGTTACTCCTTATGCCTTAGTATACATGCATGATGCAGTGTTACCTATAGAAATTAACATTAAGTCCTTGAGGGTGAGATGTCAGGATTAGTTAGTTCCTGAGTAGTACCATCAGAGTATGTTCTTGGAATTAGAAAATGTGGATGAAGTTATAATTTTGGCATTAAATAACATTCTTTTTCAAAAGAAGAAAGCAGCCAAAAACTATAATAAGAAAGTTAAGCACATTAGCTTTGATGAAGGTGATTTGATATGGAAGACAATACTTCTAATAAGAATTAAAAGCCATAAGTTTGGCAAATGGTCACCTAATTGGGAAGGACCATATCAAGTTCATAGAATCTTACCTTGGGGAGCATATCATTTGAGAAATTTAAATGAGTATGTACACCCTAAGAAAATTAATGGCAGGTATTTGAAATCTTATTATCTAATTGTATGGAAAACACAAGGAGTATAGAAAATGCTAAGCAAAAGAAGCATGAAAACACTCAAATAGTAAATAAAATTAATTAAGTACATGCAGCCATAGATTGGCCCAAAAGTCAGTATAATGTTTAGTTGTTCCCTCACAATTGATTCTCTACTCGTAAGGGATGGGAACAACTGAATGGCTGTAGTCATCTCCTGCCTTCGATCAACCAGCCCTTAGTTGGTGATTTGCAGCTTTGTATCAGTTCGATCTAAAGCCAGGTTAACTGCTGATAACTCTTTCTCTAATTGAGTTTTTTTCTCCAAAAGTTGGGTTTGAAATTGAGAGATAGAGGAATGTTGTTCTTTCAATTCAGACACCTCAGCATGTATATGGGAAACAAATTCCTGGTCTCTCAGCAATTTCTCCTCTGCAGCTTTGGCAACGTGGCAGATGTTGACATAAAAGTCTATGGTAGCTGCTTCCTGAGAGAAGTGACTAAAAATAGCTATGTTAGATTGCTCAATGACCTTGCAACACTACAGAAAACCATTCTTGATAATAGGTCTTTGCAAGGCTTCGAATGGGATTCTCGAGAACAATGTCAGTAACTCCAAACAGATGCCCAAGTCCAGTGAAGGTAAGGAAGCCCTATTGACGGTTGAAGAGCTCTAAAAAATTTCGAAGAGGGAATCAACCAGAACTAATGGCTCAGTTTCATTATTGGCTGTTGGAATGGTAGAAGGCATGTCAAAAAGGCTAGCCAATCTAGCTTCGAAAATGTCCATCTCTTCCATTGACATTGGTGGCACAAAAAGGGCTCTAGTGGTAGGAAGAGATGGATGTATAGGGATAGGAGAGGAGGATGAAGTGTCCCTAGCAGTTTCCATAGTCCTGGCCACAGTAAGTCAAGAGAAGAAGGGCAGGAGCTGGATAGTGATGGTGGACAAAGATTTGGTGAGCTACCAGTATCTTCTCTGGGAGAATCAACTATCACTAGAGATGAAGTAATAACTGGGATCTCCTTAGGAGGGGAAGGAGCAGCAAGGATTGTAGGGAAAGTAAATTGGGTTGAGTTAAAGGTTAGATGAGGAAGATACGGAGTTAAGCCAATGGATAAAGATATAGGAATGCTTTGCCTCAAAAAATGTGTGAAAAGTGTAGAACTAGGAAGTGGGAGTATTGCCTGAATGCGCTTTACACTTAAAGGTACTTTAGTGTCAATTTTCTTCCTCCTTTTCGGGGGTATTTCTAATGGTCTTTCAACTTCAGATAAGAATGAAGAAACCCTTATCGAAAGAGGAGGTAGAATAACTGTTACTGTAGAATAAGAAATATGAAGCAATGTTAAGCTTCAGTATTGAAAATTTGAGAAAGGAAACTGGAGACACAAAAGGAAATTACTAGTTTCAGAAGTGGTAGCAATGGTTGGAGAACTGCGAAGGGTATAATGTTCAGCAGTTTGTTGCTGCCTTGCAGCTTCTCTTGGGAGTGCATCAGCAGCAACAGCTTCAGCTTCATCCCTTAGTACTTGTTGCTGTCTCATTTTCTCATTTTCTCAGACATCTTCTACTGCTTTGGCAGCTGCTTCATGAGTAGAGTCCCCAATAAAATCCGAGGGAGAGACCGTCGTTTTCTTCTTTCTTTTTAATGGTGTCTCCTGCTCTTTCTTTGTTTCCTCTCTTTCCACGTGAGCCTTAGGTACCTCCTCTTTAGGATCAAGCAAGAGTTTTCTTTTCCTTTGTTGTTGCTGCTTGTTCTTGAGAAGATTTAAAGCTTGCACTCTTTGAGGAGAGTCTCCCTGTGGGGCACATACATTAAAGAAGGAACTATAAGTAAAAAGCAAAAACATCATAAAGGAAAAGAAAAGAAAGGAAACATCAGTGTGTACCTTTCTTCGAAATAACTCTAATGACTTTGGGAAGAGGTGAGGCAGCAGGAACAGACTTCGTGGTAGTAGGGGTAAGAGTTGGGGTAGCATGAGTAGTAGAGGAAGTAATAACTCCAGTCCCCTTGGCTTGAGGCACATCTAGTACCACTAATAGATCTTGAGGAGAAATGGCCAAGTGCACCTCCATATTGGCCATCCACCAATTCTGGTACGTTCTCAGTGTATTGCTTTGGGGAGTGAAGGGTAGGTATTCAAAGTCAATTAAGTCTTAGATAAACTTGGAGGTTGCCTCTTCTAATCTGGATCTTGGAGCTTTCAGTTCTCTGCTTGCAAGGTTTGAGTTGGATTGACTGCAAAGAGGGATAGGGATCCCCTAAGAGAGTCCAAATTGCCTAGCAAATTAGGCAGGGCAATAGGGCTCAGAGATACACTTATAGTGCCAATGAATATCTCCATCGGGATCAAAATAGAAGCCTACATATCTTTGTGCTGAGGCCTAGAGCAGAACCTATCGCTCAAAAAGGTCCTCAACTAGGCTGGGCCAGTATTGGCTTTGAAGGGACAAAAGAATGTATGAGAAGAAGGAGAAATTGGGAGTTGGTGAAAGAAAGAAAACTAGAAGGCAAAGTTGGAAGGATAAAGAGAGACATTGGCTAACTTCATGCCATAGGTGGTAGGGTTTGGCATTAAAAACTTTAGACATTTAGAGCGCAAATCAGTGAAGTATGCAAAAAGCCAGAGTTGGAGTATCCAAAATTGGCCTCCTTGATTGGCATCCATAGGTTTTTCACAAAAGAGGGAACAAGTTCTGTAGACATGGCCCAAAACATATGGAGCTAAGGCCACCTTTTTATGCAAAACAAAGGCTTTGGCAAGAGGGGCAAACTCAGGCATGATCCTCTAAGAAAAAGTACAGAAGAGGAATTTGCAAAGCCAATACAATAAAAAAGTAAATAATTCCCTATCAGTCACAGGGCCTTTCTTTTTGTTCTCAGCCTTGACAAAGTCACTATAGGATGAGTTCAGAAGGGGAAGAAAAAAAGGGATGTTGAGGTCAGGGTAGTCTGGACCAAAAGGAGTACCAATAGGGGATAACCCTAAGAGATGACAGATGTCAAGAACAGTAAGGGCTATCATACCACATCTAAATTGGAAGAAATTGAAAGCAGAATTTCAAAAACAAAGAGCAGCAGGTATTAAAAATGGGTCATCCGAAATAGTGAACCTGGATAGTTGAAGGGTGTCAAAGAGGCAAAGTTCCTTGAGATCCAGTGTCCTAGCGGGGACAACCTGATCATACCATTCCTTCTATTATGGTCTTACTGTGGGCCAGTAGCGATGGGTTCGGTTCACTATCCAGCTTCCCCAATCAAGACCGCCTTCATAAAGGAGGCAGTGGTCATCCAAACGCGGTTACAAAGTTGGAAGCTGAGTAGGGACCTCTTTAAAAATAGGCCCAAGCACATATTCCTGATGCTCATGGTGACGGGGAATGAAAATGTGCCCATCGATAACGCTTTTCTCGCCAGCTTTGTATTTCTCACACTCTTCAGCAATGATCCTCTTTAAAGCAACGGATGGACTCACATGCTCGACGACTGGTATCTTTAAGGAGGAAGAAGCCATTGATAGAAGTTTTAGAGGACGAAGTTGAGGAAAAGGGTAAAGAAGAGGAGAGATCAATAGAAATGAAGGGTTTGTGTGTTGGGTGAGCAAGTAAATTAAAAGCACGAAAGGAAAGGGTTTTTAAACCTTTCTATCCGAAAG
The DNA here is from genome assembly GCA_025200525.1 of Camellia lanceoleosa. NCBI lineage: Eukaryota > Viridiplantae > Streptophyta > Magnoliopsida > Ericales > Theaceae > Camellia > Camellia lanceoleosa. Next base: position 93,281,841 of record CM045771.1, read on the forward strand.
ATGCCCAATTAGTTTAAATGGGTAAAATTCATAAGAAGTACTGAAGGTACGGATATGAAAAGTTTCTCTCAAGGGTGATTGTTTAGGAGGGAAACGTATCTCAAACACTTAGATTGGCTTCGAAATCAAATATTTGGCTTCGAAGCCAAAGTTTGGCTCCAAAGCCAGATGAAAAACATTCAGCTAGAGCTTTGAAAGTAGGTAGTTGACTTCGAAGCACGTTTTATACCTAAGAGTACAAGAGTGCTCAAGTGTTTGTTCGCTTCTAGAGGATTAAAGACTTGCTTTTAGGTTTCTTGTTGAAAATAATCTTTCGAAGTAAATTGTGAAATACTCTGCAACTAGAATTTTTTTGTTTTAGACTTCGAAGTTACAAAAAACTAATATTTGGTTAAGCAGTGAAAAAACCCAAAGAGACTCAATCTTTAAGAATAAAACAGTGCATTCCCTAAGAAAAGTTTCCATACTTTGAAACATGTAGACCGTTTTTTCGAAGCAAAGATAGTTAATTCGAAACAGTTGATTGTGTTAATCATATTATTGGAATGAGAAGACCTAAGGCAACGATTGTCAATTATACTCCATATGTTGGAGATATTCAAATTAGGTTTCCAGTATTTCATTAGAAATATTCAAATAAGGTTTCGAAAGACAAAATTGGTAAATTCGAAGCTCTGGTTTTGTTTGATTTGGGTGAATAGAATGGTTACAAGTATGCAATTGGAATATAAAACCAGACCGTGCCGAATAAAGAAAGGAAAACCTAGCTTTATTGATATGAAAATAATTACATTAGAAAGCCTTCTTGGCTACAAATTGAATTTCATAAAAATAAGGAATAGAACGAATAACAAGGTCATGAAATTTGCTCCAACAGTGGTCAATGAATTTATGTTCCTTTTTTATTCTGTCCTCTATCCTATCCAAGCTAGGTTGCTGTAGCTGATATGTTCTTATTTGATGGAAGAGTTGTTTAGCTTTCATTTCGAACTCCATTTACTTCAATCCTTGTTCCATCTCATCCATATCTAGATCATCCCAGTATGTAGAATCTTTATTCTTGAAGTTATTATATTCGTCGATAAGATTCTTTGCTTCATATTGGGTTTGAATTCGATGGGCCGAGATTTTGTCCAAAGATTAAGTGGTAGCCGAAGAAGTTTGGTACCAATGGAGAAGCAGTGGGAGTTGATCCAAAAATATCTGAAGTTCTGCTTGAACAATAGGGTTGAGGACATGACCCTGCGTTATAATGTCACAAGCCCATCAAAAATTCTTAAAAGGAATATCACCTCCAAGAACATTGAAGGGCAAGTGAGAAAAGACTGCAAGCAAAAGTTGAACATGGTATCGCTCAAATAAAGTGGAAAGATCCAGAGGTTGGTAGGAAGGAAGAAACTGATTCTCAAAGAGAGTAAGTTTCAGTTCTTCCATCCAGTGAGGGTTTTGAGGAAGAGGAGGCGTAGGAGGGTCCATCCTAAAAGAAGAAGGGAACTTGGGGTTATTCACACATTCAAGCCAGTCAGAAGAGCAAAATTTTGCCTTCTTGGCTAAGAATGACGGGTTATCCTTGTGTTTCCTCTGGACGAGGAGCTGATCGCACTATCTTCGTAGGCATGGAAGATGTGTACCACACTACAAGTAAGTTGTCCTCTGAACTGCGTCGGCGATCGATGGATACATAGGAATAAACCACCGAGCTCCGAGCAAAAGAAGGGATAGACAGAGGATCAGTGAATTCGAAGAATCGATGGTGCATTTGCTTTCTTAGCTTGGATTTATCAGGTTCGGGCCAACTTCCCCAGCTAGTAGACCTGGAGGAAGAAGAAGCAGCTGTGTCCCATGCAGAGGTTAGTGAGGTAGAGGAATAAGCAGCTGTGTCCCATGTAGAAGATGATGGGGCAGACGAAGAGTTTCCAAGATCCATTTTTGCAAATACTTGATCTAAGGGTTCGTAATTGGCAAACATCGGGTCTAGAGGTTGATACGTTGCAAATGCTTCCATAACTTGCATAAATGGAGACGGATAGGTATAATCAATAAATGCATCAAGATTCTTTCGAGCCTATAATCATCTTCCATAGACTCCTTGTATGCTCGATCAATGTAAGAAAAGGTTTGCTTGGCTATGAGGATTGTATCAGTCTTTTCGAATGCTCAGATAATGGGAAATGTTCAAGGCGTAGAAGAGGATTTAATGCAATACAAACATTGCAATGATGGACGTCGGTTGCAGTTCTAAGAAGATGCAAAGCCTATACACGTCCTAGGACGTGGGTAAAGTGCCCTGATCCACTAATATCACCAAGTATTGGGTATATTAGTGTGGGGGTAATGTTGGCTGTATAATTTGTAAAAGTCAATCACAATTCAACACGTGACATGAAGAGGGCAATTTGGAAAGTTAATACAAATTGCCAACCATAGTCAGACACGTGTCAACCTATATTGACAATAATGGGTCTACGTAGCACTAGAACGATCGAGGGATATAAGGTGATGTGGCCTAACGGTTACTCACGAAATTCAAATTCAAAATTAAGAGGGAAGCCTAATTGCAAATGTGGCGTAATGAGACTGACTGTGAGAAAACATGTTTAGCAATCATGGGAGGACATTTCGACGGTTAGAAACCCATTTCGATGGTTATCATTGAGAAGTATAAATAGCAGAGAAAGCCCCAGAATGAAGGACCCAGACTCAGATCAAAAAATTAGTTTTATTTACTTTGTTTTCCCTTCTAGTTTTTACAGTTCTTTACATTTCTGTACTTCAAATTCCTGTAACGCACTTCATTCATAGGAGTAGTTTCAAATAACTTGTTGCTGTAAACCTCTACGAGGTTGGGTCAGATCATTGTAAGTTTTTCATTTTACTTAATGAAATGTTGAAATTATTCTTCACTTAGTTGTTATTTACTAAATTCTCCTAAAAAAGCTACCAGTAAAAGTCTTCTTCATTAAGGCTGAAAGAACTAAAACACAATCGTCTGATAATTGGTTGGAAATTAATCTTTTGTAAGGACTGATTGATCCTTACTAGCACACTTAAAATTACAATATTAACCTTCGAAAGTCAAAAAAGCCAATAGTATGTCACCTATAAAATTTATTAGAATATAAAAAAATAATTTAAATTAAGTAAAATATAAGTAGGTAAAGAAAAATTTATGAATAAATGTCCTTAAAAAAATTACTTAAAAAGAAATGTAATTTCTTTTGTTTTTTATGTTACGTATGTGGACAAGGCATACTAGTGAGATACTTTACTTTGATTTGGAAAAAAAACTTTGTTTGGTCTTAATTATTCAAATTTAATTTTTTTAAAATTAATTTTTTTTATTTTTCATATATATATATATATTTAATTTTTAGTGAATATTTTCAATATTTCAAGTAATTTTTTTTTTTTACTTTTTACGCACTTAAAAACAAAAAAAAAATCATTAAAAATAAAATATATAAAAAATAAAAAACTTAATTTTTAAAAAATTAAATTCAGATAATTAGAACCAAACAAATTTTTTGGCCAAAGCAAAGTAAAGTATCTCACTAGCGATAATCCATGTTGTGCATGAGATTTTATAAATTAAAATAAATTATTATAATTATCTTGATGTAACTTAATGTTTTATCTTGTGCTATGCATAAAATTTATAAGTTAACTTTTATATTTATAAATTATTAGTTTTAAAAAATAAAAACTAATAAAGATTTATTTAGAGCAATTTTGACAATTTGTTAAAAAAGAAGTTAAACCTGGTTAAATGAGTTATGATATATCTCCTTTTGTTATGAAAATATATAAATTTAAAAGTTATAATTAAGAAAAATGGGGTATTTTTTTTTCAAGTCCCTGGTATTATGATTTTATAGCATAAAGGACATTAAATATTTTCATAATGTCTAAGGTCCATCAACAATATTTTCAAAATGTCTAAGGTCCCTCAACCTTGATCCAGTGAAATTTCAGTCCAGAGAAAATTGGTTCAGAGAAATTCTGACCCAGAGAAATTTGGTCCAGAGAAATTTCAGAGAAATTTTAAATTTCTCTAGACCAAATTTCTTTGGAAAGTCTACAGCAATTCAGAATTTCTCAGAATTTCTCTGGTCCAATTCTTCCTAGAATTTCTCAGCATTTCTCTAATGCATTGGCTGAGTCCAATGAAATTCTGATTCTCTTCAAATTTCTTTAGTTTTCTCCCAGAGAAATTTCTAGCATTTCTCTGGACTCCAAACCAGAGAAAAACAATGCACACACAAAACACATTAAATAGAGAAAGAGAGAGAGGGGTTAAACAAATGTTGATACCTAGAAAAATGCAATGAAGCCTATTACAGATTCAAAAACTCTAATTTGATCATAGAAATACTCTTGTAGGCCAACAAGTGTAAACCCATCTCCAATCCCAAGAATGATGAACTGAGAAGCTAACCAGAACACACTCATAGACAGATAACCAGAGAAATTTCCCAACCCAGAGAAATTCCTAGACAAACCTTTCTACAGTAATTCCCTCAACCCAGAGAAATTCTTCTCTGGACTCCACAACCCAGAGAAATTTCCAAAAAATACAGAAAAGACACAGAAAATCCCATCACCAGAGAATTTCTCTGGATTCAATCATAGCAATTTTTGCTATTGGAATAAGAGAATCAATCACAAAATGCACTTGATCCAGGCCTAAATGTTGAAACAACTAAAATTAATAAAAAAATCTAACAATTAAACACAAGACTCAGACCAATTTTGCCCAAAAAACAAGGGCAGGTTATCCAAAATAATGTCTCAAAATTCTCAGAATCAATTTTTGCTTTCAGAATAAGAGAATCTGAGATGAGATTTACAAAAACAAGGGCACGTTATCCACAATAATGTCTCAAAATTCAATCAATTAACAATAATATAATTATGTATATACAAGTTTAGATCTGTATAAATGTATTTATGGTGAGATTTGAAATACCAGGGGAAGATAATCGGCGGGGGAGTTGCAAAGCAGTTCATCGAGATTGTCGATGGCAGAGATCGTGAGATCGACTTGGAGGAATTTAGGGTTTTGAACGAGGCTTTCTCTGTAGAGGAAGACATTGGGATGGTCTTTATGCGTAAGCCAGATGAACTCTTTGAATTTGCGGAGAAACAAACAGCCGAGAAATGTAGAGATTGGTGAGGTGAGGCTACTTTTTTGTCTAGGCTACAATATAGGGGTTGGGATGTCGTTGTCTCCAATGGAATCACTTCTACGGCGACGAGCATGAAGTAAGGAAAAAAGGAGCTGCCGATGAGGAGTGTTCCGTCGAGGTCGGCGGCGATCGACATGGCTCTCTCTCTATGCGTGTTTGATCGCGGTGACGAGTGAGAGTAGACAAAAGGAAGGGGCTGAATTTCTTCTGTGATAGACGGAAGGACCTTAGACATCAAAAAATAATTTTGTGGATCTCTTCCATTACAAAAAATGGAAGAGGGACCCTATAGACCGATTTTCCCAAGAAAAATATACAATTTTATTATTAAATGTGGAGTGAAGTGATATTTAACAATAATTGAGATAAAATTTCTATTATTAATTTAAGTTACATTTTTTATATTTCAATTTCATAAATAAAAATACAATATAATATGCACACAGAGTGCAAGAATGCTTTTGGTATCTCCAACCTTTCATCATTTTCTTTTACTCTCTAATTTGATTTAAAATTTGAATAAAAAGTTTAATTTAATATGAATTATTTCAATTTTTTTATTAAAATTTTATCAATTTTTTAAAAATTCCATTCTTATTTCATTTTTTTTTTTCTTTTCTTTTCATCAAATTTGATGAGAAAAATCTAATGCTTCATCTTGTGGATACGATCAAACAAAAAATATTTGTTTCAGTTCTTTGTCTTGTCCTTTACTCATACCCAATCATAATATTATATGAGAACTTATTCCCTACAAAATATATCAAAATATCATTTACGTGATTTTGTTTGAAAATAAAGTGAAATCAAACTCCAGATTACCTTGATTCTTTATTTTAGACTTGGTTGATCCATGGACTCTGAACTTCATCCAATGCAAATGTTTTTGTTATTAAAAGGAGTAATGTTAAGAATCACAAGAAAAAAATCATGAAATACTTTATGAAATTTTTTTATTCTTTGATTAGTATGTGGTGTTTCATTATATGTATAATATAAATGTGAAAAATCTTCATGAAACATTTCATGATATTTTTTTCATAATTCTTAACATTTCTCTATTAAAAGATGCACAACCAATGATTTAAATTTAAGGGATATATCAATGGTTAAAAAGTTGCCTTACGCTCCCTTAGGTTCATTATAAGGTCATGATTCAATAACTATGCGATATACGTAGAATGAGAGAATACATATATTTAAAAATTATTCTATAATTGTAAGAAATAAATTTTTTTTAATGTCAGACAAATTGTTGAAATATTCACTTTGGGTGAGTTCGGTGGCTTACATCATTACTTCATAATTTTTCCATATTTAATTTGTGGAGTTTTCTTAGGTATGCAACCCACAAAAGGTGTAAGTGGGTTGCACACCATGTGCCACTCACACAAAAGGTGTAAGTGTAAGGTGTAAGTATAAGGTATAAGTGTAAGTAGAAGGTATAAATGAAATGTATAAGTTGCACACCATGTGCCACTTACACAAAAAGTGTAAGTGCAAGGTAAAAAAGGTGTAAGTGTAAGGTGTAAGTGAACACAAAAAGGTGTAAGGTGTAAGTTGCACACTATAGCATTACCCTTAATTTGTAGTAAATTCTCATAATAAAACTTGTTGTCTATTTTTTTTTCTCCTAATGATGAATTAGATAAAAACAATTATTTAATTGTTAGTTAAGAGGGTAAACGATTCAATTTGGTTGGGGTCGAAAAAAAATTTAGCACTGAGCCAACTTTTTCATATTTGATCGTCGAGAAAACGATATAAACGTATGTTACAGTTCAATTATCAATTTTAACATCCTGGTGTAAAGGAGAGATTTGCTTGAGTTTTAAAGAATTCTATAAAAAATTATATAATTTCATTTTGAATATAAATGAAGAAAAATTATGAAAGTTGTTTTTATAAATGTTGTCCTCTTTAGTTTTCTTCCCACAAAAAAGTATATTATATTGGTCACTTTTCTTTTAAAAATCAAATAATTAAAATATATACGCCAAACTTTACTTTATTCATTGTGGTTTGGACCATGTATGATTTACCTCCTAACATTAGAAATAACTATTGGAATTATAGTTTTTTATAGGCTTGCTTTGGGCCAACTTTGATGGGTCCCACATGTATTTCGGTGTGGGTCTAAAGAGGAGACATATTCCTTACCGCATGGCAAGTCACACAGTGAAAATGGTTCGTCAAAATCATTTATGAGTGAATGGAAAGTTGACTGTGAGACCCCAAAATTTTGGAACATCAAGGGAATTTAAATAAACAAAATGACTTAATAAACTAAAAAGTTGACATCTTAATAGGATATTCCAACTCTCGTACATAACCAAAGGTTCGAATAATATTAAATAAAAACTTAAAATTCTCCAAATACAACATCAAATGAAATTATAAGGTCCTTAATAGCTAATTTATAAGATAATAAAGTTATTCGACTTTAGTCATGATTTCAAGTCAGCCAAGGCTCTACATTAGCGTCAACTCCATTTCAGTTTCAATTATTTCCTCGCCAAAACCTGGCATAAAACGCCAGGGCAACAAAAATATATGCCATGAGTTTTGCAACACAGTAAGAAAACACAATCAACTTACCATTTTTTTTAAGAAAAAAATAATGAGGTTCTAAACATGAGATAACAATATAATTGTAAATATAAATTACAACTATTAGAATAATTTCAATAATTTTAATAAATTAGGTGATACTCGAAATCTCACCAAAGAGATTTAACTTACCAACCACGAAGCATGGCAACGGTTAATTTGAAACTCTCCCTTGGTCAAATATTTAAGTGTTACCAACCGTAACTACCAGGGATGCCCACGTCCCGAGTTATATACCCAAGTAGTGGCATCCGTGGTCTGCCCCAAGGAAACGGTCTGCCAGGGGTAAGTAACCTCCCTGTGTGCCACCTGCACATCCACCCTTATTCCAAAACCGAATATCGAAAAGGGTTCAAATAAGTCCCGTGCCATCTTAGAGTTTCGCAACACAATTTACATGAGAATTCTCAAAACCAGGGCTCACCCTGAACAACCAGTATTGACCGTCAACCCTTAATTTTGTACACTCTTTAAAACCAAGACTCACCTTGAACAACTGGTATTAATCCTTTGTTAGTAATTTTATATATTGAACACAAATTATTCAAATCTCAATCACCAATAATGCTATACCAACTAAAAAAAAACTCCCAACATAAAACATTATACATGTCACACAATAATAATTCAATGTCTAAAATTTAACAGATAATTAATTTAAACAATGGTATGAACATTATAACTTAGATATTAAAATTATAAATAAATTATTTACACAATCCTAAAATTCGTGCAATTGAACAGAATACTCAATGTAGATGTTTAGGTCGCTTTTCAAAAAGAATTTCAGAAAAATAAGATGTAAATAATCCTGTAAAATTTCCCGCAATCTTTATGACACAGATTTGTCACATTTCCTTACATTAATTCCATGCTTAATTTTTTTATAGATCAAACCCATAATCTAAAAATTTATCATGAAACTAGACTTCTCAAATTTCATCTTTTAGTTAGAAATTACCAGATTTGGCCTAGTATAAAATTTTAAATAAATTTTCAAATACATAGTAAAATCTATCTTACAGTTTCAGATTTAGTTAAAAATTTGTATAAATTCGTAGAAAGCTCAAAAATTGTTACCAAAATTTCTGGATGAACTAGACATCATTATCAACAACTTTGTAGAAGAAATCATCTCGAAATGTTGAGTATAAAATTGTCTAAAAATTCGGCAAACATGCTGGCAGATTCAAAACAGATTATTTTCAACACAGCTTTAGGTTTAATTAAAAATTTGTATAAATTCGTAGAAAGCTCAAAAATTGTTGCAAAAATTCCTGGATGAACGAGACATCATTATCAATAACTTTGTAGAAGAAATCATCTCGAAATTTTGAGTATAAAATTGTCTAAAAATTCGGGCAAACATGCTGGCAGATTCAAAACAGATTATTTTCAACACAGCTTCAGGTTTAATTAAAAATTTGTATAAATTTGTAGAAAGCTAAAAAATTATTGCCAAAATTCCTAAATGAACTAGACATCATTATCAACAACTTTGTAGAAGAAATAATCTCGAAATTTTGAGTATAAAATTGTCTAAAAATTCGAGCAACATTCTGGCAGATTCAAAACAGACTATTTTCATCACAAAATTCCTATACATATATATAAAATTTCTATTTATGAGTAGTCATTTTAATCACAAGGAAGTAATCTGAAAATTTCACTAATAAAAAGAAATGAGAGGGTTGAGAGGGTTTTCTTACCTATTAGCTTTCAAGATCTTCCTTTCTTTAATTTTTTTTTTTTTAGCTTCCCATGAAATTCCTTTTAGCAAAGAAAATTGAATAGGCTTCAATACTCTCTCATTTTTCACTCACTCTCTCTCATTCTCGGCTCTCTCTCTCTCTCTCCCTCTAGGACTCTCACAGCACATACCCATCAATTGCTAACCCAAACACCTTTAACTCCTTAGTTATACACACACACATGCACCTCTCTTCTTTGCTGTCAACACAGCACATGTGCACACACTTTTTGAAGTCCACCTCAAGACTTACATGCACACACACACACAAGCACATTCCTCTTGTTGACACATATTGCACACGTGCACCTTGGTCAAGCTTCTAGCACATCACTTACACATGCACACACAAACAAATTTCTTTGTACACACACTTGGGTTTCTCAGCACACCCTCACTTCATATACACCCATAATTTTTGATCCTTCCATAGTTTAATTTATGATTAAGATTGATTTAATTAAATAATACATATTCTTAATAAGTCTTGATTGACACAAAATTAGTTAATTATATCTAATCTCAAATCTCACCTAATTTAATTAGTCTAATTGACTTCCATTAGAGTATGATTAAATATGTATATATATATATATATATATATTGGGTTTTAGTATATAAAATATTAGGTTTCAGTGTAATTTGATCACAAAAAAAATATATATATATAGAGAAAAATATAATAAAAATATCATAAGGTTCAGAAATTTATATTGAGTGATAATATAAAGTCAAAAAATATTTTATTTTATTTTATTTTAAATAAATGTTCAGTATAAAAATATACAGACTATTAAATTCAAAATATTGTGAATAATTATTTAAGAAAATTAAATATATATATATATATATTATATAAAAATACGGGGTTTCACAATCTATCCCCCTTACAAAAATTTCGTCCTCGAAATTTAAGTCCTTAGGTTTTGAAAAGTCGTGGGTAACCGGTGGGCGAACTCTACTATTATGTTATTAGTTTTCAGTTTTACCTCATTCACATCCTCTCCCATCTTCCATTCCACACCACGTGTGCACATGGACACTAGCACATTTCATTGAGATTCCATCATATCACTCACATGCACACACACAACGGATTTCTCAATACACCCACACCCATAAATACTTTAACTTCTAGACTCTTACATAATTTAATTGGTCGAATTTGACTTCCATAAAGGCCCAATTAATTTTGGTTAATTTATCATTCTGAATCAGATTTCAAATCAAATCCCCAAACTGCTCCAAATATTAAATTAAACTTATTGAGCTCATCAATTTTGGTTTCTCTAACCTTTAAGGCCTTCAATTTCATATCAAACTCAAAATCTCCATCTATAAATTGCATATTCAATTGAGCACCTCATAAATAAATTTAATTCATAATAATCTAAATTCTCAATCCTCACAACTCAATTAACTCCAATTCGGACCCAATTGATTAAACCTTAGTTTTATTAAACTGAATCGAATATTTAATTACACTTTCATAGGGTCCAATACTTGAAATTAAACTGATTTAACTTATCAATTTCCCCTCATTGCTATTTTGCATCAATACGCACCCCAGACCTTCTTTGGAAGCATCACAATACACGTTGTACCCAACGTCACGTTCTGGCACTAGGAGAATAGGGGCGCTCGTCAATCTTTTCTTGAGTTCTTGGAATGAATTTTCGTAAGATTCGTTCCATTCAAACTTACCCTTTTTTGAGTCAAATGTGTCATTGGTTTGGCTAGTTTTGAGAAGTCTTGAATCTTCGACAGTAACCGGCGAATCCTAAGAAACTACGAATCTCAAATGTGTTCTTAGGTTGCTTCCATTCTGTCACTGTTTCTACTTTAGTTGGGTCTACTAATATTTCCTTGTCAGATACCACGTGATCCAAAAACCTTACTTCCCCCATCCAGAACTCACATTTACTAGCCTTAGCATACAGCTGGTTTTCTCTCAAAGTTTGAAGTACTATTCTCAAATATTATTCATGGTCTCCTTCAGACTTGAAATACACCAAAATATATTTTATGAAAACTACCACAATTTGATCTAAGTAAGGCGTGAATATTTTGTTCATTAAGCTCATGAACATGCCTGGTGCATTGGTTAGGCCGAATGGTATCACTACGAATTCATAGTGGCTTTAACAGGTTTGAAATGCAGTCTTAAGAATATCTTCTTCTTCCTGAACACGCAATTGGTGATACCCCGACCTGAGGTCTATCTTTGAGAAATACTTTGTCCCTCTAAGCTGATTGAAAAGGTCATCAATCCGAGATAGTGGATACCGATTCTTAATGGTGACTATTGAGTTGTCGATAATCAATGCACAACCTAAGTGTCCCATCTTTCTTTTTAGCAAATAAGGTTAGTGCTTCCCACAGGGACGTGCTTGGCCTTATAAATTCCTTGTCCAATAATTCTTGCAACTGTGTCTTTAGCTTTCTCAATTCAGCTGGTGTCAGATGATGTGGTGCCATTAAAATCGGTGATGTACCCGGTTGTAGTTCAATGGTAAAGTCTACTTCTCGCTTTGGGGGTAGTCCTGGTAATTCCTCTGGGAACACCTCAGCATATTCGCACACCAGACAAGGTAGCCCTAGTTCCATACGATCTTTATCTTCTAGAACTAAGCTGGCTAGCCACCCAACTAGGTGATCGTGCCACTTTGAATTTCCAAGTGTCAGTGATAGGGAATCTTGTCTATCCCCCTTAAATTGGAATCGCGTTCCGTCCGGAGAGTAAGCAATCACCGTCTTCCGATAGCAATCAATGGTAGCTCTATGGGCTGATAACCAGTCCATTCCTAGGATAATGTCAAAGTCTAAAATTTCCATGACTCGTAGGTCGCAAGTTAAACGTAAACTAGAGACTTCTAGTTCACATGATTTGCAGACGATATCTACTCGAGTTTGACCTCCTAGCGGTGAACTACACTTATAGGTGTTTCTAATCATTCAAGCTCTAATCCTAAGATCCACACAATTATAGTAGAGAAGAAAGAGCATGATGTGGCTACAACAATAGCATAATTAGCATAGGAATTCAAAGGGAATTTGAGTAGACGGTAAAGTCGGATGACATGATAGTTTTGAACTTTTAATAGGGTTAAGATTATGGAGCTGGTGACCAAACTAGATATTTGAATTGAAATTGTGTTTGGCCATACACATTTCAAACCAAACACCTGAGATTCTTCACCCTGTAAGGATTAAAAGAGTGCAATCGGTTTTCAAGAGAACAACATACAAGATACAATAAACATGACTCAAAAATTACCAATTGATCATCTTAAGGCAATACTTTGTCAAATTGGAAAGGTTCAATGAAGATAGAGCAGTGATGATTTTACATCCGACAAATTTGGCGTCAACCTAGTTAGGATCAAACAAGGATAGTTACTATGATTAGCATAAAGCTCTCAAAAACTATGAGTTACATAATTCAATTCCTTCAAACACATGACACTACTCCTCAATTGAGGTTAAACCTCTTCCCACCGTCCCTAGGTATTCTAACCTACAGCTCTGATACCATATTGTGACGCCCCAAATTTTTGGAACATCAAGGAATTTTAAATAAACAAAATGACTTAATAAACTAAAAAGTTGACATCTTAATAGGACATTCCAACTCTCGTACATAACCAAAGGTTCGAATAATATTAAATAAAAACTTAAAATTATCCAAATACAACATCAAATGAAATTATAAGGTCCTTAATAGCTAATTTATAAGATAATAAAGTTATTCGACTTTAGTCATGATTTCAAGTCAGCCAAGGCTCTACATTAGCGTCAACTCCATTTCAGCTTCAATTATTTCCTCGCCAAAACCTGGCATAAAACGCCAGGGCAACAAAAATATATTCCATGAGTTTTGCAACACAGCAAGAAAACATAATCAACCTACCATTCTTTTTAAGAGAAAAATAATGAGGTTCTAAACATGAGATAACAACATAATTGTAAACATAAATTACAACCATTAGAATAATTTTAATAATTTTAATAAATTAGGTGATACTCGAAATCTCACCAAAGAGACTTAACTTACCAACCACTAAGCATGGCAACAGTTAATTTGAAACCCTCCCTTGGTCAAATATTTAAGTGTTACCAACCGTAACTACCAGGGATGCCCATGTCCCGAGTTATATACCCAAGTAGTGGCATCCGTGGTCTACCCCAAGGAAATGGTCTGCTAGAGGTAAGTAACCTCCCTGTGTGCCACCTGCACATCCACCCTTATTCCAAAACCGAATACCGAAAAGGGTTCAAATAAGTCCCGTGCCATCTTAGAGTTTCGCAACACAATTTACATGAGAATTCTCAAAACCAGGGCTCACCCTGAACAACTGGTATTGACTGTCAACCCTTAATTTTGTACACTCTTTAAAACCAAGACTCACCTTGAACAACTGGTATTAATCCTTTGTCAGTAACTTTATATATTGAACACAAATTATTCAAATCTCAATCACCAATAATGCTATACCAACTAAAAAAAAACTCCCAACATAAAACATTATACATGTCACACAATAATAATTCAATGTCCAAAATTTAACAGATAATTAATTTAAACAATGGTATGAACATAATAAATTAGATATTAAAATTATAAATAAATTATTTACACAATCCTAAAATTCGTGCAATTGAACAGAATACTCAATGTAGATGTTTAGGTCGCTTTTTAGAAAGAATTTCAGAAAAATAAGATGTAAATAATCCTGTAAAATTTCTAGCAATCTTTATGACACAGATTTGTCACATTTCCTTACATTAATTCCATGCTTAATTTTTTTATAGATCAAACCCATAATCTAAAAATTTATCATGAAACTAGACTTCTCAAATTTCATCTTTTAGTTAGAAATTACCAGATTTGGCCTAGTATAAAATTTTAAATAAATTTTCAAATACATAGTAAAATCTGTCTCACAGTTTCAGATTTAGTTAAAAATTTGTATAAATTCGTAGAAAGCTCAAAAATTGTTACCAAAATTTCTGGATGAACTAGACATCATTATCAACAACTTTGTAGGAGAAATCATCTCGAAATGTTGAGTATAAAATTGTCTAAAAATTCGGCAAACATGCTGGCAGATTCAAAACAGATTATTTTCAACACAGCTTCAGGTTTAATTAAAAATTTGTATAAATTCGTAGAAAGCTAAAAAATTGTTGCAAAAATTCCTGGATGAACTAGACATCATTATCAACAAATTTGTAGAAGAAATCATCTCGAAATTTTGAGTATAAAATTGTCTAAAAATTCGGGCAAATGTGCTGGTAGATTCAAAACAGATTATTTTCAACACAGCTTCAGGTTTAATTAAAAATTTGTATAAATTCGTAGAAAGCTCAAAAAAGTATTGCCAAAATTTCTGGATGAACTAGACATGATTATCAACAACTTTGTAGAAGAAATCATCTCGAAATTTTGAGTATAAAATTGTCTAAAAATTCGAGCAACATTCTGGCAGATTCAAAACAGACTATTTTCATCACAAAATTCCTATACATATATATAAAATTTCTATTTATGAGTAGTCATTTTAATCACAAGGAAGTAATCTGAAAATTTCACTAATAAAAAGAAATGAGAGGGTTGAGAGGGTTTTCTTACATATTAGCTTTCAGGATCTTCCTTTCTTTAATTTTTTTTTTTTTTAGCTTCCCTTGAAATTCCTTTTAGCAAAGAAAATTGAATAGGCTTCAATACTCTCTCATTTTTCACTCCCTCTCTCTCATTCTCGGCTCTCTCTCTCTCTCTCTCTCTCTCTCTCTCTCTCCCTCTTGGACTCTCATAGCACATACCCATCAATTGCTAACCCAAACACCTTTAACTCGTTAGTTATATACACACACACATGCACCTCTCTTCTTTGCTGTCAACACAGCACATGTGCACACACTTTTTGAAGTCCACCTCAAGACTTACATGTACACACACACACAAGCACATCCCTCTTGTTGACACATATTGCACACGTGCACCTTGGTCAAGCTTCCAGCACATCACTTACACATGCACACACAAACAGATTTCTTTGTACACACACTTGGGTTTCTCAGCACACCCTCACTTCATATACACCCATAATTTTGATCCTTCCATAGTTTAATTTATGATTAAGATTGATTTAATTAAATAATACATATTCTTAATAAGTCTTGATTGACACAAAATTAGTTAATTATATCTAATCTCAAATCTCACCTAATTTAATTAGTCTAATTGACTTCCATTAGAGTATGATTAAATATGTATATATATATATATATTTTGGGTTTTAGTATATAAAATATTAGGTTTCAGTGTAATTTGATCACCAAAAAAAATATATATATAGAGAAAAATATAATAAAAATATCATAAGGTTTAGAAATTTGTATTGAGTGATAATATAAAGTCAAAAAAATATTTTATTTTATTTTATTTTAAATAAATGTTCAGTATAAAAATATACAAACTATTAAATTCAAAATATTGTGAATAATTATTTAAGAAAATTAAATATATATATATATATATTATTATATAAAAATATAGGGTTTCACATTGACGTCGTTTTCGAGTTTGTGGAATGGACAATTAAAGAAGTAAAATGTGGGTTTCCTTAAAATGGATTGCTCTACATTGAAACTTAAAGAGAACTTATGTGTGTATATAAGTTCTAGGTGGGAATACTTGGGTTGGGCCCCAAGGGGCACCCCAAGTTTGTAGAAGGAATGAGTTATGGGCAAAGTGGGCTTTCAAACCACCACACGTGCGCGCACCCCGTCGTCTGTCCGACCATGCCGGGCGCGATTGTGGTCGGGTCGGTTCTAATATTAATTTTTTGGATAAAATTTATTTTTCCAAAACTTCTTGCAGGAAAATTATTTTTCTAAATAATATTAATTCAAATTTTGCGCCAAATTTGAATTCAATTTTCTGTTCGAAACAGTGCCTCCTCCAGTCAAATTTCTAGCAGTCTAGCAGACAAATTCAAATTGTGAACAGGTTCAATTTCAAACCATACCTGTTTAGTTTGAACCATACCTGTTCAATTTGAAAACCTATCTGTTCGGCCCTTCCAAAGGGTCACCAGTTTGCGATAGATAGAGACCCTCTTCCAACAGATTTTCACATCTAGAAAATTTATATTCTCTTCTCGTTTTTGCTCTCTATATGCATTGTTCTTCATACTAGTTTTTTAGACAAAATTCTAAGAGTTTAGAACACAGGTTTAAGTTCACCGTACAGACTGTTTGGAGTGCTACTACAATCTGTGTAGATTATTGTATCTTGGAAGGTAGATGTCATTTATCCATAAGCACCGAAGCGGGGCGAATCTATTTTAAGGACAGAGTGTCACACTCGACTTGATCAATTTTGTACTTATACATTTCAATAAATAAATTCTGTAAGTAATTTATTTTATTTGTTTGATTTGGTTTCTAGTCATTTATTTTACATAGAAGATTGTTTCAACAATCTTAAGACATATTTGAATTATTCTGTTTATACAAAATTTTTCGTTTGTTTCCTTTTCTTCCTTTCTTCTTACAGAAATTATTTTTTGTGGTTTTACAAAGTAATATTCTGGTTGGAAAATATAAATAGTAGTAATATACTGTTTATTTTCTTTGACAACTAGTAGTAATATACTTGTTATCATTAACAATTTCAGAATATTTATATGTGAAGTTGGTCAGAAATTAATTTTGATTTTCATAAATAATTTTTGAGTTTTTATTAATTAAAATTTTGTTTTCAGTATTTTAATTTTTGAAGTGTTACAGAAATATTTTTTTGTACGGAATTAATTTGTTTAAATAAAATTTTATTTTCAAATTAATTGAAAATAAAAATTATAATTCTTGTTTCTTTTATTTTTACAGAATTTAAAATTTGTGTTTCTGGTTTAATTTTCTGTGTAGTATAAAATTCTAATTTTAATTTTGTTTTATAATTTAGAATTCATGGCTACTGAAATTAATGTTTAAACTAGTACTGGTATGGTGACTGCAATTGCTCTAACCCTTTCTTCTGTTGTGACTGTACCAGTTAATCATGATAAAAAGCTAAAAAAGTTCTTGGGAATTGATTTTAAAAGATGGCAGCAAAAAATGATGTTCTATCTCACTACTCTCAACCTGGCACGTTTTCTTCGTGAGAATGCTTCTACTCTGAAAGAAGATGAAACCGACTGGCAAGTGGTTGCTGCGGTCGATACTTGGAAACATGTTGATTTCGTTTGCCGGAACTATATCTTGAATGGACTTGATAACATATTGTACAACGTCTACAGCCCTATCAAGACGGCAAAGGAACTTTGGGAGTCTTTGGATAAAAAATACAAAACAGAAGATGCTAGCTCGAAAAAGCTCATAGTAGGCAAATTTCTGGACTTTGTGATAGTTGATTCTAAGACTGTGACTAGCCAAATTCAAGATCTCCAACTCATTCTGCATGACATTCATGCAGAAGGCATGTCTCTCAGTGAATTCTTCCAAGTTGCTGCCTTAATTGAATTCTTCCAAGACTGGAAGGAATTCAAGAACAACCTCAAACACAAGCATAAAGAAATGACTTTAAAGGAATTGATTGTGCTTTTGAGGATTGAAAAGGACAACTGCAATTCTGAGAAGCGGGTTGGTAAGCATCCAATGGAGTCTAAAGCAAACGTGGTGAAACATGCTCCAAAAGCAAAGAAACAGAAGTATTCTGGAGAAAGTTCCATACAAAGCTCTAAAGGAACATGCTCCAGAAACAAAGACACGAAAGTATTCTGGAGAAAGTTCTGCACAAGGCTCTAAGGAAGGGGAAACTAAGAAGTACAAGTTCAATGACAAATGTTACATCTGTGACAAAGAGAGACATCGGACCAAAGATTGCTGTAGCAAGCGCAAAGGCAAAGAAAAATCAAGTAAGAAGCCTGCTCAAAGCCAATATGATCGAAGTGGACAAAATTTCCGATGGTGTAGATGACATAAATCTTTCTATAGTTGTTTCCGAGGCAAACCTTATAAGAAATCCTAAAGAATGGTGGGTGGACACTGGTGCTACTCGCCACATCTGTGTCGACAAAAAAATGTTCACATCTTATTCTGTGGTGGACAACGACGAACAACTTTTCATGGGTAACTCCTCGATTTCTAAAGTTGAAGGACAAGGTGTTGCTCGACTTTTTCGCGCCCACTTTCGGAAGCTTCGAATATAAGCCCTACAGTTCGGACTCCTGCGGTTCGGAATCTAATCTTACAAGTGCAATGTGAAATTGATAAAGACCAAAGATTAAAATCCGGTAAATCTTTTGGAAAATTGATTTTGAATCAAAAATGCAAAAAATGGATTGTTTTTCCAGATACAGAGTCGCCACCTAAATATTTTTGAGAAATTTAGGAAACCCATGATCCATGCCAAAGGCCATGTGTCTGTCATCACCAAGATTGTCTCGGTTCGGGAACTTAGGTATGAGGGGGAAAGGTATTGAATACATTTGAGCACCCCCGCTCGCTCGATCAAAGACCGGTCTCTACAAATTATGATATGATTTTTATCAACATTATATGCTCTTGTTCTGATTTATTAGGCTAGCATTACTATGTGATGCGTACAAGCAAGTATAGACTAAATTGCAAAAATTAGAACATTTCGAGTCATGTTTGTTTTTGAAAATTGTTTCGAAATATGTACCACTAGAAAAAGTGATCGCATATGAACATTACTCAAATTATCCAATTCAAGCAGTTAGCCTTCATTCACACGCATTCAAACAGTTTAATAAGTAAGCATTTAGTCTCATGGCAAGCATGCTAGATATGGCGGTTACTCACACTCATACAAGTATGCTAAAACACTAAAAACTCACATAGTACTCTAAGCCAAAATAAACAAAAGAGTTAGAAAAAAAAAAAAGCATGATTCCTAACTTATGCAATATGACAAATGCAGTACATGCGATATGCAATTAAATAGGCTCGGCTACTAATATGGCATATGAATCGATTTGATAACATGCGGTCTATGCACGTATTTAAAGAAGTATTGAAACGACAATGCAGTTAGAATGATGAACTGAGCCTCGGTGCATGCAATACAAATGGATGGATGCAAACATGCGATATGCTAATTGAAGCGTGATACCCTTAATCTAACCATCAAAAGCGGATAAATAAAAGGGAGAAAGACATGGGGTTGGAAGACATACACATTATTACAACATTACGCTCTCACGAAGGAGAGTCCAAATGAAATAAACTAAGCTAAGCTAATCTAATCTAAACTAATTATGATAACCAATTATTACAAACCGAAATGAAATACACTTGCTAAGCAACTGAACTAATTATTACAACAAATTAATTAACTATTATAACTAATTAAAACAAAGGGTAGTTTAAGGCAAGAGAGAGGTTTCATGTCGTTGATAATGAACCCCCAAAAGAGGATTAAACCATTAAGCATGGACCTCAATCTCAAGCTTAAACAATCCTAAGGTTGAAACAACCCTCAAAGCGAATAAAGAGTTAAGAAATGAGGGAGGTTGCAAAGATTAATGAGTGCAGAAATTAAGTGAGAAAAACACCAAAGCATGCAATCAACTTAAATAAGAGGTGTTTATAGGCCTAAAACACCAACCTTGTGAGGAAACTTACACTACAACCATGCAAAACAAGACTCAAATGACTTAAACAGCCCCAAATAAAGACTAATTAGTCCAAATCAGAGGCTAAAATATGCTAAAATTAAGCTACAAGAGGCTAGAAAATTAAGCTAACACATAGGGCTAACTAGGCTAGCAAACAAGACACAAGGAGGGGAGGCTAACCCTTCCAAATTTGGACTTCAAAACAAGATTTTGGCCACTGAAAAAGCTTTGAAATTCGATGGTAAAAAGCCCAAAAAAAGATGGTTTAAAAGTGGGAAACACAAATGGAAAGGCCTTGCAAGTAAGGAATAAAGAAGGGTGAACCACCCCCTAACCTTAAATGGCCTAAAACCACAAATTTCAGCCCAAAAACGGTGGGAAAAAGATAGAAAAACAAGTATGTTAAGCAAAGTAAAAGAGCTAGTATTATGCCTCTTGAAGTAAAGATCAATTCTAGGCAACAATTCAAGCCAAAACCAACTTCAAGAAGGCCTCAAGGAACCTCAGTCCAAAGGTGATCAACTTTGATTAAGGAGGTGTAGGCAAAAGTGTAGTGTATATAGGCTAATGTGCACAAAATTGCAAGAGAGAGAGAGAGAGAGAAATGTATAGAGAGATAGAGCTAATTTTTGCTCCAAAAATTCTAACCCTCAAAAATGGAGGAGGAGACCCCTTATATATTGAAAACATGGAATTCCCTCAAGGAGATCCAGTCCTACACGTGGGGATAGATACATGCGTTTGTGCAAACAGCTGGCACAGCTGACATAAAATATCTGCAAAATACACTGGTGGCCGGCCGACTATCAGTAGTGGTCGGCCGTCCATTACTGGTAGCCAGTAGCAGGCCGGCAACCAAAAAGAATGGCCGATAGCCGATGGCAGATTCGGGGCTTTTTGGTCTTTTAGCTTCGGGTCTTTAAATATAAGCAGCTAAGGATCATTTCCTCATAACCTCATGTCTGAAAATCTTCTCAGTCTCTCTCTAGACACTTATTCTCTCTGGATTTGCGCTTTCTACATGTTTTCCAATGCCCCACGCGAAGTTTATTTGCTAAACCCTCTTTGTTTCCTTTGTTTTGAACCGATTGAAATTTGATTTGGACCCTTCTTTCCTCATTTTCACCCTTCCTGGCTTGTTCTTCTCAAGTTTTTCTCAAGTTTGGTATCTTTTCCCGGGCTTTGAATTTTTCTTCCATTTTCTCTCTCCTACGGTTGACTTTTTCCTACTTTACCCTCTTTCGACATTTTTCTTCATTTTTCACCTACTTCGCACTCATTTTTCCAAATGGCGGATGATATACGACATGACGGGGCTCTTCTAGAGGTTCCCCTCGTACTTCCACCCATTCCCAAGGCAGAGGGGCCGGCAGCTGATCTTGAGGCCGACATTGAGGCAGAGTTTGAGCCTGAGGCTGAGCCAGAGCCGCTACCACTGAGGGTACGGCCTTTCGATCTAGAGAGATACCCCCTTCAGACACATATCTTGCCTATCGGAGGCATCAGCCATTTCATTGAGTTTGCTCGTGGCGCACCGGAGGACCTCCTACTATGGGAGCCGGCTTCTCACTTGTCAGCCATCGCCGTTGAGGTATGAACTCTGTTTTTATGCATTTCTTGCATTTCTTTACTTGCATTTCTTGCACTACCTTTTATCTGACTATACTGTCATCATTACTTTATCTGATCCATTTGTCTTTTATCTGTTGCATCTATTCTTTGCCACAGGGTGAGTCTCGTGCCTTCAAAGGGTACGGGGCTACGACCGCAAGTGACTGGTATGACGAGCTCCCCGCTGGAGTTTGAGACATCGCAGATGAGGCCGGCTTTGGCCTATTCTGCTATGGTCTGATGCGAGTCGTTGCTAGCCATCTACTCCTAGGAGCACTTGTAGAGAGGTAGTGGGACACTACCAACTCCTTCTACTTCTCCACAGCCAGGGAGATGACGATGACTCCCTATGACTTTGTCATGATCACTGGCTTAGGAGTAGGGGGCGATCCGATCCCTCTTGATACAGATATGGGAGAGCGGGAGGTGGCCTGGGTTGAGCTGCTAAGAGCGCATCCACTTCTATACTAGATAGGCATGGTCAGATATACCTGGTTCTCTGATCAGTTCAGAGGGACCGAGCTTGAGACGATAAAGAAGAGAGAGTAGTACGCCAGGGGCTTTCTGATGTTCTTCTTCGGTACCACCTCGTTTTCAAATAGGTGGAACACCGTAGGCCTGTATCTGTTGAGCGCCCTGGTGACCCTTCCTCGGGTTTGCTTCTACGACTGGGGTGGAGCTGGTCTCGCTACTCTATATGGCCATATGCGCTTGACCTCCCGTCTGAGAGAAGACTTGATCGGAGGCTACTGGTGTGCCTGGGAGGTACACATCTCAGTTCCCTCTTAGCACTTTACATTTTCTGTTTTACATCTGTTCAATAGATGTGCTTTCTGCTTTGCACTTTCTACATTTGTTCATACATTGTGCTTTCTGCTTTGTACTTTCTATATCTGCTCATATTGTATTGATCACATATCACTACATTTTCCCTGTAGCTGTGGGTGTATGCATATTTTCTGACTCTAGCCCCAGAGCCTATAGAGGAGCTCCCACTGGAAGTCCCCTATTCACGGAGGTATGATGGCCGGCTCCAGCGTAGGACCTGTGAGACGTTCACATTTTTTCGACACTACTTCGACACGGTGGCTGCCCATGAGGTAAACCAAAACACAGTCATTTTTGCTTTAACACTGTTCTGATTCACATTTAATAACTGACAGTAGTACAACTTCTATTTGCAGATTATATGGCAGCAATGGACCATGATGCCGGCGGGGATTCGGGGCCAGTATGCTGGGGCTTGGGTCATTTCTCGCATCCACATTCTCCTTGAGGGCCTAATCTACTGGGCTTGGTTCTTGAGCGAACGATTCGTGCGCCAGACTATGGGCCTGCTCAACCTGATCATTCCGATGGTACTGCTAACGTCCATGCGATCAGCAGACAACCTATCTACTGATGAGGTCATTCTGTTTATGGTGGGCTTGGAGACTACTTCCGAGTAGAGGGTGACTACACGACCTTCATCCAAACATATCTGATGCCACCTTTGACCGGTGCTAGTGGAGGTGAGGAGGCGGGAGCTTCTACTACGAGAGAGGCGCCTAGGGTGACCAGGGCCCGTGCCAGAGGGGCTTTCCGGGCGAAGTAGAGGACCGGTTGGCTAGAGCTTCCGACCACGTTGACATGCTGGCGGCATACCGGAGATGCTTACCAGGTTTTGATTGAGCTTGCCGCGGTTGGTAACGAGCTTGTCAGGGTTAGAGACCCAACTTTGGTATGGACCATTCTTTTCATTTGCACCCCACGTTTCATTTCAAATATGTTCATTGCAACTACTGATCACCCAAATGTATTTGCAGGCCTCCATAGAGTACACAGGGGGAGCTCTCAAGCTAATTGCCTCCCTGATGAGCATGGTACAGATGAGAGAGGCGCTGCTCAATCTCTACAGTATTCAGGTAATTTCTTCAGTTCATGCTTCATGCTATCAATTTTCCACCGATACATTGGCATTTCAACTGTAGTCTGTTCCAAACTGCACTGATCTGATACACTGTATTCACACATTGCATTCATAGTGTACTCATACTGTACTCAAATTGAATCTGATTTCTACATAAACTCATTTGATATATACGCTGTAACTGACATGTTGATAAATGCCTTTTTTAGATTCAAGCTGTACCGGCGGCACTAGCGGCGACACCAGCACCAGGACCAACAGTACGCTTTCCAGTAGTAGAGAGAAGAGTCAGAGGCAGGAGTACCTGAGCCTAGAGCAGTCTTCTCGTGCCCATCTTGAGGGACGACGATGCTGAGACCAGTGGCTCGGAGGAGGCAGTGAATCAACACTCTGGGTCATCTGAGAGTGGAGACGATGACGCCGGCTCAGGTTCTGAGAGTGGAGACGGCAATGCTGAGGAGGGTTCCGGGGCAGAGAGCGGAGATGATGTCGGTTTGCCTGCAGTTACGGTTCCTGCTCCGGCTCAAAGTCTACTTCAGATAAGCGCCGATGGAGATAAGTTCTCAAGTCCTCTCCTCAGAAGAAGAGGACGAAGAGGGCCTCTAAAGCATGAGGCTACTGGCGTTGATTTTTTTTTTTTTTTTTTTTGTAGTTTTGCTTAGTTTTTTTTTGTTGGTAGCATTAGCACATTTTATAGCTTCAGATAGGTTTTATTTGCTTTAAAACTTGTACTCATTTTTTTGTAAAAACAACATGATCGGAATAAAACCTTACAGTTTTTTTTATGAAAAAAGTGTTGTATTTTTGCATCATGAGCACCATATAGCATGAAATGGACATGGAATTGAACTTGCCATGATAACACTCTTGATTGAAACAAAATCTTAATTGGGTAACGAACCGACCAACAATTGAAATACAAAAACCAATATACAACTCGATAAACAAAACGACATACAACTCGATAAAGCAAAAACAACGCAATAATAACTTAAATACAAAAAAACAAACTTGCTAAAGCCGAAAAGACTCAAAACAAGACCTTAAAACACTCGAAGAGCAAAACAAAACATATGCTTCCAGCATTGCCCAACACACAGGTGGACAATAAGTCAGAGTGAGAGACTGTCGACCACAAATAGCGGATGCTGGCCACATGTTGACCATGAGAGGTGGCCTGCTGGCCACTAATGTCTTTTGTCAGCCACCAATGCGGCTTGTCGACTACCTGTCGGTTACCTGCTGGCCATCAATGTGAAGGATCTACAGATTGTTGACACTTGGCTTCCACTCTCTGCCTTATCTTCTACAAAAGGTTGAGCTTCGTGATTTCTTCATTTCAGCTGCAAATTCTTTGCAAATGGAGCCATTTTTCGCCAAAAAACTCTCAGATTGGATTGCGACTTTAGACGGCTCGAAAAAGGTAATTTTTTGGGGTTTTGGCATAAATGCTCTTTTTCCGCTGAGCTATTCTCCGCTTTGTTTTCCGTTCGTTCATGCCGCGGCCATATGCTGGAACCCGATTACACATGTCTTTAGCTTCAGGGGACAAGAGATATGCCCGAAAATCGAAGAATTTCAAGCGCTAATGGAATCCCGGCACGATGAGGAAATCACACATCAGCCCCATTTCAATCACATCCAAGCTTTGGGACGGATGTGTGGGCTCACTCTACACGAGGCTTGATCTTTGGTTCACAACAGAGAGCTGAATATTCCCAACCTGATTCATCGATTTTCTGACATCGGTGACCGAGGCAACCTTCTTTGGCGGGATTTTTGACAACACGCCCTTTGCTTATGTATGTTGGCTCATTTCCTTCTCGCCCCTGGTTTCGGCAGGTCCAACGTTCGGTTAGTTGAAGTGGCCCAAGGTTTGAAAGAAGGCAATAGTTGCATTAGCTTGCTGCTGGCTGAGACTTTGATAGGCTTAGACGCCTTCCATCGGCGAGAGACTACCAAATTCGCAGGGAATCCACTACTTCTGCAGTTAATGTTTCCCACCCTTTTCTCATATGTGCTACTCACATCACTTGGCACTCATGCTCTGTTTTTATTTCAAAACCCTTTTCTCACTTTTCCATCAACGTACATCTTTCTATTCTTTAATCTCTCTTTTCTTTCATTTTTTCCCAAGTGTGGCTTATGGATAAGCTGAAGGTAGTGGACTCTTGCTCTGAGTACTCAGCTCGAGGCTATTTCTTCCGCCACTGTCTAGTGGATTTCCTAAACGAGGGATGATGGTGCCACTGGATGTGCAACAGGTTTGCTACTGACATTGCTTGGCGCTGTCCCTGGCTTAACCTGACCGAAATGAGCTACAGCATGACTCGACAACCTGGCATTTGGCTAATCGGCCTTATACACTATGTATTCTACTTTCCATTCCGATTCAGATATTAGTTCGAGCATGACCAGACTTGCCCAGAGGAGGGGATAGAGTACCCAGTTTCATTCCCCATTCGAGGTTCACATTTGGCCAGGTACCTTACTGCTTGGAGGACGAGAGAGCCTCTGGCCCTTGCCTCTAGTTTCAGTTACACCTTTTCTGGCGAGTGCATGGCTTGGCTCGAGGATGAGGCACAGACTAGGCTTACTTTGGCATCAAAAGCTTCCACAAGCATGAGTAGGGGACGTAGGAACACCTGACTCATCAATGCCCCTAGTTTATTGCTTTGACTTTACCTTTCAAGTTTTTATGATGTAATAAAAGCAACTTTGATTTGTATCAGAGAGTTGGAGAACTTCATGTTTGAAATCAATGAAATTAAAGTTGTGAGCACTGAAAATTTTCCTTTTGGTCCAAAAATGATCTCTAAGTTGTAAAAGGTAAAATTTGAACAAAATCAACTTTTATTAAAACTTTCCAAAACCATTTTCGAAAAGGATCACCACCTGACACGCACGAAATCAATCCTCGATACCAACCCTGAATCCAAATATCACAAATGGCCCCTTGATTGAATAGCACTGCGCAGCACTATACCTAGGTCTCAGAGTAAAGGTCACAACCGAACTCTCAGATAAAGAACAGACAAAAATGACCTGATCAATCATGTGGACAGGACAGTTGATTTGGAGGTGATTACAGTCGAACTTCAGGATGAAGTTACCTACGCACCCTAAAGATGGGAATCAGGCCTTATGTAGTTCGGTTCAGGTTCAGGTTCACTCAAGTATTAACTATCTCCTTTTGCGCTCTAACTTTTGCCAAGGCTGCCCTTTAGGGTTTTCAACCTTGTGAGCTCAGTTTTTCTTTATTTCTAATTTTTTGTGCTCTAAATTTTGCCTAGGTCACCCTTCCGGGTTTTCGACCTACCGAGCCTCTCAGGGATAGTATTTTTTCAACTTGCCCCTGTAGACGTTTGGATTGAAGTTCTATAGCCCAGAGTGCAAATGGTAATTTGTCTGGCTAGTCCCTGTAGGTCTCAACCATCTTCTATAAAATATTCTTGATGTTCTTGTTGGCAGCCTCAACAGCTCTGTTGGTTTGTGGTCGGTATGTAAATGACTTGTGAAAAGCCACATTGTATTTCTCCAACAGGTCGATCACCTCTTTCTTGAAGTGGGAGCCATTATCTGAAATGATCTCATTTGGGACTCCGTAGTAGCAAATGATGTTATTTCGGATGAACTTAGCCACATGTGCTGCTTTCAACACTGCATAGGAATGAGCTTCGACCCACTTTGTAAAGTAATCAATTGCCACCAGAATGTATTTATGCCCATTAGATCCTTTTGGTGTGACTTCTCCGATGACGTCGATTCCCCAGACTGAGAAAGGCCATGGTGAAGTCATGTTGTACAGTTTTGATGGCGGGATGTTCATGCGATTTGCATGAATTTGGCATTTGTGGCATCGCTGAACAAAACCAATACAATCCTCCTTCATGGTAGAGCAGTAGTAACTTTGCTTGAGAATCTTCCGGGCTAACATTACTCCATTCATGTGCGCTCCGCACTCTCCCTCATGGATGGCCTCCATTAGGCGCTTTGATTCCTCTTCTTCGATACACAACTTGTGCATTCCCAGATGACCTCTCTTGTACAGTTTACCTTTGTAGATGATAATTTGGACGGCTATTCGCCGTATGCCCCTTTTGTCCTTGTCATTTGCCCTTGGTGGATAAACCTCCTTTTCCAAGAAGTTCCAATATCGTAGTACCAAGGGTTCTTGTCTTGCACTTCATCTATTACGGCGATAGTTTCATAGGCCGGCGTGTATCTCTGCTTAATGATGATCAGATGCATTCGGACTCCAAGTGGGATGTCTATCACAGAAGATAGAGTTAATAAAGTATCAGCGAACCTATTGTTCTCTCTTAGTAGATTCGTGAAAGTCAGCTTTTCAAACTTAGGGATCAAAACGTCCAAGGTTTGGTGATAAATCTTCATCTTTTCTTTTTTGACCTTCTAGTCTCCATTTACTTGAGAAACAACTAGGTTCGAGTCTCCGATGACGTCCAACCTTTTTGCCCCTAGTTCTAGGGCAGTTTCTAAACCAGCAATGCACGCTTCATACTCTACTTTGTTATTGGATACTTTGAACAAGAGTTTAAAGGCTAAGGGTATATGGAATCATCGGGTGCTATCAACAACACACCTATCCCATAATCGTATTGATTAGACGCTTCGTCAAAGTACATTGTCCAAATCTCTTCCTCGACTTGCAGAATGGCTTCATCTGGGAACAAACATTCTATCGCTTCATCCCCTTCCATTTGGTGATATGCCAAAAACTCCACTACAGCTCTCTCCTTGACCAACTTGTGAGTAACATACTTCAGATCAAATTCGGAGAGAAGAAGGAACCAACGAGCTAGCATATCCGTGAGCGCTGGTTTCTCAAAGAGATATTTGGTGGGATCTAATCTCGAAACCAGAATTACGGAGTGAGCTAACAAGTAGTGCCTTAACTTCCTGGTAGCCCATTCTAAGTCTAGGCAAGCTTTCTTGAGCGGAGTGTAGCAGGTCTCGTAATCTAGCATTTTCTTGCTTAGATAATAGATAGCCTTCTCCACACCATCCTCAGATTCCTGAGCAAGCATGCATCCCATTGTAGTATCGGTTACTGACAGATATAGAATTAGAGGCTTCCCCAGCTTTGCCGGCAATAACACTGGCAGATTTTGAAGATACTGCTTGACCTGCTCAAAAGCAAATTGACATCGATGATCCCATCAGAATTTCTTTCCTTCCTTTAGGAGACCAAATAGTGGTTCACAAGTCAAGGTTAATTTTGAAATAAACTGTCTTATGAATTGTAATTTACCTAGAAAGCCTCGCACCTCCTTTTCAGTCCTTGGTGGTGGCATTTCTATAATGGCCTTGATTTTGGAAGGATCTACCTCGATGCCCCTCTGTGTGATCAAGATGCCCAGCATTTTCCTTGCCGTTACACCAAAAGTACACTTCTGCAGATTCAACCTAAGTCTGTATTCTCTGATCCTTTGAAAGAATTTCTTCAAGGTGGTGTAGTGGCCTCTCTTTCTTTAGACTTGGCAATCATGCCGTCTACGTACACCTCAACCTCTTTGTGGATCATATCATGCAGAATACTGGTTGCAGCCCGTTAATAAGTAGCCCCGGCATTCTTCACCCCAAATGACATCACCCGATAGCAGTAGGTCCCTCACGGCGTAGTAAATGTAGTTTTCTCCCTGTCCTCAGGCGCCATCAGAATCTGGTTATACCCGGAAAATTCATCCATGAAAGACAACAATGCATGGCCTGCAGTGAAGTTGGCTAACTCATCGATGTGCGGCAAAGGGAAGTCGTCCTTCGGACTGGCTTTGTTCAAGTCCCTGAAGTCCATACACACCTGGATTCTTCCATCCTTTTTCGGCACTAGAACGATATTGGCCAACCAAGTTGGATATTCTGAGACTAGCAAGAACCCTACATCAATCTGCTTAGTGACTTCTTCCTTGATTTTCAATGCCCAATCTGGATGAATTCTTCGCAACTTCTGCTTAACAGGTCAGGCCTCGAGATTTAGAGGGATCTGATGCTGTATAATCTCAGGATCGATTCTAGGTATGTTTTCGTAAGACCACACAAAAACGTCTTTGAAATCTTTTAATAAAGCGACTAAGCGCTCGCGCTCCTCCGAAGACAACGTGGACCCGATCTAGACTAGACGCAGATCCTTCTCAGTGCCCACATTAATAGCAATGATTTCATTGGCAAGGGGTTTTGCAAACCTTTTCTCCTCTCGATTTATCAAGATTTTCAAAACCAGAGGAATTCTTTCCTCTTCGTTTTCATTAAAATTTTGAAAATCTTGGTCAATGCAATAAACAAGCAGCACAGAGAAATACTTAGAATCAACAGTGCCATTCTCATTCATAAAGTCCAGCTCATCCAGCTCTTTGGTTACAACCAACTCAAAAGTAAAAGAAAAAGAGGACTTGGACAAGACCTTGGCATTTGGGTTATCACCCCCAAGAATACCAGACTCAGACTCAGAAGAACAGAATATGATTCTGACTCCACAAACTCTATGGAATCAGATTCTGGCTCACTACTCGACTAAGAACTAGAAAGGTAGCCCTCCTCCAGCTGCCAAACGATGCTTCACATGCATCCAAAATGCTATTAGATGGGTTCGCATCCGGTTGATCCTCGATCATGGAGATGGTAAGGTTATCTCCCAAGCTCTCTGAGTTGGCCAGAGGATCTGAAAGGAGACATGCCAGTGCTGCTTCAACTTTAAGCTCGCTGTTGTCCGAGTCATTTCCCATGATCTTCTCAGCTTTAGTAGTTGGTTCGACCCTTTCCTCAGCATCACTGTCTTGCAATTGCAAGTCAAAGAAAATCTCGAAACTGGGAACACGTTGCTTCTCAGAATTCATTCAAGGCTCAGGAAAGCCGCAAAATGTTAAGTCTTCTCCCTCTCGAACAAAATGGCCAGCCATTCAGCGTTCCCCTGATTGGCCTGTGATTAAGCTCATAGCGCTTCTCGGTCTGCTTAGCTCGGGCTCTGCCTGCCATCTCTTCTCTTTTTCTGACCCAATCCTTTTTGGTGGGCACATAGCCAAGACCAAAGGCATGCGGATTATGTGGCACATCGGCCAACGCTGTGATGCCTTTCTGACCACTTCTTCCCAGTCCCATTCCTGGCACATGTTGCAGCTTGTTCATGAATTAGATTGATTGGGCACTGACATACTTGCCCTCATCTGTTGCCAAGATGGTTTACATTGCTCGGGCCTCAGTCAGCGTAAAACTTGAAAGGAAAACATCCTCCTTGCCATAAATAATTTCCAGCACAGGTGTAGTTACCTCTGGCGGAGGATGGATAGATGAATTCCCAAAGACGATAGCCACCCCTTTCCCGTGGGGATATTTCAATATTTGATGGAGGGTAGAAGAGACAGCTTTCACCTAGTGCAACCAAGGTCTCCCTAATAGTAGATTGAAAGTAGCCGATACATCCAGGACATGAAACTCAATATCCTATTGAGCTGGGCCCACTTAAACTCTGATCTGTACCCTGCCCATCACCTATCTTCTCGTATTGTCATATGCCCGGATCACCTGGGCTGTAGGCACGAAATCTATTGGTTTCAGACCAATGACATAAGTTGTATGAGATAGGCAAACATTGATTGTTGACCCGGCGTCGACCAATACCACTGGCACCCACTTTTCTCTACACTCCACTGATTTGTACAGAGATTTGTTATGTGCTGAGCCTTCTGGCAACAGTTTTTTGTCTAAGAAGGTTAGGGTTGGGGCAACGTCTCCTGGGAAGGCCAATCCCATGAGCTGTTCAGGAGTCGGATCAGTGGACAATTTGGCCCTGTCTATCGCTGATAGTACAACCTGTTGATGCACCCGAGAAGCCATGAGTAGACCTCAGATTGAAATATCGGCTTGAATTTTCTTCAGCTGTTTGAGCACCACTGCTTCTTCCAACTGTTTTTCCTTTTACTTCTTAACTTCTTTATCTTTCCCCGATGCTTCTGCTTGGTCTAAGTGTGGCGGCTTGAAATACCACCCACTTCTTGTCATGTTGTCAATCTCTTTAGTGTACCAGGTATTGTCTGGTAGATCTTCACCCCAATCTTCATCGGTGTGAGCCAAAAGTAGATCATCATCGTCCTACCATGCACCTCTGGAAATCGACAAACAGTTGTCTAGCTCCGTTCTGATCATTCCCTCATCACAAGTATCCCCCGCAGGGTGTTGAGCTTTTCCAGCTTTCCGGTCGTCTTGAACCCTTTCTTGTTCAAACTGCTTCAGTGCAGCTTCTTGCTCTGTATCCACGGTACTAACAATGCCCAGTTCCTGAGCTGATTGTTTTACACCGATGTTCTCCGACAGTTTTCCCTTGTCCTCGGCCATTCTGACCATTGCAGCAATTTCCTTCGGGTTTGTTTCAGTTTCTTCCTCTTTATCAAGCTCGTTACTAAGCCACCCGGAGTTGTCTGCCAACCCATTCAGATCAAACAAATCAATCTGCACGTCTCCTTGATCTTGCTCATCAAAGAATTGCAGATTGTCTAAGTCCTTCTCTAAGTCCGCTAGATCATGCAACCCTTGGCTCAGACCATCTTCTCTAACTACATTGACCTCTACTGCTGTCGGCAATACCACTTCTGGTTTGGCTTGGTCGGTCGGCACAATGTAGCGGCACAGATCATACTCCCCCCCCAGTCAACTCCCCAGAGCACTCAAGCAATGGATTGACATTCTCCACTAAGGCCAGCCTCTCTGCATTTACCATTGTCACCACCACGGGTTCAGGTTGAGGTATGGACGTGTCCATCATGCATAAGTCCGTGCTTTCAGGGATGAACAACGTCGGTCTGGGTAGGTGAGAAAGGGGTAATATATATGCTGGGGTCATAGGGGATGGCCAGTGTATGTATTAGGTTTAAGTGCCAGGGTAGGGAACTTGATTATGGGTTGGGAGAGGGTTGGTGGTTACATTTGGCTTTTGAGGAGGTGCTATCACTTTATTGTCAATGAGATCTTGAATCTCATGACACAGCCTGAAGCACTAGTCGGTGTCGTGACCGTGCGGCTAGTGAAAAGAATAGTATTTGGCTGGGTTATGTTTAGGTGGGAGAGGATCGGGTAGTAGGCGTGGCTCTAATGTCTTAAGATGTCCCATTTTTTATCAGAACCTACATGGCTTGGGATAAAGGCATGTAGAATGAGGTAAAGACCCTTTGGGATCAGGCTTGGTTGTTTGAGGTTTGTGGAGTTGTGCTAGCGAAAGGGTTGGCAGTCTTGGCTGTGGTGGCGACGACATTCACATAAGACGGCTACGCAGTTGTGCTTCCATTAGAGGTTTCATTGGAACTGTGCGCAAAAGGCCTCTTGGCCTGTTCTTTCTCATCCGTTATCAACCCTTGTTTCATTGCATCTTCAATCTGAACTCCTATCTCATGGAGTTCAGTGAATATGAACAACGGCAAGACAATCATCTTCTGCAATAATTTCTCTTGCAGATTGCGGACCACTATCCTGATTTGATCCTTCTCGGATGGCCTGGTAGTCATCATTGAAGCCTTGGCCCTCCATCACGTTACAAAGTCTGAGAAGCCCTTTTTTGGCTCCTGACAGGTTGTCTCAAGATCATAGGTTGTGACCTCGATCTGCGTGTTATAGGAGTATTGTGTGATGAAGGCCTCGGTCATTTCCTCCCAGCTCCTCTTCACAGAGTCCTCCAGCTTTGCATACTAGATAACTGCTATTCCTGACAGGGTCTGGCCAAAAAGAGACAACTTTTGAAGTCTGGTGAGGCCTATTGGCCGTAGGATATTTGAGAATAACCGCAAATGGACCATGGGATCCCTAGAGCCATCAAACCGGTCGATATGTGGCATTTTAAACCGATCTGGCAAGGTTACTACAGAGTCGGTATATCCATCTTCGATGTCGAGGATTGAGTTCACACCCTGTGCCCGCTTGAGAAGCTTCTCCAGCTTGTTGACCTTTAATACAGTAGGGTCAACTTCGAATTCAAACGGAGGTTCAGTTTGGTACACTGGTGCCTTGGAGGCTTGTGGTGGAATGGGGTCTACTGGATTGCCCAGATTCTCTTGGACATTGGCAGTGGTTCTGGGTGTTGGAATACCCATAGGAGCTGCATGGGAAGCGGCTTGCAGTCATGGTTCTTTGTCTTTGACCGATTTATCACTTCAGCTTGGCGGGCAGCATCTTGCTGTATGGTTTCCACTGTTTGTTGGAGATGACAAATCAAGTACTCCACACTGACTACAGGGTACTGAGTCATCTAAATAGGTGAGTGATCTCTTGCTGGCCTAGATGTAGAAGATTGAGCCTGACTAGATGCAGGTGATTGTTGAACTGGTGAATTATGCCTAACTCTCCTCCGTCTCGTAATCGATGGGAGCAAAGCAAACATAGGTTGTCCCCTAACAAGATCTCCGGATTTGTAAAGTCTCCTTACACTGGTCCAGAGTGCTTGGGGGGTATCCGAACTGCCTGAAGCTATTGTGATAAACTACCTTGCAAAAAGAAATAAAGCAAAAACAAAATGGAAATAAGAAACCGCACATCACCTTAGCTCAGATGTTAACAACACACAGTTGTAATCAAAGCTATAGAACTGCACTCAACATTGACTTCTGCCCCCAAATCTGATACACAAACATGTAACTGATACACACATTCCTGTAGAGTTTCACTCTAAAAGCACATACCAGTTAAGTGAGAGCCAAAACACCCTTATAAGGGGATAGGGTTACCCTGTCCTAAGTTTGTCAGGAACTAGGGTTCACTATTCAAGCAAAGTGGTTTCACACAATCCTGCATTCGGGTTAGCAACCTGTTCCAGTTTGGAATATTCTCTATGGCTTTTGATATGCAACTAGGCCGATTGGTCAAAAGGGTACCTCAGCAAGACTACCTAATATACCTCTCACACATAACACCGAGAAGTAAAAAGAGGATAAAACGGTACAGCGGTAGTCCAGATCCAAGGGTTGTGTTCCCATCATGGCAGAGCCCACGATCGGTCAGCCTTTTGGCAAGCTTTTCCAAGCAAGCCTCTGGTAAACCGTCTAGGAATAGCAGATGGCAAACATAGTGACTTAGGCGCACCAATGCAAATGAAAATGCAAAGAAACAAAAAAGTGTAGATAAAATTTCATATCATGAGTTCAAGTCAAGTTCTCTAAATTCCCCAGCAGAGTCGCCAGAAACTGTAGCTCGACTTTTTCGCGCCTCCTTTCGGAAGCTTCGAATATAAGCACAGTTCGGACTCCCGCAGTTCTGAATCTAATCTCACAAGTGCAATGTAAAATTGATAAACACCAAAGAGTCCAAATTTGACGAATCTTTTGGAAAATCAATTTTGAATAAAAAATGCCAAAATTGGATTGCTTTGCTAGATATAGAGTTGCCACCTAAATATTTTTGAAAAATTTAGGAAACTCATGACTTGTGCCAAAGGCCACATGTCTGTCATCACCAAGATTGTCTCGGTTCGGGAACTTAGGGACGAGGGGGGAATGTCATAAATACATTTGAGCACCCCTGCTCGCCCAATCAAAGATCGGGCTCTACTAATCATGATATGATTTTTATCAACATTATATGCTCTTGTTCCGATGTATTAGGCTAGCATTACTATGTGATGCGCACAAGCAAGTATAGACTAAATCACACGAATTAGAACATTTCGAGTCATGTTTATTTTTGAAAATTGTTTCGAAATATGTAACACTCGAAAAAGTGATCGCATATGAATATTACTCAAATTATTCCAATTCAAGCAATTAGCCTTCATCTGCAAGCATTCAAATAGTTTAGCAAGTAAGCATTTGGCCTCATGGCAAGTATGCTAGATATGGCGATCACTCACACTCATGCAAGTATGCTAAAACACTAAAAACTCACCTAGTACTCCAAGCCAAAATAAACAAAAGAGTTAGAAAAAATGCATAATTCCTAACTTATGCAATATGACTAATACAGCACATGCGATATGCAATTAAATAGGCTCGGCTACTAATATGGCATATAAATCGATTTGATAATATGCGGTCTAAGCACGTATTCAAAGAAGTATTGAAACGACAATGCAGTTAGAATGATGAACCGAGCCTCGGTGCATGCAATACAAACGGATGGATGCAAACATGCGATATACTAATTGAAATGTGATGCCCCTAATCTAACTATCAAAAACGGATAAATAAAAGGGAGAAAGACGTAGGGTTGGAAGACATACATATCATTATAACATTACGCTCTTACGAAGGAGAGTCCAAATGAAATAAACTAAGCTAATCTAAGCTAATTAAGCTAACCAATTATTACAAACCGAAATGAAATAAACTAGCTAAGCTACTTAACTAATTATTACAACAAATTAATTAACTATTCTAACTAATTAAATTACAACCCTTGAATTAACTGGTTAACTAACTAATTAAATAATTACAATGCAAGTGCAATTAAGATAAATAATTAAACTAACCAACTAACTACTACGCCTCGGGAAACGAGGGATGTGCATGCACATGCTCGGTTTTCACCCGAAAAGACCACCGTTTTGCTTCCGAATGCCTCTATTTGCACAGTTGAATACCAATACTATTGCTCACTCTACTTTGACTTACCAACACTCTGTTGAGTTTTGCATCAATGGCTGGCTGGCCACTGGTAAAGGTTGCCGACCACCAGCCGACCATGGTTGAAGGATGTCGGCTACGGATGATGGTCTGTCGGCTATGGAAAGTGGCCTACCGGCTACTGCTGCACATGTTCATCCTGCTGCAACAGAGGACAAACAAAGCATATACAGGGTATTTTAAGGGTTTGTTTGCACACTTTGCCTTTCCTTTTCATGGAAAAATCAAAGGAGGGACAAAATTTGGTTCACAAACCATCAATCAAGAAATTTCATTACATGATGGCTTATGGACCAAAGTGCAAGTTTAATAAATGCTCTCAAATAAGACTCTCAACCTTCACCCTATCATGCATGATCAAGGGCAATGGAGACCTAGAAAACTTGGCACATTTTATCACTTTGAGTATGAAATGCCCTAATTTTTCTTGTGTTCAATTAATGTCCGATTGAACACACCAAAAACACAATCAAATTCTTAACTTGCACAATTTTAGTTTCAACTTTTAGTTACTGATTTTAATTACCCTTCCATTCTTTAACCAATTAAGTCCATTGGTGAGAAGTCTTCTATAAGAGAAGGAAGTGTCAAACAAAGGGTAGTTTACGACAAGAGAGAGGTTTCATGCCATTGATAATGAACCCCCAAAAGAGGATTAAACCATTAAGCATGGACCTCAATCTCAAGCTTAAACAATCCTAAGGTTGAAACAACCCTCAAAGAAAATAAAGATTCAAGAAATGAGGGAAGTTGCAGAGATTAATGAGTGCTAAAATTAAGTGAGAAAAAAATCAAAACATGCAATCAACTCAAACAAGAAGTGTTTAAAGGCCTAAAACACCAAGCTTGTGAGGACACTTAGACTACAACCATGCAAAACAAGACTCGAATGACTTAAACAGCCCAAAACAGAGACTAATCAGTCCAAATCAGGGGCTAAAATATGCTGGAATTAAGCTACAAAAGACTAGAAAATTAAGCTAACACATAGGGCTAACTAGGCTAGCAAACAAGACACAAGGAGGGGAGGCTAATCCCTCCAAATTTGGGCTTCAAAACAAGATTTTGGCCACTGAAAAAGCTTTGAAATTCGGTGGTAAAAAGCCCAAAAAAGGATGGTTTAAAAGTGGGAAATACAAGTGGAAAAGCCTTGCAAGTAAGGAATAAAGAAGAGTGAACCACCCTCTAACCTTAAATGGCCTAAAACCACAAATTTCAGCCCACAAAAATAGAGGTTTTATAGCCCAAAAACAGTGGGAAAAAGATAGAAAAACAAGTATGTTAAGCAAAGTAAAAGAGCTAGTATTATGACTCTTGAAGCAAAGATCAATTCTAGGCAACAATTCAAGCCAAAACTAACTTTAAGAGCTCCAAGAAGGCCTCAAGGAACCTCAGTCCAAAGGTGATCAACTTTGATTAAGGAGGTGTAGGCAAAAGTGTAGTGTATATAGGCTAATGTGCACAAAATTGCAAGAGAGAGAGAGAGAGAGAGAAAGAGATAATTTTTGCTCCAAAAATTCTAACCCTCAAAAATGGGGGAGGAGACCCCCTATATATAGAAAACATGGAATTCCCTCAAGGAAATCCAGCCCTACACGTGCGGATAGATGCATGCATTTGTGCAAATAGCTAGCACAGCTGGCATAAAATATTTGTGAAATACACTGGTGGCCAGCAGTAGGCCGGCAACCAAAAAGTGATGGCTGGTAGCCCAAAAGGAGTGGCCGGCAGGCCACCAAAGGCTGTAGGTTTGAAAACCAAGGGTTGGTCCAAGAATGAGATAACAGGTGTGCAAGGTTTGTAAGGCTCGAAAGTGTGGCGTTCTGCTGAGGACTTCGAGCATTTGGCGAGCACATGTACTTATCATCAGGTATGCATGCGAAGATGTCCAAATCAGATAGCCTTTTCAAAATAAATGTAATGACTGTTATATGTTCTGTTATTAATAATAATATATCTTCTTCTTACTTGCTTCAGTCTTCAAATTTGTGGCATGGTAGACTAGGATATGTTAATTATGGATCTTTATTTAGATTAATTAATATGGAATGTCTACCCAAATTTGACATTGATTTAAATCATACATGTGAAATTTGTGTCAAGGTAAAATTAACTAAAACTCATTTTCATTCAATTGAACGAAGTACGGAGCCACTTGAATTAATTCATAGTGATATTTGTGATTTTAAATCAATTTAAACAAGAGGTGGAAAAAAATATGTTATCAGTTTAGTAGATGACTATACTAGATATAGTTATGTTTATTTAATTCGAACCAAGGATGAAGCTTTGGAAACTTTTATTCAATATAAGAATGAAGTTGAAAATCAACTTGGTAAGAAAATTAAAAAACTAAGAAATGATAGAGGTGGTGAATATGAATTACCTTTTGGCAATTATAGAATCTCGAAATGCATCATTCTTCGAACATGTGTTTCCTTATAAAATTGGACAAGAGACTAGTACTAATAAAAGATCTTATGATGCTATGACTAGTTATGATCAAGGACAAGATCAAGAACAAGAGCTAGAGATAGATCAAAATGAGGAAGAGAAACCTAAGCGTAGTAAACGTGCTAGAACCTCAAAATCTTTTGGTCTAGATTTTCAAAATTTTTTGTTAGAAAATGAGCCTTTAACTTTCAAAGCAATTATGTCCAGTTCTGAAGCTCATTTATGGAAAGAGGCTGTAAATAGTGAAGTTGAATCCATCTTGCAAAATCACACTTGGGAATTAGTGAATTTGCCATCAAGTTGTAAAACTCTTGGGTACAAGTGGATTTTCAAAAGAAAAATGAAAGCGGATGGATGAATTGACAAATATAAGAAAAGACTTGTGGTCAAAGGATATAGACAAAAAGAATGTCTTGATTACTTTGACACGTACTCACCAGTTACTCAAATAACATCCATTAGAATTGTGACAACCCTCACTACTATTTACTGATAAGACCACTGCTTACGGCTAAATTGTGACTGAACTGGATAAGTAACTGATTAGACTGAAATTCTAAATTAATTGCATGAATATATTGTGTTAAATTGCATTTCTATCTGTTGACTGTTAAATGCATCTGTTCATGTTTCATGCTTTAAACTGCAAATTAAAGGCCTTATCAGCGGCCGAATCTGAAATTGATTAGTGCTTTGTGTTAATTAGAATTAATGTGATTTTATGGTATATTTATTTGAAATGTGATTTGGTATGATTAAATTAGATTAAATAAAGCTAAATTATAAGAGTTAACCCTATTTACCATCTTGCCATGCTAGTGGGCCACTATGTTAACACACTTGAAGCCTTATCATAGTTAGACATAATTTCCTCAGCCTTTTCCTTGAGCTTGACCGACTAGAGAGAGTGAGAGAAAGGAAAAAACTTATTTTCAACGAAATTGGCTTGGAGGCTTAGGAGATTTGAAGAATTCTTTACAATTGAGCTCCCTTATCTTGCATTCAAGACTTAAGGTAGGAAATTCATCCTTTCATTTGTGTATTTGAGTTGTATCTTGCATAGTCCATGGCTAATTAGTGGTCTAAGTCAAGAATTTGCTTAAAATGTTGAATTGTAGCATAAATCAAGCATGCATGTTGCTATCCTTGAGTTTTGAAGAGTATTGTTCATGAAATTCCACATGCATGTTCATATTTTTGCATTGGACCATGAATTCATCTTGTTTATGGAGAAATTAGCTCATTTGAGCATGTATTTGAAGCTTGAATTGTTTAAAATCCATGCATGTTATGTTTTACATCATGTTCATGAGATTGGTTTGAAATTGTGTTTAATTGAACTACCTTTGGGCTTTGATTTTACAAATTGAGCTTTGAAACATGTTATATTATGAGTTTTGAAGTGTTTTTCAGAAAATTAGCCCAAAATGATCGAATTAGATGATTGAAACTTGGTTTTGAGCTTGAGGTTCAAATCTGGAATTTCAAGAATTTGGACTCACGCTCGAGCGGGGGTCGAGCGCCCGTTGAGCGTGAATTTCGTGTATCCAATACTTTTGCCATATTTTGCAGTCCGCTCGAGCGGGGAACATTTGTTTGCATGTCCGCTCGAGCGGGGAAAGCCACGCTCGAGCGAGACCCTATTTTTCTGAAAATTTTGTAAATTTGTTTTAAGTGCATCTTTGTATCCTGATTCCATCCTAGGCATTCCTAGGCCTAGTTTAAAGCATCTTAATGAGGATAGTGATGTAGAACCATACCGAGGCAAATTAGGGATTAAGTTATTATTTCCCAACTGTGTAGCTTAGTGTGTGTTCGTTCTGTAACTGTGTAGGGTTGGCAACCGAGGACGCTCTAGCTGCTTATAGCCCAGTGCTCTGTGAGTAACAATGTTGTAAAGATATGTTCAAAAATGATTATCTTTTGAACAATTGAACTGTACTGTTTTCTAAAATGATACTGTTACTGAATGAATGATGTCCTAATTGTGAACTGTATTGTGGCATCCTTAGCAATCTACTGTTACTGTACTATGCTGCTACTGTCACAGAGATCTTTGTCGGTTCCCATGTTGGAACCACTACTGTTTACTGATATGACGGCCATCAACTGACTGTTTGGTCTGTCTAGACCTACTATACTATTTTGCTATTAGATGTACCACATATGACTGCTATGACTGAGTAACTGATATACTGATTAAAATGACTGTTTTCAATACCGAAAAGACATTCTTTCTTAACCTCTTTACGCATTATGTTATTCACTAGGCTTTAGCTCACTGCTCATAGATATATGTAGGTGTACAGGCATCGGACCGTTGCTAGGAGTGTCGGGATAAACTCCAGTTTTGTCAAGCCAACCACTATGCCTCACAGAGAGGTTCCAAGTCCTTCAAACTAGGGCTTTTGGGGTGTTTTAGATTTTCCCTTTTTTTTTAATCTAGTTTTGTAATACTGTATAACCTGAATGACGTTTTATTGTACTGTTCTAATAGGGATTAGGTCCCTGTCCTGGATGACTATATAGATGTATATGTACTGTTTATGTGTATGTGTATGAAAAGTTTTTTTGCATACAAAATGTCACAGCTCATTGGACGTCTTCTATTTACTATTTTGGCTTCCGACCTCGTACTACAGATCTTGTATTCTTGTTAAGACATCAGATATCTCGGATTCTTGGCGATTCTGATGCTAAACCCATAGGGGTGGGTTTGGGTCGTGACAGAGTGGTATCAGAGCGATATTAAACCACGAGTTATACCGCACACACGTGTCCAAATGAGCTATAGGATGTCCTAGAAAGTGATTAGGGCATTGCATGAGCATTGAAAAGTGTGTGTGGCCATGGCATGAATATATATGCTAATGTGTTAATATGTTTAAAGTATGCAACTTCCTATGTTTATTATTACTGTGTTGCATATAGTGAAATGGATAATGCAAGGACTACTGATGAAACTGAATCATCCGAAACCAGAATGGCAAGACTGGAAAGAACTGTTGAACTACTGACTGAAGCCTTGAGGCAACAACAACAATAGAACCAACAACCTCCACCTCCTCCGGTACAGCCGGAACAGAATGTGAATGATGACATCATTGCTCTAACACAGAAGTTCAGTAAGATGAAACTGTCGTCCTTTCAGGGAGGCCTTGCACCATTGAAGGCTGAAGCATGGGTTCTTGAAACAGAAAAGTTATTTGAAGTGTTTCCGTGCTCTGAAGCACATAAAGTATTACTGGCTACCTTCACCTTACAGGAAGAAGCTAGGAGGTGGTGGATGTTGATCCGTGACACCAATACAGTTGTGACTTGGGCTCAGTTTAAAGAGTCCTTCTTTGAGAAATACTTTCCACAGTGTGTCCGAGACCGCAAGGTGACTGAATTTGAACAGTTGAGGCAAGGTACCATGTCTGTTGCTGAATATGAATCGAAATTTACTGAACTTGCCAGATATGCACCACACATGGTTGACATTGACTATAAGAAGGCCAGGAAATTCGAAGGCGGCCTTAATGTCGAAGTACTTGACAGAATTAATGTGTTGAAATTGCACAAGTATGTTGATGTTCTTGACCGGGCCATTATAGCTGAATCAAATATTGAAGCACTGAAACAAACTGAAACACCAGTGTCTGAATGGCGTGGTAAAAGACGAGGCCTTAAATTCAAGAAGGGCAGGAACAATCAGTTGAATAAAAAGCAGAATACAGGGTCAACGACTAGTTCTAGTCAAGGGAACCGTTCCATACAGCCCTATTCCGAATGTGGTAAGAACTATAAGAGAGTTTGTTATAAAATTTCTGGTGCTTGTTACAGGTGTGGCAAGGTGGGCCACATGGTCAAAGATTGCCCTTCCACTTCACAGGGCAATAGTAAAGCTGCACCTAGCACATCAGCATCAACTATTGCACCAAAACCTAACCCTAAAGCTACTGGGAAAGAGCCTATGAGGCAAGGCCGAGTGTTCGCACTCGTACCAGGAGATGTGCAGAATACCGAGACCGTTGTGTCAGGTATACTCTCTATTTGTGCTCAAAATGCGTATGTTTTGATTGATTCGAGGTTTACACATTCATATGTATCGCATGCTTTTTCGCGAAAATTGAATAGACCGTTGGAACCCATGAATTACTTGTTAGCTGTATCTTCACCTGTCGGGGGATCCATGACTTGTGCTTATATGTATCCTGCACATGAGATTATTGTTGAAGATGTGTATTTGTATATTGATTTACTGCCATTGAATGTTGATCATTTTGACGTGATATTGGGGAAGGATTGGTTAACAAAATATCATGCCACCATAGACTGTGTAACGAAACAAGTTGTTTTCCGTCCACCTGGACTGCCTGAATTCATGTTTAATGGAGTTGGAGTAGTACCTCCCCCATATCTGATTTCATCCATGAAAGCTTTTAAATTGATTAGAAAGGGGTATAAAGGGTATCTATGTTCTGTATTGATTGTACCTACTGATGATAAAACTAATGTGAACAGTATTCCTATAGTAAGAGAATTCCCAGATGTTTTTCCAGATAATTTGCCAGGGGATTTGATTGACAGGGACCTTGAGTTCACCATTGATGTGATTCCGGGTACACAGCCTGTATCTAAAGCTCCGTATAGAATGGCACCTACCGAACTGAAAGAATTGAAAATTTAGCTGCAAGAACTATTAGACAAGAAGTTCATCAGGCCCAATACTTCACTATGGGCCGCGCCAGTCTTATTTGTGAAAAAGAAAGATGGCTCACTGAGACTCTGCATTGACTACCGTGAACTGAACAAGGTAACAGTGAAAAATAAATATCATTTGCCTCGCATTGATGATTTATTTGACCAGTTACAGGGTGCCCAAGTGTTCTCCAAGATTGACCTTAGATCTGGATACCACCAGTTGAAAGTCAAGATAGGGGACATTGAAAAGACTGCATTTCGAACGAGGTATGGACATTACGAATTCTTAGTTATGCCTTTTAGAGTTACTAATGCACCTGCTGTATTTATGGACCTTATGAACAGAATTTTTAAACCATTCCTTGATGACTTTATTGTTGTATTCATAGATGACATTTTAATTTATTCCAAAAGCACTGAGGAACATGAACATCATTTGAGAATTGCCCTATAGACCCTAAGAGAACAGAAACTGTATGCTAAACTGACTAAATGTGAATTTTGGCTAGATAATGTTATGTTTTTGGGGCATGTGATCAGTAACGATGGAATTTCAGTTGATCTACAGAAAATTGAAGCAATAGTGAACTGGCCTAGACCGACAAATGTTACCGAA
The DNA here is from genome assembly GCA_025200525.1 of Camellia lanceoleosa. Lineage (NCBI taxonomy): Eukaryota > Viridiplantae > Streptophyta > Magnoliopsida > Ericales > Theaceae > Camellia > Camellia lanceoleosa. The sequence continues at coordinate 93,325,923 of CM045771.1, forward strand.
GTCCAAAGTTTTCTAGGCTTAGCCGGGTATTACAGAAGGTTTGTCAAAGATTTCTCCAAAATTGCCCTACCACTGACACAGTTGACTCAAAAGGGGATATCATTTGACTGGACCGATCAGAGGGAGTCAGCTTTTCAAGAGTTGAAAACTCGACTAGTGACTGCACCGGTTCTCATCTTACCCTCAGGTACGGATGGTTATACTATATATAGTGATGCTTCTTATAAGGGTTTGGGATGTGTTTTAATGCAGAATGGTAAAGTGATTGCATATGCTTCCCTACAATTGAGACCACATGAAAAGAACTACCCGACCCATGACCTAGAACTTGCTGTAGTAGTGTTTGCACTAAAAATTTGGCGTCACTACCTTTATGGGGCGATATGTGAGGTGTATACCGACCACAAGAGTTTGAAATACTTCTTCACAGAGAAAGAACTGAACATGAGGCAGCGGAGATGGTTAGAACTGATAAAAGACTATGACCTGCAAATTCTGTACCATCTAGGAAAAGCTAACACCGTTGCCGATGCACTGAGTCAGAAATCGATTGGAAATTTAGCCTGTTTACTCACCGGGCAGAAAGAATTGCTATGTGACCTTGAAAGATTTGAAATTGAGATTGTTTTGCGTGAACAAGGCGGAACAATAGCTGCTATTTCGGCTCAACCAGCACTGATTGAAGAGATTAAAGAGAAATAGCAACAGGATGACTTCTTGAAGAAGATCATCGAAGAACAGGAATCCAAACCGAGGCCGGATTTCAAATTTGAGAATAATGTGTTGAAATTTCAGGAAAGATTATGTGTACCGAGTGATTCTGAACTGAAAAGAAGAATTCTGCAAGAAGGCCACAATTCGAAATTGTCTATCCATCCAGAAAATACAAAAATGTACCAAGACTTGAAATTGAATTTCTGGTGGCCGGGAATGAAGAAAGAAATTGCTAATTTTGTGTCAAAATGTCTTCATTGCCAACAAGTTAAAGCCGAACATCAACGACCCGCAGGTTTACTGCAACCCTTTCCGATACCAGAGTGGAAATGGGAACATATTACCATGGATTTCATTGTTGGTTTACCTCGCTCCAGTAAAGGTATGGATTCAATTTGGGTTATTGTTGATAGACTGACTAAATCTGCTCACTTCTTACCTGTCAAAACAATTTATAATGCGGACAAATTGGCTGTAATCTATATTGATGAAATTGTTAGACTGCATGGAGTGCCTGTGTCCATTGTTTCTGATAGGGATTCGAAGTTTACATCGAGATTCTGGCAAAGCTTATAGACAGCATTGGGTACCGAATTGAGACTGAGTAGTGCCTTCCATCCTCAGACAGATGGCCAGTCAAAAAGAACGATCCAGACTCTGGAGGATTTACTGAGAATGTGTGTCCTTGATTTCTAGGGAAATTGGGAAAGCGATTTTCCTTTAGCTGAATTTGCTTACAACAACAACTTTCATTCAAGCATCGGTATGGCGCCTTTCGAGGCTTTGTATGGCAAAAAATGTAGATCTCCGATTTGCTGGGCAGAAATTGGAGATAGGCCTTTGCTTGGGCCCGAAATTGTACATGAGACTACCGAGAAAGTGAAATTGATTCAACAGAGATTGAAAACTGCACAGAGCCGACAGAAAAGTTGTGCGGATATCCGCAGGCGAGACAGAGAATATGAAATAGGTGATCATGTTTTTGTAAAAGTGACACCGATGAAAGGCCAGACTCGTTTTGGAGTCAAGGGTAAGCTAGCGCCGAGGTATGTCGGACCGTATGAGATTATTGAGAAAATCAATTCGGTGGCTTATCAAGTAGCGCTTCCTTCTGAAATGAAGCATATGCATAATGTCTTCCATATTTCAATGTTGAGGGATTATCTTCAGGATCCCTTCCATGTGATTGAGCCTACCCGTGTAGTGCTAAGTGATGACTACACCTATGAGAAACGGCCTATTCAGATTGTGAACAGATAGATCAAGAAGTTAAGGAATAAAGAGATTTCGTTAGTGAAAGTTGACTGGCAAAACCATGGTGGCATGTATGCCACTTGGGAAAGGGAAGACGATATGATCAAGAGATATCCTGAATTATTCCCACTGAATCCTGTTTTCTTCCAGAACGAAGGTAATACGAGTTTGGAGAACCAAACTCTTTATAAGGAGGGGAGATTGTGACAACCCTCACTACTGTTTACTGATAAGACCACTGCTTACTGCTAAATTGTGACTGAACTGGATAAGTAACTGATTAGACTGAAATTCTAAATTAATTGCATGAATATATTGTGTTAAATTGCATTTCTATCTGTTGACTGTTAAATGCATCTGTTCATGTTTCATGCTTTAAACTGCAAATTAAAGGCCTTATCGGCGGCCGAATCTGAAATTGATTAGTGCTTTGTGTTAATTAGAATTAATGTGATTTTATGGTATATTTATTTGAAATGTGATTTGGTATGATTAAATTAGATTAAATAAAGCTAAATTATAAGAGTTAGCCCTATTTACCATCTTGCCATGCTAGTGGGCCACTATGTTAACACACTTGAAGCCTTATCATACTTAGACATAATTTCTTCAGCCTTTTCCTTGAGCTTGACCAACTAGAGGGAGTGAGAGAAAGGAAAAAACTTGTTTTCAACGAAATTGGCTTGGAGGCTTAGGAGATTTGAAGAATTCTTTACAATTGAGCTCTCTTATCTTGCATTCAAGACTTAAGGTAGGAAATTCATCCTTTCATTTGTGTATTTGAGTTGTATCTTGCATAGTCCATGGCTAATTAGTGGTCTAAGTCAAGAATTTGCTTAAAATGTTGAATTGTAGCATAAATCAAGCATGCATGTTGCTATCCTTGAGTTTTGAAGAGTATTGTTCATGAAATTCCACATGCATGTTCATATTTTTGCATTGGACCATGAATTCATCTTGTTTATGGAGAAATTAGCTCATTTGAGCATGTATTTGAAGCTTGAATTGTTTAAAATCCATACATGTTATGTTTTACATCATGTTCATGAGATTGGTTTGAAATTGTGTTTAATTAAACTACCTTTGGGCTTTGATTTTACAAATTGAGCTTTGAAACATGTTATATTATGAGTTTTGAAGTGTTTTTCAGAAAATTAGCCCAAAAAGATCGAATTAGATGCATTGAAACTTGGTTTTGAGCTTGAAGTTCAAATCTGGAATTTCTAGAATTTGAACTCACGCTCGAGCGGGGAAATTGGCACTCAAGCGTGGAATACGTGCTCCCAGCACTTTGCATTGTTTTATAGTCCGCTCGAGCGGGTAAATGCACGCTCGAGCGCGGACCTGAGTCACATGCTCGAGCGGGGGTCGAGTGCCCGTCGAGCGTGAATTTCGTGCATCCAGTACTTTTGCCATATTTTGCAGTCCACTCAAGCGGGAAAAGTGACGCTCGAGCAGGGAACCTTTGTCCTGTTTTTCTAAAAATTTTGTAAAGTTGTTTTAAGTGCATCTTTGCATCCTGATTCCATCCTAGGCATTCCTAGGCCTAGTTTAAAGCATCTTAATGAGGATACTGATGTAGAACCACACTGAGGCAAATTAGGGATTAAGTTATTATTTCCCAACTGTGTAGCTTAGTGTGTGTTCGTTTTGTAACTGTGTAGGGTTGGCAATCGAGGACGCTCTAGCTGCTTATAGCCCAGTGCTCTGTGAGTAACAATGTTGTAAAGATATGTTCAAAAATGATTATCTTCTGAACAATTGTACTGTTCTGTTTTCTAAAATGATACTGTTACTGAATGAATGATGTCCTAATTGTGAACTGTGTTGTGGCATCCTTAGCAACCTACTATTACTGTACTGTACTGCTACTGTCACAGAGATCTCTGTCGGTTCCCATGTTAGAATCACTACTGTTTACTGATATGATGGCCATCAACTGACTGTTCGGTCTGTCTAGACTTACTGTACTGTTTTGCTATTGGATGTACCATATATGACTGCTATGACTGTGTAACTGATATACTAATTGAGATGACTGTTTTCAATACCGAAAGGACATTCATTCTTAACCTCTTTACGCATTATGTTATTCACTGGGCTTTAGCTCACTGCTCATATATATATATATAGGTGTACAGGCATCGGACCGTTGCAAGGAGCATCGGGATAAACTTTAGTTTTGTCAAGCCAACCACTGTTGTCACGACCCAAACCCGCCCCTATGGGTTTAATCAGAATGTAGGCGATGTCAAGAGATTACGAAGGCACATATGATGTCTGATAAAACAAAGTACAGAGGCATGGCGGAAGCTATTACAGTAATAAAATAATGTCCATTGAGCTGTGACAGTCTGTATGCAAAAAGACTTTTTATACATATAAACATTCAGTACAGAACAGTTATGCACAATATTTACAATCATTGATCTGAGGACTTAATCCCTACTAACAAGATGCTGATATGGTCTTTGCCAGTCTATGCAATATTACAAAATAGTGCAGAGACAAATGGGGAAATAAAAAAGCACCCCTAAGCCTTAGCTTGGCAGGCTCGGAACCTCGTAGTGAGGCACACTGGTTGGCTTGACAAAACTGGAGTTTACCCCGACGCCTCTAGCTTTGATCCGGTGCCTGTACACCTACATATATATATGAGCAGTGAGCTAAAGCCCAGTGAATAACATAAAGCATAAAGGGGTTTAGAATGAATGTCCTTACCGTAGTGAAAACAGTTTATTTCAATCAGTATTTCAGTTGTTCAGTACAATCAATCATATGTGGTACATCCATTAGCATAACGATCTGATGGCGATAGGTCTTAAAGACCGAACGAGAATGATGGCCATCAATCGATGTGATAGTGGTCCCACGAGGAACCGACAGAGATCTCTATGTGATGAATAAACGATGAGGTGCTAAGGATGCCACAGTACAATTCAGAATATAGGACATACATTCATTTAATAAACAATATCAGTTCAGTAAACAGTTCAGTTCAGTATTCAGAAGATAATCATTTTAAACATATCTTTACACAATTGTTACTCACAGAGTTCTGAGCTACAGTGAACTAGAGCGTCTCCTCGGGATGCCAACCCTAAACAGTATAGAACGAACACACACTAAGCTACACAGTTGGAAAGGATAATAATAATTTAATCCCTAAATGCCTCGGTGTGTTCTACATCTATATCCTCATTAAGATGTCTTAAACTAGGCCTAAGAATGCCTAGGATGGGATGAGGACGCAAAGATGTGTTCAGAAAACATTTTCAGAATTTTCAGAAAAACAGAGTCCTGCTCGAGCGCATATTTCCCCGCTCAAGCGGACATGCAATAAAGGTCCCCGCTCGAGCATAAACTTTCCCGCTCGAGCGGACCAAAAAGTACTGGATACTCAAAAATCACGCGCGATTGGGCGCTCGATACCCGCTCGAGCGCAAGACACAAGGTCCCGTTCGAGCGCCAAAAACCCCGCTCGAGCGGATCAGAATGCAAAGTAATCTTGGATGCTCGAATTCCCCGCTCGAGCGCCACTTCCCCCGCTCGAGTGGGAGTGCAAAATCTGGAAAACCCAAATTGCACCTTCAAGCCAAAAATCAAGTTTAAATACACTAAATTCGATCCTCTTGGGCCAAATTTCTGGAAAACACAAGTAAACTCTTAAAACAACATGTTACCAAGGTTAATTTGATAAATCAAAGCCCAAGGGTGTTTAATTAAAACTCAATTTCAAACCAATTTCATGAACAAGATTGAACATGCAACATGCATGGATTTAAACCAATTCAAAGCTTCAAATTCATGCTCTAAAGAGCCAAATCTTTGAAAATATGGTGAAACCATGGACTATTCTCAAAACATGGACATGCATGTGAAAATCTTTGAAGAACAACCTCAATAATGTGAGATATGTACATGCATGCAACAATTTAGCTCTAATTCAACACTTTTGAACCAATTCATGCCTTAACTCTTTAAACTACCATGATCCATGCTAGAAGGAACTTAAACACAACAATGAGAATGTGAATTCTTACCTAAGTCTTGAATTTAAGGTGTGGGAGCTCAATGTTGCTATCAACCTTCAATTCTACCAAAATTCAAGCCACTCTCCTAGTTGATTTCACAATTCTCTTATTTCTATCTCTCTCTCTCTCTCTCTCTCTCTCTCTCTCTCTCTCTCTCTCTTCCCTGGTCGGCTAGAGCTCTCAATGTGGCTGATGAAATGTGTTGGTAAGTGTATAACAAAGCCTCAAATATGGTTCATATAGTGGGCCACTAACAATGGCAAACATGTAAATAAGGCAAGCTATGCAATTGATCAATGTAGGTCCAATTTAATCATACCAGATCAGTTTTCAATTAAATACACCATAAAATCATATAAATTATGACAATCATAAAACACTAATCGATCTCGGGTTTAGCCGCCGATAAGGCCTTCAATTAACAATTTAAACATGAAAATACAAACAGATAATCAAACAGGCAGCAGGTAAACATGCAATTAAACGATCTGATCAATCGATTGATTTGATTTTGATCGATCGATTCGGTATTCGATTGCTTCATTATTTATCATAATCAGTCTCAGTTTATCAGTATTCGGTAGGAAATCGGTAATCAGTGGTGAGGGTCATTATAACTGTGCCTCATAGAGAGGTTCCAAGTCCTTCAAGCTAGGGCTTTTGAGGTGTTTTAGATTTCCCCTTTTTTTGTATCTAGTTTTGTAATACTGTATAACCTGAATGATGTTTTACTGTACTGTTCTAATAGGGATTAGGTCCCTGTCCTGGATGACTGTATATGGATGTATGTGTACTGTTTATGTGTATATGTATAAAAAGTCTTTTTACATACAGAATGTCATAGCTCATTGGACGTCTTCTATTTACTGTTTTGGCTTCCGTCCACCCTCTCTGTATTCAGTATTCTTGTTAAGTGCCTTCGATAATCTCGGATTCTTGGCGATTCTGATTGCTAAACCCATAGGGGCGGGTTTGGATCGTGACAAGAATACTAACTGTCATTGCATCTTTGAACAATCTAGAAATTCATCAAATAGATATGAAAACAGCTTTCTTAAATAGTAAGTTAGATGAAGAAATTTACATAGAACAACCAGAAAGATTCTCTATTCCAAGAAAAGAAAAGAAAGTGTGTAAATTGGTTAAATCATTATATGGTTTAAAACAAGCGCCAAAGCAATGGCATGAAAAATTTGACAAGGCAATGATGTCAAATGGATTTAAAATTAATGAATGTGACAAATGTGTTTATATTAAAAACACAGACAAATGTTATGTGATAATATGTTTTTATGTAGATGATATGCTCATCATAGGTAGTAATAATAACATGATTAAAACTATCAAGAAAATGTTGAATAAACATTTTGATATGAAGGACATAGGGATTGCTGATGTAATTCTTGATATGAAAATTACCAAAACATTAGAAGGATATGCTTTGTCACAATCACATTACATTGAGAAAATACTTGACAAATTCAGTAAAGATGATGATCATCTTGCTAGAACATCTATGGATGTTAATTTATTCCTTTCTAAAAATATACAGGAAAGTATTTCTCAATTAGAGTATGCTCAAATTATTGGAAGCATAATGTACTTGATGAACTGCACTCGCCCAGATATAGCTTATGCAGTAAGTAAATTAAGTAGATATACGAGTAATCCAGAAGTAGAACACTGGAAATCTATTATAAGGGTTCTAAGATGCCTCAAATTTACTCGTAATATTGGGCCAAATTATACTAGATATCTAGCAGTACTTAAAGAATACTGTGATGCAAATTGGGTATCGGATACTAGAGACTCAAAATTCATCAGTGGGTATGTCTTTACTTTTGGTGGGGCGGCTGTATCTTGGAAATCTTCTAAACAGACTTGCATTGCTAGGTCTACTATGGAATCAGAATTTATAACTTTAGATAAAGCTGGGAAAGAAGCAGAATGATTTCGCTACTTCCTTGAAGATATTCCAATGTGGCCAAAACTGGTGCCTGCTATATGCATACATTGTAATAGTTAATCAGCAAATGGTAGAGCACAGAGTCATATGTATAACGGTAATTCACAACACATTCGTCGTCGACATAAAATCGTGAGACAACTGCTCTCTAATGGAATTATTTCCATTGAATATGTGAAGTCTAAAGACAACATAGCAAATCCACTAACCAAAGGGTTAGCAAGAGAGTTAGTTGAGAATTCATCGAGGGGAATGGGAGTTAAGCTTATTAAATAAGAGTTACTATAACGGCAACCCAACCTAGTTGACTGGAGATCCTAAGATCTAGGTTCAAAGGGACAACCGAATTGTGTATGACTCATAAAGATCACTGGGGAGTCAAACTCATACCCATTTCTATGATAAAATAGTGATGTCTGCGGCATTTTACGTTAAGTAATACTTTTAATGATTCTTATATCTAGAAATACCTAGTGGAGTATGGTAGGATATTCATCATATGAATCACCTATATGAGTGTGAACTGGGCCGGTTCTATAAAGATTTGTGAAGGGTTACAATTCTCTAGAGCACTCATGAAAGACCATGTTGTTCAGGGCCAAAATGAACACAATAGTGAGAACTAAACTGTGTCTGATAATATACTGTGTGAGTTCTATTATCTTGGTTTATACAAATGGCTGAATAATCCAAGACATCATGTTCACTAGTTAGCTAGTAAATTCGATAGTGTCTCATAAGGAAAGATTCAATGCCAAAAGTTACCCATCCTTTGCAGAATATCACTGATTTCTGTATTCTCTGTAATTAGATCATGTTGTTGTTGCATTTTCTCTCCGTCAAATTCCATTTATGTGGGGAATTATTGGAATTATGGTTTTTTATAGGCTTATTTTGAGCCAACTTTGAGCCTAAATTTGAGTGGGTCACACACGTCTTTTGTGATGGGTCCAAATAGGTGACGTGTTCCTTGCTGCATGGCAAGTCACACGGCGAAGACGGTTTATCAAAATCATTTATGAGTGAATGGGAAGTTGACGACGTTTTCGAGTTCGTGGAATGGACAATTAAATAAGTAAAATGTGGATTTTCTTGAAATGAATTGTCCCACATTGAAACTTAAAGAGAACCTATGTGTGTATATAAGTTCTAGGTGGGATACTTGGGTTGGGCCCCAAGGGGCACCCCAAGTTTGTAGAAGGGAGGAGTTATGGACAAAGTGGGCTTTGACTCAAACCACCACACACGCGTGCGCACCATTGCCATCGTCTGTCCGACCGGCCAGCCGTGTCGGGCACAGTTGTGGGTTGGGTCAGGTCAGGTCGGGTTGGGTCGGTCCTAATAGTAATTTTTTGGACAAAATTTATTTTTCAAAAAACTTCATGTCGGAAAATTATTCTTTTAAAATGAAATTAATTCAAATTTTGTGCCAAATTTGAATTCAATTTTCTATCCAAAACAGTGCCTCATCTGATCCAATTCCAGCAGTCCAGCAGATAGATTCAAATTGTGCACCGAAGAGGTTCAATTTCAAACCATACATGTTCAGTTTGAATCATACCTGTTCACTTTGAAAACCTATCTGTTTGGCCCTTTCAAAGGGTCACCGGTTTGCTATAAATAAAGACTCCCTTCCAGCAAATTTTCGCATCCGGAAAATTCATATTTTCTCCATTTTTTTTGCTCTCTATATGCATTGTTCTTCATACTAGTTTTTTAGACAAAATTCTGAGAGTTTAGAACACAGATTCTAGTTCGCCGTACAGATTGTTTGGAGTGCTACTACAATCTGTGTAGATCATTGTATCCTAGGAGATAGACACTATTTATCCGTAAGTACCGAAGCGGGGCGAATCTGACTTAAGGACAGAGTATCACACACTCGACTTGATCAATTTTGTACTTATACACGTCGGTAAATAAATTTTGTAAGTAATTTATTTTATTTGTTTGATTTGGTTTCTAGTTATTTATTTTACACAAAAGATTGTTCCAACAATAACTACATAATCTCCTTGTGGTTCGTGGAATGAAGTGCACCGTTAAACCGTTAACAATTTAATAAAAAAAGACTAAAATATTCTTATATTTTCGTCATTTATTTGGAAGGCAAAGTATACTTTAACCCCTTGTGCTTCATTTCATATACAATTTATTCCCTTGAACCCCCCGTATATCTGCCACATGCTTCACATTTGCTGTTGAGTTGGACGAAATATTTAATGATGTGCTTCAGACCACAAACCACAAGAGGGTTATGTGGTTGTTTCCAAATGTTAAGAAAGTAAACCGCACATAATCCAAACCAGATGAGGATAAAAAATGAAGTTTGCCCAAACATATGTTTTGGTCAATTTAATTTGTATTGATGTAAAAATTTAGGATACTAAAATAGTTATAGCTTGAAAATCAAAATTTTACATGCTCAGTTTGGTTCTATCGATTTTTTTAACACAACTAGTTAGTGCTAATGCTAATGATAGTGTTACTGCTAGTGTTTATGTGTTACAAAAAAAAGCAGGGCGAAAATAAATAAATAAATAATTCAGTCTTTGGCAATGGCAACCACATTAAAAACAAATAATTTTGGGGTCAACTTAAAAACAAAAAGTTACGTACAGGAAAGGGTAGGTAACAATTATTGTTGATACTTACCCAAAAAACAATCATTGTTGACAATTAAAGAAACTTTATATTTTGCTCGATTCAGTTTGCATCAATGTAAAAATTCATGATATCAAAATAGACCATACATTGTAAAAAATAGACTCAAAATTGAAATTTTGTAGGCACAGTTTGGTTCTTCCGGTTTTCTTTTTACACTCCTCGTGCTAGTGTTTATGTATTATAGAAAAAGCAGGACAAAAGAAATTAAAAAATTCCACTCTTTGGCAATAGCAACCACGTTATAATTTTGGGCTCAACTTAAAATCCAAAGGTAAGTTACGTATAGGAAATGGTAGGTAAGAATTATTGTTGGCAATTAAAGAAGCTTTCCTAATGTAATCAATTGACATTAATTATAGCAATCTCTTAGATTTTTAAATTAAATAGTTGTAATCTCATACAATTAAATTGTAATGGTCCAAAAAGGCACCTATCAAACTAGAACAATATTAGGGATACAAAAAATATTATAAAAAAATTGACCGAACACTCACATGGGTGTGAGTGGAACCCAAACTAATTATTTTATCAATAATGATTGGTAGCTTGAATTTTCATGGCCCGAATAGCTCGAATAAAACGGCATCGTCTTGATACATTTGATCCATTCAAGTCACATAAATTCGAGTTACCAAACATTTTTCTTATTTTATAAAAATTTTGAGATTGGTAACATTTGAGTAATGGTAGAAATATCAAAATTTCTACCCATGTAAAACATTTAATAGATATTTTGGGGCCTCTAAACATTTCTCGTAACATTTATCATCAAATTAAGGCTTGTAACTTACCTATAAAAAGCCTTGCGTGCGTCCCAACTGAAACCAGCATTAAACAATTCTATCTATGATAGCTACTAGCGTTGGTCAGTTTGTTCTGTTTAGTCTTCTTTATCCTGTTGGTTGGCCATGAAGGTGAGTAAGTTCGCATTTTTTCTAATTATACATAAAAGATCAAGAAATATTATTAACCAAGTTTATTATAATTCATGTATATATATATTTATCTTTTTATGTATGTGCAAATTAGTCAACACTACGAAGCAAAAGATCTAACTGAGGAGTCTATCTTGTTAAAAAAAAAAAACATAAAAAGGATGCATACTCTTCATTCTTAATAAGAATGTTTACAATGCAGGAAATGACGTGTGTAGCAGCTAAGATGAAGATGGGTTTTTTAAATCAAATTCAAATTTATAGTTAAGTGCAGCTAATTTAGTCATGAATGTCCCTTTTTCAAGGTTTTGAATACCTGTTGTGGTTGCAATTTTTCTTTTTTCGTTTTTCTTTTTTAATAAACAGCATTTTTATTGATAAATATATGGGAAATAATGTCTAGGCCCAATTTTTATGCCGAAACCAACTATGATGTAAGTTGTAATTGGCCATAAACAATTGAGTCTTTCTCCGTCGATAAAGTTGGTCCAAGGAGTGTTCGGCAAGTTGGATATTAGTTTTTTTTTGCTAAAATTTATAAAAAGATAAAATAGGCTAAAATAGCTAATAAAATAAAATGTCACATCACATCTATAATTATTTCACTTTTCTCTTACAAATATCACATTCAACTATAAAAAAAAAATTTAACTATTTTCCCAAACACAAAAATTTTAACCTACTGAAATGAATAATACTAAAATAGCTAAAAATTAAAATAACCTACTAAAATAGCAATTTTTCCAAACACCTAATATATATATTCACTAAAATCTGGCTCATGCTGTTATATGAAATTTTTCTTTGCTTTTTAAAAAAAAAAAAAAAAAAAAAATTCACTAAATCTGGCAATCACCCTCAATTATTAGCATTAAAAGAAGCAAAGAAAGAAAATGAAAAGAGTTAATTACACTAGTAGTCCCCAAAGTATGTGTTCTATTACACTCTAATTCTTCGTTTGTTCATTTTTGTCTTCAGGATATGTAATTTACTACACTTTAATCTCTGATATTAACGCCGTTCAAAATCAGTAATGGGGAGAAGGGGTGTTTTGAAATGGGGGAATTTTAAAAAAGTAGAGAATGATTTTTTTTTTTTTTCTTTCCCCAATTAATGAAGCTACAAGATTTATTCGCAAAATTTAATGCATAAATCATTTGTACCTTCATCATTTTATAATATTTTTTCACTCTCCACTTTTTTTTGATGTTCTCCCTTTTGAAATTTTACACAAAAAAAAAAAGAAAAAAAAAAAAAGACAAAATCAAAATGACCAAATACATATATAGTCACAAAGTATGCATTTTATAGCATTTTGGTTCCTATAATATTCAGTTTGTTTCATTTTAATTTCCAAGATATGCATTTTCTTGCACTTTTATTCCCAATATTTTAATTTTGTTACATTTTTTGGTAATATTCTAAAAATAGCCCTTCTCTTCCCGTTACTAATTTCAAATAGTGCTGATAATAGGGACTAAAGTGTAACAATCACATACTTAGGAATCAAAGTGGAACAATTAAAGATCGGGGGACTAGAGTGTGACATAAGTATACTTTAGGGACCAATCGTATAATTAACTCAAATTAAAAATGATAACTGATATTGGCAAAGCCTAAATTAACAAATCCAACCATTTGATATTTTTACATTTTCTTAATATAGTATTTTTCTATTTAATACTCTTTATTTGATGTGTGCTGTTGTTTTCACTCCTTATTATGGGCGTAATCGGCTCAATTTTATTGATTTATTTTATTTTAGTTTTATTATCAATGGATCGAAGGGAAATAGTCGATTTTGATGATTAAAGCAACTATAAATTAAAAATGGTAACTGATATTGGTGTAGCCTAAATTAACAAATCCAACGATTTGATATTTTTATATTTTCTTAATATTTTTCTATTTAATACTGTGAGAGCCGAATTCAAATTATATCTTACACGGCATCTAATAGCCTAGCCCATCCAATATGGGCCGAACAAGGCCTAAGCTCGTTGGGTTGGCTAATCATCAAACGCCGAGTGAGCATAGTGGGCAGGAACATTGAAGATATTTTTGGTGTACAGTGAAGTTCGAATAGTACAGATCAGCAAGGGGCCCACTTAGTGGGATGACGATTTCCATTTAAAAGTATAGTATGAAAATAGGCCCTAGAGGGTAATGATGAGAGGCTAGGTTATGTGGAATGAAATTCAAGGAGGAAACTATAAAAGGTGAAGAAGAGCTCAAGAAAAGGAAAGGTAAAATAGTTAACTTAAACCTTTAAGAAATAAGAAAACACGAGTCTGTTCAAGAAGCTAACTTACTCGTCAGAGTACTAATTTCAGCACCACTGACTGGAGCGTTCATTTCTATTTCAAGTGACATCACAAGGATCTCAAGGGTTTGACTAAATTGAAGAAGTATTTCCAAATTCACATCACCACAAATACCTTTTATTTAATGTGTGCTGTTATTTTCACATCCTATTATGGGCATAATCGGCTCAATTTTGTTGATTTTTTGCTTTCATTATCAATGGATCGAAGGGAAGCAATCGACTTTGATAATTAAAGCAACTGTTCTATGTTGTTTACTATCTTTTGTTGGCTGAGTTAATTGATACCATCATATTGGGATTTAAAAATAAAAATAAAAATAAAAGAGAGTAACCATTATGGTTAACTTGGGTTCTTATAAATCAACAACCATCACCAACACCTCAACACTAAAAAAATTTAGAAACAATTTTTTTGTCTACTTTTATAGATAATGTGCTTTTATTATAGCATAACATATATTAGCATATTACTTATGTTATGTACGGGTATAAATAAATAATTAAAAGGGCGAATTATACTAATAATCTTTATAGTTTGAAAATAGTGCCACTTTGGTTCTTGATTTTTTAATTGTGATACATTGACCCTAAATTTTGAATCTTGTTCCAAATAAGGACAATTGAAGATACCATTTCTCAATTTTAAGGGCAAAGTCATCAATTTGATAAAATATAAACTAATTTGATAAAAATAAATGTTAAAAATATAATTTTGAATTTTAAAAAATAATTTCTACCCACCAAAGATAAAATTATGTAAAATTGATAAATCTTTTAGACATTTATTTATTTATTTTACCAAATTAATTTTTATTATGTGTTTGGATGATGATCATGTAATGAGTGATTGTTAGGCTTTTAATGTGGAATCAATATACTTAATATATGAAATATTTTTAGTTTTGAATTTTTTAATTTAATGGATTAGTTTAATAAAGATATCAATGTTGTCGTCATATTTGACTTTTGAAAAAATAAAAACTAATTTAATGAAAATAAAAATAGCCATCTATTACATGATCATCATCCAAACAAATAATAAAAATTAATTTGGTAAAATAAATAAATAAATAAATAAATGTCTAAAAAATTTATCAATTTCACATAATTTCATCTTTAGTAGGTAGAAATAATTTTAGAAATTCAAAAATATTTTTTTGACATTTATTTTTGTCAAATTAATTTATATTTTATTAAATTGATGATTTTGCCCCTAAAATTGAGCAATGATATTTTCAATTGTTCTTATTTGAAACAAGATTCAAAATTCAGAGTCAAATGTGTCACAATTGAAAAGTCTACCAAAGTGACACAAAACCCAAATTATAGTGACATTTAGTGTAATTCGCCCTAATGAAAAATTAGTCTTTAAATTTAAATAATAATATAAAATTTATCTAAAATATGTAATAAAAATGATTTATAATCAATTAAATTTTATTTATTTTTATCAAAGGTACACATAAGAGAGAGTTTTTATTCTATATGTTCTAAGTTTTTAATAAAAAATACATGTCATCAAAGATTATACTAGGCTAGCTCATGGACTATAGGTTGTTTTGGGAAGTTGGTAAAAAGCTGGTTTTTGGCTTTTTACCAAGCTTTTTGACTTTTTTAGAAGTGATTTGGGAAGTTGGTAAAAAGCTGACTTTTTTTATTTTTTATTAATATTTTTTAAAAGTGTCACATCACTCCAAAATCACCAAAATATCCTCACTTTTTTATTTTTAAATTAATTAATTAAAATATTTCAAGGATAATTTGGTAAAATTGAAGGCTGGCGTTTTTGGTCTTCCCAAATGGGCTTCTTGGCGTTTTTGCATGGCTGGCGTTTTTGTTGCCATAGTCAAAACGTTAGCTTTTTGCCAAGTTGCCAAAATGGCACTATGTTTTTAGCCTTTCAAATACAATAGACCATAAAAATTTATCCTAAGAGTGAGCGTGTGACACAAATTTAGAGTTATTGAGATGTGACATTCACTCATAATAGATGTAGACCGTTATTTTTATTTTTGAATATTTTTTTTGGTAGTCAAGTGAAATTTTATGTCAAATTTATTAATTTAAAGTTAATACTTAAAAATTTTAAACTTTTCAATATAATATATATATTTTTTCAATAAGATTATGACATGTGTACTTGATGTTTTTGACCATTTGATAAATTATGATTAACAACTAAAAAATAAGAAAATTGTTTGAGAGCTCGAAATCGTTAGCTCAAAACCCAAAACGACGTCATTTTGGGTTTCATTTTTTTTTTCTTTCTTTTTCTTCCTTTTCTTCCTTTTTTTTCTTTTTCTTCCTTTTATTGTTTTTTAACACAGACAGAGGCGAGAGAGAAAAGAGAAGAGAGAAGAAGGAGAAAAGATGGGGAGAAGGAGGAAAAAGAGAAGAAGACGGTGATGGCGGAGGAGGAAGATCGACGGTGATGGCGGTCGGAGCTGGAGTTGAATTTGAATTGGATCTGATTTTTTTTTTTTTTGGCCTGATGATGATGTGTTGATGATGATGATGTTGATGAAGATGTTGTTGATTTTTTTTTTTTTTTTTTTTCCTAGTGGATCTGATCTAAAGATGAAGGAGGGAAAAAAATTGTTAGCTATTGATGATGTGTTGATGATGATGTTGTTGTTGATGATGTTCTTCTTCTTCTTCCTCTTCTCTTTTTTTTCTTCTTCTTCTTCTTCTTCTTCTTCTTCTTCTTCTGTTTCTTCTTCATCTTCATCTTCATTTTCAAAACAGTGAGAAAGAAGAAAGATAAGGAAAAAAAAAAAAAAAAAAAAAAATTTCCAAAATGTCGTCGTTTTGGATTCCGGACAAATTCGAGCTTAACAATTTCGGGCTACGTATCACGTTTGAAAAAATAATTTAAATATTTTAAAATTATATGTGATTCAAATATTTTTTGGACTTTATTTTTAAATTTAAAATTAAATATAACTTAGACATATATCTAATAAAATTACTATCTGACCAAAAAGATATAGTTAAAATTATTTTTTGACATTTTATAAACATTTTTTTCATTGAATTTGAATTTGAAAATTAGATATGGTTAGATATATCAATAGTTTTAAATTATATTTATTTTTTAGATTCAAATATTAAAAAAATGAATAATATTTTGAAGTAAATGAAGTAAATATTTTTATAATTTTAAATATATAATACTAAATTTAAATTTAGAATTTCTTTTTAAGGATTTTTAAATATCAAAGTAGATGTGGCTTAGCTTTGATTAAATTTATTTATTTGACTTTCTATATATAAATATTTTTTTTTTAAATTTAAAATTATAGATACGGTTAAATCCGCCAATAGTTGTATGTCATTTGTATTTCTTAAATTTTAAAATTTTATATTAATGCTTTGAAATTCCTAGAATCTCTTAGATCAAAAACTGGAGTGTGTTTCCTATATTTCTTTCCTCCTGCTGTGAAGCTTATCTGATCTCAATGGAATATAATTGAAAAACTGGATTGATGGAAATACTTTGCACAATTTCAGAGACAAATCAAAGGTGGGCCATGATGTGAGTTTTAATCATGTTCCTCCCGCCCACACCAAATCTCTTCCTCCTACCAATCACAAGTTTCTGGTCAGTAAATCTTTGGAAGCAATCAACAAGCAGACAGGAAAAAGGTCCAAGCCACTTTTGTCACCCAAAAACCTGAAAAAGAAGGCCGTAGACCAAACAAATGCCTTTTCTGAATTAGGCAGTAGGAATGTGTTGAAAAGCCAAGGTGCAGATGGCTCTGGGATAACTTCAGCTAAGGATGCAACAAGCACAAGAACTCCTGCAGCGGAAAGGTTGAGGGAACCGATTCCATGCCAAGGTAGGAAGGAGTTGATCAGCCTGGTGCATAAAGCAATGCAGGGTCCAAATTATGAAGCACTTAGTGTTCCAGCTCCTAAGAGAAAGCAGGTCGTCACAGTTCCGGGAAAAGTAGATAGAAAACTTATTTACCTTACTCCAATGCCAGTGCACTCTGCTGGCATTGCTGTTGCTGGTGCTGGCCTGCTGAAAAACAAAGGTGTGCTGACTATGTTAGTTGACTTGGATGACTTGATATGACAATCTTTTAAATTCTTACTAAGATTGCTCACATTGCTTGTTCGTAGGGGATGGGAAGCAAAAGAGAGAAGGCCCTTGTGTTGGAACCAAGGGCTTTCGGGCTCCAGAGGTGAGGAATTGTTGTTATCTTCAGTTCATTATAAATCAAGTCTTTCCATAAAATTGTTGCAGCAAAAAAATTAAAATTGGGAAGAATAAGAAACTTGAATGCAGGATCAAGAGTTGCAACTTATGCTATAATGTTACCCGGACATTTAATAATGGAAAACACTTTCCACATAGTGTTTTAATCTTGTGAGAATTTGTAAGAAGTACCGCCCTTGAATAGTAGCAAATTTCTATTCACAAAATTTTAACTTTATGGAGATCAGGTGATCATTAAATCTGTTTAGCTATATGTGAATTTAATGAAGTGTGTGCACCTACTCGATCGATTTCAGCTTGTGCATCCCTTAATAATGAGGTTCTCGTCTTTCTCATCTTTGTGGTGGATTACTAAGAAGAACCTTGAAATTTTATTTAATTTATTTTACAATTGGTAGGAGGGCAATAGAGGAAAGGGAAACTGCATCATGTAGCAAAAACTTTGAAGTTTCAAACCTCAAGGTTTATGTGTTTGTTACCCAAAAGACAACCTAAGAGGGGGTGAATTATGTTTTTATAATTAAAATAAATAATACCTTAATAAAAATTATGACTAGCACAATAGATAAATATAATTAATGAAATAAAAATAATTAAAACAAGTGTCTTAACAACTATGTTAGTTAATGATTTTAGCATAGTAAAAATGTAAAATATAGCTATGGCAATTTAAAATAAAATAAAGAGATAAAGGAGAGAGAGGCAAACAAATTTATAGTGGTTCGGCTTCAATTCGACCTACGTCCACTCCTCAAGTTTCACTTGAGAATTTCCACTATACTCTAGCTTCACAGGGTGCTAGCAACCTTTTCACAGATGGAGGAATCCTCCACAGATTTTACACTGTCTTTCTAAGTCAAGAACACTGGGTGTACACACTCTTACAAGGTTGAAAAGAAGGTGCTTTTGCTTTCACAGAAAGCTACAAGAACTATCTCTCAAAAATAGATATAAAAATGAAACTCTGATTTTTCTGTAAACCTCACACAGGAAAGATGGGCTTAAAGCTATAAGGCTCAATGTATAATTTCTGAGAATAGATGTGAGTGATTATAGATCAAAGAATATTTTCAGGTTTTTGTAACTTGTTTACATTAGAGGCTTTGGTATATGTAATGAAAATTATAGCCATTTATAGCCGTTGTATTCATTTGAATTTATAACCGTTTATGGCCGTTGTATTCATTTGAATTTATAGCCGTTGTAGTCATTTGAATTTATAGCTGTTTATAGCCGTTGTACTCTATCATTACTAATTTGAATATCTTCCACTCCATTATTATAAATTTGAATATCTTTCACTTGAACCTTTTGAACCTTTTGAACTGCTGCTGTGTTGGGCTATTTAAACCTCTATTTTTGGACTGTTTGAACTCTTGATTTAATCAAATATTAAATACATTCTAACAACATTTAGGATAAAGGTTTAGGTGAGAAATAATGAGACAAAATAAATTTTGATTTTATTAAAACATAAAATCATCAAAATAAATGTTAATTATATTTTTCTCTTTCAAATAAATCATCAAAATAAATTTTAATTCTATTTTTCTCTTCCAAATAAATTAAAACATAATTAAATAAGTCATCAAAATAAATAAGTCTAACAATCTCTCCCTTTTTGATGATGACACACAATGATATTTTGATTTGATTTGGGAGTAAGAAACGCTTCCCCTCAAGTCATGCTCCCTGAATTCATTTCTAAATACATAGGTTAGCACATGTGTAATAAATAAGCTTTAATCAACAACATGATATAAGACTAAATATATAATAAATAAGCTTTAATCAAACGATAAATATATAATCATCCAATTAGTTTTCAAATAATATCATAATTTGAAAATAATACCATATCAGATTAGTTTTCAAATAATACTATAATTTGAAAATAATACCATGATACATAACATCATATAATTTCTCCCCCTATGACATTATCAAAATGAAATCATGGGTCAGAATTTGGAGGAGGAGGAAGAGGAAAATGATAGTGATAAATGGCATCAAAAAATAGATAATCAAAACATATATACATATATATATATATGAATCGCCCGCGCCCCTCTTTTTCGTTGAAAATCGCGTCGAACATGCGGCCTCACTTTTGCATCAGCCGACCAACAAAAGCAGCTCTCCTCGATTGCTACTCACCTCGGTTATCTCTCATTCGTTGTCTTTTTCTCTTCAACCTCTTCTCTTCAGCCTTCTTCTTAATCACACTCGTCTGCTTCTTCTTCTTCACCTCACTCTCTTCTATCTCTTCTTCACCACTCTTTTCTGTTCTTTTTCCTCATCGAGAGACACAAAAAAAAAAAACAAAACAAAACAAAAAACAAAAAACAAAAAACAAAAAAAACTGAGCGGAGGAGGCCAAACCTCAGTCTATTCTCTTCTATTTTTCTACAACTTATTTCTTTTATACCTCTCACCTCTAAACCATGGCTTCCTCATCCCGTCCCCTTACTCTATTTCCGGACCTGAACGATCCCATAAGCTCTACTGGACCGAGTGCCTCTACTGGACCGAGTGCCTCTACTCCTACTCTTCCTGTCATTCCTCTGCCTAACCTTCCTATGATGTCGATTGAGCAAACCATGGCAGCTCAATCTGACATAAAAGTCAATCATTTCACACTGACGTTCTGTATGGAGACGGTGACGGCAGTCACAAAATTGGCTCAATGATTGCAGAACAGGACAAGTGAGCTCCATCAGGTTAACGCCCAACTCTCTCTGCTCCAGTGCATGTACAAGGATGCGCGAGCAGAAATAGGCACACTAAAGGCTGAAAATAAAGAGCTTAAATGGAAGACCGCCTCCATGGCTTGATTTGGAGCAACGTCGTTCTTCGCCTTTGATAGTCAACGGGGAGTCGTCACTCTCGACGAAAGCACGGGGGCAGAGGCGTCAAGGGTCCCCCAAGGTGATAAAAAGAAGAAGAAAACGATTGAAAAAGCAAGTAAGTAAGATTGGCGTATGGCCAGAAAAAAATGAAGGTTTTTTTTTTTTTTTTTTGGTATGGTTATTTTGATCGGCGTATGGCCGTAAAAAAATGAAGGGTGTTTTTTTTAATGTAAATATTTATATTTTGATTTATTTTTGTTTTTATGTTTAAGTACTGAAAAATGAAATTAAAAAGCAGAAAAAAAAAGAAAATTAAGTCCAAAAATAAAAGAAATTAAGCCTAATAGCAAAATAAAAAATAAAATAATACCAGTAGAAATTAAACTTAATGGGATGTTGGTGTTGCTGGAATGGTAATGCAAAAAAATACCATGGGGGTTTTAAAAAAATCAATGTATGCAAAATTAACTTTACCTCAAGATGCAGAATCAAAAAAAAAAAAAAATTACACAGTTAAGAATTGCAAACTGTTAAGGAAAATAAATGTATGAAGGACTTGAGAACATTCAACTGATATAAATGTTTCCATATCAATGTAGCAATACACATATATCATTTTAACAAAAATTCAAGTTTCACAGTCATAACAAAACTTTTCAAGTAGAAATCGACATTCCAAGCTCGCCATGAATAAAATTGAAGCGATCCTCGCTTAGGGGTTTTGTGAAAATATCCTCAAATTGCTTGTCGGTGTTTACAAATTCAAGTACAATATCCCCTTTTTGAACATGATCTCTTAAAAAATAATGTCGAATTTCAATATGTTTTGTTCGTGAGTGTTGAATTGGATTTTTGCTTAAATTGATGGCACTAGTATTATCACATTTAATAGGGATATGATCATAATGCAAATCAAAGTCCTCCAATTGTTATTTCATCCAAAGTATTTGGGCACAACAACTTCCGAAAGCTATATATTCAGCTTCGGCCATTGATAAAGCAACAAAATTTTACTTTTTGCTAAAACCAAGATACTAATGAGTTACCAAGAAAGTGACAAGTGCCACTGCTGCTTTTTCTATCAAGTTTGCATCTGGCAAAGTCGGCATCCGAGTAACTAATTAAATCAAATGCAACATCTCTAGGATAAAACAGTCCCAAATTTTGAGTGCCAACAAGATATCTAAAAATTCTTTTAACAGCACTGAGATGTGATTCCTTAGGATTTGATTGACATCTAGCACACATACAAACACTAAACATAATATCAGGTCTACTTGCAGTTAAATAAAGAAGTGAGTCAATCATACTTTGATATTTTGTTTGATCAACGGACTTACCTTTTTCATCATTGTCTACCTTAATGGATGTGCTCATAGGTGTTCCAGCTATTTTTGAGTCATACATACCAAACTTTTTGAGTAGTTCTTTTGTGTACATAGCTTGATTGATAAAAATTCATTCCTTACATTGTTTGATTTGAAGTCCAAGGAAATAATTTAGCTCCCCCATCATGCTCATCTCAAACTCATCTTGCATACACTTAGCAAATTCCTTACACAAGGTTTCATTAGTAGCACCAAATATAATGTCATCCACATATATTTGCACAATAAGTAAATCATCATTTTAGTTTTAACAAAAAGTGTTGTGTCAATCGTTCCTCTAGAAAAATTATTTTCAATCAAAAATTTACTTAATCATTCATACCATGCACGAGGTGCTTGTTTCAAACCATATAAAGCTTTTGATAGTTTAAAAATATGATTTGGCAAAGCATGATCTTCAAAACCTGGGGGTTGTTTAACATAAACTTCCTCATTTATAAAACCATTAAGAAAGGCACTTTTTACATCCATTTGATAAAGTTTGAAATCTCTAAAACATGCAAATGCAAGTAACATGCGAATGGCTTCTAATCTAGCAACCGGAGCAAAGGTTTCATCGAAATCAATACCTTATTCTTGATTGTATCATTGTGCAACAAGTCTAGCCTTGTTTCTTATAATTGTGTCAGATTCATCAAGCTTGTTTCGAGAGATCCATTTGGTACCGATAATGGTATGATCTTTAGGTTTTGGCACAAGTTCCCACACTTTGTTTCTCTCAAATTAGTTAAGCTCTTCATGCATAGCTATCATCCAATGTTCATCGAATTCGGCTTCTTGAAAGTTTTTAGGCTCAATCTGTGAGAGAAAAGTCAATTACTACAAATATTTCTAAGTGAAGAGCGAGTTTCAATACCTTTTGTAGGGTCACCTAGGATTAAATCCTTAGGGTGATTATGAACAAACTTCTATTCTCTTAGCAAATCATCATTGTTTTCTTCTTCTTCTTGAGGTGGGAGAATAGGTTGTTCAATCTCTTTGTTCAACCTACATGGTTGGTTCTCTTCTTTGTAGATACTTGAATCTTCCACATTTGGTTCCAAATCTATATTATCACTAACAATTTACTTTTGAGCAGAGATGTTAGTTTCATCAAATGTCACATGTATAGATTCTTCCACAACAAGAGTTCTTTTATTAATAACATGATAAGCTTTGCTAGTTAAGAAATAGCCAAGAAAAATTACTTTATCAGATTTTGAATCAAATTTACCTAAGTTATCTTTACCATTATTATGCACAAAACATTTACAACAAAAAACATACAAGTGACTAATGTTAGGCTTTTTATCATGCCAAAGTTCATAAGGAGTCTTTTTTAGAATAGATCTAAGTAATACACGATTTAAAATATAGCATGCAGTGTGAACGGCTTCGACCAAAAAATATTTAGGAAGATTATTTTCGCAAAGCATTGTTCTACTCATCTCTTCTAAAGTTCTATTCTTCCTTTCTACTACACCATTTTGTTGAGGGGTTCTAGGTGTTGAAAAATTATGTCCAATACCATACTCATCACAAAACAATTCAAATTTCTCATTTTCAAGTTCTCTACCATCGTCGATTCGAATATTAGTAATAAGAAAGCCTTTTTCATTTTGAATTCTACGACAGAGTTTTGTGAAAGAAGAAAATGTTTCATCTTTGTGTGCTAAAAACATAACCCATGTAAATCTTGAATAATCATCAACAATAACATGACAATAACGTTTACTACCTAGACTAGATGTCCTTGAGGGACCAAATAAATCCATATGCAATAGTTGTAAAAGTCTAGTTGTGGAAATATGAGATTTTGATTTAAATGATGTTGTAGTTTGTTTTCCTTGTTGACAAGCACTACAAAGATGATCTTTTTCAAATTTAATTTTTGGAAGTCCAATGACCAAATCATTTCCCAAAAGTTTAGTAATTAAATCCATATGAGCATGACCAAGTCTTCTATGCCATAACCAACTATTTTCATTATTAACATATAAACATTTAATATCATTAGCATAGAGATCATTAAGATGAAAAATATAAACATTATTATCGTGATTACCAACGAATAAAGCTTTATGATCATTTGTGCTTTCAATTGTGCAATGTGATTTATCAAAAATAACTCGATTACCTTTATCACATAATTGACTAATTCTAAGTAGATTATGCTTAAGTCTATCAACAAGTAAAACATTTTCAATAGAAGGGTTATGAAAAATACCGATGCTACCAATACCGATGATTTTTCCTTTCTTGTTGTCTCCAAAAGTAACAAATCCTCCATCTTTCGATGATAGTTTAGTAAAGAATGATTTATCTCCGGTTACGTGTATGAAACATTTACTATCAAGGTACCACTTCCTTTCTTTAGCTTTGGACTTAAAGCAAACCTACAAGATGACAATCAAGTGTTAGTTTTTGGTACCCATAATTTCTTGGGTCCTTCTTGGTTAGTTTTGTTAGATCCCTTAATAATCCAAATCTTTTTAATTTCTATGTTCATATTCTTTTTGAATGGACAATAAGATATATAATGACCTTTCTTTCTACAATAATGACAAGTAATATGAGGGTGTGTCATGAGAGGTGCCTTTTCAAAAATTGAATTGAGATTCTTTTGTTTCTTAATAGGGTCATATCCAATACCCGCTTTATCAAAAACACATCTTTGATTTCCAAGAAGCATGTTGAGATTATCCCTACATTTTACAAAATTTTCAAGTGTTTTTGTTAAATCATAAACATTGTTTTTTAAAGTAGTTTTCTCATTAGAGATAGTATCAAAATCATTTTTCAAAATAATTTTTTCTTTCTTTAATGCTTCTACATTAATAGATAAAGATGCAACAGATTTCTTCAATACATTATTTTTGGCACAAACTTTTCTAAATTCATTTGATAGTTCATAGAATGTACTTTCAAGTTCTTCATAAAGAGTAGTTACCTCATCTTGAGTAGAGTCTTCATCTTCAAGAGCCATGAGACATAAGTTGGCTGCTTCATTTTTAATTTCATCACTTAAGCTTTCATCTTCACTTTCTCCCAAAGCTGCTACCATGACATTTTTGTTTCTTTTGTAGTACTTTCCATGATTCTTCAATTTTGGACAATCTATTATCATATTTCCAGGATTTTGCACTCATAGCAAATAATAGGCCCTTTCTTGTTATCTTTGTTGTACTCTTTCTTAAAAGGTCTTTTTCCTCCATAATTATTTTTCTTGAAGTACTTTTTGAGATTTCTACTAAACATGGCATAACTTTCATCCCCACTGACGTTTTCATGTTCTTCTTCATTTGATGAGGTTTTGAATGCAATTCCACTTTTCTTTTTGTTTTCAACATCCTCATGTCCTTTCATATGTTCTCATGAGTCATAAGGGAACCCATAAGCTCATCCAATCCAAGTGTGAAGAGATCTTTGGCTTCTATAATGGCGGTGACTTTTGCTTCCTAATTCTTTGGTAAACACCTGAGAATTTTTCTTACCAACTCACTGTTAGTATAAGTTTTGCCAATAGATTTCAAAGAGTTTACAATTTCAGTAACTTTAGTAAACATACTTAAAATAGATTCATCAGAGTTCATTTTAAACAATTCATAACAATGAACAAGCATATCAATATGAGATTCCTTTACTTGGTTTATACCTTCATAAGTTACTTCAAGTTTCTCCCAAATTTCTTTTGCCGAATCACAACTTGAAATTCTATTATACTCCTTAAAGTCTAATCCACAAACAAGGGTGAGTTTGACTTTAGCATTGGCTTGCAATAATTTGTGATCCCTCTCATCACATTCATCTTCAGTTTTAGGTACACTAATATTGTCTACTAATTTGGTAGGAATTTTTGGACCTTTGGTGACAATAATCCACATAGCATAATCAGTGGCTTGTAGGTATAGGGTCATCTTATCTTTCCAAGGACTATAGTTGTTTCCGTCAAATAATGGTGGCCTATTGGTGGCTTGTCCTTTAGTAGTGCTACTGCTAGCTAAGGTTGCCATGGACCAAAACTCTTAGATGGTTAAATCTAAAGTAAGAGTCTAGGCTCTGATACCAATTGTTACTCAAAAGACAACCTAAGAGGGGGGTGAATTAAGTTTTTATAATTAAAATTAATAATACCCTAATAAAAATTATGACTAGTACAATAGATAAATATAATTAATGAAATAAAAATAATTAAAACAAGTATCTTAACAACTATGTTAGTTAATGATTTTAGCACAGTAAACATGTGAAATATAGCTATAGCAATTTAAAATAAAATAAAGAGATAAGGAAGAAAGAGGAAAACAAATTTATAGTGATTCAGTTTCAACTCGGCTTACGTCCACTCCTCAAGTTTTACTTGAGATTTTTCACTATACTCTAGCTTCACAAGGTGCTAGCAACATTTTCATAGATGGAGCAATCCTCCACAGATTTTACACTGACTTTCTAAGTCAAGAACACTGAGTGTACTACACTCTTACAAAGTTGAAAAGAAGGTGTTTTTGCTTTCACAGAAAGTTACAAGAACTATCTCTCAAAGATAGATATAAAAATGAAACTCTAGTTTTCTGTAAACCTCACACAGGAAAGATGGGTTTAAAGCTATAAGGCTCGGTGTATAATTTCTAAGAATAGATGTGAGTGATTATAGATCAAAGAATATTTTCAAGTTTTTGTAACTTGTTTACATTAGAGGCTTTGGTATATATAATGAAAATTATAGCTATTTATAGCCGTTGTATTCATTTGAATTTATAGCCATTTATAGTCGTTGTATTCATTTGAATTTATAACCGTTTATAGCCGTTGTAGTCATTTGAATTTATAGCTATTTATAGCCGTTGTACTCCATCATTACTAATTTGAATATCTTCCACTCTATTATTACAAATTTGAATATCTTTCACTTAAACCTTTTGAACTGCTGCTGTACTGGGCTGTTTGAACCTCTGTTTTTGAGTTGTTTGAACTCATGATTTAATCAAATATTAAATACATTCTAACAATATTTAGGATAAAGGTTTATGTGAGAAATAATGGGATAAAATAAAATTTGATTTTATTAAAACATAAAATCATCAAAATAAATGTTGATTATATTTTTCTCTTTTAAATAAATCATCAAAATAAATTTTGATTCTATTTTTTTTTTCCAAATAAATTAAAATATTATTAAATAAATCATCAAAATAAATAAGTCTAACAGTATTGGTAAGAAGAGTCAAGTGTCTTACCTTCAGTTGGTCAAATTCTACTTGGGTGTGAAGATAAATAAAAGTATTACTGCATGTATCATTTGAGTGAATTTTTTATTTTATCTTGGAGTGTAGTTTTGGTGTAACACCTAAAAAATTTATCATCCTTCTCTTTAGCCAGGAATCCAATGTTTGGCTTAAGAAGTTGGCTGTTGAGAAAATCAATGTTTGTAGAGTTAAATTATTACCCACTCACCTGTACCACAACTGGACTGTGGTCTAATTTCAGCTTCGGAATCGTTTAACGAACTCCACTTTCATTCTTGACACAATTTTGCAAAACACACTCGCCCTTTCCACTTTAGCAACATTGTCATACCCAAATAGAAATTTTGTTCAATTTTTCTAAGCAATGATTTTCGGTTTAACTTTGTGCTAAGAGCCTAGGAGTTGAAAGGAAATTACAAGAAGCAACCTAAATTCAAGAATCGAAATAATATTTTCTAAGCTTAAAAAAATGTAGAATTTTCTTTTCCCTTGACAATTTGTTTTGATTCCTTGAGGCAAATTTATATCCTGAAAGTTTCGTACAACATTTAATGCTCGTCTCGTCTTGGGATTTCACTGTTAGACTTTTTAGTATATAATATTGAGTAGTTATGCAGGTATTGTTCAGGTCACCACATCAAGGCCACAAAGTTGACATCTGGTCTGCTGGGGTCACCTGACTTTACTTGATGATTGGAAGAACACCATTTACTGGTGAACCTGAACAGTGAGAATACTTGCTGTTCATCGAAGAAAACTAAACTCACACTCTGATTTACGTCCTCATTATCCATCTCACCAACATTATTGCTGTCATTTGCAGGAACATAAAGGAAATTGCAAAGTTAAAGGGCAGTGAAGATCTCTGGGAAGTGGCAAAGCTACATAACCGTGAATCTTCATTTCCAGTGGTATTCATCATTTGAATTATAAACTAATCAAGTGTACTATACTGTTAGTTGACTACTTTATTTAGACTTTCAGTTCTGTCACAGGATCTTTTTGATGTGAAATTTTTGACATCCACAAGACTGCGAGATTGGTGCAAGCAGAACACAAAAAGACCAGAATTCTCCAAAATTCTTGGAGTTTATTCCAGGATCACTATTTGATCTTGTGGAGAAGTGCCTGACGGTGAACCCGAGATCAAGGATAAGTGCAGAGGAAGCGCTGTGGCACGAGTTTTTCACTCCATGCCATGATGGCCTAAGAAAGGAAAGGCTGCTCGGGGAAGGGCTCAGCTTGGACTCTGGAACTACTCATCTTTTGCATAGACAGTTAGCCTTGTGAAGGTATTTCAATAATGTAATGTTGTAAAATAATTATTTGTATTTTGTAACTATGTCAATATTTGAGTTCAGTTATTCTAGACACACTATGAAAATTAAGAGATTGACCCTTTTAAGAAAAAAATGGCCAGTCTGAAAACTTGCAATACGTTACCGAAACGCGAGAGGATCCTCTAGAGTAACTCTCTAGAGTGATCTCCTAAAGT
Organism: Camellia lanceoleosa; assembly: GCA_025200525.1. Taxonomy (NCBI): domain Eukaryota; kingdom Viridiplantae; phylum Streptophyta; class Magnoliopsida; order Ericales; family Theaceae; genus Camellia; species Camellia lanceoleosa. Next base: position 93,354,998 of record CM045771.1, read on the forward strand.
GGCTAATCGGACGGCTCTGCTTAGTCCTCACCAAAACGACGTCGTTTTGGTGAGGATTTTCCAAAAAAAAAAAAAAAAAAAAAACAGATTCTCACAGTCCCAAACGCTCCCAACAATGGCGATCTCTGCAACTCCAAGATCAACGACCCATCTCTCTCTCCTCCTCCTCCTTACAGAAAGGATGCAGGGTTCATCAGCATCATCACTTTCAGCCCAACAACTATTCCTTCTTTTAATCATTCTCAGTAAACTCAATCAAATATTTTTTATATTTTTCTCTGAACTTTCCTATCTGCCAAACAAACCATTTTAATGAAGTTTTTCTATCAATCTCGAACTTTCCGGGTCTTCAAATTTGGATTTACTCAAGATGGATTACGCTCGCACCGTCGTCAATCATCAAACCCGAATCCAACTCACAACCTCTCTACTGGAAAGTCACGAACCCCACTCTTTCTCCTTCTCATTTACAAGGTCAGTCCTTTTTCTAACTAGGAAGAAGATTTCTCTGTTTGGTAGCCAAGAAAATAAAAAGGGGAATTTTTTTTGGAAGACAACCTTCGTCTTCGATCTCTTCCAGATTTATTTTCTATTTCTTCTCTCAGATCGATCACTCTCTAGCGGTGGTTAGGGTTAGGGTTCGACGATTCACAGTGTTGTAGATCTCAGATCTCGCACATTTTTTTTATCAGAATCAGTTGATTTGGATGATGGAAGAAAGTAATCGGAGGTTGTGTCTGCAATTTAGTTTGTTGATTTTGATCGGTTGTTTCACTTCTCAGCTCTGTGCTTCTTCTGATCCGGTGAGAGATCTCTCATTTTCATACTCGTTTTTGTATATATATATATGTGTGTATTGGTATGTACTGATCTCTTTTGCTGAAATTTGGTGCTTTTTGTAGATCTTTTGAGGATTATAAAGGTTTTTTTTTTTAATTTTATAATAAGGGCTGTTTTTTTGCTATTGTTGAGTTTTTATTTGTTGTTGATTGCTGAGAAAGTGAGGGAAAGAGAAGAAATGAAATTGTGTTTCTGGTTTCTAATTCCATGGAAAGACACAGTTTCTTCTGTGTTGGTTGATCAAGCACCTTGGTGATTCGAAGACGAAGGCTGTCTTCCAAAGTGAACCCAGGAGGAAGACGATGGTCTGAAATTTTTATTTTTTTTTAATTTGTCTCACCAAAACGACGTCGTTTTGGTGAGGGATTAATCTCAACCCTTGGTTTCATTAGTGGGATAGGTGTCGCGCCCATGTCTTCTACTTTAGGAGATCACTCTAGAGGATCCTAACGCTACGGAAACACCATGCTAGCACATGTATAATAACACATTTATAACTTACAAACGGTACAACTATTTATTTATTTTACAAAAAAGAGAATCATTGAACAATCTCTTTAATAAATTTGAATAAAAAGTACTTTTTAATTTATAAAAACTAACAGGGTTAACTCACGTAACTAAACTTGATCAAAGGATTACCTACCACTCTGACTAACATGCAAGATGGGCCCTAACATGTGGTGCACGATCAATTTTTTAAATTAAGTTTTTTAAAAATTAAATTTTTTGATTTTTGTATTTTTTTATTTTTAATGAATATTTTTTAAATTTTAAATATTTTTTTTTTTTACTTTTTTAGATACACCTTACTTAGATGTATCTAAAAAACAAAAAAAAATTATAAAAAAATATTTTAAAAATTAATAAATACATGAAAATACAAAAAATATACTGAATTCTTATATATTTTTTTTTTTGTATTTTTGGTATTTAGTGAATTTTTAAAAGATTTTTTTCATAATTTTTTTTTTATTTTTTAGGTATATTTATGTTAGGAATGTCCAAAAAGTAAAAAAAATTACTTAAAATATTAAAAAAATTCAGGAAAAGTAAAAAAATAATGAAAAATAAGAAAGTAAAATTTTTTAAAAAATGTTTTTGAAAAGTGTAATCAAGCAAAGTAAATAGGTTTCCCTGGGGATTTACTGTTGCATCTTCCAAGCCTTTTAATAGCCTAAAATTCAAATTGAAAACTTGTAAATGACACAAACTGTTAGAACTCACTCAGTTTTCAGTTTATTTATTTATTTAATTTATGCAAATCTCTTGGGTAGAATTTATCACTGAAAACCGACTTATAAATAACAACTCAAGGGTATTTAAGAGGCTTAATTTACAAAGAAATTGAAATTTTGGATGTAGAGTACTTGTGTCTTGACAAGAAGGTTAACTAGATTAAGAAGAATGTTAGGAATTATAAAATTTTTTTTATAAAAATGATCATGAAAAATTTGTGATTCTTAGATTATCTTGATTAGTGTGTGGTACTTTATTGTAAGTATAATTCAAAAGTCACAAATCTTTTATTGTAAGTGTAATTCAAAAGTCACAAATTTTTCATAACTATTTTCATGAAAGACTTTTCATGATACCTAACATTACTGCTAAATTAATCATACCCACCGCATGTTTATAAAATCTGTCTCTTGCTTTAAATGCATTGCAGCCAAAGTCAAGACTTTGACTTTGTGGGAATGGACTCGAAAATACAACTGCTATTAAATTTCATTTCTGGTACGTTGGCTACTTCGTTCACAATTATTACAAGTCATCTTATCTTTATTGGGATTATACTCCCTTATCCTTGTGTTGGGTTTATTTAGAGAATTTAAAAAGAAATTTTAAAAAAAAAAAGAAAAGAAAATAAAATTAAATAAAATATAGATATATTTTATTTATTTATTTTATATATTTTTCTTTCTAAATTTTTCTTTAAATCTTTCAATAAAATATAACATTTGACTTTCAACATGAGATCATCTCTTAGGATTAGTTTATATTCTTACGTAGTGTTTTTGAACAGAATATTCTTACTCTGTTGATCGCTTGTTTACGCCATTCCATTTATTTTATTCTATTTTTTCTCAGAAACAAGGGGCTTTCGTGGGTCTAACAAACAAGTAATTGTCAGATGTCCATTAGAGTCTACAATTTCTCTCAGTTCACATTCTTTCAGTTCACATTGACTCAAGCAAGCTCACCCACGATCAACAAGATCAAAAGTGGTCTGTTAGATCTACTCTTCCAGATATTTTATAGTAAAATGCCATGTTCTTTTGTTCCCATTTCCAACTTTTCTCAACAACTATTCATAAACAATAATTTTCATGGCTACTTCATTTCTTCTTATTCTTCATGTCTTGGTCCTATCTTCCTTACCATATTCATCATCATCTTCTTCTGCAACTCTCTCTAGTTTAAGCAGAGGTTCATCTCTCTCAGTCGAGAGCCCAACCCACGTTTTGATTTCACCAAACAACCTCTTCTCCTCTGGCTTTTACCCCCTCGGAGAAAACGCTTACGGCTTTGCAATCTGGTTCACCAAACCCTCCTCCCATGGAAACCACAATCTAGTTTGGCTAGCCAACCGAGACCAACCCATCAATGGCAGACTCTCAAAGCTTTCCCTCCTCACAAATGGCAATCTCATCTTAACCGACGCAGACCAGTCAATTCTCTGGGCCACCAACACAGCTTCAATCTCTTCAGTGCAGCTACTCTTGCTTGACAATGGAAACCTCATTCTCAGCACTTCAGACAATGTTCTCTTATGGCAGAGCTTCGACTCACCCACCGATACCCTTCTTTCCCAACAACCTCTTACCAGACATACCCAACTCGTTGCGTCCAGAAGCCGGACTAACTACTCCTCCGGCCTCTACAAGCTCTTCTTCGACGACGACAATGTCCTCCGTCTAGTCTTTGACGGTCCCGAGACTTCTAGCATTTACTGGCCAGATGCATGGCTATCTGCTGATAACGATGGAAGATCAAGGTACAACGACACGAGAATTGCGGAGTTTGATTTGTTGGGTCATTTTCTTTCATCGGATAAGTTGGAGTTTCGAGCTGCTGATTATGGTGCTGGGCCTCAGAGAAGATTGGTTCTGGATTTTGATGGTAATCTTCGATTGTATAGTTTGAAAGAGGAGACTGGGGATTGGGTTGTGTCCTGGCAAGCCAAGTCGAAAGCGTGTAGAATTCATGGTGCTTGTGGACTCAATGGTATGTGTAGATATAGTGCTGGGTTTGGACGAGAATGCTCGTGTTTACCTGGGTTCAGAATCAGAGATCCTACTGACTGGTCTCGCGGATGCAAACCTGAATTCAACCTTTCCTGCAATCAAAGTGACGAGAATTTCACTTTTTTTAAGGTCACAAATGCTGATTTCTATGGCTATGACATCCAAATTTTGCTAAACTACACTTTGCGGAGATGCTTGAAGACGTGCTTGGACTCGTGCGATTGCAAAGGGTTCCACCACAGGTTTAACCAGAGCAGTGGTGTTTATGATTGTAACCCCAAATGGATGCTTCGCAACGGACACTGGTCTCCGAGTCTTGCAGGAGACCTGTTTGTGAAAGTGCCTCAAACAGCTTTAAACAAGGACTTCTTGAATAAGTTAGATTGCTCAGGGACTGTTAATATGGTGCAGCAGCTTGACAGAGTTTATGAAAGACGGCACAAAAATGGGTTGCTGACATTCTTGGTTTGGTTTGCCGCTGCGGTTGGATGTGTTGAGGTGATCACCATTTGTCTGGTCTGGTGTTTCTTGAAAAGAAATGGAACCCATCCAGACATGGGTGGTGGGTACATACGTGCTGCGACTGGATTCAAAAGATTCACTTATAATGAGCTAAAGCAGGCGACGAGGGGTTTTCGTGATGAGGTGGGAAGAGGAGGTGGTGGAGTTGTATACAAAGGGGTATTGCCAGATTGTCGAGTGGCGGCAATCAAGCGACTCGGAGAAGCTAATCAAGGAGAGGCAGAGTTCCTAGCGGAGGTAAGCACCATCGACAGGCTTAACCACATGAACTTGATAGAGATTTGGGGATACTGTGCCGAGGGGAAGCACAAGCTTTTGGTTTACGAGTACATGGCGAACGGGTCCTTGTCAGATAACTTGAACTCCAAAACACTTGATTGGGATACGATGTTTCAGATTGCTGTGGGTACTGCAAAAGGCCTTGCTTACTTACATGAAGAGTGCTTGGAATGGGTTCTACACTGTGATATAAAACCTCAAAATATATTGCTGGACTCCAATTACCAGCCAAAGGTTGCAGATTTTGGACTTTCCAAACTACTGAATAGAGGTGGTGGCGGTAGTAGCAATAGTGGTAATAATTCGAGCTTTTCGAAGATAAGAGGAACGAGAGGTTACATGGCTCCAGAGTGGATTTTTAATCTACCCATTACCTCGAAAGTCGATGTTTATAGCTACGGAGTAGTGATGTTGGAGATGGTGACTGGAAAGAGTCCAACATCAGCTGGTGAGATGGAGCAGAGGAGGTTGATTAAATGGGTGAGAGAGAAGGTGAGTACAGGTGCAGCAATGGAGTCTTGGATTGAAGAAATTGTAGATCCTGTGATAAGTGGCAAATATGATGTGCCTAAGATGCAAATACTTGTTGCAGTGGCGTTAAAATGTGTGGAGGAAGACAAAGATGCAAGGCCAAGCATGACCCAGGTCTTAGAGATGCTTCAATACCATGAAAGTAATTAGTTGCAGAGGCAGTTTGTTTGTTCTAGTGATGCACAAAACATGGTATGATACCCTGTGCACACATAAAACAAAAGTAGTGTATAAATTATATATAAAATTGGAAATTTAGTTATAGTTAAAATTTTGACAAATTCTTTTATGCCTTTTGTGATGAAACTTGCCTATGAAATTCTTATTGAGAATGCAAACCACCGCCTTGAGGGTGTTGATTAAGGTTGAAAAATGAATAAAACATGTGAAAGGAGTATTATTTTATCAGTAAGATTTAACAAATAATCGTCACATCTAGTCATAAGTTTATAGATTAAAGTATCTTTTTAGTGGTCAGATTATATTTTTAATGGTAAAAATTATATTCTTAACTAACACCCTTATGGCGGTGGTTAACAAGATCTAATTCTTACTTGATATTTTATGGAAAAAACTTGGTCAAACGACCACCCAACACTTGGACTAACATGCAAGCCACGAATAACATGTGGTGCATACACAAGGTTTGCATCATCTTCTAAGGCTTGTCATGTTTGTTTAGCCTCCATGGTGTGTTGGATTAGTATTTATATGAGGGGTTGAGTTGAGATTACAAATTTTGAAAGTGAAAAGATAATTTTGTTCTCATTTTATAAAAATAATAGAATTAAATTTAATATAATGACAATTTTTATGTAGTTTTGTAAAGGCAAATTTATCCATAAATCCCAAATAGTGGAATGTTGATTCATTTAGTTTTAAGAATTTCTTATGAACAAATTAATCATTTTTGTTTTGAAAAGTTGTGTTTATTTGATTAGGTGTTATAACACTCCCAAAATAATATAATAAGTACAACCCAAAACATTTATTAATAACTGCATACATCAGAGTAAATAATCCTTTCACTTCATGTAATCACTTATACAAAAGAGTTTAGTATAGTAAAATGCCCTATAGGCTTACACCTTTCAAAGTCTTGACTTGGTTACAACAAAATGAGATTAACTCGTACAATTAAAGTACTAGGCTATACAAAAAGTGAAACGAAACAAAGAAGCTCTTGCTTCCCAAAAATCCCTCAAATGCTATTGCCTTGGTGGAGGTATGCCATCATTACCTGAAAATATTTTTCCTAAATAGAGTGAGCCACATCCCAGTAGGAATAATCTAACACAATATATAAGGTTTAACAAAGGTATAAGTACAATATACATAAACAATGCCAGTGATAAAACAACCATATGTTTATATAGTCATAAGATACCAAATCCAATTCTTAATTCATTTCCATTCGAGTCATTTCATTACATGAGCCATTTCATCATGTCTTAATAACCTAAATGAGACTACAACTCATTAGTTCTATAATCACATCATCAACATATAAACACTTCAAAATGTCATTTTACGGATATTTCGTCCGCGGGATCGGCACCAATGTATAATTTCGGGACTTTTACACAGGACACTCCGGCCAACTTAATTACAATGGAGTCCATCCATTTTCTCCTCCCAAACAATTATTCATACATACGCAATGTATTTAAACACATAATCAAACAATGAAGTACATCCCCTTTCTCCTCCCAAACAATCATACATATGCTATGTATTTAAACATCATCATATTCAATGACAACTAACAAGATATTAGTCTCAATTTACTTAATCTTCATGCAATTTCTATAACAATCATGGCTATCCTCCATCGATAGTCCAACACAGTTATTTTTAAACAGATATACAATCTCAAGATAGATAGTTTATTCGAAAATTTCCAAAGGTATGAGATAATACATATCAAATCCCATCATTTATATCACTAATCATCAAATTTCACATTTCCATTGTTAATTCCAATTATTTATCCAAAATAACATTTTTATCCCATTAGGGCAAGTTTTCCCTTTTTTCCAAATATCAACCCATATACCAAAATCAACCATTTTAACATAATATGGTCTCATATTCAAACCCCAAACCCACTTATTCCACATTCCTCAAAAACCTCTCTTTTCATTTTATATCCCAAACCCTAGGTTTGTCCATAATACCCCCATGATCACCATTGTTACACAATATACAAATAACTAAGTTAAAAACCATAACAAAGTGTAGAAAATCCCTACATCAAAGAGAGAAGACGAGCCAAGCAAAAGTGAAACTCCAAGAGCACCGAAACCCACTTCTATTCGGATCAAAATGAAGATTTTGAAGCGCTCTACCTTTTTCTTAAAGGCACTAGGGTGAAGAGATTAACGGATCTAGATGAAATAGAAGAGAGAATGTGAGTTTTAGAGAGAGAAACTCAAGATTTAGGTTTTTAGAAAGTTTTAGAGAGAGAGAGAAATGAAAAAGTGAACAAAAATGTCATCTTTACAGACTATTATACACGCAATCTGCTCGAGCGTGGAAAGTGACGCTTGAGCGTCAGACACAAAGTTTCGCTCGATCGCGAAAAGTGGCGCTCAAGCGTGGGATACGCACTTCTAGAAGTTTTGTAGACAAAGGACCCTGCTCGAGCGTGAGACTGGACGCTTGAGCGTCCAATGCACTCTCCCAGTATTTGCAGATCTGTAAAAATACTGAGAGTTGACAAATCCCGCTCGAGCGCAAGAATAGCTGCTCGAGCGGAGGAGCAAAATTTGTGAAGCCTTCTCGAGCGCAAGAATGCCTGCTCGAGAGGAAGAGCCAAAATCTGGGCATCACAAGTTTGGAAAAACAAGCAACCAACTTTTTCAAATGCACAATTACAACCCAATAACCAAAATAGAGAGGGGACAAGGGAAACAAGATATGAATAACCATTCAAACCATACGGACCCGAGTCTGGAATACGACAAGAGTCGGGTCAAAACCGGGATCGCTATAGTTGCCACTTGAGTTTAAGTGAATGTCTTTTTGTAATTCATTTTTCTAATTTTTTGATTCATTTATTGGATGGGAATGGAAATATGAAGCGTGGAAGATTCTTTTTAGGAGGATTGGTGGCTGAAGTGTAGGTTGTCGGCAGTGAAAATTTACATTTCTGTTAGTGTGATTTTCTAGTATTACATTGGAGTGTTGTATTAGAATGCATTGATTGGAGTGTTACATTTGAAAAAAATACACTAAGGAGTTTTTTTTTAAAAATGTTACGTTGTTACATTTGAGAAAAGTACATTAAGAAATTTTTTTAGTGTGTTACATTTGGGAAAAGGCCACTAAAGAGGTTTTTAGTGTGTTATAGTGATTGTAGTGTTACGTTTGGAAAAAGTGTACTAATAACTTTTTTTTGGAATGGTTCATTGTTTTGTTTTCAAAAAATACATTAATGTTGTGTTTGGTGGGAGGATTTGATGAGGGATTTAGAAAGAGCAATGAAAAAGGTAGGTGAAATGTGAATAAAACATACCTATATTTTATTTAGTTTTACAAATCTTTTCCAAATCGCTTCCCAAGTCCCCAAACGAAACGCAACGTAAGGAGTTTTTCAGTGTGTTAAATTGAAGTGTTACGTTTTTTGAGTGTTATATTATTGTGTTATGTTTGAGAAAAATACACTAAAGAAGTTTTTTTGAAGTGTTACGTTCAGTAATTTTAACATTATGAGAAACCCATATTTGTCTCTCAACACATAGCACACACGCATTTATACTTAGTCCTATATGTAATTCACATCACCTTTGGGTTCATAAGGAAAAAATGAGGACTAAACAATTTATAAGATTACTATTTAGGATTTATTGGTGTTTTATCCATTTTATAAATTTAATTACGACTAACTAATATTTATTGTATTAATGTATAAATAAACATAATTTACCTTATATTTTTTGGGAAAATTGCAAAAAAAAAAAAAAATAGTAATAACACAAAATAATTGTTAAGTGATGGAAGTACAAAATTTTCTTGCACATGCATAAATTGCTTGTAGTTTCACCACTTTACAATTATTTTATATTGATACAATTTTTTTTTGCAATATTTACTTATTTTATTTTATTTTAAATTTCTATTAATTAATCCCACCGTATCCATAATCAAACGTTTAAGCCATGATTGGTTTACTTTTTAGAAATAATTTTTAATTTTTTTTATAAATCAAAAAATTTAATAAAAATAGATACAAAAAATAATAATAATAATTTTTCAATTTTTAAAAATTATTTATTCAGAATTATATGAAAATGATTAATATTTTTCATTTTTCCACTAAATTATGTTTTAAATTTTTATAAAATTTTTATTAAAAAAATTAAAACTAAACCAAACAAAATCTTAATATCCAAAATTAGAATTGAAACTTTTGCAATATAAATCATAGTAAAGGATAAATCATTGAAATTAGAAAAACTAGTTTTTTTTGAGTTTTTAATCTCGTTTTTTTTATTTTAATGTTTTTTGTAGTATTTTAATAATTTTTTTTAAATTTTAAATTCATTTAATTTGAATACACTTACAACGTATGAAATTTCTACAAAATATTTAAAAATTTTATTGAATACAAAAAAAAAAAGGATAAATGTTCAATACGTTTTCATATTTTATTATATTTAATGATTTTTAAAAAAAAATTTATATAAATTTTTTACTTTTTGATGTATTTAATTTAAATAAATTTTAAAAAATAATTAAATTTTTTTAAAAAGGTGAATTTATTAGGAAATTATTTTTCAAGTATTTATATATGAATTAGTTCATTACATATTCTTATATTCCAATAAATCTTATTATTTGGACATTTGATTTATTAAATCTTAATTATCATATTTAAAGTATTTTATGGACAATTTTATCCTTATAAATATTTTTTGAACGTTTAGTAACTTGGTGATGTGAACATTCATAAATTTTATTGCGTGAACATTCACATTAACGATGCAAATATTCATACCACGGAGCATTCACAATGTCAATATGAATATTATTATTAGGGTTATTTTAGTAAGTATGTATTGGCTATATAATTTGTAAAAACCAATCACAATTCAACACGTGGCATAAAGAGGGCAATTTGGGGAGTTAATACAAATTGCCAACCATAGTCAGACACGTGTCAGCCCATATTGATAATAATGTGTCTGCGTAGCACTGGAACGATCGAGGGATATAAGGTGATGTAGCCTAACAGTTACTCACGAAGTTCAAATTCAAAATCTGGAAGGAAGCTTAACTGCAAATGTGGCGTAATGGGACTGATTGTGAGAAAGCATGTTTAGCAATCATGGAAGGACATTTCGACGGTTAGAAGCCCACTTCGACCGTTGTCATTGAGAAGTATAAATAGTAGAGAAGACCCTAGAATGAAGGACCTAGACTCAGATAAAAAAATCAATTTTATTTACTTTGTTTTCCCTTCCAGTTTTTACAGTTCTTTACATTTTTGTACTTCAAATTCCTATACTGCACTTCATTTATAGGAGTAGTTTCAAATAGCTTGTTGTTGTAAACCTTTACGAGGTTGGGTCAGATCAATGTAAGTTTTTCATTTTACTTAATGAAATTATGAAATTATTCTTCACTTAGTTGTTATTTACTAAATTCTCCTAAAAAAACTACCAGTAAAAGTCCTCTTTACTGAGGCCAAAAGAACTAAAACACAATCGTCTGATAATTGGTTGGCAATTAATCTTCTGTAAGGATTGATTGATCCTTGCTGACACGCTTAAAATTACAATATTAACCTTTGAAAGCCAAAAAAGCCAACATATATTTTTGGCACGCCCAGTGGGACTAATTGAAATGGCTAGACGTAGAAGACAAGGAGAAAATGAACGCCTGGAAAAAGGTGTGGAAGGAGAGGTAGAGGTACTTGATCCAGAGGATAATGTGATAACACATCCTATGGAAGCACTTATCTCATCAGAACCTATGGTCGAACAGATCAGTAATTCAGAACATGCACCACATGTTCAAAATATTGGATGAGGCCATGGAACTGGACCATCCACTATTCCATCTACTTAGTTAATGAATCCATGGGAAGCCCTGGTAGATTCCGTGGGACAGCAGTTAATGAACATAATGGAAAGATGGGTAATATCCTTTATGGATCGGATGAATTCCCATCAACCAACTAACACAAGGCATATGGAGGAAAATTCAAATGTTCCTCAGCAAAGAGTGGCTAGAGATAAACAACTTATGCAAAGTAATGGACATACTAATGGTCAGACTAGTAATCAAATTATGAAAGACCATCAACCATACCTCAGTCTTGGTATGAACCTCTTTCGAGGCCTATGGTAAATCAAAATACCTCATTACCTAACAGTGAAGTCATACAAATTGGTGGATCTGGGCCAACACAAGAAAATGGCATGAGAATGTTTCCAAATCCCATGTTCGAAGCCATACCTAGCACAAGGAGGTTCACTAATCCCTTATTTGAATTCACACTCGGGGGGTTGGAAGGGTTTTCTGCAGCTGGAAGAGAAACAACACATGTTCCTCCTATTACAGTACCTTTTGCAGGTCCTTTCGCTGGACAGGCTTAGAGAGGTCAACCATACCCTCAACAGCAGCCAGTATCACAGGGATAGCCAGTCCCAAATATACCTCCCTATGGACTAAGAAAACCTCAGGCATAAGATTTTTCACCAAATCCTGTGTTTGTTCCTGCAGTGATAGTCCAACAAGCACAAAATATGATTTTTAGGGACCAAAATGCTGATATTGTCAGAGAAATGTATGGACCTATGGTGTGATATCCTTGTTCCGTAGAATGCTAATTGGTCCTTAATTTGAGTATGATTATGTGTTTTGATATGATTTTGTGAGCCATTATGTAAAAATATGTGGTTTTGAATTCCTATTTGTTCACTGTAAAAATATCTGTTTGATTATCTGCTTTGGAAATTAAATTGGAGGTCTTATCGGCCACAAAATCCGAAATTGATTGCGCCATTGTGATTAGCGTAATTTTTAGAGCCTACGGTGAAATTTAATTGGAAATTGATTCGGATTAGATTAAATCGATAAAATTAATGAATTAAGTGCCCAATTGTTTAATATTAAAATAATGGCTTAGTGGAGCCATATCAGGGCCATACACACCCTCATTTGTTTCCTTTGACTTCAAAAATCTGAGTTTGCAATTGTGAGATGGAGAGGGCCGGCCATAGTGAGTAAAAATTGAAGTTTGATCATTTAAGCTTGGTGATCTTGAAGGCACACTAAAGAATCAACCATAGATTGTGGAGATTAAAGCTCCTTGGTGAGTAATCTTGTAAATTTAGAGTTGATTGATTATCAAGAACATGAATGTAATTGAGAATGATGAAATTGAATTGGTTTTGTTGAACTGAGGCTTGATATGTGCATGTATGTAAAGAACACCTATGGAATCACAAAATCTAGCATGTGAATTGCAAATTTTGAAAGATTAGAAGTGTAATCCCACATGCAAGCATGTTTTTGTTGAGTTTCATGGGCAGGTGCACTAGTTGCATCATTAGAAGTGGAAATGGAAGTCAAATTGGGCATGCATGTTGTTTATTTAAAATGGGAACCTTGAATGCATGAGTTAGAGTTAATTTTGGGGCATGCATATGGTTAATTTGTGAAATTGGGTTTCCTAATGTTGTAATCTTGCATTAGTATCATGTTAGCATGTGTATATGTGGGATTTGTGTCATAGCATGCAAGAAAAATTGATTGAATGTCGAAAATGAACTCAGGGGACCATTCTGGAAAACCCAGAATTTATGGTGTCCGCTCGAGCAGGGGAACCGCCGCTCGAGTGGGGAATTCATGCTCCCAGCATATTTTGCAGACATGGTGCCCGCTCGAGCGGGGAAGTTGACGCTCGAGCGGGGAGCTATGTAGACAGGCATTCCGCTCGAGCGGTAGAGTTTACGCTCGAGCGTGAATTTGATATAACCAGTACTTTTGCAGGCCACTTGGGCTCGCTTGAGCGGGGAAGTCCACGCTCGAGCGGGGACCCTATTTTCTGGAATTTTAAAAATGCATTTTGTGTTCTGTTTTCTGTTCCCTTTCACTTGTGAACACTCTTAGGCATACATTGAGCACTGTAATTGAGTTAAAAAGATAAGAATGAAGCCTAAAGATGAATATGTGAATTAAAGAACAGATTGAATTATTTGTGACCCTTTTGTATTCATGGAATGTGTAGGGTCAAGCTCCAGGGCAAATCCACCAGCCGATCACTGTGAGTAGTATATTTTGAAGCTTGTCAATTGTCCAATTGCTTATTTCCTTATAAGTTTGCTAGTTTGAATTATGGACAACCGATTGACATGAGTAATTGGGCCAAAGGCCGATTGATAAATGATTGGGCTAAAGGCCGATTGATACAAATGATTGGGCCGAAGGCCGATTGATATAAATGATTGGGCCAAAGGCCGATTGACAAATGATTGGGCCGAAGGCCGATTGATATAAATGATTGTGCCGAAGGCCGATTGATATGAATGATTGGGCCAAAGGCCGATTGATAAATGATTGGGCCAAAGGCCGATTGACAAATGATTGGGCCGAAGGCCGATTGACATAAATGATTGGGCCGAAGGCTGATTGATATAAATGATTGGGCCGAAGGCCGATTAATAAATGATTGGGCCGAAGGCCGATTGACATGAATGAATGGGCCAGAGGCTGTTTTGACACGAATGAAAGTTTGAAAGGCCTAAAGGCCAGTTTGATACGAAAGTATGAATGGGCCAGAGGCCAGTTTGATAAGAATGATAAGTCTAAAATGAATGATAGTTTGACACGAATGGAAGACAAGTGGGCCAAGGGCCAGTATGTTTGGAACCATAGTCACTTGACTTAAATTGTGTGTGTATATGATAAATGGAAATATGAAATGGGCCCAAGGCCGTTTGAAGCATGTTGTCTTACATATTGTTTGTGTATCTTCTTTATCTGATATTATTTACTGGACTTTCGCTCACGCTCATTCATGTGTTTGTAGGTGAGCCAAAAGAGGTCCAGACCCAGCCTCAGTGAAGTCAGTTCGGAACAACTAAGGTTTCGAGGAGTCTGCCCATGCGTCTCACGCATGAGACACGTCTTCGCCTTTTCGTTATGTATTTATATTTTGTCAGGTTGGCGAAATCTTTGAATGTGTCTGTATATAGTTTTATTTTGGCTGACTTAGATTGAGTGATCCTGGTTGTACATAATTTTTATGTTATTGCATTTTCGGATGTGAGTTATTAATATATGTATGTAATGATGTGCATATAAGCATGGCTCTATGGACAAAGTTTCAAATTGCTTCCGTTTGGCCCCCATTAACTCTATTAAAATACATTTGGTTTGGTTGAGGCCGTAGGTAATCTCATGATTACTGGCCGGTTATGCCCTTAACCCACGGGAGCGGGTTCGGGTCATGACAAAGTGGTATCAGAGCACGAGTTAATAACTCACACACTTGTCCAAAAGAGCAATAAGCGTCTAGAAAAGATCTAGGATGCATTCATGTGATAAATATGAATCTGAAGGCATCAAGAATATGCTCAAGTGTTTCGATATGAACAGTTATGTGCTATAAATTCGTGAATTGCTTGCATCGTAAACCAATTGAATATGTATGCTTCCAGGTATATGCATACTTGTGAATCTTTTTTTTTTTTATATATAAAGTGTAATGCAAGTTTAATCAGATGGTGAGTAATAACTCTGTAAGGTTATGTTTAGCTTTAAACATCTTCTGATGATATGAATGAATGATTGCCCAAAATTCTCTTTGAACGTAATTGTGGTATTCTTAGCAGAGGCCCTCGCCTAGGGGATATAATACTGTGGCTTATGGTCATGAGGCCCTAGCCTGGGGGAAATAATACCGTGGTATAGGCCCTCGCTCAGGGGAAACAATACCGTGGCCTATGTATGTGATATGCTACCTGGTATTGGAGGTTCCATTATGGAACTTGATATGCTTGACCAACATGATATGTTACGCTAAAGGAAGTACCACACATGATTTGAATTTGGGATATAAATTGTTACGCTAATGTGTGCAACAAGTTTGTTTTGTTATAATGCACATACATGAAAAATTGTCTATGTGCATTCGATTCTGCAAATGGGTGTTTATATGAATATGATTTGGGTTTATAATGATTTAGTAAGTGCTTAGCATGTGATATCTGATAAGTATGCAATCATCTAACACGCATGCAATTAATTGTGTCTTGACGATACATTAAACGAGAATATAACAATGTGCGAATGTACCCATGGGTATCTGTGTTTGTTTTGTATTGAGCATTCCAGTTATTGGCAAGGTTTAATAAGAGTTTGTGTGGAGTGTGGATAAAGTAAGGGCATACGAGTTGGCAGACTCTTCCATAGCCCGGTTTGATAAACTAGAAAGAATAGTACAAGAAATGGCAGAAATCTTATGACAACAACGTCAGTTGCCGCTACGGCGAGAACCTTTGCCATCACCAGTGTAAGGAACATTGAGGAGTTTGTTATCGGATTTCTGGGGTTTGTTATAGGTGTGGTGAAACGGTGAGGAACAGTCCCCGGACTGAACAAAATGTGAATAAATCTTCTGCTTCAGCTAGATTCGTACAAATGGTAGGAATTGTGAGTCAGGATAGAGTAATCACACTCATCTCAGAAAGCGTTCAAAATACTGTGACCGTTATCCCAGGTATCTGTACTGTTATAAACGATTGCTTATGTGTTGATTGATTCTGAATTAGTATATGTGTACATCTTTTATTGGGATATTATTTGATTCGGATCGGCATACTCTTTCATATTTGCTGCCTGTATATTTGGATTGGTCAGACCCACAAGATTGAGATTGTGTTTATTGAACATATATGCTCCATTTGGGAAATTTGTGAAATACGTATTGGGATATTGCTTAACTCTGTACATGCACATGTACATCTGAACCTATACTCAGGGTGATCTGTTATATTACTGTCTTTAATGACTAAGCCACTAGAATTATTACTCTATAATGGTGAGACCATGCATTTGAATTGGTAGAAAATTGACTAGATTATGTGACTATACTGGGCTCGACTCATAAACCTACACTTTGTGACTAATTTGGAACCTCTGAGTAACAGACCTTATCTTATGTACAATCGAGGAACTTTGTTTAATGTGTTACTATGCACTGTGTGCCTGTATATAAGACTTGTTTGGGAATTGCCGTATTGATTATGGTACATACCTCCTGATCTGAATAATTGCGTGCTTATGCAACTACCCCCGAATTTATGTGGTCAATGCCATATTGTATATGACTGGAAATACTTTCATATGAACAGTTGTAATGAATGGCTCTAATTTGACTTTGAGAACTGATAAACTTAGGATAGTTGTGAAACTACCAACCATGTGCCTAAACAAACGAAGTGAGCCTTACAAAACCGAATGTACCCCATTTGAGAAAACTTTTATCTGATTCGGTCTGATAGAACCTTTGTTCGATTTGGCCTGATAGAGCCCTTATTGGATATAATTCGATAGGGCCTTTGTTTGGTTTAATCTAACAAGACCCTTTCTTGGATTGATCGATAAGACCCCCTATCTAATTTGATTATGTTAAAGGGGATTAAGAATTGTTCATGAATAATAGACAGATTATTCTTGGCAGAAAAATTGATAAACCCAAAACTTGAATCCGTTTGGAATACTTGACTTATTTAAAAGACCTCTTGTGGGCTATCAACAGATTGATCTAACCATGAACACCATTGAGAACCGACCTCCAACTATTGAGACATATGTGTTATAAAGGAATAGAATTGTACAAATCCCATGATTGGGTGGTGTGTTGTCATATTGTTGCTTGTTTGACGCTATGAAAACCGATGACAACAGATTGACTTGATTGTAAACCGTACTGAATATTTATCCTCCGTTAATCAGAATTTGTTTCATGTGTTTGCTTCAGTGTTATCGGATTTCGGGAAATCAGGTTATCTTCTGTTTGTTTGATGACATTCTTGGGACGTCCTTTCGTGCTAGGGGACGCTAAGCCTATGTAGCACTTTTGTTGAGATACCTCTTTTGCCATCGATGGTCTCGTACGGGTAGGTTTGTCGAATCGATCTCAGGTCGGCCACCGACGGTCGTGAATGGGTGTGCTTTGATTCTGAGACGATTATTCCTTTGTTTTGTCCAGAATGTCATCCTTTGGTATTATGTAGATGTTTTAACATCCAAGAAGCTTTGAAAAACCCTGATTATCCGAAAGTGTGTGAACTCAGTACACCTTGCGTAACTAACTGCTCAGTGCCGTTATATTCTGTAATTGGGGCTCCGAAGATATGTAAATTGTGTTTAACATGTGATTGACTATTTTGATATGATCTTTGGCGTTATGGGGATTAATGTATGAATTGCCTTATGCGTTTGACGATTATCTGATAATGTGGAAAGACTCGATGGAACAGGGGATTGAATATTGGACTGAATTGTAAACCGTAAACTGTTGAAGGAATTGAGAACACGTGTATTGTGTTAGAAATTGATTGTTTCGATATTATCTTTGTTGACTCAGGAATCAGTATCCGGATCCACTTTAAATTCCTGAAGACTTTTGATTGACCTTGAATAACTGTGAGGAGTCACTGAACTAAATACTGAATCGGACTGTGGATTACGGAGGTATTGGAGAACGAAACGAACTTTTGTGACAAGGGAATAGACCAAACTCCTACAGTAAAGTTAGCTGACACCTGAAATAAATATGTTGGTGAGTTTGTGGCTGAATATTTTTTTGGTGCCGACGGATCAAAGTCGAGTATCGGATAGTGGCAGAACCACTTCAGCCTCTCTCTATTTCGAAAGGAGAATATGGATATGTGACTACGAACTTCATTGTGGGGCTACCTTGAGCACCCAAGGTATAAGTCCCGTTTGGGTTATTGTATGTAAAATTGTCGTATGATGCTTGTAGACTAGCCGCTGTTTACATTAATAAGGTTGCTTGTTTGTATGGGGTTCTAGTGTCTATTGTTTAGACAGAAATCCGGAAATGTGTTTGAATTCTGACAAGCCTTCAAGAGGCAATGGGAACTGAATTGTGATTCAGCGCTATTTTCCATCCGCAAATTGATATACAATCAGAAAGAACTTTTTAGATTTCAGGAGAAATGCTCCAAATGTATGCTTTAGATTTTTGAGGAATTGGAAAAATCTATCCATCGTTGATAGACTTTGCTTACAATAACAGTTCACACTCTAGTTTCAGTTTGGCACCATACAAGCCTTGTATGGAGGAAAGGCGGGTCTCTGACTTTGAGAACAGAATGTTGCTTGATTTTGAGACTAAGTGAATGGCTATCGAAAAGGATTGGAACCGTCGAATGAAAAGTGTTCTGAATTGTGTTCGACTAAAGATAAATTAAGTTTGGAGGACCAAACTTCCTAAAGGAGGGAAGACTGAGATATCCCTGTTCCGTAGAATGCTAATTGGTCCTTAATTTGAGTATGATTATGTGTTTTGATATGATTTTGTGAGCCATTATGTGAAAATATGTGGTTTTGAATTCCTATCTGTTCACTGTAAAAATATCTGTTTGATTATCTGCTTTGGAAATTAAATTGGAGGCCTTATCGGCCACAAAATCCAAAATTGATTGCGCCATTGTGATAAGCGTAATTTTTAGAGCCTACAGTGAAATTTAATTGGAAATTGATTCGGATTAGATTAAATCAATAAAATTAATGAATTAAGTGCCCAATTGTTTAACATTAAAATAATGCCTTAGTGGAGCCATATCAGGGCCATACACACCCTCATTTGTTTCCTTTGACTTCAAAAATTTGAGTTTGCAATTGTGAGATGGAGAGGGCCGGCCATAGTGAGAGAAGGAGCTCAAAAATTGAAGTTTGATCATTTAAGCTTGGTGATCTTGAAGGCACACTAAAGAATCAACCATAGATTGTGGAGATTAAAGCTCCTTGGTGAGTAATCTTGTAAATTTAGAGTTGATTGATTATCAAGAACATGAATGTAATTGAGAATGATGAAATTGAATTGGTTTTGTTGAACTGAGGCTTGATATGTGCATGCATGTAAAGAACACCTATGGAATCACAAAATCTAGCATGTGAATTGCAAATTTTGAAAGATTAGAAGTGTAATCCCACATGCAAGCATGTTTTTGTTGAGTTTCATGGGCAGGTGCACTAGTTGCATCATTAGAAGTGGAAATGGAAGTCAAATTGGGCATGCATGTTGTTTATTTAAAATGGGAACCTTGAATGCATGAGTTGGAGTTAATTTTGGGACATGCATGTGGTTAATTTGTGAAATTGGGTTTCCTAATGTTGTAATCTTGCATTAGTATCATGTTAGCATGTGTATATGTGGGATTTGTGTCATAGCATGCAAGAAAATTTGATTGAATGTCGAAAATGAACTCAGGGGACCATTCTGGAAAACCTAGAATTTATGATGTCTGCTCGAACAGGGGAACCGCCGCTCGAGCGGGGAATTCATTCTCCCAGCATATTTTACAGACATGGTGCCCGCTCGAGCGAGGAGCTATGTAGACAGGCATTCCGCTCGAGCGGCAGAGTTCACGCTCGAGCGTGAATTTGATATAACCAGTACTTTTGCAGGCCTCTTGGGTTCGCTCGAGCGAGGAAGTCCACGCTCGAGCGGGGACCCTATTTTTTGGAATTTTGAAAATGCATTATGTGTTCTGTTTTCTGTTCCCTTTCACTTGTGAACACTCTTAGGAATACATTGAGCATTGTAATTGAGTTAAAAAGATAAGAATGAAGCCTAAAGATTAATATGTGAATTAAAGAACGGATTGAATTATTTGTGACCCTTTTGTATTCATGGAATGTGTAGGGTCAAGCTCCAGGGCAAATCCACCAGCCGATCACTATGAGTAGTATCGATATTTTGAAGCTTGTCAATTGTCCAATTGCTTATTTCCTTATAAGTTTTCTAGTTTGAATTATGGATAACCGATTGACATGAGTAATTGGGCCAAAGGCCGATTGATAAATGATTGGGCTAAAGGCCGATTGATACAAATGATTGGGCCGAAGGCCGATTGATATAAATGATTGGGCCAAAGGCCGATTGACAAATGATTGGGCCGAAGGCCGATTGATATAAATGATTGGGCCGAAGGCTGATTGACATGAATGATTGGGCCAAAGGCCGATTGACAAATGATTGGGCCGAAGGCCGATTGACATGAATGATTGGGCCGAAGGCCGATTGATATAAATGATTGGGCCGAAGGCCGATTAATAAATGATTGGGCCGAAGGCCGATTGACATGAATGAATGGGCCAGAGGCTGTTTTGACACGAATGAAAGTTTGAAAGGCCTAAAGGCCAGTTTGATACGAAAGTATGAATGGGCCAGAGGCTAGTTTGATAAGAATGATAAGTCTAAAATGAATGATAGTTTGACACGAATGGAAGACAAGTGGGCCAAGGGCCAGTATGTTTGGAACCATAGTCACTTGACTTAAATTGTGTGTGTATATGATAAATGGAAATATGAAATGGGCCCAAGGCCGTTTGAAGCATGTTGTTTACATATTGTTTGCGTATCTTCTTTATCTGAAATTATTCACTGGGCTTTCGCTTACGCTCATTCATGTGTTTCTAGGTGAGGTAAGAGAGGTTCAAACCCAGCCTCAGTGAAGTCAGTTCGGAACAACTAAGATTTTGAGGAGTCAGCCCTTGCGTCTCACGCACGAGACATGTCTTTGCCTTTTCGTTATGTATTTATATTTTGTCAGGTTGGCGAAGTCTTTGAATGTGTCTGTATATAGTTTTGTTTTGGCTGACTTAGATTGAGTGATCCTAGTTGTACAGAATTTTTATGTTATTGCATTTTCAGATGTGAGTTATTAACATATGTATGTAATGATGTGCATATAAGCACGGCTCTATGGACAAAGTTTCAAATTGCTTCCGTTTGGCCCCCATGAACTCTGTTAAAATACGTTTGGTTTGGTTGAGGCCGTAGGTAATCTCATAATTACTGGCCGGTTATGCCCTTAACCCATGGGGGCGTGTTCGGGTCATGACATATGGCTCGGGGGGTTCAAACTCCTGTGTGTAGGAAGCCATACCCAGAATGGGTGGATAGGGTGCATGAATACCCAAGGGGGTTTAGACTATCAGACTTTGCTATTTTTTATAGGAATGGAAACTAGTCAATAGTGGAACACATTGCTAGGTTCGCTGCCCAATGTGGGGAATTTACCAATAATGATTACATGAAGTTAAGACTTTTTTTCCAAATTCTCTGATTGGGGCAGCTTTTGTATGGTATATTAACCTTACACCTGGCTCTATCAAAACTTGGCAGCAAATGGAGGAGGCATTTCATGCCCAATTCTTCCAAACGAAGTCAGAAGTTTTCATGGCAAACTGGGCAAGGTTGAGTCAAAGGCCCGATGAGAAGGCTATTCAATTTATTGCCAGATTCAAAAGAGCACGAAACAAGTGTAGGGTCATTCTACCAGAGTCTGAATTTGTGAGATTGGCTCAAAATGGTTTAGAGTTTAGGCTTCGAAAGAAGTTCGACTCAACTGAGTTTTGAGACTTAGTCGAATTAACTTATAAGGTGTCTAGTTATGAATCATTACTTGAGGAAGAATAAGATCGAAGTAATGCATCACATAAGACTTATTATAGAGACCCTAATTACGAGATTGATGAGGCAGAGATCGTAGGGAAAGAGCCTATGACTTGTGAGGCTTTAATTCATAAGGATACTACAATAGACCAGTAGTTTAAAAAGTAAGACCTTCATAGGAAATACTCTTTCGATTTAACAAAGGCAGGTGACATTTTTGATCATTTGCTTGCAGTAAATTTCCTAAAGTTACCAAAGGGGGTTAAAATTCCTTCTCCAGAAGAACTGAAAGGGAAAATGTATTGTAAATGGTACAATTCTTGGTCTCACTAAACTAAAAACTGTATTATTTTTCGGGATAGGATCCAAGAACAGATTCGAAAGGGAAGTTTAAAGTTCCCAGCCAGAGCAGAGAAAGCTATGGGGATTGACACTAACCTATTCCCAGAGATTGGGGAAGTTACAGCCAATGTTGGTGTGCCTGACTTCCAAAACCTATCCTTGAAGGAATTGGAGGAGGTTAATGTGCAGTTGCATATTGTTAGTCAAATTGCTTCCAAGAAAGCTATCAGAAGTTCACTAGCGGATGGATAGAGCTTTGCGGACCAAAAGGAGGACTCTAGTGAGGAGGCGCTGGATGATGACTCTTTAGAGGCAGCTGTCATGCAAAGGATGTGTCCCAGATGCAGGTTAAGTTACAAATGGTTAAAAGATCTCCCAATTGATGGAAAACAGTATTACAAAGATGTGTAAAGACACCCTAAACCAACCAGTACTTACAACAAGAGGCCATACCCAATTGGTCCTAGACAGCAGCCATTCTTGGTTGGACCACCAGCCGCTATAGTGCACTGCAAGGGTAAGAGACCTCTCCAGGAATTCAGACCACCCAACGACTACAGGATGGAGGGCAAACATCCTGAGAGGAGGCTTGAAGTGGGCTCGATTTATGAAATTAGAGCCAGAGATTGGCCTCTTAGATCAGCCTCAAACAAGATGGAAGGTAACTACCCTGACAGAAGGCCTAAATTAGGCTCAAAACAGGGGAACAAGGCCAAGCAGTGGCCTCTACAGGCAGCTTCGAAGCTGGCTTCGAAGGCAGAAAGAGCTAATTCAACAACTGAACTAGTGAGTTCATGGGTACCTGGAGTTCCAGATTGGTTTGTCATGCAGAACAAGCCTAAGGAAATGCCTACCCAGAGAAGTGCTGTTAGAGACCAGGGTAGAATGGTTAAACCTCCCTTGGTGGCTCCAAATAATTGGGTGTTACTAAAGCACCCAAAAACAAAGGAACCAAATATGGTACCAGTAATTTCTAGGTCTCAAAGGAGGAAAATCCAGCGAAGGTACACTCAGTACCAAAAGGATCTGAAGGAAAGTGGAGAGAGTTCTTTATTGGCCCAGCCAAAAGGTCAGACAAAGGAAAGAGAAAGTCCAAAATTGGATCATAGTCCAAAATTGACTTCTCAAAACAAAAGAAGTTTAAAGAAAGAGCAGTTGGCTAAAGTTCACTCTAAACTAAAAGCCACGGAAAGATCCAGCTTAGTAGGTCTTGAAAAGGCCTTGATGGAAAGCGACAGTGAGACAGAAAGAGATGTTGACCTAGGCCAAAGGAAAGAAATGGTTGAGGAGGAGATGTTTGAAGCCTTCATGGCTGAACAGACATTTTTGGTCGAAAAACTAGCAGGAACAGACCATTCGAAGGAAGTCACTAGTACTGAAGTACTAGAATGCAGCATGGAAGATGCTTCTGAAATAACTGAACAAGTTAGCTTGGAAAAGAAGCAAGTGTAGCTAGTAGTTCAGTTTGGCTCGTTTCCTCCAATGTCAGTGAATATGGTGCACATACTACCACAAGAGTTCCAGGTTGAAGATAGAAACCAAGAAGGCTAGGAGATTGACCCTATTCCAGTTTCTAGCGAAGATTCACAGGTTAGCATGGTTCAAGATGAATTTGAAGTGGCCACACCGATGGAAACTGAGGACGAGAGTAAGGAAGTGAGTATTAATCTCTCATATCCTTTTGAGTATCCTACAACATCCATGACATAACATGTCAAGCCCTTGTATATCAAGGATTTTTTCGATGGGATATAGATGAATAGGGTATTGGTGGATAATGGGGCAGCAGTGAACCTGCTTCCGAAATCCTCTTTGAAGAAACTGGAAAGAGAAACCCCAGATTAATCCCAACTAGCACAACCATTGCTGGTTTTGTTGGGGATAAGTAGATGGCTCAGGGTATTTTGTCCATTAACCTGAGTGTGGGAACTAGTGATTGCATGACGACATTCTTTGTTATTGATAGTAATGCTAAGTACAATGCTTTACTTGGCAGGGATTGGATTCACACCAACAAATATGTGCCTTCCTCTCTACATCAGAAGATAATGATGGCCTTGTGCAATAGAGAGACAGAGGAGATCAATGCAGACCCTCAACCCTTTGTTGCTTATGCTGACTTTGCAGAAGCTAAGTTATATACTGAATGAGTGACATAACTCAGTATATTGAGAAAACTTGATGGTTTAGCCGAAGTGACGACTGATGAGGAAGTAGCACACATGAAGCACTTGGTACAGGAGAGTGCTGATGAAGAATTCGTCATTAAAGATGATAATGATGCCTGGTTGTAGGTAAGACGATGAAACCCAAGAAGCCAGACCCTTGGCTTTAGTTAAGTTTTCAACATTGGACTTAAAATCAATAGTCCAAAAAGTTCAGGAACAAGAGAAAAAAGCCATGGTAGTTGGCTGTAAACAGGAACAACAACAGGTCAGGCCTTTGACTTTTGATAAATATTGTGCATTGGACATCGAAACAAAAGTCTAGGAAATACAGGAAGAAGAAGCCTTATAGGCAGACTTTGTCTATGAGGAAGAAGGCAAAGATGTTGAATCAGAGAAAGTGAGAGCAGAACAAAGCAAAGAAATTGCTTCGAGGGAAGAAAAAATCAAAAGAGAAGCATTAGTGAGTTTTCAAATACAAGACCCCTTAGAAGAAGTTAATTTAGGGAAAGGTTCTGCACAGCAACCCACTTACATCAGTGCTTGGTTGAGTGCTCTTGATAGGGACCAGTTATTGATGGTCTTAAAGAGATATAAAGATTGTTTTGCATGGTCCTATAATGAACTGCCAGGATTGGATAGGTCATTAGTGGAACATAGACTCCCTATGAAGCCTAATTTCAAGACATACAAGCAGAAGCCAAGAATGATGAATCCTGAAGTGATTCAGAAGGTCAAGGAGGAAATTCTTAGGCTTCTTAAGGCAGGCTTTATTAGAACAGCTAGATATGTTGAATGGCTATCCAATATTGTACCTGTGGTTAAAAAGAACGGTAAAATAAGGGTATGCATCGATTTTAGAAACCTGAATCTAGCAACTCCAAATGATGAGTACCGCATGCCCATAGTAGACTTATTGGTGGATAGTTCAGTAGGGCACAAGATTTTATCTGTGATGGATGGGCATTCTGGTCACAACCAAATCTGCATTGCAGAGGAGGATGTCCATAAGACAACATTCAGATGTCCTAGGAACATTGGCACCTTCGAATGAGTTAAAATGCCATTTGGCCTAAAGAATGCTGGGGCTACATATCAAAGGGCAATGAACACGATCTTTCATGATCTCATTGGAGGGTATTTAGAGTATTACATTGATGAAATTGTAGTAAAATCTCAATCCATGGAGGAACATTTGATTCACTTGGAAGCAGCTTTCGAAAGAATGAGAAAGTTCAAGTTGAAGCTCAATCCTCTCAAATGTGCTTTTGGTGTATCAGCTGGAAACTTCTTAGGCTATGTAGTACACAAGAAGGGAATACAAATTGATCAAAACAAAGCCAAAGCCATCATTGAGGCCAAGCCTTCATCAAGTAAGAAAGAAGTACAAAAGTTCTTTGGACAGGTTAATTTTCTTCGAAGATTTATTTCTAACACTGCAGGAAAAACTAAAGTATTTTCTTCCTTATTAAGGTTGAAAGATGAAGAGGAGTTTGTGTGGACAGCAAAGCATCAAACTGCTTTCGAAGGAATTAAAGCCTACTTGGCCAAGCCTCCAGTGCTAATGCCACCAAAGAGTGATAAGCCCTTGAAGTTGTACATTGCTGCAGCAGAAGATTCATTGGGAGTTTTCTTAGCTCAGGACAATGAAGAAGGCAAGGAGCAAGCAGTTTATTACCTTAGTAGGTTTTTAAATTCTTGTGAATGTAAATATTCAGCTGTAGAAAAGCTGTGCCTTGCATTGCATTTTGTTGTAATGAAATTAAGATACTATCTTTTTTCTATAGTTGTCATGGTAATTGTAACCACAAATTTGGTTAAGTATATGTTATCTAGACCTATGTTGAGAGGAAGAATTGGCAAATGGATTCTAGCCTTATCAGAATTTCATTTAGAATATGTCCCCCAAAAGGCAGTACAAGGACAAGTTTTAGCTAATTTCTTGGCAGATCATCCATGTTAGACAGAAAGCCAAGAGATAATGGATCTTGGTTTAGTTAATATTGAGCCATGGCAAATGTGGTTTGATGGATCAAAAGCCAATGGTCTAACTGGAATTGGTGTGGTGATTAAGTCACCACTGGGGGTAGAAACCACACATGGTTTCAGAGTTGATGAAATTACTTGTTCCAATAATCAAGCTGAATATGAAGCTTTAATAATGGAACTGGAAATGCTTATTGGATTACAAGCTCACACGGTTGATATATTTGGAGAATCTCAATTGGTGGTCAACCAAGTGAAAGGAATTTTCAAATGTCAAAGTGCAAGCATGTTTTCATACTATGTTGTTGCATTACATTTGCTTTCTCAATTTCAGATAGCAATCGGGACTTATATCCCAAGATTCATGAATAACAAAGCCAATGATGTAGCTCAGAAAGCTTCGAATTTTAGGAGAAGGAATGACACTCAAATGAACATAAGTCAAGCAACATATTAAAAATTAATACCGCCTTTAACTAAAAGGAATGTGGTGTTAGAAGTCAATCATAATGACTTACAAGATCAAGATTGGAGGCATCCAATAAGGTAATACCTAACTGGCCCATCTTCGAAAGCCAACAGAAAGATCAAATTACAATCTATGCAATACATAGTGTATGGTAATGCTCTTTACAAAAGGGGAGCAGATGGGTTGTTATTGGAATGTCTAGGGCCAAATGAGGTATTGACAGCCATGGCTAAAGTTAATGAAGGCATCTATGGTGCTCATCAGCCTGGTGTGAAGATGAGATGGCTGCTTCGAAGGCATTCCTATTATTGGCCCACCATCCTTAAAGATTGTATAGAATATGCTAGAAGTTGTCAGGCATGCCAAAAGCATGGCATGATAAGACATGTACCAATAACTGATTTACATGCAGTTGTGAAGCCCTGGCCACTTAGAGGTTGGGCTATGGATATGATAGGGAAAATACATTCACCCTCTTTGAAGCACCATTGTTTCATCATAGTGGCCATAGACTACTTCACTAAGTGGGTCGAAGCTAAACCATATAAGGCTGTAGACCAAACTGAAGTTATTGGGTTTATTAAAGATTTGATTCATAGGTTTGGCATCCCACAGACCATAACAGTGGATAATGGGACTGTATTTGATGGAAAGATGGTAAAGTCTTTCATGGCAAAGTTTGGAATTAGTCTTGTTAATTCCACCCCTTATTATGTACAAGCAAATGGTTAGGCAGAATCATCCAATAAGTCTTTGAAAAAAGGAATATAGAGAGTTGTGGAAGACAATCCTATGGATTGGCATAACTTGTTGTTGGATGTATTGTGGGCTTACAGGACTTCTCCAAGATCAAGTACAGGAGTTACTCCTTATGCCTTAGTATACGGGCATGATGCAGTGTTTACCTGTATAAATTAACATTAAGTCCTTGAGGGTGAGATGTCAGGATCAATTAGTTCCTGAGTAGTACCATCAGAGCATGTTCTTGGAATTAGAAAATGTGGATGAAGCTAGAATTTTGGCATTAAATAGCATTCTTTTTCAAAAGAAGAAAGCAGCCAAAAACTATAATAAGAAAGTTAAACACATTAGCTTTGATGAAGGTGATTTGGTATGGAAGACAATACTTCTAATAGGAATTAAAAGCCATAAGTTTGGCAAATGGTCACCTAATTGGGAAGGACCATATCAAGTTCGTAGAATCTTACCTTGGGGAGCATATCATTTGAGAAATTTAAATGAGTATGTACACCCTAAGAAAATTAATGGTAGGTATTTGAAACCTTATTATCCAATTGTATGGGAAACATAAGGAGTATAGAAAATGCTAAGCAAAAGAAGCAAGAAAACACTCAAATAGTAAATAAAGATTAATTAAGTATATGCAGCCATAGATTGGCCCAAAAGTCAGTATAATGTTTAGTTGTTCCCTCACTATTGATTCTCTACTCTTAAGGGATGGGAACAACTAAATGGCTGTAGTCATCTCCTGCCTTCGATCAGCCAGCCCTTAGTTGGTGATTTGCAGCTTTGTATCAGTTTGATCTAAAGCCAGGTTAACTGCTAATAACTCTTTCTCTAATTGAGTTTTTTTCTCCAAAAGTTGGGTTTGAAATTGAGAGACAGAGGAATATTGTTCTTTCAATTCAGACACCTCAGCATATATATGGGAAACAAATTCCTGGTCTCTTAGCAATTTCTCCTCTGCAGCTTTGGCAACGTGGCAGATGTTGACATAAAACTCTATGATAGCTGCTTCCTGAGACAAGTGACTTAAAATAGCCATGTTAGATTGCTCAATGACCTTGCAACACTACAGGAAACCATTCTTGATAATAGGTCTTTGCAAGGCTTCGAATGGGATTCTCGAGAACAATGTCAGCAACTCCAAACAGCTGCCCAAGTCCAGTGAAGGTAAGGAAGCCCTATTGATGGTTGAAGAGCACTAAAAAATTTCCAAGAGGGAATCAGCCAGAACTAATGGCTTAGTTTCATTATTGGCTGTTGGAATGGTAGAAGGCATGTCAAAAAGGCTAGCCAATCTAGCTTCGGAAATGTTCATCTCTTCCATTGACATTGGTGGCACAAAAAGGGCTCTAGTGGTAGGAAGAGATTGATGCATAGGGATAGGAGAGGAGGATGAAGTATCCCTAGCAGTTTCCATAGTCCTGGCCATAGTAAATGAAGAGAAGAAAGGCTGGAGCTGGATAGTGATGGTGGACAAAGATTTGGTGAGCTACCAGTATCTTCTCTGGGAGAATTAGCTATCACTAGAGATGAAGTAATAACTGGGATCTCCTCAGGAGGGGAAAGAGCAGCAAGGATTGTAGGGAAAGTAAATTGGGTTGAGTTAAAGGTTAGATGAGGAAGATACGGAGTTAAGCCAATGAATAAAGATATAGGAATGCTTTGCCTCAAAAAAGGTGTGAAAAGTGTAGAACTAGGAAGTGAGAGTATTGCCTGAATGGGCTTTACACTTAAAGGTACTTTAGTGTCGATTTTCTTCCTTTTTTTTGAGGGTGTTTCTAATGGTCTCTCAACTTCAGATAAGAATGAAGAAACCCTTATCGAAAGATGAGGTAGAATAACTGTTACTGCAGACTAAGAAATATGAAGCAATGTTAAGTTTCAATATTGAAAATTTGAGAAAGGAAACTGGAGACACAAAAGGAAATTACTAGTTTCAGAAGTGGTAGCAATGGTTGGAGAATTGCGAAGGGTATAATGTTCAGCAGTTTGTTGCTGCTTGGCAGCTTCTCTTTGAAGTGCATCAGCAGCAGTAGCTTCAGCTTCATCCCTTAGTACTTGTTTCTGTCTCATTTTCTCATTTTCTCATACATCTTCTACTGGTTTGGCAGCTGCTTCATGAGTAGAGTCCCCAATAAAATCAGAGGGAGAGATCGTCGTTTTTTTCTTTCTTTTTAATGGTGTCTCCTGCTCTTTCTCTGTTTCCTCTTTTTCCACGTGAGCCTTAGGTACCTCATCTTCAGGATCAATCAAGAGTTTTCTTTTCCTTTGTTGTTGCTGCTTGTTCTTGAGGAGATTTAAAGCTTGCACTCTTTGAGGAGAGTCTCCCTATGGGGCACCTACATCAAAGAACGAACTATAAGTAAAAAGAAAAAACATCATAAAGGAAAAGAAAAGAAAGGAAACAGCAGTGTGTACCTTTCTTCGAAACAACTCTAATGACTCTAGGAAGAGGTGAGGCAGCAGGAACAGACTTTATGGTAGAAGGGGTAAGAACTGGGGTAGCATGAGTAGTGGAGGAAGTAATAACTCCAGTCCCCTTGGCTTGAGGCACATCTAGTACCACTAATAGATCTTGAGGAGAAATGGCCAAGTGCACCTCCATATTGGCCATCCACTAATTCTGGTACGTTCTCAGTGTATTGCTTTGGGGAGTGAAGGGTAGGTATTCAAAATCAATTAAGTCTTAGATAAACTTGGAGGTTGCCTCTTCTAATCTGGATCTTGGAGCTTTCAGTTCTCTGCTTGCAAGGTTTGAGTTGGATTGACTGCAAAGAGGGATAGGGATCCCCTAAGAGAGTCCAAATTGCCTAGCAAATTGGGCAGGACAATAGGGCTCAGAGATACACTTATAAGCTCTAGAGTTCATAGTGCCAATGAATATCTCCATCGGGATCAAAATAGAAGCCCACATATCTTTGTGCTGAGGCCTAGAGCAGGACCTATTGCTCAAAAAGGTCCTCAACTAGGCTGGGCCAGTATTGGCTTTGAAGGGACAAAAGAAGGTGTGAGAAGAAGGAGAAGCTGGGAGTTGGTGAAAGAAAGAAAAGTAGAAGGCAAAGTTGGAAGGATAAAGAGAGACATTGGCTAACTTCATGCCATAGGTGGTAGGGTTTGGCATTAAAAACTTTAGACATTTAGAGCGCAAATCAGTGAAGTATGCAAAAAGCCAGAGTTAGAGTATTCAAAATTGGCATCCTTGATTGGCATCCATAGGTTTTTCACAAAAGAGGGAACAAGCTCTGTAGACATGGCCCAAAACATATGGAGCTAAGGCCACCTTTTTTGCAAAACAAAGGCTTTGGCAAGAGGGGCAAACTTAGGCATGATCCTCTGGGAAGAAGTACAGAAGAGGAATTTGCAAAACCAATACAATAAAAAAGTAAATAATTCCCTATAAGTCACAGGGCCTTTCTTTTTGTTCTCAACCTTGACAAAGTCACTATAGGATAAGTTCAGAAGGGGAAGAAAAAAAGGGATGTTGAGGTTAGGGTAGTCTAGACCAAAGGGAGTACCAATAGGGGATAACCCTAAGAGATGATAGATGTCAAGAACAGTAAGGGCTATCATACCACATCTAAATTGGAAGAAATTGAAAGCAGAATTTCAAAAACAAAGAGCAGCAGGTATTAAAAATGGGTCATCCGAAATAGTGAACCTGGCTAGTTAAAGGGTGTCAAAGAGGCAAAGTTCCTCGAGATCCAGTGTCCTAGCGGGGACAACCCGATCATACCATTTCTTCTATTATGGTCTTACTGTGGGCCAGCAGCGATGTGGTCGGTTCACTATCCAGCTTCCCCAATCAAGACCGCCTTTATCAAGGAGGCAGTGGTCCTCCAAACGCGGGTACAGAGTTGGAAGCTGAGTAGGGACCTCTTTAAAAATAGGCCCAAGCACATATTCCTGTTGCTCATGGTGACGGGGAATGAAAATGTGCCCATCGATAGCACTTTTCTCGCCAACTTTGTATTTCTCACACTTTTCAGCAATGATCCTCTTTAAAGCAACGGATGGACTCACGTGCTCTACGACTGGTATCTTCAAGGAGGAAGAAGCCATTGACAGAAGTTTTAGAGGACGAAGCTGAGGAAAAGGGTAAAGAAGAAGAGAGATCAATAGAAATGAAGGGTTTGTGTATTGGGTGAGTAAGTAAATTAAAAGCACGAAAGGAAAGGGTTTTTAAACCTTTCTATTCGAAAGATGCCCAATTAGTTTAAATAGGTAAAATTCATAAGAAGTACTGAAGGTACGGATATGAAAAGTTTCTCTCAAGAGTGATCGTTTAGGAAGGAAACGTATCTCAAACACTCAGATTGGCTTCGAAATCAAATATTTGGCTTCGAAGCCAAAGTTTGGCTCCAAAGCCAGATGAAAAACATTCAGCTAGAGCTTTGAAAGCAGGTAGTTGACTTCGAAGCATGTTTCATACCTAAGAGTACAAGAGTGCTCAAGTGTTTGTTCGCTTCTAGGGGATTAAAGACTTGCTTTTAGGTTTCTTGTTGAAAATAATCCTTCGAAGTAAATTGCGAAATACTCTGCAACTAGAATTTTTTTGTTTTAGACTTCGAAGTTACAAAAAACCAATATTTGGTGAAGCAGTGAAAAAACCCAAAGAGACTCAATCTTTAGGAATAAAACAGTGCAATCCCTAAGAAAAGTTTCCATACTTTGAAACATGTAGACCATTTTTTCAAAGCAAAGATAGTTAATTCAAAATAGTTGATTATGTTAATCATATGATTGGAATGAGAAGACCTAAGGCAAAGATTGTCAATTATACTCCATATGTTGGAGATATTCAAATTAGGTTTCCAGTATTCCATTAGAAATATTCAAATCAAGTTTCGAAAGACAAAATTGTTAAATTCGAAGCTCTAATTTTGTTTGATTTAGGTGAATAGAATGGTTACAAGTATTCAATTGGAATATAAAACTAGACCGTGCCGAATAAAGAAAGGAAAACCTAGCTTTATTGATATGAAAATAATTACATTAGAAAGCCTTCTTGGCTACAAATTGAATTTCATAAAAATAAGGAATAGAAAGAATAACAAGTTCATGAAATTTGCTCCAACAGTGGTCAATGAATTTATGTTCCTTTTTTATTCTGTCCTCTATCCTATCCAAGCTAGGTTGCTGTAGCTGATATGTTCTTATTTGATGGAAGAGTTGTTTAGCTTTCATTTCGAACTCCATTTCTTTCAATCCTTGTTCCATCTCATCCATATCTAGATTATCCCAGTATGTAGAATCTTTATTCTTGAAGTTATTATATTCGTCGATAAGATTCTCTGCTTCATATTGGGTTTGAATTCGATGGGCTGAGATTTTGTCCAAAGATTAAGTGGTAGCCAAAGAAGTTTGGTACCAATGGAGAAGCAGTGGGAGTTGATCCAAAAACATCTGAAGTTCTGCTTGAACAATGGGGTTAGGACATGACCCTGAGTCATAATGTCACAAGCCCATCAAAAATTCTTAAAAGGAATATCACCTCCAAGAACATTGAAGGGCAAGTGAGAAAAGGCTGCAAGCAAAAGTTGAGCATGGTATCGCTCAAATAAAGTGGGAAGATCCAGAGGTTGGTAGGAAGGAAGAAACTGATTCTCAAAGAGAGTAAGTTTCAGTTCTTCTATCCAGTGAAGGTTTTGAGGAAGAGGAGGCATAGGAGGGTCCATCCCAAAAGAAGAAGGGAACTGGGGGTTATTCACACATTCAAGCCAGTCAGAAGAGCAAAATTTTGCCTGCTTGGCTAAGAATGACGGGTTGTATCCTTGTGTTTCCTCTGGACGAGGAGTTGATTGCACTATGTTCGTAGGCATGGAAGATGTGTACCACACTACAAGTAAGTTGTCCTCCGAACTACGTCGGCGATCGATGGATACATAGGAATAAACCACCGAGCTCCGAGCAAAAGGAGGGATAGACAGAGGTTCAGTGAATTCGAAGAATTGATGGTGCATTTGCTCTCTTAGCTTGGATTTATTAGGTTTGGGCCAACTTCCCCAGCTAGTAGACCTGGAGGAAGAAGAAGCAGCTGTGTCCCATGCAGAGGTTAGTGAGGTAGAGGAATAAGCAGCTGTGTCCTATGTAGAAGATGATGGGGCAGACGAAGAGTTTCCATGATCTATTTTGGCAAATACTTGATCTAAGGGTTCGTAATTGGCAAACATTGGGTCTAGAGGTTGGTACGTTGCAAATGCTTCCATAACTTGCATAAATGGAGGCGGATAGGTATAATCAATAAATGCATCGAGATTCTTTCGAGCCTATAATCATCTTCCATAGACTCCTCGTATGCTCGATCAATGTAAGAAAAGGTTTGCTTGGCCATGAGGATTGTATTAGTCTTTTTGAATGCTCAGATAGTGGGAAATGTTCAAGGCGTAAAAGAGGATTTAATGCAATACAAACATTGCAATGATGGACGTCAGTTGCAGTTCTAAGAAGATGCAAAGCCTATGCACGTCTTAGGATGTGGGTAAAGTGCCCTTATCCACTAATATCACCAAGTATTGAGTATATTAGTGCAGGGGGTAATGTTGGCTGTATAATTTGTAAAAGCCAATCACAATTCAACATGTGACATGAGGGCAATTTGGAAAGTTAATACAAATTGCCAACCATAGTCAGACACGTGTCAACCTATATTGATAATAATGGGTCTGCGTAGCACTGGAACGATCGAGGGATATAAGGTGATGTGGCCTAATGGTTACTCACGAAATTCAAATTCAAAATTAAGAGGGAAGCCTAACTGCAAATGTGGCGTAATGAGACTGACTGTTAGAAAGTATGTTCAGCAATCATGGGAGGACATTTCGACGGTTACAAACCCATTTCGATGGTTATCATTGAGAAGTATAAATAGCAGAGAAAGCCCCAGAATGAAGGACCCAGACTCAGATAAAAAAACCAGTTTTATTTACTTTGTTGTTCCTTCTAGTTTTTACAGTTCTTTACATTTCTGTACTTCAAATGCCTGTACTGCACTTTATTCATAAGAGTAGTTTCAAATAACTTGTTGCTGTGAACCTCTACGAGGCTGGGTCAGATCATTGTAAGTTTTTCATTTTACTTAATGAAAATTTGAAATTATTCTTCACTTAGTTTTTATTTATTAAATTCTCCTAAAAAAGCTACCAGTAAAAGTGTTCTTCATTGAGGCTGAAAGAACTAAAACACAATCGTCTGATAATTGGTTAGAAATTAATCTTTTGTAAGGACTGATTGATCCTTACTGGCACGCTTAAAATTACAATATTAACCTTCGAAAGCCAAAAAAACGAATAGTATGTCGTCCATAAAACTTATTAGAATATAAAAAAATAATTTAAATTAAGTAAAATATAAATAGGTAAAGAAAAATTTATGAATAAATGTCCTTAAAAAAATTACTTAAAAAGAAATGCAAACGAAAATAATTTCTTTTGTCTTGTATGTTACGTATGTGGACAAGGCATACTAGTGAGATACTTACTTTGATTTGGAAAATAAACTTTGTTTGGTCTTAATTATTCGAATTTAATTTTTTTTAAATTATTTTTTTTATTTTTCATATATATATATATATATTTAATTTTTAGTGAATATTTTCAATATTTCAAGTAAATTTTTTTTTAAACTTTTTACGCACTTAAAAACAAAAAAAATCATTAAAAATAAAAAATATAAAAAATAAAAAACTTAATTTTAAAAAAATTAAATTCAGATAATTAGAACCAAACAAATTTTTTGGCCAAAGCAAAGTAAAGTATCTCACTAGCGATAATCCATGTTATGCATGAGATTTTATAAATTAAAATAAATTATTATAATTATCTTGATGTAACTTAATGTTTTATCTTGTGCTATGCATAAAATTTATAAGTTAACTTTTATATTTATAAATTATTAGTTTTAAAAAATAAAAACTAATAAAGATTTATTTAGAGCAATTTTGATAATTTGTTAAAAAAGAAGTTAAACCTGGTTAAATGAGCTATGATATATCTCCTTTTGTTATGAAAATATATAAATTTAGAAGTCATAATTAAGAAAAATATACAATTTTGTTACTAAATGTGAAGTGAAGTGATATTTAACAATAATTGAGATAGAATTTCTATTATTAATTTAAGTTACATTTTTTATATTTCAATTTCATAATTAAAAATACAATATAATATGCACACAGAGTGCAAGAATGCTTTTGGTATCTCCAACCTTTCATCATTTTCTTTTGGAGTTTTCTTAAGTGTGCAAGTGCACACCATGTGCCACTTACACAAAAGGTGTAAGTGTAAGGTATAAGTATAAGTATAAGGTGTAAGTGTAAGGTGTAAGGTGTAAGTGGGTTGCATATGGCATGCAACCTCAAAAAAGGTGTAAGTGTAAGGTTTAATTTTTCACAAAAGGTGTAAGTGTAAGGTGTAAGTGTAAGGTATAAGGTGTAAGGTGTAAGTTGCACACCATAACCAAACCCCTTTCTTTTACTCTCTAATTTGATTTTAAATTTGAATAAAAAGTTTAATTTAATATGAATTATTTCAATTTTTTTATTAAAATTTTATCAATTTTTTTAAAAATTCCATTCTTATTCCAATTTTTTTTTTTCTTTTCTTTTCATCAAATTTGATGAGAAAAATCTAATGCTTCATCTTGTGGATACGATCAAACAAAAAATATTTGTTTCAGTTCTTTGTCTTGTCCTTTACTCATACCCAATCATAATATTATATGAGAACTTATTCCCTACAAAATATATCAAAATATCATTTACGTGATTTTGTTTGAAAATAAAATGAAATCAAACTCCGGATTACCTTGATTCTTTATTTTAGACTTTGTTGATCCATGGACTCCGAATTTCATCAAAAGCAAATGTTTTTGTTATTAAAAGGAGTAATGTTAAGAATCATAAGAAAAAAATCATGAAATACTTTATGAAATTTTTTTATTTTTTAATTAGTATGTGGTATTTCATTGTATGTATAATTTAAATGTGAAAAATCTTCATGAAACATTTCATGATATTTCTTTCATGATTTCTAATATTTCTCTATTAAAAGATGAACAACTAATGATTTAAATTTAAGGGATATATCAATGGTTAAAAAATTTGTCTTACGCTCCCTTAGGTTCATTGTAAGGTCATGATTCGATAGCTACGTGGTATATGTAGAATGAGAGAATACATATATTTAAAAATTAGTCTATAATTGTAAGAATTAAATTTTTTTTAATGTCAGACAATTTGCTGAAATATTCACTTTGGGTGAGTTCGGTGGCTTACATCATTACTTCATAATTTTTTCATATTTATTTGGGATTTTTATTGATAAGTCCAATTTAGAAGTGCTTTAACTTAAGAAATTCATGAATGAATTTTATAACCCATTTAGTCTCATGTATGTATGCTTTTATTCCATAAAGTCCATTTTCTTGATTTACATTATTTTTTTGGACACTTATGCCCTTCTATTCAATTTTGATACCCTTATAAATATTTTTTGAACGATTAGCAATTTAATGATATGAACATTTATATTTTAAAATTCACATTGGTAGGAATGTAAAATTGGCCCGTGGGCGGCCCGAAAGCCGCCCGCGAGCTGGGGCGGGCCCAGCCCATTGACAATGTGAATATTCACATTGATATGTTAACATTCACATTAATAGGAGTGTAAAATTGGCCCGCGTCCCGTGGCGGTGCGAAACCCGCTCGCGGTCCATGGCGCAGCCCCGGGCGGGCCCGGTCCGGCCCATTGACAATGTGAATATTCACACTGACATGTTAACATTCACATTGATAAGAGTACAAAATTGGCCCACGACCCATGGGCGGCCAAAAGCCCGCCCGCGGCCCGGAGAGGGCCCGGCCCGCCCCGTTGACAATGTGAATATTCACATTGATATGTTAACATTCACATTGATAGGAGTGTAAAATTATCCAGCGCCCCGTGCATGCCTAAAACCCACCCACGGCCCGTGGACGGCCCGGGGCGGGCCCGGCCCAACCTGTTGACAATGTGAATATTCACATTGACATGTTAACATTCACATTGATAAGAGTATAAAATTGGCCAGCAGCTCAGGGCGGGCCCGACCCGACCCGGCCCAGCCCGTTGACAATGTGAACATTTACATTGACATGTTAACATTCACATTAATAGGAGTGTAAAATTGGCCCCCGTTCCGTGGCGGCACGAAACTCGCCCGCGGCTCATGGGCGGCCCGGGGCAGGCCCGGTCCAGCCCGTTGACAATGTGAATATTCACATTGACATGTTAACATTCACATTGATAAGAGTATAAAATTGGCCTGCGGCCCATGGGCGGCCAAAAGCCCGCCCGCTGCTCGGGGCAGGCCCTGCCCGGCCCGGTCCGGCCCGTTGACAATGTGAATATTCACATTGACATGTTAACATTCACATTGATAAGAGTGTAAAATTGGCCTGCAGCCCATGGGCGGCCCGAAACCCGCCCACGGCCCGTGGACGGCCCGGGGCGGGCCTGGCCCGGCCTGTTGACAATGTGAATATTCACATTGACATGTTAATATTCACATTGATAAGAGTGTAAAATTGGCCAGTGACCCGTGGGCAGCCCGAAGCCTGACCTCGGGCCGAGGCGGGCCCGGTCCGTTGGCAATGTGAATATTCACATTGACAAGTTACTATTCAAATTGATAGGAGTGTAAAATTGGCGCGGCGTGGCGGCAGCGAACCGCGGCCGGCGGGCTTGGTTCGTGACAATGTGAATATTCACATTGACATGTTAACATTAACATTGATAGGACTGTAAAATTTGTCCATTGCCGGCTTCGCCCGGCGGGGTAGGCTCGGACTCAAACCCGAAACGCCGCGAGTCAATTTTACACTCTTATCAATGTGAATGTTAACATGTCAATCTGAATATTCACATTGTCAACAGGCCAGGCCGGGCCCACCTCGGGCCGTGAGCGGGTTTCGGGCAGCCACGGGACATGGGTTAATGTTACACTCTTATCAATGTGAATGTTAACATGTCAATGTGAATATTCACATTGTTAACAGGCCGGGCCGGGACCACCTCGCCGCGGGTTTGGCGACCACGGGCACGGGTTAATGTTACACTCTTATCAATGTGAATGTTAACATGTCAATGTGAACATTCACGTTGTCAACGGGTCACGGGCCAAGTTTACACTATTATCAATATTAATATTATTATGTCAATGTGAATATTCACATTGTCAACGGGCCGGGCCGAGCCCGCCTTGGGCAGTGGGCGGGCTTCAGGCCGCCCACGGGCTACGGGCCAATTTTACACTCCTATCAATGTGAATGTTAATATGTCAATGTGAATATTCATATTGTCAACGGGCCGGGTCAGGCTCGCCCCCGGGCCGTCCATGGGACGCGAGTCAATTTTACACTCTTATCAATGTGAATGTTAACATGTCAATGTGAATATTCACATTGTCAACAGATGGGCGCCGTTGGCCATGGGCTAGTTTCGGCGCCACTAGCGCAGCTAATTTTATACTCGTATCAATGTGAATGTTAACATGTCAATATGAATATTCACCTTATCAATGGGTCGGGTTGGGCAGGGCTCGCCTAGGATAGCCCACAAGTCACGGGCTAATTTTACACTCTTATCAATGTTAATGTTAATATATCAATGTGAATATTCACATTATGAACGGGCCGACTCGGGCCCACGGGCCACGGGCCAATTTTACACTCTCATCAATGTGAATGTTAACTTGTCAATGTGAATATTCACATTATCAACGGACCGGGCCGGGCCTATTTTTTTGGCCTATGGGCCGGCCCGGCCCGACTCGAATTTTTCCCGGCACCCACGAGGATCGACATGGGCCGGGCCCCTACACATTGACATTCACATTGACGGTGTGAACATTCACATTAGGGGTATTTTGGTAATTATGTCACCCATAAGACTTATTGAAATATAAGAAAATAATGTAAACTAAATAGAACATAAGTAAATGAAAAGGGTATTTTGGTCTTCTTATCTCAAATTGGACCTAATGGAATAGTCAAAAAGAATATGGGTTGGATGGAATAAAGCTCTTAGAAAATGGATTTATCAAAAAAACTCCCTATTTATTTTGTAATGAATTCTCATAATAAAACTTGTTGTCTATTTTTTTTCTCTCCAAATGATGAATTAGATAAATACAATTATTTAAGTGTTAGCTAATAGCATAAACGATTCCATTGGGTTGGTGTCAAGAAAAAATTTAGCACTTATCCAACTTTTTCATATTTGATGGTCGAGAAAACGATATAAACATATGTTACAGTTCAATTATCAATTTTAACATCTTGGTGTAAAGGAGAGATTTGCTTGAGTTTTAAAGAATTCTATAAAAAATTATAAAATTTCATTTTGAATATAAATGAAGAAAAATTATGAAAGTTGTTTTATAAATGTTGTCCTCTTTAGCTTTTTTCTCACAAAAAGTATATTATATTGGTCACTTTTCTTTTAAAAATCAAATAATTAAAATATATAGGGCAAACGTTACTTTATTTATTGTGGTTTGGACCATATACGATTTACCTCCTAACATTTAGAAATAATGGTTGGAATTATAGTTTTTTTATAGGCTCATTTTGGGCCAACTTTGAGCCCAAATTTGAGTGGATTCCACACGTCTTTTGGGGTGAATATAAAGAGGTGACATGTTCCTTACCGCATGGCAAGTCACACAGTGAATACGGTTCGTCAAAACTGTTTATGAGTGAATGGAAAGTTGACATCATTTTCGAGTTTGTGGAATGGACAATTAAAGAAGTAAAATATGGGTTTCCTTGAAATGGATTGTCCCACATTGAAACTTAAAGAGAACTTACATGTGTATATAAATTCTAGGTGGGAATACTTGGGTTGGGCCACAAGGGGCACCCAAAGTTTGTAGAAGGAATGAGTTATGGGCAAAGTGGGCTTTGGCTCAAACCACTGCATACGCACGCATCCCGCCATCTGTCCGGCCATGCTGGACACAGTTGTGGATCGGGTCGATTCTAATATTAATTTTGTAGACAAAACCTATTTTTCAAAAACGTCTTGCAGGAAAATTATTTTTTTTAAATGAAATTAATTTAAATTTTGCGCCAAATTTAAATTCAATTTTCTGTCCAAAACAGTGCCTCATTCGGTCTAATTTCCAGCAGTCTAGCAGACAGATTCAGTTTGAAAACCTATCTGTTCGGCCCTTCCAAAAGGTCATCAGTTTGCTTGTAAATAGAGACCCTCTTCCAACAGATTTTCACAACCACAAAATTTATAATCTCTTTCCATTTTTGCTCTCTATATGCATTGTTCTTCATACTAGTTTTTTAGACAATTCTGAGAGTTTAGAACACAGGTTTTAGTTCACCATACAAATTGTTTGGAATGCTACTACAATCTGTGTAGATCATTGTATCTTGGAAGATAGATACCATTTATCTGTAAGCACCGAAGTGGGGCGAATCTGTCTTAAGGACAGAGTGTTATATACTCGACTTGATCAATTTTGTACTTATACATTTCGGTAAATAAATTCTGTAAGTAATTTATTTTATTTGTTTGATTTGGTTTCTAATCATTTATTTTACATAGAAGATTGTTCCAACAATCTTAAGACATATTTAAATTATTCTGTTTATACAGAATTTTTCGTTTGTTTTCTTTTCTTCTTTGCTTCTTCTT
Source organism: Camellia lanceoleosa (assembly GCA_025200525.1). Classification (NCBI taxonomy): domain Eukaryota; kingdom Viridiplantae; phylum Streptophyta; class Magnoliopsida; order Ericales; family Theaceae; genus Camellia; species Camellia lanceoleosa. The sequence continues at coordinate 93,396,478 of CM045771.1, forward strand.
ACAAAAATTATTTTTTGTGGTTTTACAAAGTAATATTCTGGTTGGAAAATACAAATAGTAGTAATATATTGTTTAACAAATAGTAGTAATATACTGTTTATTTTCTTTGACAACTAGTAGTAATATACTGGTTATCATTAACAATTTCAGAATATTTATTTGTGAAGTTGGCAAGAAATTAATTTTGGTTTTCAGAAATAATTTTTGAGTTTTCATTAATTAAAATTCTGTTTTCAATATTTTAATTTTTGAAGTGTTATAGAAATATTTTTTTGTGTGGAATTAATTTGTTTAAATAAAATTTTATTTTCAAATTAATTGGAAATAAAAGTTGCAATTTTGGTTTCTTTTATTTTTACAGAATTTAAATTTTGTGTTTATGGTTTAATTTTTTGTGTAGTATAAAATTCTAATTATAATATTGTTTTATAATTTAGAATTTATGGCTACTGAAACTAATGCTCAAACTAGTACTGGTATGGTAACTGCAATTGCTCCAACCACTTCTCCTGTTGTGACTGTACTAGTCAATCACGGTGAAAAGCCAGAGAAGTTCTTAGGAATTGATTTTAAAAGATGGCGGCAGAAAATGCTGTTCTATCTCACTACTCTCAACTTGGCACGTTTTCTCCGTGAGAATGCTCCTACTCTGAAAGAAGATGAAACCGACCGGCAAGTGCTTGCTGTTGTCGATGCTTGGAAATATGTTGATTTCCTTTGCCGGAACTACATTTTGAACGGACTTGATAACATATTGTACAACGTCTACAGCCCTATCAAGACGGCAAAGGAACTTTAGGAGTTTTTGGAGAAAAAGTACAACACAGAAGATGCTGGCTCGAAAAAGTTCATAGTAGGAAAATTTCTGGACTTTGTGATGGTTGATTCTAAGGTTGTGATCAGCCAAATTCAAGATCTCCAACTCATTCTGCATGATATTCATGCAAAATGCATGTCTCTCAATGAATCCTTCCAGGTTGCTGCCTTAATTGAAAAATTACCACAAGACTGGAAGGAATTCAAGAACTACCTCAAACACAAGCGTAAACAAATGACTTTAGAGGAATTGATTGTGTGTTTGAGGATTGAGGAGGACAACCGTAATTTTGAAAAGCGGACTGGTAAACATCCAATGGAGTCTAAAGCAAATGTGGTGGAACATGCTCGAAAAGCAAAGAAACGGAAGTATTCTGGAAAAAGTTCCACACAAGACTCTAAAGGAACATGCTCCAAAAACAAAGAAACAAAATTATTCTGGAGAAAGTTCCGCACAAGGCTCTAAAGAAGGGGAAACTAAGAAGTACAAGTTCAATGACAAATGTTATATCTATGACAAAGAGGGACATCGGACCAAAGATTTCCGTAGCAAGCGCAAAGGCAAAGGAAAATCAAGTAAGAAGCCTGCTCAAAGCCAATATGATCGAAGTGGACAAAATTTCCAATGGTGTAGATGACATAAATCTTTCTGCAGTTGTTTTCGAGGCAAACCTTATCGGAAATCCTAAAGAATGGTAGGTGGACACTGGTGCTACTCGTCACGTCTATGCCGACAAAAAGATGTTTACATCTTACTCTGTAGTGGACAATGGCGAACAACTTTTCATGGGCAACTTCTCGACTTCTAAAGTTGAAGGACAAGGTGTAGCTCGACTTTTTTCACGCACCCTTTTGGAAGCTTCGAATATAAGCTCTACAGTTCGGACTCCCGCGTTCTGAATCTAATCTCACAAGTGCAATGTGAAATTGATAAACACAAAAAATTCGTAATCCGGCAAATCTTTTGGAAAATCGATTTTGAATAAAAAATGCCAAAATTGGACTGCTTTGCCAGATACAGAGTCGCCACCTAAATATTTTTGAAAAATTTAGGGAACTCATGACTCGTGCCAAAGGCCGCGTGTCCGTCATCACCAAGATTGTCTTGGTTGGGAACTTAGGTACGAGGGGGAAAGGTCATGAATACATTTAAGCACCCTCGCTCACCCGATCAAAGATCGGCCTCTACTAATCATGATATGATTTTTATCAACATTATAAGCTGATGTTCCGATTTATTAGGCTAGTATTACTATGTGATGCGCACAAGCAAGTATAGACTAAATCGTAAGAATTGGAACATTTCGAGGCATGTTTGTTTTTGAAAATTATTCGAAATATGTACCACTCGAAAAAGTGATCGCATATGAACATTACTCAAATTATCCAATTCAAGCAATTAGCCTTCATTCACAGGCATTCAAATAGTTTAACAAGTGAGCATTTAGCCTCATAGCAAGCATGCTAGATATGACGGTCACTCACACTCATGCAAGTTTGCTAAAACACTAAAGACACACTTAGTACTCCAAGCTAAAATAAATAAAAGAGTTAGAAAAAATTCATGATTCCTAACTTATGCAATATGACTAATACAACACATGCGATATGTAATTAAATAGGCTCGGCTACTAATATGGTATATGAATCAATTTAATAACATACGGTCTAAGCACATATTCAAAGAAATATTGAAACGACAATGTAGTTAGAATGATGAATTGAGCCTCGGTGCATGCAATGCAAATGGACGGATTTAAACATGCGATATGCTAATTGAAACATGATACCCCTAATCTAACCATCAAAAGCGGATAAATAAAAGGGAGAAAGACGTGGGGTTGGAAGACATACACATTATCACAACATTATGCTCTCACGAAGGAGAGTCTGAATAAAATAAACTAAGCTAAGCTAAGCTAATCTAAGCTAATTAAGCTAACCAATTATTACAAACCGAAATGAAATAAACTTGTTAAGCTACTTAACTAATTATTACAGCAAATTAATTAACTATTCTAACCAATTAAATTACAGCACTTGAATTAATTAGGTAACTAACTAATGAAATAATTATCACGCAAGTGCAATTAAGATAAGTAATTAAACTAAACAACTAACTACTATGCCTTGGGAAACGAGGGATGTGCATGTGCATGCGCATGCTCGATTTCTACCCGAAAAGACCACCGTTTTACTTCTGAATGCCTTTGTTTGCACAGTTGAACACCAATAATGCTACTCACTCTGCTCTAACTTACCAACACTCTTCTAAGTTTTGCATCTGTGGTTGGCCGGCCACTGGTAAAGGTTGCTGACCACTAGCCGGCCATGGTTGAAGGTTGCCGGCTACGGATGGTGGTCTGCCAGCCATGGAAAGTGGCCTGCCGGCCACTGCTGCACATGTTCATCCTATTGTAACAGAGGACAAACAGAGCATATACAGGGTATTTCAAGGGTTTGTTTGCACACTTTGCCTCTCATTTTCATGTGAAAATCAAAGGACGGACAAAATTTGGTTCACAAACCATCAATAGAGCAATTTCATTGCATGATGGCTTATAGACCAAAGTGCAAGTTTAATAAATGCTCTCAAATAAGACTCTCAACCTTTACCCTATCATGCATGATCAAGGGCAATGGAGACCTAGAAAACTTGGCACATTTCATCACTTTGAGTATGAAATGCCGCAACTTTCTTTGTGTTCAATTAACGTCCGATTGAACACACCAAAAACACAATCAAATTCTTAACTTGCACAAATTTAGTTTCAACTTTTAGTTACTCATTTTAATTACCCTTCCATTCTTTAATTAATTAAGTCCATTGGTGAGAAGTCCTCTAAAAGAGAAGGAAGTGTCAAACAAAGGGTAGTTTAAGGCAAGAGAGAGATTTCATGCCATTGATAATGAACCCCCAAAAGAGGATTAAATCATTATGCATGGACCTCAATCTCAAGCTTAAACAATCCTAAGGTTGAAATAACCCTCAAAGCAAATAAAGAGTCAAGAAATGAGAGAGGTTGCAGAGATTACTGAGTGCTGAAATTAAGTGAGAAAAACACCAAAACATGCAATCAACTCAAACAAGAGGTGTTTAAAGGCCTAAAACACCAAGCTTGTGAGGACACTTACACTACAACTATGCAAAACAAGACTCAAATGACTTAAACAACCCAAAACAGAGACTAATCAGTCCAAATCAAAGGCTAAAATATGCTGGAATTAAGCTACAAAAGGCTAGAAAATTAAGTTAACACATAGGGCTAACCAGGCTAGCAAACAAGACACAAGAAGGGAAGGCTAACCCCTCCAAATTTGGACTTCAAAACAAGATTTTAGCCACTGACAAAGCTCTGAAATTCGGTGGAAAAAAGCCCGAAAAAAGATGGTTTAAAAGTGGGAAACACAAGTGGAAATGCCTTGCAAGTAATGAATAAAGAAGGATGAACCACCTCCTAACCTTAAATGGCCTAAAACCACAAATTTCAGCCCACAAAAATAGAGGTTTTATAGCCCAAAAAAAGTGGGAAAAAGATAGAAAAACAAGTATGTTAAGCAAAGTAAAAGAGCTAGTATTATACCTCTTGAAGCAAAGATCAATTCTAGGTAACAATTCAAGCCAAAACCAACTTCAAGAGCTCCAACAAGGCCTCAAGAAACCTCAATCCAAAGGTGATCAACTTTGATTAAGGAGGTGTAGGCAAAAGTGTAATGTATATAGGCTAATGTGCACAAAATTGCAAGAGAGAGAGAGAAATGTGGAAAAAGAGGTAATTTTTGCTCTAAAAATTCTAACCCTCAAAAATGGGGGAGAAGACCCCCTATATATAGAAAACATGGAACTCCCTCAAGGAGATCTAGCCCTATATGTGGGGACAGATGCATACATCTGTGCAAACAGCTGGCATAAAATATCTGCAAAATACACTGGTGGCCGGCAACCAAAAAGTGATGGTTGGCAGCCCAAAAGGGGTGGCTGGTAGGCCACCAGAGTTTGCAGGTTTGAAAACCAAGGGTTGGTCCAAGAATGAGGCAACAGGTGTACAAGGTTTGAAATGCTCGAAAGCGTGGTGTTTTGCTGAGGACGTCGAGCATTTGGCGAGCAAATACACTCATCATCGGGTATGCATGCAAAGACGTCTAGGTCATAAGGGCAGTCAAAAATGGGGTGTCTACAGTTGCCCTTTTTGACAGAACTCGGAGTCATGAAATGACGTGAGTGTTAAAGCCTGAAGATGACCCATTTTGACAAGACTGTGAGACTTGGACAAACAATCAAGTGAAAAATAAATGGTTGCACCTGCAGGCTGTCTACGAATCCCTTTGCAAGGAATCAAACTAGCGTAGTTCTGGGGCAAGATACAAATGATATGCACAAAGAAGACTTTGAAAGGTGGACTTACACGCTATGTGAAGCCGGCTATTTTGAAAACTTATGATCATGTAAGATGATGTAATAAGCAAATAACAAAATACGATAAGCAAGATAACGAGATAACAACATATGAATGAGCAGCTTCAAGTTTAAAAGCGAAAACACCCAAAACACACTCTAACCATGCTAAAACAAGAGACGAGGAAAGAAAACACCGCTCAGGGTTGCGTTTCACGCATCTTGAGAAACTAAGAACAAAAATTACTTGGGGTCGTGTTTCACACATCCCGAGAAACAAGAAACCGCTCAAGATTGTGTTTCACGCCACTTGAAAAAAAAACTACTCCGGGTCGTGTTTTACACGTCCTAAGAAACAACCACTTAGGCGTGTACTTCGTAGGTCCTGAGGTAAAACCCGCCCAAGGCTGCGTTTCACGCATCCTGAGAAACAACCACTCGGGCGTGTACTTTGTACCTCCCGAGGTAAAAGAGAGTGGTTTGCGATAGATACAAAAAGTGAACAAGTGTGATAGATGCACAAGGTGAACATGTACGATAGATGCACAAAATGAATGTGTGCGATAGATGCACAGCATGAATGAGTGCGATAGATGCACAAAGTGAACAAGTGCGATAGATGCACGAGTTAAAAGAGTGCGATAGATACACAAAGTGAACAAGTGCGATAGATGCATGAGTTGAAGGAGTGTGATAGATGCACAAGTGAACAAGTGAGATAGATGCACAAGTTGAAGGAGTGCGATAGATGCACAAAGTGAATGAGTGCAATAGATGCACGAGTTGAAGGAGTGCGATAGATGCACAAGGTGAACAAGTGCGATAGATGCACGAGTTGAAGGAGTGCGATAGATGCACGAAGTGAAAAAGTGCGATAGATGCACAAGTTGAAGGAGTGCGATAGATGCATGAAGTGAATAAGTCAATAGATGCACGAGTTGAAGGAGTGCGATAGATGCACAAAGTGAACAAGTGCGATAGATGTACGAGTTAAAGAAGTGTGATAGATGCACAAAATGAACAAGTGTGATAGATGCACGAGTTGAAGAAGTGCCATAGATGCACAAAGTGAACTAGTGCGATAGATGCACGAGTTGAAAGTGTGTGATAGATGAACAAAATGAACAAGTGCGATATATGCACGAGTTGAAGGGGTATGATAGATGCACAAAATGAATGAGAGGTTCTCCTACATTTATCTGGAACTCCTCTAAATGAATCATACATACAATATCGTTTGCCTGTATTAACAAAGATGCAGTGATAATGCATATTCTATACAAAATGAACAATCGAGATATGAAGTTAAGTGAAGGTAGGTTTTATACGAGAAACAAAAGCATATTCTATGCAAAATAAGAGCAAGAGTATATTCTATGCATAACTCATAACTGATGCGAGACCCGCATGCAATATGCGTGAAATGCATATCTTATGTAACAACAGATGTGAAATGCATATTCTATGCAACAAAGTGACATGCATGTTCGATGCAACAAAGTGAAATGCATATTCTATGCAAGGAACAAAAGTAGACAAAAACAAATTCAGTAGCAACTTCCGATTTACCTCTCGGAAGGGTTGCAATATGTTTAAAAGGATACACCTCATTCATGTTGACAAGAGACGAACATCGTGCACCGAAAACATAGTTTTGAGCTTCCGTCGAGGCAATCTGAACCCAACAATGAACCATCCCTATACTTTTTGGAAACCAAGGACACAAAACAACATCAGGACTCCAAGGGAGTCCACCGGCCACCGGCCGGCCACAGGAGGAGGGTGTCGGCCACTTGCCAGCCACAGGTGAGCCTTGTCGGCCACAGATGAACCTTGTCGGCCCTATGCCGGCCACTGATGGCAGATTCGGGGCTTTTTGGTTTTTTAGCCTCGGGTTGTTAAGTATAAGCAACTAGGGATCATTTCCTTAGAACCTCATGTCCGAAAATCTTCTCCCTCTCTCTCTAGATACTCCTTCTCTGTAGATTTTTGCTTTCTACGTGTTTTCCAATGCCCCTTGCAAAGTTTATTTGCTAAACCCTCTTTGTTTCCTTTGTTTTGAACCGATTGAAATTTGATTTCAACCTTTCTTTCCTCATTTTCACCCTTCCTGGCCTGTTCTTCTCAAGTTTATCTCGAGTTTGGTGCCTGTTCCCGGGCTTTGACTTTTTCTTTCATTTTCTCTCTCCTAGGGTTGATGTTTTCCAAGTTTACCATTTTTTCGGCATTTTTCTTCATTTTTCACCTACTTCGCACCCATTTTCCCAAATGACGGATGATATACCACATGATGGGGCTCTTCCAGAGGTTCCCCTCGTACTTCCACCTGTTCTCGAGGTATAGGGGCTGGCAGTTAACCTTCAGGCCGACATTGAGGTAGAGTTCGAGCTTGAGGCCGAGCCAGAGCCATTACCACTGAGGGTACGACCTTTCGATCTAGAGAGATACCACTCTCAGACACATATCTTGCCTGCTAGGGGCATCAGGCGCTTTACCGAGTTTGCTCGCTGCACACCGGAGGACTTCTTACTGCAAAAGTCGGGCTCTCATTTGTCAGCCATTGCTGTTGAGGTATGAACTCTGTTTTCATGCATTTCTTGCCTTTCTTTTCTTGCATTTCTTGCACTGCCTTTTATCTAACTATACTGTCATCATTGCTTTATCTAATCCATCTGTCCTTTATCTGTTGCATCTATTCTCTTCCATAGGATGAGTCTCGTGCCTTTAGAGGGTACGAGGCTATGACCTCACGTGACTGGTATGACGAGCTCCATGCTGGAGTTCGGGACATCATAGATAAGGCCGGCTTTGGCCTATTCTACTCTGGTCTGATGCAAGTCATTGTTAGCCGTCCACTCATCGAAGCACTTGTGGAGAGGTGGTGGGACACCACCAACTCCTTCCATTTCTCCACAGCCGAGGAGATGACGATGACTCCCCATGACTTTGTCATGATCATTAGCTTAGGAGTAGGGGGTGATCCGATCCCTCTCGATACAAAAATGGGAGAGTGGGAGGCGGTCTGGGTTAAGTTGCTGGGAGCGCATCCACCTTTATACCGGACAGGCATGGTCAGATATATATGGTTCTCCGATCAGTTCAGAAGGACCAAGCCCGAGACGATAGAGGAGATAAAGCAATACGCCAGGGGCTTTATGATGTTTGTCTTCGGTACCACCTTGTTTTCAAACAGGTGAAACACCGTAGGCCTGTATCTGCTGTGTGCCCTGGTGACCCTTCCTCGAGTTCGCTTCTATGACTGGGGTGGAGCTGGCCTTGTTACCCTATATGGCCACATGAGCTCAACCTCCCGTTTGAGAGGAGACTTAATCGGAGGCTACTGGTGAGCCTGGGAGGTACACATCTCAGTTCCCTCTTAGCATTTTACATTTTCTGCTTTACATCTGTTCAACACCTGTGCTTTTTACTTTACACTTTCTATATCTGTTCATACATTGTTCTTTCTGCTTTGCACTTTCTATATCTTCTCATATTGTATTGATCACATATCATTGCATTTTCCCTATAGCTGTGGGTGTATGCATATTTTCCGACTCTAGCCCCAGAGCCTATAGAGGAGCTTCCACTGGTAGAGGTATGATGGCCGGCTCCAGCGTAGGACCTGTGAGACGTTCACATTTTTCAGGCACTACTTTGACACGCTGGCTGCCCATGAGGTAAACCAAAACACAACCATTTTTGTTTTAACACTATTCTGATTCACATTTAACAACTGGCAGCAGCTAACAACTTGTACAACTTTTATTTACAGATCATGAGACAGCCATGGGCCATGATGCCAGCAGGGAATCGGGACCAATATGCTGGGGCCTGGGCCATTTCTTGCTTCCACATTCTCCTTGAGGGCCCAATTTGCCCGGCCTGGTTCTTGAGTGAGCGATTCGTGCGCTAGACTGTGGGCCTGCCCGAATCGATCATTCTGATGGCATCGCCAGAGTCCATGCGATCAGCAAACAACCTATCTACTAATGAGGTCATTCAGTTATAGTGGGCTTGGATGCTGACTACTTCCAAGTAGAGGGTAACTATACGATCTTTATCTAGACACATCTGACGCCACTTCTGACCGGTGCTCATGAAGGTGAGGAGGCGGGAGCTTCTGCTGTGAGAGAGGCGCCTAGGGTGACCAGGGCGACCAGGGCCGGTGCCAGAGGGGCTTCCTGGGTGAGGCAGAGAACTGGTTGGCCAGAGCTTCCGATTGCGCTAACAAGCTGGCGGCATATCAGAGATGCTTACCAGGTTCCAATTGAGCCTGCCGCGGCTGGTAACAAGCTTGTCAGGGTTAGAGACCCAACTCAGGTATGGACCATTCTTTTCATTTGCACCCCACATTTCATTTTAAATATGTTCATTGCAATTACTGATCACCCAAATGTATTTGCAGGCCTCCACAGAGTACATGAAGAGAGCTCTTGAACTGATAGCCTCCTTGTTGAGCATGGTATAGAAGAGAGAGGCGCTGCTCAGTCTCTACGGTATTCAGGAAATTTCTTCAATTCATGCTTCATGCTATCAATTTTCCACCGATACATTGGCATTTCAACTGTAGTCTGTTCCAAACTGCACTGATCTGATACACTAGATTCATACATTGCATTCATATTGTACTCATACTATACTCAAACTGTATCAGATTTCTATATAAACTCATTTGATATACACGTTGTAACCGATATGTTGACAAATGCTTTTTTTTAGATTCCAGCTGTACCGGTGGCACCAGCGGCGACACCAGCACCAGGACCAGCAGTACGCCCTCCAATAGTAGGAAGGAGAGGTAGAGACACGAGTACTCGAGCCTGGAGCAGTCCTCCGGCGCCCATGTTGAGGGACGACGATGCTGAGACCAGTGGGTCGGAGGAGGCAGTGAGTCAGCACTCTGGGTCATCCGAGTGTGGAGACGATGGAGCCGACTCCGGTTCCGAGAATGGAGACGACGATGTTGAAGAGGGTTCCGGGGCAGAGAGCGGAGACGATGCAGGTTCTGGTTCTGGCTTAGAGTTTGCTTCAAACAGCGGCGCTGATAGAGACAGTGCCCTGGAGTCCTCTCCTCCGAGGAAGAGGACGAAGAGGGCCTCTAGAGTATGAGGCTACTGGCACTGATTTTTTTGTACTTTTGCTTAGCTTCTTTTTGTTAGTAGCATTAGCACATTGTATAGCTTCAGATAGTTTTTATTTGTTTTAAAACTTGTACTCCTCTTTTATAAAAATAACATGATCGGAATAAAACCTTGCCATTTTTTATGAAAAAATTGTTGTATTTTTGCATCATGAGCACCATATAGCATGAAATGGACATGGAATTGAACTTGCCAAGATAACACTCTTGATTAAAACAAAATCTTAATCGGGTAATGAACCGACGAACAATTGAAATACAAAAAGCAATATATAACTCGATAAACAAAACAACATACAACTCGATAAAGCAAAAACAATGCAACAACAACTTAAATACAAAATAACAAACTTGCTAAAGTCGAAAAGACTCAAAACAAGACCTTAAAATACTCGAAGAGCAAAACAAAACATATGCTTCCAGCAGTGCCCAACACACAGGAGGACAACAAGTCAAAGTGAGAGACTATCGACCACAAATAGAGGTTGCTGGCCACATGCCAACCATGAGAGGTGGCCTGCCGGCCACCAATGTCTTTTACCAGCCACTAATGTGGCTTGTCGGCTACCTGCCGGCCACCTGCTGGTCAATAATGTGAAGGACCTCCAGATTGTTGACACCTGGCTTCCACTCACTACTTTATCTTCTACAAAAGGTTGAGCTTCGTGATTTCTTTATTTTAGCAGCAAATTTTTCACAAATGGAGCCATTTTTGGCCAAAAAACTCTCGGATTGGATTGCGACTTTAGACAGCTCGAAAAAGGTAAATTTATGGGGTTTTGGCGTAAATGCATTTTTTCTGCTGAGCCATTCTCCGCTTTGTTTTCCATTCCTTCATGCCGTGGCTAGATGCTGGAATCCAATTACACATGTCTTTAGCTTTGGGGGACAAGAGATATGCTTGACAATTAAAGAATTTCAGGCGCTAATGGAATCCCAACGTGATGAGGAAATCATACCTCAACCCCGTTTCAATCACATCCAAGCTTTGGGACGGATGTGTGGGCTCACTTTACATGAGGCTCGATCTTTGGTTCACAACGGAGAGCTGGATATTCCCAGCCTGATTCATCGATATTCTGACATCGATGATTGAGGCGACCTTCTTTGGCGGGATTTTCGGCAACATGCCCTTTGCTTATGTATGCTGGCTCATTTCCTTCTTGCCCCTGGTTTCAGCGGGTCCAGCATTCGGTTAGTTGAAGTGGCCCAAGGTTTGAAAGAAGGCAAGAGTTGCATTGACATGGTGCTGGTCGAGACTTTGATAGGCTTAGACGCCTTTCATCGGCGAGAGACTGCCAAATTTGCAGGGAGTCTACTACTTTTGCAGGTAATGTTTCCCACCATTTTCTTATATGTGCTTCTCACATCACTCGGCACTCATGTTCTGTTTTTCTTTCAAAATCCTTTTCTCACTTTTCCCTCAACGTACATCTTTCTATTCTTTAATCTCTCTTTTCTTTCATCCCTTCCCAAGTGTGGCTTATGGATAAACTGAAGGTAGTGGACTCTTACCCTAAGTACTTAGCTCGAGGCTATTTCTTCCGCCACCGTCTAGTGGATTTCCCAAATGAGGGATAGTGGGGCCACTAGATATGCAACAGGTTTGCTACTGACATTGTTTGGTGCTGCCCCTGGCTTAACCTGATCGAAATGAGCTACAGTATGACTCCAAAACCTAGCATTCAGCTGATTAGCCTTACACACTGTGTATTCTACTTTCTGTTTCGGTTCAGACATCAGTTTGGGCATGACTAGACTTGCCCAGAAGAGGGGGTAGAGTACTCGGTTTTATTCCCCGTCCAAGGTTCACATTTGGCCAGGTACCTCACTACTTGGAGGACGAGAGAGCTACTGGCCATTGCCGCTAGTTTCAGTTGCGCCCTTTCAGGCGAGTACCTGGCTTGGCTTGAGGATGAGGCACAGACCGAGCCCACTTTGACATCAAAAGCTTCCACAAGCACGAGTTGGGGATGCAGGAACACCTGACTCATCTATGCCCCTAGTTTATTGTTTTGACTTTACTTTTCAAGTTTTTATGATGTAATAAAAACAACTTTGATTTGTATCAGAGAGTTGGAGAACTTCATGTTTGAAATCAATGAAATTAAAGTTGTGAGCACTGAAAATTTTCCTTTTGGTCCAAAAATGGTCTAAGTTGTAAAAGGTAAAATTTGGACAAAATAAACTTTTATTAAAACTTTCCAAAACCATTTTCGAAAAGGATCACCACCTAACATGCACGGAATCAATCCTCGAGAACAACCCCGAATCCAAATATCACAAATGGCCCCTTGACTAAATAGCACTACTCAGCACTGTAACTAGCTCTCAGAGTAAAGGTCACAACCGAACTCTCAGATAAAGAACAGACAAAAATGACCTGATCAATCATGTGGACAGGATAGTTGATTTGGAGGTGATTACAGCCGGACGTCAGGATGAAGTTGCCTGCGTATCCCGAAGATGGGAATCAGGCTTTACGTAGTTCGGTTCAGGTTCAGGTTTACTTGAGTATTAACTATCTCCTTTTGCGCTCTAACTTTTTCCAAGGTTGCCCTTTAGGGTTTTTAACCTTGCGAGCTTAGTTTTTCTTTATTTCTAATTTTTTGTGCTCTAACTTTTGCCTAGGTTGCCCTTACGGGTTTTTGGCCTAGCGAGCCTCTCAGGGATAGTATTTTTTCAACTTGTCCATGTTGATCGATTGGGAAAATTGTAGGCCATCTAGGTCTATAAGAATAACAGCTCCACCCGACCAGATAGTTTTGATGATGTAAGGACCAGTCCAATTGGGTTTGAACTTGTCCTAGGGTCATGGATGGGAGCTCGGTTGTCTTTCAGAACCATGTCTCATTCTTTGAGATTTCGAGATTTAACCTTTTTGGTAAAAGCCCTAGCAATTCTGCACTAGTAGCGCTGAACATGATACAATGCTTTCAGCCTTCTCTCATCAAACAACATCAATTCTTCAAACCTACTCTGTTGCCAGTCTGCCTCTGCTAGCTGACACTCAGCCACGACTTGTAGCAACGGGACTTTTATTTCAATTGGCAGAACAACCTCCATTCCGTAGACAAGGGAGTAAGGAGTTGCCCCTGTAGACATCCGGATTGAAGTTCTATAGCCCCAGAGTGCGAATGGCAATTTGTCTGGCTAGTCTCTGTAGGTCTCAACCATCTTCTGCAAAATATTCTTGATGTTCTTGTTGGCGGCCTCAATAGCTCTGTTGGTTTGCGGCCGGTATGTAGATGACTTCTGAAAAACCACATTGTATTTCTCCAACAGGTCGATCACCTCTTTTTGAAGTGGGAACCATTATCTGAAATGATCTTGTTTGGGACTTTGTAGCGGCAAATGATATTATTTCGGATGAACTTAGCCACATGTGCTGCTTTTAACACTGCATATGACTGAGCTTTGACCCACTTTGTAAAGTAATCAATTGCCACCAGAATGTATTCATGCCTGTTCGACCCATTTGGTGTGACTGCTCCGATGACGTCGATTCCCCAGACTGAGAAAGACCATGGTAAAGTCATGTCGTACAGTTTTGATGGCGGGATGTTCATGCGATTTGCATGAATTTGGCATTTGTGGCATCGTCGAACAAAACCAATACAATCCTCCTCTATGGTAAACCAGTAGTAACCTCGCCTGAGAATCTTCAAGGCTAACATTACTCCGTTCATGTGCGCTCTGCACTCTCCTTTATGGATAGCCTCCATCATTCCTCTTCTTCGACACACAACTTGTGCATTCCCAGATGACCTCTCTTGTACAGTTTAACTCTGCAGATGATAAATTGGACAACTATTCGCCGTATGCCCCTTTTGTCCTTGGCATTTTCTCTTGGTAGATAAACCTCATTTTCCAAGAAGTTCCAAATATCATAGTACCAAGGGTTCTTGTCTTGGGCTTCATCTATTGTAGCGATAGTTTCATAGGTCGGCGTGTATCTCTGCTCAATGATGATCGGACAAATTCGGACTCTAAGCGGGATGTCTATCATAGAAGATAGAGTTGATAAAGCATCAGTGAACCTATTGTTCTCTCTTAGTAAATGCGTGAAAGTTAGCTTTTCAAACCTAGGGATCAGAATGTCCCGGGTTTGGTGATAAATCTTCATCTTTTCTTCTTTGACCTTCTAGTCTCCATTTGCTTGAGAAACAACTAGGTTCGAGTCTTCGATAACGTCCAACCTATTTGCCCCTAGTTCCAGGGTGACTTTTAAACCAGCGATACATGCTTCATACTCTGCTTCGTTATTGGATACTTTGAACCAGAGTTTAAAGGCTAAGGGTATATGGGAGTTGTCGGGTGCTATTAGCAACACACTTATCCCATAACCGTATTGATTAGATGCTTCGGCAAAGTACATTGTCCAAATCTCTTCCTCGACTTGTAGAATGGCTTCATCAGGAATAGGTAATCTATCACTTCATCTCCTTCCACTGGGTGATTTGCCAAAAACTCCGCTACAACTCTCCCCTTGACCGACTTGCGAGTAACATACTTCAGATCAAATTCGGAGAGAAGAAGCAACCAACGAGCTAGCCTACCTGTAAGCGCTGGTTTCTCAAAGAGATATTTGATGGGATCTAATCTCGAAACTAGAATTACAGAGTGAGCTAACAAGTAGTGCCTCAACTTCTTGGTAGCCCATACCAAGGCTAGGCAAGCTTTCTCGAGCAGAGTGTAGCGGGTCTCGTAATCCAGTATTTTCTTGCTCAAATAATAGATAATCTTCTCCACCCCATCCTCAGATTCCTGAGCAAGCATGTATCCCATTGTAGTGTCGGTTACTGATAGATATAGAATCAGAGGCTTCCCCGGCTCTGGCGGCGATAACACTAGTGGATTTTGAAAATTCTACTTGACCTGCTAAAAGCGAATTGACATTGATCATCCCATCGGAATTTCTTTCCTTTCTTCAGGAGACCAAATAGTGGTTCGCAAGTCAAGGTTAATTTTGAAATAAACCGTCTTATGAATTGCACTTTACCCAGAAAGCCTCGCATCTCCTTTTTAGTCCTTGGTGGTGGCATTTCTAGAATGGCCTTGATTTTGGAAGGATCTACATCGATGGCCCTCTGTGTGATCAAGAAGCCTAACATTTTCCTTGCCGTTACGCCGAAAGTACACTTCTACAGATTTAACCTCAGTCTGTATTCTTTGATCCTTTGAAAGAATTTCTTCAAAGCGGTGTAGTGGCCCTCTCTTTCTTTGGACTTGACAATCATGTCGTCCATGTACACCTCAACCTCTTTGTGGATCATATCATGCAAAATAGTGGTCGCAGCCCGTTGATAAGTAGCCCCAGTATTTTTCAGCCCAAGCGGTATCACCCGATAGCAGTAGGTCCCCCACAGTGTAGTAAATGCAGTTTTCTCCTTGTCCTCGGGCACCACCAGAATCTGGTTATACCCAAAAAGTCCATCCATGAAAGAGAGGAATACATGGCCTGTAGTGAAGTCCACTAACTCATCGATGTGCGGCAATGGGAAGTCGTCCTTCAGACTGGCTCTGTTCAAGTCCCCGAAATCCACACACACCTGGATTCTCCCATCCTTTTTTGGCACTGGAACGATATTGGCCAACCAAGTTGGATATTCAGATACTAGCAAGAACTCAGCATCAATCTGCTTGGTGACCTCTTCCTTGATTTTCAATGCCCAATCTGGACGAATTCTTCGCAACTTCTACTTAACAGGTCGGGCCTCGGGATTGAGAGGGATTCGATGCTGTACAATCTCATGATCGATTCCAGGCATGTCTTCGTAAGACCATGCGAAAATATCTTTGAAATCTTTTAATAAAGCGACTAAGCGCTCGTGCTCCTCCGAAGACAACGTGGACTCGATCTGGACCAGACGCGGATCCTTCTCAGTACCCACATTAATAGCAACGATTTCATTGGCAAGGGGTTTTGCAAACCTCTCATCCTCTCGATTTATCAAAATTTTCAAAACCAGAGGAATTCCTTCATCTTCGTTTTCATTAAAATTTTGAAAATCTTGGTCAATGCAATAAACAAGGAGCACATAGAAATACTCAGAATCAGCAGCGCCATTCTCATTCATAAAGTCCAGCTCATCCAGCTCTTCGGTTACAACCGACTCAAAAGCAAAAGAAAAAGAGGACCTGGACAAGACCTTAGCATCTAGGTTATCACCCCCAGGAATACCGGACTCAGACTCAGAACAACCGGAATCTGATTCCGACGCCACAGACTCTGTGGAATCATATTCTAGCTCACTACCTGACTTAGAACTAGAAAGGTAGGCCTCCTCCAGTTGCCAAACGAGGGATGGTGCTTCAGATGCATCCAAAATATTGTTAGATGGGTTCACACCCAGTTGATCCCCGATCATGGAGATGGTAAGGTTATCCCCCAAGTAGGGATGGCAATTTGAAACCGACCTGACAGGGATCCCCGACCCCGACCTCGATTTGAGCGGTTTTTTCTCAAAAAATACCCCCGACAGGGAGAAGACGGTATTTGAAAATCAATCCCCGGCCCGACCCTATCTCCGTCCCCATTCCCGTCCCCGTCCCCATCCCCGTCCCCGTCCCCGTTCCCAGCCCCAACCCCATCCCCGAATTTTCTCGAAATAAAACTACTTTTATACCCTTTATATATATATATATAATAAACCAAACCCTACCTCACACAATACAAACAACCTGTGTGTGGTCACTGGTCTCTTACTCTCACTCTCTCGTTCTTCTCTTTAACTCTCTCTCAACTCTCCCAGTCTCACTCTCACTCTCACAGTCACCCCTCTCGTTCTTTTCGTTCTTCTCTCACTCTCACTCTCACTTTCACAGCCACCGTTGATCTCACTCTTACTCTCACAGTTGCCTCTCGTTCTTCTCTCTCTCTCTCTCACTCTCACTCTCACAGCCACCGTCGATATCACCACAGCCACCGTCGATCTTGCCACAACTGCCGTCTATCTCGCTACAGCCATCGTTAGCGTTGGCGTCAGCATCGGCGTCGATCAGATATCTTAGATTTGTACTCAGATCTGTTATCTCTCTCTCTCTTTGTGTGATCTGTTAGATATATATATATATATATATATTTTAGAGTTTTTTTTTTTTTTTAAATTTAAATCTGTTGTTGATGATGGAAACATATATATATATATATATTTCATATTATTATTATTTTTAATTTAAATCTGTTGATGATGATTGTTGGTACTCAAATCTGTAATATTGATTTGTTGTTCTTGAACAAAATTTTTAAAAAAAAATCAGGGATTTTTCGGGGTCGGGGAAATCCGATCTCTGTTAGGGACGATGTGGTGATGGGTTCCATGGGGATCGAGGATGGGGCGGGATTTTGAACCTTCGGGATCGAGGGACGGGAGGTGTTCTCGGCCGACCCATTGCCATTCCTATCCCTAAGCTCTCTGAGTCAGCCGGAGGATCTGAAAGGAGACATACCAGTGCTGCTCCTACTTCAAGCGCGCTGTTGTCCGAGTCATTTCCCATGCTCTTCTCAGCTTTAGTAGTTGGTTCGGCCCTTTCCTCAGCATTTCTGTCTTGCAGTTGCAAGTTAAAGAAAATCTCGAAACCGGGAACACGTTGCTTCTCAGAATTCATCCAAGGCTCAGGAAAGCCGCAAAATGGGAAGTCTTCTCCCTCTCGAACAAAGTGGTCATTTAGTATTCCCCTGATTGGCCTGTGATTAAGCTCATAGCGCTTCCTGGTCTGCTTAGCTCTGGCTTTGCCCGCCATCTCTTCTCTCTTCTTGATCCAATCCTCTTTGGTGGGCACATAGCCAAGACCAAAGGCATACAGATTATGTGGCACATGGGCCAACGCTGTGATGCCTCTCCGGCCACTTCTTCCCAACCCCATTCCTAGCACATGTTGTAGCTTGTTCATGAAATAGATTGATTAGGCACTGACATACATGCCCTCATCTGCTACCAAGATGGTTTGCACCGCTCGGGCCTCAGCCAGCGTAAAACCTAAAAAGAAAACATCTTCCTTGCCATGAACAATTTCTAGCATAGGTGTAGTTACGTCTGGCGGAGGATGGATAGATGAATTCCCAAAGACGATAGCCACCCCTTTCTCGTGGAGATATTTCAGCATTTGGTGGAGCGTAGAAGAGACAGCTTTCACCTAATGCAACCAAGGTCTCCCTAATAGTAGATTGAAAGTAGTCGGCACATCCAGGACATGACACTCAATATCCTGTTGAGTTGGGCCCATTTGAACTCTGATCTATATTGTGCCCATCACCTCTCTGCTCGTATTATCATATGCCCAGATCACCTGGGCTATAGGCACGAAATCTGCTGGTTTCAGACCGTTGGTATAACCTGTACGAGATGGGCAGACGTTGATTGCTGACCCGGTGTCGACCAATACCACTGGCACCCACTTTTCTCTGTACTCTACTGATATGTACAGAGGTTTGTTATGTGCTGAGCCTTTTAGCGGTAGTTCTTTGTCTGAGAAGGTTAGGGTTGGGGTAACATCTCCTTGGAAGAACAACCCGATGATCTGTTCAGGGGTCGTAACAATGGAGAATTTGGCCCTGTCCATCATTGATAGTATAGCCTGTTGATGCACCCGAGAAACCATGAGCAGACCCCAGATTGAAATATCAGCCTGAATTTTCTTCAGCTATTTGAGCACCGCTTCTTCTTCCAACTGTTTTTCCTCCTATTTCTTAACCTCTTTATCTTTTTCGGATGTTTCTGCTTGGTCTCAGTGCGGCGGCTTGAAATACCTCCCATTTCTCGTTATGTGGTCAATCTCTTTAGTGTACCATGTATTGTCTGGTAGATCTTCACCTCAATCTTCATCGGTGTGAGCCAAAAGTAGATCATCATCCTCCCACCATGCACCTTTGGCAGCTGACAAACAGTTGCCCGACTCCGTTCTGATCATTCCCTGATCACAAGTATCCCCCACAGGGTGTTGAGCTTTTCCAGCTTTCCGGTCGTCTTGAACCCTTTCTTGTTCAAACTGCTTCAGTGTAGCTTCTTGATCTGTATCCACGGTACTAACAATGCCCAGTTCCTGAGCTGATTGTTCCACACCGGTGTTCTCCAGCAGTTTCCCCTTTTCCCGACCATTCCGGCCATTGTAGCAATTTCCTTCGGCTTTGTTTCAGTTTCTTCCTTTTTGTCAAGCTTGTCACTAAGCCACCTGGAGTTGTCTGCCGACCCATTCAGATCAAACCAATCAATCTACACGGTTACTTGATTTTGCTCATCAAAGAACTGTAGATTGTCTAAGTCCTCCCCTAAGTCCACTAGATCATCCAACCTTTGGCTTGGGCCATCTTCTCTAACCATATTGACCTCTGCTATTGTTGGCAATACCACTTCTGGTTTGGCTTGGTCGGTCGGCACAATGTAGCGGCACAGATCATACTCCCCTTCAGTCAACTCCTCAGAGCACTCAGGCAATGGACTGACATTCTTTACCAAGGCCAACCTTTCTTTATCTATCACTGTCACTACCACGGGTTTAGGTTGAGGTATGGACGTGTCCATCATGCACAAGTCCGTGCTTTCAAAGATGAACAACGTCGGTCTAGGTAGGTGAGAAGGGGTAATATATACGCTGGGGTCATTGGGGATGGCTAGTGTATGTATTAGGTTTAAGTGCCGGGGTGGGGAACTTGATTGTGGGCTGGAAGAGGGTTGGTGGTTACATTTGGCTTTTGAGGAGGTGTTATCACCTTGTTGTCGATGAGATCTTGAATCTCATGACGCAGCCTGAAGCACTGGTTGGTGTCATGACCGTGCTGCTAGTGAAAAGCATAGTATTTGGCTGAGTTATGTTTGAGTGGGAGAGGATCGAGTAGTGGGCGTGGCTTTAATGGCTTAAGATGTCCCTTTTTTATTAGAACCTACATGGCTTGGGATAAAGGCATGTAGAATGAGGTACAGACCCTTTGGGATCGGGCCTAGTTGTTTGAGGTTTGTGGAGTTGTGCTGGCAAAAGGGTTGGCGGTCTTGGCTGTGGTGGTGATGGCATTCACATAAGACGGCCGTGCAGTTGTGCTTCCATTAGAGGTTTCATTGGAACTGCGTGCAAAAGGCCTCTTGGCCTGCTCCTTCTTATCGGTTATCAACCCCTGTTTCATTGCATATTCAATCTGAACTCCTATCCCATAGAGCTCAGTGAATGTGAACAACGGCAAGACAATCATCTTCTGCAACAATTTTCCTTGCAGATTGTGGACCACCATCCTGATTTGATCCTTCTCGGATGGCCTGGTAGTCATCATCGAAGCTTTGGCTCTTTACCGCGTTACAAAGTCTTAGAAGCCCTCTTTTGGCTCTTGACGGGTTGTCTCAAGATCACAGGTTGTGACCTCGATCTGCATGTTGTAGGAGTATTGTGCGATGAAGGCCTCGGCCATTTCTTCTCTGCTCCTCTTCGCAGAATCCTCCAACTTTGCATACCAGATAGCCACTATTCCTGACAGGGTCTGGCCAAAAAGAGACAGCTTTTGAAGTCTGGTGAGGCCCATTGGCTGTAGGATATTGTGGGGGCCGAATATATGGAAAAATCAGAAGGTGCATACCATTAGAAGACTGATGTTAATCGGCTGTATCCTACGAGAGTGGGCAGCCGAATAAGATATATGCCGAGTAAGTTTAAGTCCTTAGGGCCGAATAAAAGAAAAGACAATGATTAAAAAGCAGGCCCTAGCCCCGAGGATTGGAAGGAACGAGTATAAATACAGGAACAACGGGTATAGAAAGGTATGTAAGAATCGCTTCACTTAACTTAGTAAACGAGCTATCCTGAGGGCCTGAACTAACTTGTCCGTCGGAGTGCTAATTCCGGCATCCCCGACCGGAGTGTTTGTATCTTTTCAGGTGACTAGCTGAGGATCACTAGCGTCTCCCAAGATCTGAAGAGTATTTCCAAACCACTTCTCCACAATTGGCGCCGTTTGTGGGAATACTCAAATACATCCATGGCAGGTGTGACTGAGGATCCTCCGGTAGCCATTGACGAGACCGCACAGGGAGATGACCTCACTCCAGCAAATATGCTCGGAAAAGAAACCATCGCTGCAAGACGCGCCTTGAACTTCGATTCACCAACGACATCAGCACAAGAAAAAATACAGGCGATCATGGAGCAAGTAAAGCAGAATGAACAAAGGCTGGAGAACATGATCGTTGAAAATGAACATCTCCGTCAAGATTTTTCCCTCGATGTCGCAAAATCGAGAGAAGCCATGCGCCAAGATCCCGAATGACCTCCGAGGGAAGGTGGACAACGACCTCGAGCCCGACCAAAGGATACCGATAACGACTCCAACTCATTACCCACGGAGCTCACCAACAAGGGACGATCTGAAACTTCCAGCTCCTCCGAAAAGAGTCTACATACAAGGAACAAGCACAGGAGGAGCAGTTCAGACGAAGAGGACCAGCACGATCCTTTTGTCCAACGGATTGCAAGGGCGGCCCTGCCCAAGAAATTCAAAGCTCCGTCATTCAGTCTTTACGATGGAAAATCAGACCCCACTGATCATATCCGTCACTACAAACAGGCCATGACATTGCATGCAGACAACGAAGCCCTCATGTGCCGAATATTCCCTAGCAGCCTGTGGCCATTAGCTGTCAGGTGGTATTACAAGCTGGAGCTGGCCTCCATCAAAAGCTTCCATCAATTACAGAAATCCTTCAAGGCCAGGTTCATCACCAACAAGGTACAACTGAAACAGGCCAACTCTCTCTAGGCTATGCAGATTCAGTCAGGAGAAATGCTCAGAGCGTACTCGGCGCGCTATTGGGAGTGCTTCAACCTCATCGACGATGCTTGCAACGACTCCATGGCCATCACCGCCTTCAAAATGGGACTACATCCTGACAGTCCTCTTCGCAGTTCCTTGACCCGAAGACCCCCCAAAATAGTCTGGGCATTGATGAAGAAAGTTGAGGAGTATTGCAAAGTGGAAGATGATGCCTTGAGAATAAAAGCCTGCCAAATGTCCAACAAAATGGTCCCCCTGAAATTGCTCAACCAATAAGTTCCGTGCCACCTCCTAGCCCATAGCCTCGGTAACGCGCTAAACGAGACAAAAGGCGGGATACTCGCCGATCAAGCGATCAATGCTCTCATCGGACGAATGAGCAACTGCAAGTCGACAACAGGCGTTCGAGGCATGCCGACAAGAAGTACACGGAGTTGTCAGAACCAATCGCTGCAATAATGACCAAAGTCTAACACCTTCCATTCTTCAAATGGCTGTCAAAGATGGTGAGGCCGCCCGACATGCGAAGAAGGGATAGGCGGTGCGAATATCACAAAGATCACGGCCACGAAACAGAGAGTTGCTATGCATTAAAAGATCACTTGGAAGAACTGGTGCAAGACGGCCGACTACAACAGTATGTGAGAAAGGGAAAGCCAACCAAGGCACTAGCCTTGAGGCAGGACTCTCCTCCACTTGGCGTGATCCATGTGATCTACAGCCTGCCTGCACCCCAACTGTGCACACAATTCAATCGCATCCAATTCCCCAGAAGCAACGTATTCCGACTGAATGGCCCAAGGAAGCTCCGACAATTACTTTCAATGACTCTGATCTTAGCAGCACAATAGCTTCCCACATTGATCCGTTGGTCATTAAATTATGCATAAATTGGTTCACCATTGAACGCATTCTCATAGATCCGGGGAGTACTTCAGAGGTTATGTATTACCAAACTTTCATCAAACTCGGCCTCAACGAGTCAGATCTGTTTCCGGCGCCTCACCCATTGTTCGGCTTTAATATGAATCTCGAATACCCGTTAGGGAAGATCATACTACCTGTTCGAGCGGGCTCCAGAACGGTCGAAGTAGAATTCCTGGTCGTAAAGCTCCCTTCGCCATATAATGTCATCATGGGGCGAACCTGGATACATATTATGAAGGTTCTTCCAAGCACTTATCATCAGCTTGTGCGCTTCCCGACAGCCCATGGCATTGAAGAGATCCGTGGCTCCCCCTAATCGGCACAAGCAGAGATTTTATGAAAACCCTATCACTGACCCGACCTGTGGGCTTTGATACTTGTATATATTTCACTTCTGCAATGCAAACCATTTTTCTTTGTTGCTCAATTCATTTTACAAACCCCATTGTGACGCTCGTCATGATGACGATTCGGAGCCCCTTCGGTGCATGACACCTTAGGGCCGATTAAGTCTTCAGATTCGAAGTACCCTTCGTGGATATCACGATTGGCCACATTAAGTCTCCAAATTCGGAGCCCCCTTCGGTGCATGACACCTTAGGGCCGATTAAGTCTCCGGATTCAGAGCCCTCTTTGGTGTATGACACCTTAGAGCCGATTAAGTCTCTGGATTCAGAGCCCTCTTTGGTGCATGACACCTTAGGGCCGATTAAGCCTCCGGATTTGGAGCGTCCTTCGTGGATATCACGATTGGCCACATTAAGTCTCTAGATTCAGAGCCTCCTTTGGTGCATGACACCTTAGGGCCGATTAAGTCTTCGGATTCAGAGGCCCCTTCGGTGCATGACACCTTAGAGCCGATTAAGCCTCCGGATTCGGAGCCCTTTGTGGATATCACGATTGGCCACATTAAGTTTCCGGATTTGGAGCCCCCTTCGGTGCATAACACCTTAGGGTCGATTAAGTCTCTGGATTCGAAGCCCCCTTTGGTGCATGACACCTTAGGGCTGATTAAGTCTTCGGATTCGGAGCCCCCTTTGGTGCATGACACCTTAGGGCCAATTAAGTCTCCGGATTCGGAGTCCCCTTCGGTGCATGACACCTTAGGGCCGATTAAGTCTCCGGATTCGGAGCCCTTTCGGTGCATGACACCTTAGGGCCGATTAAGCCTCCGGATTCGGAGCGCCCTTCATGGATATCACGATTGGCCACATTAAGTCTCTGGATTTGGAGCCCCCTTCGGTGCATGACACCTTAGGGCCGATTAAGCCTCCGGATTCGGAGCGCCCTTCGTGGATATCACGATTGGCCACATTAAGTCTCTGGATTCGGAGCCCCCTTCGGTGCATGACACCTTAGGGCCGATTAAGTCTCCGGATTCGGAGCCCCCTTTGGTGCATGACACCTTAGGGCCTATTAAGCCTCCAGATTCGGAATACCCTTTGGCACGAACAAAACAAAACTCGCTAACATCAGAAATAAGGTGCTTGACTGAGCATATAAAAAATTCAGAGCAAGACGCAAATAAGGTCCTTAACTAAGCATATAAAAAATTCAGAATAAGACGCAAATGTTTGAAATAAAGCTTTTTATTCGATCAAACAGTTGTTACATAAATGCAACTTGCATTTGAGCATTACAATACCCATTTCCAATCTCAAAAGCTAAAAAATGGAGAAGACGCATTGGTAAAGCGGCAGCGCCGAATCAACTCCCGTCACTCGGAAGTCCTCCGCGGTTTGCAATGCCTTGAGCCAACTGTGCCCAAGTTCTCCCCTGATACCATTGACAATCTCAAGGCAAAGATCCAGGACAAGGAGGGACAAACCCAACGGTCGTTGCCTTTCCTTTCAGGGTGATCTGCTTCGACGACTTGAAGATTCATGCCAAATTTTGGATGCCCTACTTCCCATACGGTTGGATCCTCTGTCGCGCTCCATGGCAGCACTGAGTTCGGCTGAACTCCAGCCTCTAACTAACATCCCCACTTATCCCTCCTCACATAAGCGATTGTTTATCTGCGCAAAGCGCCCACTCCTTTTATTTTCAATACTAGTAGCGATCTCGAGGCCAAATCCCGAGGTGATTTCACTAACACGAAATTCCATGAGAAAAACGTCGATTGCATTCGCTACGGCGTAGTTATCCAAACGACTTTTTGAAGCACTTGCACTGGCCAAAAATCTAGGCCCCGAGCTGAGTTGAATTTGCCGCAGCCACTCTACCCACTGGCTTTCGGCTTCCTCAGGTTACAATAGCCTCATTTAGGAATAAATGGCTATCAAGTATGGATTGACCCTGCTGGCCAACGTTTATACATTCATTCAAACACAATAAAACGAAACACATACATGCCGAATACGCACTGCAATAAAATATTTGTAATAGAACGTTTTTTATTCGATAAAACAAACAATAAATTACATAGTTTTGAATGTGATCTGCGCTTTAGCCTTACAATAAATATACTTATACGGCATCACCCTCATCATCACTCTTTTCGACTTCAAAAGAAGAAAACGGAAAATGTTTGTTGTGGTAAAGTGGCGATGCCGAATCAATGCCTGACGCTTGAAGAGCTTCTACGGCTTGAGATACCTTGATCCAACCGTGCCTAAATCCACGATTTTCACATCAGCAAACTTCTTTAACCAGTTTTTCCTTGGTCTTTTCGATTCCAACTTTTCGGCCTTCATGGAAACCTTTCTCATAGGCCCTCCCCTTCGCGTTCTCCATTGCGAACATACTCGTCGTCTCACGATCAGCAAGCACGGAACTGATGAGCCGATTGGTAACCCTCTCTTCCACGATTGGGTTTCCCTGCCTGGCGGGTTGTGCCTGGGCCGCCTTGGTCTTCCTTAACTCGCGCTTAGCCGCCTCCGCGCGGGTCTCCAAACTTCGAATACGTTCATCCTTCTTCTCCATTTCTCGGCGGGCAGCGCGCAACCGCATGCCGATTTCATAGGCAGTGTACAACCCCTTCACCGCCCCGTGAACGCCTTCACGAAATACTTCGTAGTCCTAACGACCTACCATCGATTGTTGAACCTTCGGCGAAAAAATTTGTCGAGCAAACTCGACCGCTACATTTGGGTCTCGAACGATCGAGTCCGCCTCTGTCATGGGTCTATTCCCCACAAATACCGCAAAGCTCAATGGGCACGGATTCGAGTCAGCTCCCCTCTCGACTCGAGGTTGAGAAGATTTGCCCTGTGATTGCTTGTCCCGCCTGGGCGACCTGCTTCGACGTTGAGGAGACTGACACCTCTCTCGATCCCTGGAACTCCTACCCCCTGTGCGCGAAGGGTCACCACTTCGATTCATGTCTCCACCCAGCTCAGCTAGTGTCCTTGCTTCCCCTCTGCTGTTAAAGAAGAGTCTGTTCGACATTCATATGATACCTTCAAAAGCTGGAGTCAGTCGTTTACTATATTCATAAAAGTTGTACCCTTAATCATTTATCCTTTACAGAGGCAGCACCCTCGAGGCAATCTCATTAATTGTGAAAACCTCAATCGCCTGGCACCGATTGGCTCGACCTCCAAACTCCTAGGTTCGTCTCTTCCGGCGCCCGAATGATCATGCACCGCCTAGGGCAAGGGCAGATTAATCAATCTATTCGGCTTATGTGCCCCAGCCGGCTCATGAATCGACTTCAGAATTATCCTGCACCGCCTGGGGCAAGGGCGTGATAGATTTATCAATATATTCGGCTTAAGTGCCCTAGCCGGCTCATGAATCGACTTCAGAATGATCATGCACCACTTGGGGCAAGGGTAGATTAATCAATCTATTCGGCTTAAGTGCCTCAGCCGGCTCATGAGTTGACTTCAAAATCATCCTACACCGCCTGGGGCAAGGGTGTGATAGATTTATCAATATATTCGGCTTAAGTGCCCCAGCCGACTCATGAATCGACTTTAGAATGATCATGCACCGCCTGGGGCAAGGGCAGATTAATCAATCTATTCGGCTTAAGTGCCCCAGCCGGCTCATGAATCGACTTCAGAATCATCCTGCACCGCTTGGAGCAAGGGCGTGATAGATTTATCAATATATTCGGCTTAAGTGCCCTAGCTGGCTCATGAATCGACTTCAGAATGATCATGCACCGCCTGGGGCAAGGGCAGATTAATCAATCTATTCGGCTTAAGTGCCCCAATCGGCTCATGAATCAACTTCAGAATCATCTTGCACTGCCTAGGGCAAGGGCGTGATAGATTTATCAAATATATTCGGCTTAAGTGCCCCAGTCGGCCCATGAATTGACTTCAGAAACATCCTACACCGCCTGGGGCAAGGGCGTGATAGATTAATCAATCTATTCAGCTTAAGTGCCCCAGAGTAATACCAACGAACTATTTGGCATACGAATGATAAGTCAATATTGCCAAGATACCCAATCGTAGAAAGCTCAACAGAGTAATCATTCTATCTAAGGTAGTGAAAGGCAAAAATTCTTAACCAACATAACATCATAAGCTGCGCCTAAATAGTAGTGAAACAACACGATAATTTTCATTAATAAATTGAGACAACAAGATAATTTTCATTAATAAATTGAGTGCAGACAGTAGCCAATTTATACATAAAAACTACTCGGAACCAACGAAAGTCCTTAAAACAAAAACGTACAATTAAAAGGGAGAGCATTTCATAAAATTTGAATGGCTCCCAGATTAATCCTCGGGGTCAGACTTAAGTGGCTCAACGTCCACTTGCTCATAAGGAATTGACAGGCCCAATGTAACCCCAGTGGCATCAAGGGCCTTGAGCCACCCGTGTTTGAACCCCCGATTCTCAAACTTGGGGACTTCATCTACGTATTCTGTGAAGGCGGCGGCTTTTCCTGCTTCGAATGCGGCAGAAGCCTCAGATTTTGCCTTTTCCTTGGCCGCCTTCAACTCTGCTAACTCAGTCTCCATCTTCTTAAGCGCCTCCTCGGCTAGCCTAAATGATTCTTTGCTTGCGTTCGCCCTATCTTTGGTATCAGAACGGAGCTGATCGGCAGCCCGAGCCCTTCCCACTTCGGCTTCGGCTCGCGCAATCTCCATAGCGGCTCTCAACATCTCAAACTCGGCCCTGCTCTTTTGATCGACCACTTCCGAGTGCAAGCGGTCAACCCTTTCAAGGGCATCATGTAGGTGGTGGCCCAAATCGGCGATCCTGCTAGCCGTTTGCAAAACGAGTTAGGATCGTTAGATGCCATAGGCAACCAAAATCAAAACAAGTCAAAGTTCACCTACCAAAAGGGCCGACTGTGCAGATAGGGCTATGGCCACCAAATCCGGCATGGCATGAAAGGATGCCTTATCAGCTAGTAGGAAGACTGACGCCCCCAGGCTTAAGGCTACCAGAGGGTTGGTAATGATCGATGCATCAGAAGGAATCAGTGTGTCTCTAATCTTTGGCTGAACAATAAAAAGAACGACCACGTCCGATTCTTCTAAGCGAGGCCTTTTGTCAGCAAGACTATCTTTTGAAACGGCCTCTCCATCCGCGCTACGTTTCTTGCCCCGCTCTTCCGGAATCAGCTGTTCATCAATGACCGGTTGTTCAACCTCTTTCGCCGTTTCGGCCGCAACAGTCTTAGCCGGCTTGTCAATAACGGGTTCAAAAGACTCAACCAAGGTAGGCCCAGAACGGGTGGCCTCGACCTTTTTCCGTGAGGCCATACGCTCGGCATTCTTCTTTCGAGCCATCCGCGTGAGGCTTTCCCCAGCCATACCTTCAGAAAAATCACCGGGTAGGTCTCCCAAACCTTCAAAGATATCTCCAGAAGAAAACTCTGCCCGACCCAAAGTGGATGGCGAGGTAGGCTGACTACGTCTGGCTGCCTCAAACGTCGAGTTTAGGGCCTCGTCAACCTCTTCGTCCTCCTCAGCGAACTCTTTGCTTGGTTCAGCGACTACCTCTACCACCGGCTCGACGTCTTGCCCCGAATCAGAAGCCTCGAGACCAACTTGCCTAAGGCTCTTGAAGCCAGGGAAGATAAGAGCTGCAAGCTGTTGATCGCCGAATGGAATTGGAATGTTGTCAGCGGCTGAAAAGGTAGTGTAAGTAGGCTCGTACCGAAGAAGTATGTGGGCCGCTCTCCCTTGCTTCTGTACGTTTGGACGGCTGAAGTATCCGAGTGCAGTCGCAATCTGTGTAAGGACCGCGTCGTCAGTAGAAACCAGAATCCTCTTCAAATTACTGCCTGCAAAGACAAAGGGTTAGACACGGAGGGAAGACAGAGTAAAAGAAAAGTTCAGTAAACACAAGGAGACACGCGGCGACCTGGTTCACCCCTCCGTCTGGGAATAGGGTCTAGGCGACCCTCGCCTTCGCCAAATTCCCAGTTCCGTTGGATATTGACCATTACGTCATCCACACGCTTGCCAAAACTGGCGAGCATGGTTACTAAATGGTGGTCAGTATCCTTGGCCCTAAGAAAGTACTGCCCAAGCTGACCGGAAGATTTGGCTAAAGTATAGCAGTGCCGAATGGCCGGAATCCCAAGATTGATCCTGAGGCGCCGGTTCAACTCTACGATCCCCATTATGATTCAAAAAAAGTTCACGTTGGGCTGAGAAGGGATCAGACCCCAATAGCGGAGGACGGCCCTAAGGAATGGATGTAGGAAAAAACGGACCCCGCCCTCTGTAATGGATAGGAGAGGGAAGACGATTGAATTTTGGTCCTCTCTCTCCATATCCAGAGTGTTGTTCATCACTAGAGATAGATGAACATCATCGGGGATGGAAAAGTGTCGCCGGAATCCAGAGACACGACCGTCAAAAAGGAGGTCTTTCAAGTGTTTGGCCATTTTCACGGGAAATAAAGGGTGCGCCAAAATGAAAATAATAAACAGAAAGTAGGATTGCAAAGAAAAGAGAAGAAGACTTACGAGGAGCAAGGGAGACGAGGGCAGACGGAGAAGCGTTGCAGAAAATGCGAGTCAGAGAAGGGATATCCGCTGGTGGTCCAAGAGTCTCGAATACTTGACGAACTGTGCATTCGAAAGGACTTAAATTTCAAATCACAATAAATGCAAGACGCACGAGTGAGGCGGGAAAGCGTAATGATGAACGAAAAGGTGTGCGCATCCTGACATCTGTATTGGGGTACGCGAAGCCGCCTGACCTATTTTAACTTTTCTAATTCGAGACCAAACACGCCGATTAACTACCGTCAATGGGGAGTTCGGGGGGCAATTGTGGGGGCCGAATATATGGAAAAATCAGAAGATGCGTACCATTAGAAGACTGAGGTTAATCAGCTGTATCCTACGAGAGTGGACAGCCGAATAAGATATATATGCCGAATAAGTGTAAGTCCTTAGGGCCGAATAAAAGAAAGGACAATGATTAAAAAGCAGGCCCTGGCCCTGAGGATTGGAAGGAACGAGTATAAATACAGGAACAATGGGTATAGAAAGGTATGTAAGAATCACTTCACTTAACTTAGTAAACAAGCTATCTTGAGGGCCTGAACTAACTTGTCCGTCGGAGTGCTAATTCCGGCATCCCCGACCGGAGTATTTGTATCTTTTCAGGTGACTAGCTGAGGATCACTAGCGTCTCCCAGGATCTGAAGAGTATTTCCAAACCACTTCTCCACAGATATCTAAGAATAACCGCAAATGGACCATGGGATCCCAAGAGCCATCAAATCGGTCGATATGTGGCATTTCAAACCAATCTGGCAAGGTTATTGCGGAGTCAGTATATCCATCTTCGTTGTCGGGGATCGAGTTCACACCCTGTGCCCGCTTGAGAAGTTTCTCCAGCTTGTTGGCCTTCAGTATAGTAGGGTTAACTTCAAATTCAAATGGAGGTTTAGTTTGTTACACTGGTGCCTTGAAGGCTTGCGGTGGAATGGGGTTTACTAGATTGCCCAAATTCTCTTGGACATTGGCAATGGTTCCAGGTGCTGGAATACCCGCAAGAGATGTATGGGAAGCAAAAGCCATTGCAAGCTGCGGTTGTTGCTGCTGTAGCCTGTTTATCACTTCAGCTTGGTGGGCTGGAACTTCAGCTTGGCAGGCAACATCTTGCTACATGGTTTCCACTGGTGATTGCTAAACGGGTGAATTATGCCTAACTCTCCTCTGTCTCGTAACCGGTGGGAGTGAAACAAACACAGGTTGTCCCCTAACAAGATCTCTGGATCTATAAAGTCTCCTTACATGGGTCCAGAGTGCTTGGGGGGTATCTGAACTGTTTGAAGCTATTGTGATAAACTACCTTGCAAAAAGAAATAAAGCAAAAAGGAAAGCGAAAATCAGAAACCACACAACACCTCAGCTCAGATGTTAACAACACATAGTTGTAATCAAAAGCTATAGAACTGCACTCAACATTGACTTCTGCCCCCAAATTTGATACCCAAACCTATAACTGGTACGCATATTCCTGTAGAGTTTCACTCTAAAAGCACATACCAATTAAGTGAGAGCCAAAACACCCCTATGAGGGGATAGGGTTACCCTATTCTAAGTTTGTTAGGAACTAGGGTTCACTATTTAAGCAAAGTGGTTTCACACAATCCTGCATTTGGGTGAGCAACCTGTCCTAGTTTGGAGCAGTCTCTATGGCTTTCGATATGCAACTAGGCTGATTGGTCAAAAGGGTACCTCAACAAGACTACCTAATATACCTCTTACACCTAACACTGAGAAGTAAAAAGAGGATCCAACGATAGATGTAGTCTAGATCCAAGGGTTATGTTCCCATCATTGGCGAGCCACATGGACCTTTTGGCAAGCTTTTCCAAACAAGCCTCCGGTAAACCGTACATGAATAGCAGATAGCAAACACAATGACATAGGCGCACCAATGCAAATGAAAATACAAAGAAACACATAAGTGTAGATAAAATTTCATATCATGAGTTTGAGTCAAGTTCTCTAAATTCCCGAGCAGAGTCACTAGAAACTGTAGCTTGACTTTTTCGCACCCCCTTTCGAAAGCTTTGAATATAAGCCCTACAGTTCGAACTCCTACGGTTCTGAATCTAATCTCACAAGTGTAATGTGAAATTGATAAACAACAAAGATTCCAAATCTGACAAATCTTTTAGAAAATCGATTTTAAATAAAAAATGCCAAAATTGGGCTGGTTTGCCAGATACAGAGTCGCCACCTAAATATTTTTGGAAAATTTAGAAAACTTATGGCTCGTGCCAAAGGCCGTGTGTACATTATCACCAAGATTGTCTCAGTTCGAGAACTTAGGTACGAGGGGGAAAGGTCATGAATACATTTGAGCACCCTCACTCGCCTAATCAAAGATCAGCCGCTACTAATCATGATATGATTTTTATCAACATTATAAGCTCCTGTTTCGATTTATTAGGCTAGCATTACTATGTGATGCGTACAAGCAAATATAGACTAAATTGCAAGAATTGGAACATTTCGAGTCATATTTGTTTTTGAAAATTGTTTCGAAATATGTACCACTCGAAAAAGTGATCGCATATGAACATTACTCAAATTATCCAATTCAAGCAATTAGCATTCATCCACATGCATTCAAACAATTTAACAAGTGAGCATTTAGCCTCATGGCAAGCATGCTAGATATGGCGGTCACTTACACTCATTCAAGTTTGCTAAAACATTAAAGACACATGTAGTACTCCAAGCCAAAATAAACAAAAGAGTTAGAAAAAATACATGATTCCTAACTTATGTAATATGACTAATACAACACATGCGATATGCAATTAAATAGGCTCGGCTACTAATGTGGCATACGAATCAATTTGATAACATGCGGTCTAAGCACGTATTCAAAGAAGTATTGAAACGACAATGCAGTTAGAATGATGAACCGAGCCTTGGTGCATGCAATGCAAATGGATGGATGCAAACATGCGATATGATAATTTGATGTGATGCCCCTAATCTAACCATCAAAAACGGATAAATAAAAGGGAGAAAGACGTGGGGTTGGAAGATATACACATTATTATAACATTACGCTCTCATGAAGGAGAGTCTGAATGAAATAAACTAAGCTAAACTAAGCTAATTAAGCTAACCAATTATTATAAACCGAAATGAAATAAGCTTACTAAGCTACTTAACTAATTATTACAACAAATTAATTAACTATTCTAACTAATTAAATTACAACACTTGAATTAACTAGTTAACTAACTAATTAAATAATTACAACGCAAGTGTAATTAAGATAAGTAATTAAACTAAACAACTAACTACTACGTCTTGGGAAACGAGGGATGTGCATGTGCATGCTCGGTTTCTACTCAAAAAAACCACTGTTTTACTTCTGAATGCCTCTGTTTGCACAGTTGAACACCAATACTACTGCTCACTCTGCTCTAACTTACCAACACTGTTCTAAGTTTTTCATTTGTGGTTGGCCGGCCACTGGTAAAGGTTGCTGACCACTAGCCAGCCATGGTTGAAGGTTGCCGGCTACGGATGGTGGTCTGCCGGCCATGGAAAGTGGCCTGCCGGCCATTGCTGTACATGTTCATCCTATTGTAACAGAGGAAAAACAGAGCATATACAGGGTATTTCAAGGGTTTGTTTGCACACTTTGCCTCTCATTTTCATGGAAAAATCAAAGGATGGACAAAATTTGGTTCACAAACCATCAATAGAGCAATTTTATTGCATGATGGCTTATAGACCAAAGTGCAAGTTTAATACATGCTCTCAAATAAGACTCTCAACCTTTACCCTATCATGCATGATCAAGGGCAATGGAGACCTAGAAAACTTGGCACATTTCATCACTTTGAGTATGAAATGCCCCAATTTTCCTTGTGTTCAATTAACGTCCGATTGAACACACCAAAAACACAATCAAATTCTTAACTTGCACAATTTTAGTTTCAACTTTTAGTTACTCATTTTAATTACCCTCCATTCTTTAATTAATTAAGTCCATTGGTGAGAAGTCCTTTAAAAGAGAAGGAAGTGTCAAACAAAGGGTAGTTTAAGGCAAGAGAGAGGTTTCATGCCGTTGATAATGAACCCCCAAAAGAGGATTAAATCATTAAGCATGGACCTCAATCTCAAGCTTAAATAATCCTAAGGTTGAAACAACCCTCAAAGCAAATAAAGAGTCAAGAAATGAGAGAGGTTGCAGAGATTAATGAGTGCTGAAATTAAGTGAGAAAAACACCAAAATATGAAATCAACTCAAACAAGAGGTGTTTAAAGGCCTAAAACACCAAGCTTGTTGTCACGACCCAAACCCGCCCCTATGGGTTTAGTATCAGAATCGCCAAGAATCCGAGATTATGAAGGCACTGCTAATAGTCAAACAAGAATGGCGGAAGCCAAAACAGTAATTAAAAGATGTCTAATGAGCTGTGACAGTCTGTATGCAAAAAGACTTTTTATAACATATGCACATTCAAACGGTATATACATACATCACTTACAAGCATACAGGTTAGGGACCAAATCCCCACCATAACAGTGAAGTACAAAAGATCATTCAGACTATACATTATTACAAAAACAAATAGAAAAGGGGGGAAAACTAAAACACCCCAAAACAGCCCTAGCTTGAAGGACTCAGAACCTCTCAATGAGGCACAGTGGTTGGCTTTGACAAAACAGGAGCTTGTCCTGACGCCCTTAGCAACGGTCCGGTGCTTGTACACCTACATATATATATGAACAGTGAGCTAAAGCCTAGTGAATAACATATGCGTAAAGGGGTTAAGAATGAATGTCCTTTCATTATTGAAAACATTCATTTCAATCAGTATATCAGTTACTCAGTTATAGCAGTCATATGTGGTACATCCAATAGCAAAACAGTACAGTAGGTCTAAACAGACCGAGCGATATTGATGGCCATCATATCGATGCTTGATAGTGGTTCTAGGCGTGGGAATCGACAGAGATCTCGTAGTCGATGCGATCTGATCTGATAAGATGAGTTGCTATGGATGCCATGAATACAGTTCACAAGTAGAACATCATTCATTCAGTAACAGTATCATTTCAAAAAACAATACAGTTCAATTGTTCAGAAAATAATCATTATTGAACATATCTTTACAACATCGTTACTCACAGAGCACTGGGCTATAAGCTGCTAGAGCATCCTCGGTTGCCAACCCTATACAGTTACAGAACGAACACACACTAAGCTACACAGTTGGGAAATAATAACTTAATCCCTAATTTGCCTCGGTGTGGTTCTACATCACTATCCTCATTAAGATGCCTTAAACATGCCCTAGGAATTCCTAGGATGGAAAGAGGATGCAAAGATGCACTTTTAAACACTTTACAAAATTTTCAGAAAAACAAGGTCCCGCTCGAGCGTGGCTTTCCCCGCTCGAGTGGACATGCAGACAAAGGTTCCCGCTCGAGCGTCACTTCCCTTGCTTGAGCGGACTGCAAAACATGGCAAAAGTACTGGATGCATGAAATTCACGCTCGACAGGCGCTCGACCCCCGCTCGAGCGTGTGACTCAAGTCCTTGCTCGAGCGCGCATTTCCCCACTCGACTGAACTGTAAAACAATGCAAAGTGCTGGGAACACGTATTCCAAGCTCGAGCGCCAATTTTCCCGCTCGAGCGTGAGTCCAAATTCTGGAAATTCCAGATTTGAACCTCAAACTCAAAACCAAGTTTTAATGCATCAAATTTGATCCTTTTTGGCTAATTTTCTTGAAAACTCTTGTAAACTCATAGTATAACATGATTCAAAGCTCAATTTGTAAAATGAAAGCCCAAGGGTAGGTCAATTAAACACAATTTCAACTCAAAATTCAAGAACATGATGTACATGCAACATGCATGAATTAAACAACTTTAAAGCTTCAAATACTTGCTCCAAAGAGCCAATTCCTTCAAAATCATGATAAATTCATGGACTAGAGCTAGAATATGGACATGCATGGAGGAATTCTTATGAAATAATCTCAAAACTCAACAATGTAAACATGCATGCATGAAATAAGCTTCAATTCAACAATCTTGAACCAAATTATGACCTTAGGCTCCTATCTACCATGAAACATGCAAGAACTCACTTGAATACACAATTAAAAGGGTGAGTCTCCTACCTTAAGTCTTGAATGCAAGATATGAGAGCTCAATTATGCAAATTACTCTTCAATTTCTTCAAGTCCCCAAGTTAAACTCTCAAGAACAACTCAATTCTCTCACACTCTCTCTCTCTTAGTCGGTTGAGGGCCCAAGAATGACTGAACAAATGTTGTATCTAATGCATAATTCAAGCCTCAAAATATGATATGAAGTGGGCCACTAAGTAGCAAAGTTGTAAATAAGGCCAACTCTTGCAATTTAGCATTATTTAATCTAATTTAATCATACCAAATCAAATTTCAATTAAACATGCCATAAAATAGTATAAATCTTAATTAGAACAAAACATCAATCAATTTCAAATTTGGCCGCCGATATGGTCTTTAATTTGCAGTTTAAAGCATAAAACATGAATAGATAATTTAACAGTCAACAGATAGAATTGCATTCAAACTAGCACAATCAATCAATCAGTTTAGTAATTCAGTCAGTCAATTAATTAACATGTTTAACCATAGATTAGCACTAATCAGTAGTGTTATCAGTAAATAGTGGTGAGGGTTGTTACACTTGTGAGGACACTTACACTACAACCATGCAAAACAAGGCTCAAATGACTTAAACAACCAAAAATAGAGACTAATCAGTCCAAATCAGAGGCTAAAATATGCTGGAATTAAGCTACAAAAGGTTAAAAAATTAAGCTAACACGTAGGGCTAACTAGGCTAGCAAACAAGATACAAGAAGGGGAGACTAACCCCTCCAAATTTAAATTTCAAAACAAGATTTTGGCCATTGAAAAAGCTTTGAAATTCGGTGGTAAAAAGCCCAAAAAAAGATGGTTTAAAAGTGGGAAACACAAGTGGAAAGTCCTTGCAAGTAAGGAATAAAGAAGGGTGAACCCCTCCCTACCCTTAAATGGCCTAAAACCACAAATCTCAGCCCACAAAAATAGAGGTTTTACAGCCCAAAAACAACCCAGAAACAGCAGGAAAAAGATAGAAAAACAAGTATGTTAATCAAAGTAAAAGAGCTAGTATTATACCTCTTGAAGCAAAGATCAATTCCAGGAAACAATTCAAGCCAAAACCAACTTCAAGAGCTCCAAAAAGGCCTCAAGAAACCTCAGTCCAAAGGTGATCAACTTTGATTAAGGAGGTGTAGGTAAAAGTGTAGTGTATATAGACTAATGTGCACAAAATTGCAAGAGAGAGAGAGAGAGAGAGAGAGAGATAATTTTTGCTCCAAAAATTCTTACCCTCAAAAATGGAGGAGGAGACCCCCTATATATAGTAACATGGAATTCCCTCAAGGAGATCCAACCTTACACGTAGGGACAGATGCATGCATCTGTGTAAACAGCTAGTACAGCTGGCATAAAATATCTACAAAATACACTGGTGGCTGGCAAGCCACATTAGTGGCCGGTAGCAGGCCGACAACCAAAAAGTGATGGCTGGCAGCCCAAAAGGGGTGGCCAGTAGGCCACCAGAGGCTGCAGGTTTGAAAACCAAGGGTTGGTCCAAGAATGAGGCAACAGGTGTGCAAGGTTTGAAAGGCTCGAAAGTGTGGCATTTCGCTGAGGACTTCGAGCATTTGGTGAACAAATACACTCATCATCGGGTATGCATGCAAGGACGTCCAAATCAGATAGCCTTTTCAAAATAAATGTAATGACTGTTATACCATCTGTTATTAATAATATACATCTTTTTCTTATTTGCTTGACCCTTCAAATTTGTGGCATGGTAGACTAGGACATGTTAATTATGGATCCTTGCGTAGATTAATTAATATGGAATGTCTACCTAAGTTTGACATTGATTTAAATCATACATGTGAAATTTGTGTCCAGGAAAAATTAACTAGAACTCATTTTCGTTCAATTGAACGAAGTACTGAGCCACTTGAATTAATTCATAGTGATATTTGTGATTTTCGATGAATTTAAACAAGAGGTTGGAAAAAATATGTTGTCAATTTCATAGATGACTATACTAGATATAGTTATGTTTATTTAATTCAAATCAAGGATGAAGCATTGGAAACTTTTATTCAATATAAGAATGAAGTTGAAAATCAACTTGGTAAGAAAATTAAAAAACTAAGAAGTGATAGAGGTGGTGAATATTAATCACCTTTTGGCGATTATAGAATCTCGGAATGCATCATTCTTTGAACATGTGTTTCCTTATAAAACTGGACAAGAAACCAGTACTAATAAAAGATTTTATGATGCTATTACTAGTTATGATCAAGGACAAATCAAGAATAAGAGCAAGAGATAGATCAAAATGAGGAAGATGAACCTAAATGTAGTAAACGTGCTAGAACCTCAAAATCTTTTGGTCTAGATTTTCAAACTTTTTTGTTAGAAAATGAGCATTTAACTTTCAAAGAAGCTATATCCAGTTCTGAAGCTCATTTATGGAAAAAGGCTGTAAATAGTGAAGTTGAATCCATCTTGCAAAATCACACTTGGAAATTGATGGATTTGCCACCAGGTTGTAAACCTCTTGGGTACAAGTCGATTTTCAAAACAAAAATGAAAGCGGATGGATCAATTGACAAATATAAGAAAAGACATGTTGTCAAAGGATATAGACAAAAAGAAGGTCTTGATTATTTTGACACATACTCACCAGTTACTAGAATAACATCCATTAGAATACTAATTGCCATTGCATCTTTGAACAATCTAGAAATTCATCAAATGGATATGAAAATAGCTTTCTTAAATGGTGAGTTAGATGAAGAAATTTACATGGAACAACTAGAAGGATTTTCTATTCCAGGAAAAGAAAAGAAAGTGTGTAAATTGGTTAAATCATTATATGGTTTAAAACAAGCACCAAAGTAATGGAATGAGAATTTTGACAAGGCAATGATGTCAAATGGATTTAAAATTAATGAATGTGACAAATGTGTTTATATTAAAAACACAGACAAAGGTTATGTAATAGTATGTTTTTATGTAGATGATATGCTCATCATAGGTAGTAATAATGACATGTTAAAACTACCAAGAAAATGTTGAATAAAAATTTTGATATGAAGGACATGGGGATTGTTGATGTAATTCTTGGTATGAAAATTACCAAAACATCAGAAGGATATGCTTTGTCACAATCACATTACATTGAGAAAATACTTGACAAATTTAGTAAAGATGATGATCATCTTGCTTGAACATCTGTGGATGTTAATTATTCCTTTCTAAAAATGTACAGGAAAGTATTTCTCAATTAGAGTATGCCCAAATTATTGGAAACTTAATGTACTTGATGAATTGCACTCGTCCAGATATAACTTATGCAGTAAGTAAATTAAGTAAATATGCGAGTAATCCAAGAGTAGAACACTGGAAATCTATTATAAGGGTTCTAAGATGCCTCAAATTTACTCGTAACATTGGGCTAAGTTATACTAGATATCCAGCAGTACTTGAAGGATATTGTGATGCAAATTGGGTATCGGATACTAGAGACTCAAAATCCACCAGTGGGTATGTCTTTCCTTTTGGTGGGGCGACTGTATCTTGGAAATCTTCCAAACAGACTTGCATTACTAGGTCTACTATGGAATCAGAATTTATAGCTTTAGATAAAGCTGGGAAAGAAGTAGAATGGTTTCGCCACTTCCTTGAAGATATTCCAATGTGGCCAAGATCGATGCCTGCTATATGTATACATTGTGATAGTCAATCAGCAATTGGTAGAGCACATAGTCATATGTATAGCAGTAATTCACAACACATTCGTCGTCGATATAAAACCGTGAGACAACTACTCTCTAATGGAATTATTTCCATTGAATATGTGAAGTCTAAAGACAACATAGCAGATCCACTAACCAAAGGGTTAGCAAGAGAGTTAGTTAAGAATTCATCGAGGGGAATGGGACTTAAGCTTATTAAATAAGAGTTACTACAACGGCAACCCAACCTAGTTGACTGGAGATCCCAAGATCTAGGTTCAAAGGGACAACCGAGTTGTGTATGACTCATAAGGATCACTGGGGAGTCAAACTCTTACCCATTTCTATGATAAAATAGTGATGTCTATAGCGTTTTAGGTTCAGTAATATTTTTAATGATTCTTATATCTAGGAATACCTAGTGGAGTATGGCAGGATACTTTTCATAAGAATCATCTATATGAGTGTGAACTGGGCCGGTTCTATAAAGATTTGTGAAGGGTTACAATTCTCTAGAGCATTCATGAAAGATCAAGTTGTTCAGGGCCAAAATGAACACAATAGTGAGAACTAAACTATGTCTGGTAATATACTGTGTGAGTTCTATTGTCTTGGTTTACACAAATGATTGAAATAGTTCAAAACATCATATTCACTAGTTAGCTAGTAAATTCAATAGTGTCTCACATGGTAAGGTTCCAAGCCAAAAGCTACCTATCCTTTTCAGAATATCACCGATTTTTGTACTCTCTGCAATTAGATCATGTTGTTGCATTTTCTCTCTGTCAAATTTCATTCATGTGGGGGATTGTTGAAATTATGATTTTTTATAGGCTTATTTTGGGCTAACTTTGAGCCCAAATTTGAGTGCGTCCCACACGTTTTTTGGGATGAGTCCAAAGAGGTGACGTGTTCCTTGCCACATGGCAAGCCACGCGGTAAGGACAATTCATCAAAACTATTTATGAGTGAATGAGAAGTTGACGTCGTTTTCGGGTTCGTGGAATGGACAATTAAAGAAGTAAAATGTGGATTTTCTTGAAATGGATTATCCCACATTGAAACTTAAAGAGAACTTATGTGTATATATAAGTTCTAGGTGAGAATACTTGGGCTGGGCCCCAAGAGGCATCCTAAGTTTGTAGAAGGGGGGAGTTATGGACAAAGTGGGCTTTGGCTCAAACCACGGCACACACGTGCACGCCGTAGCCGTCGTTAAGCGATCGGCCGGCCATCTTAGAGTTGATTCTTGGGTAGGGTCGGGTCGGGTCATAATATTAATTTTTGGGACAAATTTAGGGGCGGTTTGGGATGATCTAAATAAGTGTACTTTTTGACTTTTTATGAAATATGGATTAGATATGGGTTGGGTTTGAAGTGATATGTTAGAGAGGTGATGTGATTTAAATAAGATGATGTGACTTAAATAGGATAGTGACTTTTTAACTTTTTGGCTTTTTTAAATCATGCCAAACAAGGCCTTATTTTCCAAAAAACTTCTTGTAGGAATATTATTTTTTCTAAATGAAATTAATTCAAAATTTGCGCCAAATTTGAATTCAATTTTCTATCCAAAACAGTGCCTCCTCTGATCCAATTCTAGCAGTCCGGCAGACAGATACAAACTGTGCACCGAACAGGTTCAATTTCAAACCATACCTGTTCAATTTGAATCATACCTGTTCAGTTTGAAAACCTATCTGTTCGGCCCTTCCAAAGGGTCACCAGTTTGCTATAAATAGAGACCCCCTTCCAGCAGATTTTCATATCCGAAAAATTCATATTTTCTTCCCTTTTTTACTCTTTATATGCCTTGTTCTTCATACTAGTTTTTTAGACAAAATTCTTGTTCTAGTTCACCGTACAGATTGTTTGGAGTGCTACTACAATCTGTATAAATCATTGTATCATGGGAGATAGACACCATTTATCTGTAAGCATCAAAGTGGGGAGAATCTATCTTCAGGACAGAGTATCATACACTCAACTTGATCAATTTTGTACTTATACATATTGGTAAATAAATTTTGTAAGTAATTTATTTATTTTTTATTTTGTTTGATCTGGTTTCTAGTTATTTATTTTACACAAAAGATTGTTCCAACAATAACTACATAATCTCCTTGTGGTTCTTAGACTGAAGTGCATCGTTAAGCCGTTAACAATTTAATAAAAAAGACTAAAATATCCTTAAATTTTTGTCATTTATTTAGAAGGTAAAGTGTATTTTAACCCCTTGTGCCTTGTTCTATATACAATTTATTCCCTTAAACCCCCTTTTATGTCTGCCACATGCTTCACATTTGCTGTTGAGTTGGACGGAATATTTAATGATGCGTTTCAGTCCACAAACCACAAGAGGGTTATGTGGTTATTTCCAAATGTTAGGAAAGTAAACTGCACATAATCCAAACCAGATGAGGGTAAAAAGTGAAGTTTGCCCAAACATATGTTTTGGTCAATTTAGTTTTTATTGATATAAAAATTTAGGATACTAAAATAGGCCATAAGCTATAAAAATAGCTTCAAAATCAAAATTTTACATGCTCAGTTTGGTTCTATCGATTTTTTTTACACAACTAGTTAGTGCTAGTGATAGTGATAGTGTTACTGCTAGTGTTTATGTGTTATAAAAAAAGCAGGGCGAAAATAAATAAATAAATAATTCTAGTCTTTAGCAATGGCAACCACATTAAAAACAAATAATTTTGGGGTCAACTTAAAACAAAAAGTTACGTCTGAGAAAGGGTATTGTTGAGAAATAAAGAAACTTTATATTTTGCTCGATTCGGTTTGCATCAATGTAAAAATTTATGATATCAAAATAGACCATCGTTGTAAAAATAGACTCAAAATTGAAATTTTGTAGGCGCAGTTTAGTTCTTCGGTTTTCTTTTTACACTCCTCGTGCTAGTGTTTATGTATTATAGAAAAAGGACAAAAGAAATTAAAAAATTCTACTCTTTGGCAATAGCAACCACGTTAAAAAATAATAATTTTGGGATCAACTTAAAAATAGAAGGTAAGTTACGTATAGGAAATGGTAGGTAGGAATTATTGTTGGCAATTAAAGAAGCTTTCCTAATATAATCAATTGACATTAATTATAGCAATCTCTTCGATTTGTAAATTAAATAGTTGTAATCTCATACAATTAAATTGTAATGGTCCAAGAAGGCACCTATCAAATTAGAACAATGTTAGGGATACAAAAAATATTATAAAAAATTTGACCAAACACTCACATGGGCGTGAGTGGAACCCGAACTAATTATTTTATCAATAGTGATTGGTAGTTCGAATTTTCATAACCCAAATAGCTCGAATAAAATGGCGTCGTCTTGATACATTTGATCCATTCGAGTTACCAAACATTTTTCTTATTTTATAGAAAATTTGAGGTCGGTAACATTTGTGTAATGCTAGAAATATCAAAATTTCTACCCCTGTAAAACATTTAATAGATATTTTGGGGCCTCTAAACATTTCTCATAACATTTATCATCAAATTAAGGCTTGTAACTTACCTATAAAAAGCCTTGCGTGCGTCCCAACTGAAACCATCATTAAACAATTCTATCTATGATAGCTACTAGCGTTGGTCAGTTTGTTCTATTTAGTCTTCTTTATCCTGTTGGTTGGCCATGAAGGTGAGTAAGTTCGCATTTTTTCTAATTATACATAAAAGATCAAGAAATATTATTAACCAAGTTTATTATAATTCATGTATATATATATTTATCTTTTTATGTATGTGTACGGGGCGCAAATATTCCGGCGAGCCCGTACTCCTTTCTTCCAAGCTCCGTTTCTGTCTGATCACCTGAAAGCACAATGGCGGTGAGCTACCCGGCGGTGTGTGGCCGGAAAACCCCTTCGACGATCAAGTTAGCACACACCTTGGGATAGAGAGAGAGGGAGAAAAGTGTTTGAGTGTAAGAATGTCTTACAAAAGTGTTCGTCCTGTGTGGGGGGCGCAGATATGCTTATATACCTTCTGCGCCTCATATCTACTCCCAGTCATCTCCTGACATGTGGCTCTGCTATCCCATCTGTCAGCGTAAACCTTGTTGAACATCACCTAACCCGACTGCCAGCCCACTCTACTGGGAGCTCGGCAGCCGGGCAACATCATCTCGGCTGACAACGGCCGTGCTGTGCTTCATGTCCAAGCACTCCACTAGGTAAGCTCAATGAGGACCGGGCTAGGCTGCATC
Source organism: Camellia lanceoleosa (assembly GCA_025200525.1). Taxonomy (NCBI): domain Eukaryota; kingdom Viridiplantae; phylum Streptophyta; class Magnoliopsida; order Ericales; family Theaceae; genus Camellia; species Camellia lanceoleosa. The sequence continues at coordinate 93,440,459 of CM045771.1, forward strand.
TCGGCAAAGCTGAGCCCGGAACAGCTCGTGCTCACCTGTGGTCGACCTTCCTGCCGAGCAAGTAGGTACCTCAGCTGACCACGCCTTTCCGGGCGCCAGCCATTTAACATGACCGGCTTTGCCACCGTCAAAACTTGTAGCTCGGTCCAACCTAGCATGCCTTAACCGAGAAGATCCTTTCCAAACTGGGCCACACGTTCTTGGCCCAACACTTGCCCGGCCCAAATCTGTCCGGCAAAACTCTGTCCGGCCCAAATCTGTCCGGCCCAGTACCAGATCATTAATCTCCCTTTCAATTGCCCCTTAATTCCGTCCGCTGAAGCGTGACTGGGATTGCCTACTTCAACCGGGGTAGCACCTTCTCGGTCCTATGCTTCCTAATCGGCAATCGGGCCAATAACACGTATGAATTCAAACTTCCTCGGTCTGACATTCCTGTCTCTTCGGCTTGCCCGGTCGTCGCCTCACCTGACCTTACTGTCTCTTCATTTGTAGCGCCATCAATGGGCTGCGTTAAATCCTCCCATTGGTTCTCGGCGACCAACCGGTACCGTCGCACGAATTTGAATTTGGGCGATTTTTTCTTCCCCTATATACATGCCCCCTCTTCTTCGATACATTCCAACTGTCCCCCCTTCATTCCAAGCGATCCAGAGCTCTGGTGCCTTCTCTCTCTTGCCATTGTTGACCTCGTGCTCGAAGAGGAAGAAGAAGAAGGCCCTGCCTCCTCTGCCCTTCACAGGTATGTCCTTCAACTCCTCTTTAGTTGCTATCTTCTTTGATACTTCAGACATTAGGGCAATAAAACATAGTTTATAGGACATTAGGCATCAAAAACATCCTAGACCTTCAACTGTTCATGGTGTTCTTCATTTTTCCTGAAGAACACTGAAGAATTGGGGCGGACTGGGCTCCTGGTCTTCATTTGATCCAAAAAACCAATCTAACCGAGCAAATAACATGTTTGTCTCAACCCCAGCAAAAACCGAGATACCAAAAGGAATTCATCGCTCAACCAGGCTATCATCTGGTCCGCTTGGGCGACCGAGCTCCTTGGTTAGCTTAGACGACCGTGGTGGTTTGGCACTTTAATGACCGAGCTAAAGTTAACCTCATTTCGCGCGACCGCGCTCACACTTACACTTGCCATCCTTTTCCTACAGAGTCCAAGGGGAGCATTGACCATTTCTGAGGCTCTCCAAGACCAAGCAACCACCAATTACCACAGTGCCAAACCCCTCAGCCGAGCTAAGTTAGGCCGGCCATAAATGGGGAAATTCCGCTTCCTAGTGGATAGTCCGGCCGTGCTGGCTGCATTCAGGGAGGAGTACGGCATCCCGGCCGACGTCCATCTTGAACTGGCAGAAGAAAAGAAAACACCTTGGGGCAGACTAGACCAATGCCCCTTCACCGTGCTGTCAATCGTAGAGGGAGGCCTCCGCTTCCCGGTCAACCCTCTGATGACTGAGTTCCTGCACCAGACAAAACTTGCGCCCACTGAAGTGTCCACCAACACCTACCGGATAATAAACGGTTTGCATGAATTAAACAATCGGCTAGGCATAAGCCTAGGGTTAGTCGAAATTCTGCGCCAATACACCTTAGGGCACACCGGCGATGGCCTCGCCTACTATCTTAAAATTAGGCCGGGAAGAGAAAAAATTGTGGCCGCACACGGACAAGGACTTGCGATGGCGATTTCTTACGGGTGTCAGCAATTATAAACAACATGATGCGGATGGATCATAAGCAAGAACTTCGGTTCCACATGTAAGCCGCGCTTATTTGCTCGGTTTGCCCACTTTCTTTATTATTCTGTACTTAACCATTTTTCTTGCTTCTTTTGCAGCAATTCATGCCTTGCAAGCCAACTACCAATATCTCAACGTAGAAGCCATCAGAACTAGTTGCTTGGCTACACTCCAACATCTGAGATACTCGGCTCACTTGAGTAAAGTTATAGACTTTCTCCGTGCTCCATCACCTCCTCCAGATCCAACTTTGCCAGACGTCCCACTAATCCGGCTGAGAAAAGAACAAGAGATGGCCAAACGAAGCCGAATCAAGAACCTGCTTACCGCCACTTCAGCCGAGATATCGAGCGTAGTTACCCGCTCACCAGCCGCCAGTCAATCAAGCGGCGCCGTGGTCACTCTGGCTTCTCAAGCTGCCGGGCAGTCTAGCAAGGAACCCACTCCACGCCGAGCTGGTAAAAGAGCTCGCGCAGATCCGTCTACCGAGCTGGTGGCCGAGCTTACCGTCGAGCAACCAACTGCCACGGTTGACCTAACACCGATCTGGCAACCACAGCTAAAACACCGGGAACAAGACATCCCGGCTACGGCTTCGATCAAGGGCGATAAAGAGCAGTTGCTCGCCTATGATCTTTCCAAGGCACTTCTTCTACCGAGCGACGTGGTCGGCAGCGACCACGTTCCTGACACTCGGTTAGTGAAGTCATCAGTCAAGTCCATGGCCAGGGTAAGTCTCAATCTGCCTCTGAAATTTTCACAAGTGTTTGTCCGGTTCCTTCACTAATCAAATTCGCTTATTGCAGGCCATTCAGAAGCAGCACCTGCTAATGGAGCGCATCCATAGACTTAGGCAAAAGGCAAATGACACTGCCAGCCAAGTCCAGAGCCTCTAAGCCGAGCTCGGCCGGGAAAAGTCTTCACTTGAGATGGCCAATGCTGACAACAACAGACTACTCGGTCAGCTCGAAGCGGCTGAGAAAAAATAGGATGACCTTCAGACCGAGCTTGATGCTTTGAAGAAGTCGAGGAAGAAGGACTGCCGAGCTACCAACAACGCCGGCTTCTTTGAGGGTAGAAAACTAAGCGGTCTTTGCAACTCAAGACATATACTTCAAAGCGGGCTGGAAATCTGCCTGCGAGCATCTCGATCAAGGCTCTGAGACCAACGTATTTGCCACTCCGCCTCCTACTTTCCTACCGACCTACGACGTCTTCAGCGCGTTGCAGGCTGAGGCCGAGGAAGGGCTTGAAGAAGGAGAGGCCAAGACAGATACCGAGGGAGACGACAATGAAGTGCAAGAGCAGCCCGGCCGTGATAAGCCCGGTGCCCAAGACAAAAGTCCAACCATCAACATAGAGGCCACCGAGGACGAGTTCACCAACCTTTCCCCCTTGGTTTAGTTTTCTTTTTTCTCTTTTTGCTTTTCTGATGTAACCGGGCTAAGTTCCCCACCTTTTGTACACTTTTTATCAATGAAAAGTTCTGATTTCAACAAATGTTTGCACGATTGTCATCAATTTCATTTTCAGCAAAATATCTCAGTATAAATCACAAAATGGAACATATTACCAACAGGCTTTGACCGGAATACCTATCTCGGTCGAGACAGCAAAGTTGAACGACTCACCACTTCTTCAACCGGAATACCCATCTCGGTTGGAGATCCTAAGTTGAACAAGTCACCAACTCTTAAGGGGAAACTCGGTCAGTACGATGATGGTATGGGCGTGGAAATAGTACGCCAACTTCCTTGAAGCCATCATCAATGCCAACACAAGCTTTTCCAAAGGCAAGTACCTCGACTCTGCCGGTAGCAAGGTTTTACTGACATAGAAGATTGGGAGGTGCTTGATTCCTTCAGCTCGGACTAGCACCGCACTGACTGCATGCTGTGAGATGGCAAGGTAAAGGTAGAGTTCCTCACCCGGCTTAGGTGTAACCAATAGTGGCGGAGAAGACAGATAATCCTTGAGCTCGGCCAAAGCTCGGTCACACTCTTCGTCCCACGAGAACTTTGACTTCAATGCCTGGAAGAAAGGGCGGCAGCGATTTGATGATCGGCTTATAAATCGATTAAACGCGGCGGCCATCCCGGCCAGATGCTGCACGTCCTTAGCCGAGCTGGGCTGCTTCAACTCTTGCACGGCTCTTATTTGAGTAGGGTCTGCTTCGATGCCTCGGTTTGTGACTAGGAACCCCAAAAATTTTCTAGACCCCACACCAAGGGCACACTTGGACGCATTCAGGCGTAGCTTGTGCTTTTTGAGAATGGCGAACATCTCGGCCAAGTCAGACAAGTGGTCTGCTTGATGCCGGCTTTTAACCACCATATTATCAATGTAAGCCTCCATTGTCCGGCCAAGCAAAGTAGAAAACATCTTAGTCACCATCCTCTAAAATGTTGCCCCGGCGTTCTTCAAACCAAAAGGCATGACCCGGTAACAAAAGAGGCCCCTTGGAGTCGTAAATGAGGTAATCTCTCGGTCAGGCCCATGCATGGCAATCTGATGGTAGCCGCGATAGGCGTCCGTAAAGCGAGCTGTTATGTCGGTAAATTAAATCCTGGTGGTCAATTCACGGTAAGGGAAAGCTATCCTTCGGACAAGCTCGGTTCACAGTTTTGTAATCGACATAAACTCGCCACTTCCCGTTCTTCTTCGGCACCACGACCGTGTTGGAGATTCACCGAGGGTAGTGCACTTTCTCAATTGCTCGTGCCTCAAGCAAGTTTTTCACTTCTTCTGCAACTACCTCGGTGTAACAACCCTCGTACTGATTACGGATAAACTATTGAATTATATACTAATCACTGCTAAAATGAACTGATAATGACTGATAATTGAATTAACTGAAGTACTGAATAGACCGATTGAAATCGAAACTGAAATTGAATGAGATTGTCTATTGAATTGTATAGCGCATCTGTTTGATTGATTGATTATCTGTTTGAATTTATATGTTTAAACCGCTAATTGAAGGCCTTATCGGCGGCCGAATTAGGAATCGTTTAGAGTTTTATGATCAGTAGAATATTTGTGATTTAATGGTATAACTATCTGAAAACTGATTAGGAATGATTAAATTAGATTTAAATATTGATTAATTGAAGAGTTAGTTTATTTACCAAAATGCCATTATGAGTGGGCCTTTGTTTATCCAATTCTATTGTGCCTTATACACTTAGAGATACATTTTGATCAGCCATTTCTTTCCCCCATAGCCGACCTTAGAAGAGAAGTAGAGAGAATTGAGAGAGAGTTGAGTTCTTCTTGGAAATTGCTTGGAATTGGTGTATAACTTGGCATAATTTAGCCTCCACACCTTGAAATTGAAACACTAGGTAAGAAATCCATCTTCTTCTTGTTGTCCTAAGCTTCATCTTGCATGGTTCATGCTCCATTGTAGAATCAAGTCATAGAATTGTTCATATAGGTTGAATGATGCTTGAATTCATGCATGCATGGCCATTTGGGTGCATTTTGAAGTTAAATTCTTGGAGAATTATACATGCATGTCCATGTTTTTATCACAGTCCATGTTTCCACATTGTTTTCAAAGATTGGAGCTCAATAGAACAAGAATTGAAGCTTGAATTTGGTTTAAAGTTCATGCATTGCATGTTTTGAAATTTGTTCTTAAGATGGGTTTGAAAAATGGTTTTAATTGACTCACCTTTGGGGCTTGAATTCATAAATTGGCTTTTGAAACTTGTTATACATTGTTTTAGAATGTATTTTCCAGAATTTGGGCCCAAGAGGTCGAGAATTGAGTTGAGAATGCTTGGTTTGAGCTTGGAAGGCAAATCTGAAAATTCCAGATTTGGCTTCTTCGCTCGAGCGAAGGATTCCTCGCTCGAGCGACCAACGTTTCCTCTGAGCCATGCTCGAGCGAAGGATTGGTGGCTCGAGCGTAAAAATCGAGCATCCAGTACTTTTACTGTTTCATCAGACCGCTCGAGCGAAGGATTGTTCGCTCGAGCGAAGCCTTTGATTTTGCAACCTCGCTCGAGCGAAGGAAGGCTCGCTCGAGCGAGCCCCCTGTTTTCAGCAACTTTTGAAAAATGCCTTCCAACTGTATTTTTGCATCCTCATCCCATCCTAGGCATTCTTAGGCCTAGTTTAAGGCATCTTAATGAGGATTTAGATATAGAACCACACCGAGGGAATTTAGGGATTTAATTATCATCCTTCCCAACTGTGAAACTTAGTGTGTGTTCTATTTCTTAATTGTTTAGGGTTGGCTCAGGGACACGCTCTAGCTGCTATTAGCCCAATCTCTGTGAGTAACAATTGTGTAAAGATATGTTCAAAATGGTTATCTTTTGAATACTGAACTGAACTGTTTATTGAACTAATATTGTTTACCGAATGAATGTATATCCTGTATTCTGAACTGTATTGTGGCATCCTTAGCAATTACTGTTACTGTTGCAGAGCTCTGTCGGTTCCCTTGTGGAACCATCTTGTTCTTGTTGATGGCCATCATTCTTGAAGGGTGCATTAAGACCGGTCCTTTGGACCTCTTGTTTATAGGCTAATGGATGTACCACATATGGTGATTGATTGAAAATCTTGAAAATGAAATCTTGTTTAATGAACTGATTTCATTACTGTAAGGACATTCATTCATAACCTCTTTACGCATTATGTTATTCACTGGGCTTTAGCTCACTGTTTATATATATATGTAGGTTCTCGTGACGGGACCGAGCTAGGAGCGTGGGTTGGTCCCCAGTTTTGTCAAGCCAGCCTATGTGCCTCACTGCGAGGTTTCGAGTTGCCATGCTATGGCTCGGGGTGTTTTTGCTTCCCCCACCTGTCTCCCTACTATATTGTATTACTGTATAGATCGCTCTTGTTTTCTTGTCTCTTTGTTGTCGAGGATTCGATCCGTCTTGTTGTGTATATGATTGTATAGTATCTTAGACTGTATGAATGCATGAAAAATGTTTTTGGCATACAGATTTTCACAGCTCATTGGACACTAGTTATTTATTGTATTGGCTTTCGCCAGGCCCTGTACTCTGTTTAATTGTACTCTTGTTATTGAGCCGCCTGTAATCTCGGATTCTTGGCGATTCTGATGCTAAACCCATAGGGCCGGGTTTGGGTCGTGACACTCGGCGTGATGCAGCGTCGATCTTCTTGTTCGTTGAATGACTGGCTTTGCTCCAGGGAAGACATTGAGGTGATGGCAGATAAAACTTGGATCGAGGCCGGGCATGTCGTAAGGCGACCATGCGAAGATTTCAATGTTGGCCATAAAAAACTCAATCATCTCGGTCCTTTCTTGGGCAGTAAGGCTGGAACCGAGCAGGAAGAACTTATTCGCCCGCTCCATATCAATTCGCACCTCTACCAAGTCCTCTATAGCTTTGTCTTCTGCCTTGGTGCCCACATCATCAAGAACTCCCCGATCTTCTGGTCCTTCTATCATTTGAACGAAGCCTTTAGCAGCCTGGCTCCCATTCACTACCACGAAACATTGCTTTGACATGACTTGATCTCCCCAGATTTCCTCGATTGCCCCCATAGCCGAGGGGAATCTCATCACCTGATGGTAGGTCGATGCTACTGCTTGCATAGCGTGAAGCCATCCTCTTCCAAGGATTAGGTTGTAAGTAGAAGGAACTTGTAGCACCCAGAACTCCACTTGCTTGACCACAGATCCCGCTTTGACCAGCAGGATAATCTTTCCCAAAGACCACTCCGGTTGTGAGTTGAAACCAACCAGTGGCGAAGTCGCCGGAGCCAAGTCTGTCTTCCGGAGTTTGAGCTGCTTGAACGCGTCATAATACATGATCTCGACCGAGCTTCCCTGATCGATCAAGATCCGTTTGACATCAAATTCTTTAACGCGGAGTGTCACTACTAGGGCTTCGTTGTGCGGCGTCTGGATACGCTCTAGATCCCTTGAGGTGAAACTAATCACATATATCTCTTCGGTCTTCCCCCTCTTGATGGCAAGCTGTACCGACAAAACCTCCCTCATATGTTTTATCTTCTTGATCATACCTCGGAGTTCGCAAACTCACTCTAGCTCTACTATGCCGTGGATGACATTGATGACTCCTTGTGGTGGCGCATCTCGGTCATCCTGTTCCTTGGGATCAATCGGAGCCTGATTCGCCTTTACGCCCCCATCAATGTAAAGGTTTAGGTGCCCGGCCGCGACCAGCTCTTCCAAGTGTTGCCTCAAAGGCAAACAATCCTCAATCCGATGGCCTCTCTCCCGGTGGAATGTGCAACGATACCGCGGATTGTAGCCCTTCTGTCCATCGCCCAACTTAGCAGGAAACCGGACATACTCCTCGTCTCGGATTTCACTAAGTATGCGATAGATTGGAATCTTGAAGACCATGGTTATGCCAGTCCTTGCCTTCAACCTTCTGTTTGCATCCGCTACATCATCTCGGGGGTAGTCATCCCGGTCATTCCGACGTCCTCTACCCCGGTTCTTACGATTCGAGCCACGGTCTGATTCCTCTGCTCGGTCACTTGAGCGGCTGGACTCTTGCCCAACTGCGTGCACTTTGCCTACTGTCTTCTTGTCTGTTGCTACCGGAGTTGCCTTTACGGTAGAAGTTGACGCATCATCCTCAACTCGGATGTGCTCATTGATGCGCTGCATGAGCTGGTCCATGGACGTCGGCTGATGCATGGTGAGCGAGTCCCGCAGTCTATGTCCGACCAGGAGACCACACTTGTACTGAGTGATCGCAAGGTTGATTGAGCAATCCAAGATCTCATTGAAGGTCTCCCAATATCTGGAGTTGTACGCCTTCAATGTGTCGCACGGTTCCTTCTTGACACTCAGTAGGTGATCCACTTCCTTTGGTGTCTTGGTGTTGGTTTTGAAGCGCGTCACAAAGGCTTCGGCCAACTGATGCCACCTCTCTATACTCCCCTCCGGCAACCTCTCAAACCACTTCAAGCCCAGTTCGCCTAAACTCGACGGAAAGATGAGGCACATAAGAGCATCATTCCGTCTATGTCCGGCCATGACCTGTCGGAAATGACTTACATGCATGTAAGGATCGGTCTTCCCGTCGTACAATGTGAACTTTGGCTGGTGGAAACCCGACGGCAGAGGTGTTGTTTCTATTTCCTGGGAGAAAGGGGTGGCGGTCAACCTTGCCAAGTCGGAATCCACCAGAAGTGGCACTGCATGGCGGGGTGGGGGGATTCTGACTTCCTCGCTGGCGTGAACCCCGTAGGATAACTGCTGGAACGCCGGTATCCTCTGAGCCTCCCGCCGGCGAGCCCGTTCCTTCAAGACTGCCTGCAAATCTTCTGATCAAGCGGAATAGGTGTACCTCGACGTCGTCGCCGGACGCGAGGGCTGGTAAGTGCTATCCTGCGCGCTAGACTTTTTTGCGCGCACATCGGAATCGCCAACCTGGTAACTTCTTGTAATGGAGATGGACAGAATGTGTCGCTGACTCTGACTACCTGAACGGCGGGGTTGGGTGCGCTCACTGTGGTCGCCCACTCCAACTACACCCTTCTCTTTGACATGCCGCTTCAACTCCTTCATCTCTGCCGCCATTCGCCTGATGACGGCATTCTGGTCCTTCAACTTGCTTTCTAGACGTCTGGCATGTGAGTCTCTCCGCTGCCGATGACCTTCTGGACTCCGTGAATGACCATAACTCCTCTCGTGCTTATCCCGCGCGTCTCCTGAGTGTCCTCCTGGGAATGTCTCCAGGTCCCCCATCGGAGAGATGGTGGGAGGTCCCTCTCTACGTCTGCCCGACTCCGGAGTGACTCTCTCGATGGCGGACACTTGAATCTCCTCGTTGTTCACCATAAAAGGCGATCAGATGAGCTTCGGAAGACAAGGTTTTATCTGTTAGATTCCCACAGACGGCGCCAATTGTACGGGGAGCAAATATTCAGGCAAGCCCACACTCCTTTCTTCCAAGCTCCTATCTGTCCGATCGACTTGTGAGCACAACGGCGGTGAGCTACCCGGCGGTGTGTGGCCGGAAAACCCCTCCGACAATCAAGTCAGAACACACACAGGGATAGAGAGAGAAGGGAGTTGAGTGTAAGTATTTCTCTTATCAAATGTTCATCTATCAAGCATGGGGGGCACAGACTTGCTTATATACGTTCTGCGCCCCAAATCTACTTCCATTAGTCTCTCGACACGTGGTGCTACTATCCCATCTGTCAGCACAAATCCAGCAATCACCACCTAACCAAACTATTAGGATATATCGGCGGAGCTCGGCAGCCCGGCAGAGTCACCTCCGCCTTCCACACTAGAGCTGACCTTCACGACTGTGCTCCTTTCGCTGAGCTCAATGACGACCGAGCTCGGTTGCATTCCGGCATAGCCGAGCTCAAGACTGGTCAAGCTGGTAAACCGAAGGCCTTTCCAACCGGGCTAAACGCGCGAACCATGGAAATCGGAGCGTCTGGCTATCATCTCGGCCAAGCAACTCAGGCAACTCGATTCAATATGGTCCTGGGCCTCCACCGAGCAAAACCTTCTCCGGCCAAGCCCAAGCTATCACGGTCCCAAACATGTTCGGCCTAACCCAGCTCGGCCCAAATATGCTTGGACCACATACAGCTCGGCCAGAATCGCGACCCAGGCCGAGATTATGAAATCTCCCTCACAGTATGTGCAATTTAATCAACACTACTGGAAGCAAAAGATCTAACTGAGGAGTCTATCTTGTAAAAAAAAAAAAAACATAAAAAGGATGCATACTTTTCATTCTTAATATGAATGTTTACAATGTAGGAAATGACGTGTGTAGCAGCTAAGATGAAGATGGGTTTTTTAAATCAATTTCAAATTTATAGTTAAATGCAGCTAATTACGTGTCTTCCAAATTGGGTTGGAAAATAGTTATCCCTTATGCTTACCATTTCCTCGTGGAAAATACAAATGTTGGTGCTGCCAAACTGCATTCCCGCTTAAATTTTGTTTTAGCAATCACTCAGAGTGTGAGAGCAGTTGCCCTCCTCAACCTCAATTTGTCACCAATCCATGATGCTCTAATTATATTATTGTCCATCCAAACAATAATGCTAAATATGATTTAGTCATGGATGTCCCTTTTTCAAGGTTTTGAATACTATTGTTCATCTTAATAATAATGCTAAATATAATTTAGTCATGAATGTCCCTTTTTCAAGGTTTTGAATACCTGTTGTGGTTGCAATTTTTCTTTTTTCATAAACAGCATTTTTATTGATAAATATATGGAAAATAATGTCTAGGCCCAATTTTTATGCCGAAACCAACTATGATGTAAGTTGTAATTGGCCATAAACAAGTGAGTCTCTCCCCGTTGATAAAGTTGGTCCAAGGAGTGTTCGGCAAGTTGGATTTTAGTTTTTTGTTTTTTGACTAAAATTTATAAAAAGATAAAATAGGTTAAAATAGCTAATAAAATAAAATGTCACATCACATTCATAATTATTTTATTTTTCTCTCATAAACATCACATCTAACTACAAAAAAAAAAAAATTAACTATTTTCCCAAACACAAAAATTTTAATCTACTAAAATAAATAATACTAAAATAGCTAAAAACTAAAATAACTTACTAAAATATTAACTTTCCAAACACCTACTATATATATTCACTAAATCTGGCAATCATCCTCAATTATTTGCATTAAAAGAAGCAAAGACAGAAAATCAAAAGAGTTAATTACACTAGTAGTCCCCAAAGTATGTGTTCTACAAGATTTATTTGCAAAATTTAATGCATAAATCATTTGTACCTTCAGCATTTTATAATATTTTTTCACTCTCCACTTTTTTTGATGTTCTCCCTTTTGAAATTTTACAAAAAAAAAAAAAAATAAATAAATAAACAAAATCAAAATGACCAAATACATATATGGTCACAAAGTATGCATTTTATAGCATTTTGGTTACTATAATATTCAGTTTGTTTCATTTGAATTTCCAAGATATGCATTTTCTTGCACTTTTATTCCCAATATTTTAATTTTGTTACATTTTTTTTGGTAATATTCTAAAAATAGCCCTTCTCTTCCCATTTCAAATAGTGCTGATAATAGGGACTAAAGTGTAACAATCACATACTTAGGGATCAAAGTGGAACAATTAAAGATCGGGGACTATAGTGTGACATAAGTATACTTTAGGGACCAATCGTATAATTAACTCAAATTAAAAATGGTAACTGATATTGGCAAAGCCCAAATTAACAAATCCAACCATTTGATATTTTTACATTTTCTTAATATAGTATTTTTTCTATTTAATACTCTTTATTTGATGTGTGCTTTTGTTTTCACTACTTATTATGGGCGTAATCGGCTCAATTTTGTTGATTTATTTTATTTTATTTTTATTATCAATGGATGGAAGGGAAATAGTCGATTTTGATGATTAAAGCAACTATAAATTAAAAATGGTAACTGATATTGGCGTAGCCTAAATTAACAAATCCAACGATTTGATATTTTTATATTTTCTTAATATTTTTCTATTTAATATTGTGAGAGCCGAATTCAAATTATATTTTACACGACATCTAATAGTCCAGCCCATCCAATATGGGCCGAACAAGGCCTAAGCTCGTTGGGCTGGGTAATCATCAAACGCCGAGTGAGCATAGTGGGCAGGAACATTGAAGATATTTTTGGTGTACAGTGAAGTTCGAATAGTACAGATCAGTAAGGGGCTCACTTAGTGGGATGACGATTGCCATTTAAAAGTATAGTATGAAAATAGGCCCTAGAGGGTAATGATGAGAGGCTAGGTTATGTGAAATGAGATTCGAGGAGGGAACTATAAAAGGTGAAGAAGAGCTCAGGAAAAGGAGAGGTAAAATAGTTAACTTAAACCTTTAAGAAATAAGAAAACACGAGTCTGTTTAAGAAGCTAACTTGCTCGTCAGAGTACTAATTCCAGCACCACCGACTAGAGCGTTCATTTCTATTTCAGGTGACATCACAAGGATCTCAAGGGTTTGACTAAATTGAAGAAGTATTTCCAAATTCACATCACCACAAATATTTTTTATTTAATGTGTGCTGTTGTTTTCACTTCCTATTATGGGCATAACCGGCTCAATTTTGTTGATTTTTTGCTTTTATTATCAATGGATCGAAGGGAAGCAATCGACTTTGATAATTAAAGCAACTGTTCTATGTTGTTTACTATCTTTTGTTGGCTCTGAGTTAATTGATACCATCATATCGGGATTTTTAAAAAAAATAAAAATAAAAGAGAGTAACCATTATGGTTAACTTGGGTTCATATAAATCAACAACCATCACCAACACCTCAATACTAAAAAAATTTAGAAACAATTTTTTTGTCTATTTTTATAGATAATGTGCTTTTATTATAGCATAACATATATTAGCATATTACTTATGTTATGTACGGGTATAAATAAATAATTAAAAGGGTGAATTATACTAATAATCTTTATAGTTTGAAAATAGTGCCACTTTGCTCCCTGATTTTTCAATTGTGATACATTGATCCTAAATTTTGAATCTTGTTCCAAATAAGGACAATTGAAGATACCATTACTCAATTTTAAGGGCAAAGTTATCAATTTGATAAAATATAAACTAATTTGATAAAAATAAATGTTAAAAATATAATTTTGAATTTTTAAAAATAATTTCTACCCATTAAAAATAAAATTATGTAAAATTGATAAATCTTTTAGACATTTATTTATTTATTTTACCAAATTAATTTTTATTATGTGTTTGGATGATGATCATGTAATGAGTGATTGTTAGGCTTTTAATGTGGAATCAATATACTTAATATATGAAATATTTTTAGTTTTGAATTTTTTAATTTAATGGATTAGTTTAATAAAGATATCAAAGTTGTCGCTATATTTGACTTTTGAAGAAATAGAAACTAATTTAATGAAAATAAAAATAGCCATCCATTACATGATCATCATCCAAACAAATAATAAAAATTAATTTGGTAAAATAAATAAATAAATGTCTAAAAAATTTATCAATTTCACATAATTTCATCTTTGGTAGGTAGAAATAATTTTAGAAATTCAAAAATATTTTTTTGACATTTATTTTTGTCAAATTAATTTATATTTTATTAAATTGATGATTTTGCCCTTGAAATTGAACAATGATATTTTCAATTGTCCCTATTTGAAACAAAATTCAAAATTCATGCTCAAATATATCACAATTGAAAAGTCTACCAAAGTGACACAAGACCCAAATTATAGTGACATTTAGTGTAATTCCCCCTAATGAAAAATTAGTCTTTAAATTTAACTAATAATATAAAATTTATCTAAAATATGTAATAAAAATGATTTATAATTAATTAGATTTTATTTATTTTTATCACAGGTACACATAAGAGAGAGTTTTTATTCTATATGTTCTAAGTTTTTAATAAAAAATACATGTCATCAAAGATTATACTAGGCTAGCTCATGGACTATGTTTTTAGCCTTAAAAATGCAATAGACCATAAAAATTTATCCTAAGAGTGAGCGTATGGCACAAATTTAGAGTTATTGAGATGGGACATTCACTCATAATAGATGTAGATCATTATTTTTATTTTTGAATATTTTTTTTGGTAGTCAAGTGAAATTTTATGTCAAATTTATTAATTTAAAGTTAATACTTAAAAATTTTAAACTTTTCAATATAATATATATATTTTTTTTCAATAAGATGATGATATGTGTACTTGACATTTTTGACAATTTGATAAATTATGATTAACAACTAAAAAATAAGAAAATTGTTTGAGGGCTTGAAATCGTTGGCTCGAATTGGCTCGAAACCCAAAACAACGTCGTTTTGGGTTTCATTTTTTTCCCTTTTTTTTCTTTTTCTTCCTTTTATTGTTTTTGAACACAGACAGAGGCGAGAGAGAGAAGAGAAGAGAAGAGAAGAGAAGAGAAGAGAGAAGAAAAAGAAAAGATGGGGAGAAGGAGGAGGAAGAGAAGAAAACGGTGATAGCGGTCGGAGCTGGAGTTGAATTTGAATTGGATCTGATTTTTTTTTTTTTTTTTTGGGTTTGCTTGATGATGATGTGTTGATGATGATAATGTTGATGAAGATGTTATTGATTTTTTTTTTTTTTTTCTAGTGGATCTGATCTAAAGATGAGGAGAGGGGGGGAGGGGAGGAGGAAATTGTTGGCTATTGATGATGTGTTGATGATGATGTTGTTGTTGATGATGTTCTTCTTCTTCTTCTTCCTTTTCTCTTTTCTTCTTCTCATTCTTCTTCTTCATCTTCTGCTTCTGTTTCTTCTTCATCTTCATTTTCAAAACAGTGAGAAAGAAGAAAGAAAAGGGAAAAAAAAAAAAAAAAATCCAAAATGTCGCCGTTTTGGATTCGAGACAAATTCGAGCTCAACAATTTCGGGCTACATATCACGTTTGAAAAAATAATTTAAATATTTTAAAATTATATGTGATTCAAATATTTTTTGGACTTTATTTTTAAATTTAAAATTAAATATAACTTAGACATATATCTAATAAAATTACTATCTGACCAAAAAGATATAGTTAAAATTATTTTTTGACATTTTATATACATTTTTTTCATTGAATTTGAATTTGAAAATTAGATATGGTTAGATATATCAATAGTTTTAAATTATATTTATTTTTTAGATTCAAATATTTAAAAAATGAATAATATTTTGAAGTAAATGAAGTAAATATTTTTATAATTTTAAATATATAATACTAAATTTAAATTTAGAATTTCTTTTTAAGGATTTTTAAATATCAAAGTAGATGTGGCTTAGTTATGATTAAATTTATTTATTTGACTTTCTATATATAAATATTTTTTTAAAATTTAAAATTATAGATGCGGTTAAATCCGTCAATAGTTGTATGTCATTTGTATTTCTTAAATTTTAAAATTTTATATTAATGCTTTGAAATCCCTAGAGTCTCTTAGATCAAAAATTTCTTTTGCTTGGTAATATTACACATACAGATATAGATCAGAATATACTCTATCCCTAAGAAACACACTAATTGATAAATTAAATATTCACTGAAGAAAATTGAAACTGAAAATTATGTAAAATATAATTATTGACTTTTAAGAAATGCGTGTATAAAATTAATAAAAGATACAATTTTTTATTTTATTTTATTTATAATCCATTGGATAGGGTTATAATCAATCACAAACTCTATTTTTTAAAAGTTTAATATTGACAATTTAAAAGGCTATATATGGCACAACAATTTAGAAATAAAAAACATGTAAAAAATCTCACACCTAATTCAGGGGTAAGAACTTTGTCATAAAATATGAAGGCTCTTTCGAGAGTAGGAATTCTGAGTGCCTTGTTTTAGAGCATGTTCATCACGACAGACCCGAGGTAACCATATGGAACTTCAGAGGCTGTTTTTTTGTCGATTCTTCCTCTGACTTCAGTTTTTATTTTAAATGTTTAGGCCTTGAAGACAGAAATAGATGTTTTCCAGCTCCAGTGGTATGGCTATTGTATGTTCAGAGCACTTGCAGGTTTACATAAGCAGGTTTACATATGTTCTCATTGATTTTAACCTTGCTATGGTGAGTGAAACTACTTGTCTTGGGATTTTTACTTTGGCATTCAAATTGTTCCAGAAATTTCTTATTTTAATAACTTTTTTCTTTACCTTTTTCTACATAGGATATGCATCAGAAGTATGGAGCTATTGGTAAGCTGTTGCTTCTTTATTTTTCTATTATTTGCTAGGCAATAAATGACCTAAGATCTAGTCAAGCCCGACCATCACGTTACCACATTAGCACTTGAGCCAAAGGCCCGAACTCTTCCATTCTATTTGGTTCCTTATGTCATAAAAATGGGATTTGCTTTTTTGGATTCAATGAAAAGACTGAGTTTTAACCTGAAGAATTTGATGTTACTGAAAAACAAAGGTGTGTTGGCTATGTTAGGTGAATTGGATGATTTGATACAACGATCTTTTAAATTCTTACTAAGATTGCTCACAATCTTGTTACTACAAATAAAACATTTTTGTAGTTTTGCTAGTAAGACAGACTACTTGAGTGTGTTTCCTATATTTCTTTCCTCCTGCTGTGAAGTTTATCTGATCTCACTGGAATATAATTGAAAAACTGGATTAATGGAAATACTTTGCACAATTTCACAGACAAATCAAAGGTGGGCCATGATGTGAGTTTTTATGATGTTCCTCCCGCCCACACCAAATCTCTTCCTCCTACCAATCAGAAGTTTCTGGTCAGTAAATCTTTGGAAGCAATCAACAAGCAGAAAGGAAAAAGGTCCAAGCCACTTTTGTCACCCAAAAACCTGAAAAAGAAGGCCGTAGACCAAACAAATGCCTTTTCTGTATTAGGCAGTAGGAATGTGTTCAAAAGCCAAGGTGCAGATGGCTCTGGGATAACTTCAGCTAAGGATGCAACAAGCACAAGAACTCCTTCAGTGGAAAGGTTGAGGGAACCGATTCCATGCCAAGGTAGGAAGGAGTTGATCAGCCTGGTGCATAAAGCAATGCAGGGTCCAAATTATGAAGCACTTAGTGTTCCAGCTCCTAAGAGAAAGAAGGTCGTCGCACGTCCGGCAAAAGTAGATAGAAAACTTGTTTACCTTACTCCAATGCCAGTGCACTCTGCTGGCATTGCTGTTGCTGGTGCTGGCCTGCTGAAAAACAAAGGTGTGCTGACTATGTTAGTTGACTTGGATGACTTGATATGACAGTCTTTTAAATTCTTACTAAGATTGCTCACATTGCTTGTTCGTAGGGGATGGGAAGCAAAAGAGAGAAGGCCCTTGTGTTGGAACCAAGGGCTTTCGGGCTCCAGAGGTGAGGAATTGTTGTTATCTTCAGTTCATTATAAATCAAGTCTTTCCATAAAATTGTTGCAGCAAAAAAATTAAAATTGGGAAGAAAAAGAAACTTGAATGCAGGATCAAGAGTTGCAACTTATGCCATAATGTTACCCGGACATTTAATAATGGAAAACACTTTCCACATAGTGTTTTAATCTTGTGAGAATTTGTAAGAAGTACCGCCCTTGAATAGTAGCAAATTTCTATTCACAAAATTTTAACTTTATGGAGATCAGGTGATCATTAAATCTGTTTAGCTATATGTGAATTTAATGAAGTGTGTGCACCTACTCGATGGATTTCAGCTTGTGCATCCCTTAATAATGAGGTTCTCACCTTTCTCATCTTTGTGGTGGATTACTAAGAAGAACCTTGAAATTTTATTTAATTTATTTTACAATTGGTAGGAGGGCAATAGAGGAAAGGGAAACTGCATCATGTAGCAAAAACTTTGAAGTTTCGAACCTCAAAGTTTATGTGTTTGATACCTTAACAATTGGTAGGGGGTGAATTAAGTTTTTATAATTAAAATAAATAATACATTAATAAAAATTATGACTAGCACGATAGATAAATATAATTAATGAAATAAAAATAATTAAAGCAAGTGTTTTAACAACTATGTTAGTTAATAATTTTAGCATAGTAAAAATATGAAATATAGCTATGACAATTTAAAATAAAATAAAGAGATAAAGGAGAGAGAGAGAGACAAACAAATTTATAGTGGTTCGGCTTCAATTCGACCTACGTCCACTCCTCAAGCTTCACTTGAGATTTTCCACTATACTTTAGCTTCACAAGGTGCTAGCAACCTTTTCACAGATGAAACAATCCTCTACAGATTTTACACTGACTTTCTAAGTCAAGAACACTGAGTGTACTACACTCTTACATGGTTGAAAAGAATGTGTTTTTCCTTTCACAGAAAGCTACAACAAGAACTATCTCTCAAAGATAGATATAAAAATGAAACTCTGATTTTTCTGTAAACCTCACACAGGAAAGATGGGCTTAAAGCTATAAGGCTCAGTGTATAATTTCTGATAATAGATGTGAGTGATTATAGATCAAAGAATATTTTCAGATTTTTGTAACTTGTTTACATTAGAGGCTTTGGTATATGTAATGAAAATTATAGCCATTTATAGCCGTTGTATTCATTTGAATTTATAGCCGTTTATAGCCGTTGTATTCATTTGAATTTATAGCCGTTTATAGCCGTTGTATTCATTTGAATTTATAGCTGTTTATAGCTGTTGTACTCCATCATTATTAATTTGAATATCCTCCACTCCATTATTACAAATTTGAATATCTTTCACTTGAACCTTTTGAACCTTTTTGAACCTCTGTTTTTGGGCTGTTTGAACTCCTGATTTAATCAAATATTAAATACATTCTAATAACATTTAGGATAAATGTTTAGGTGAGAAATAATGGGACAAAATAAATTTTGATTTTATTAAAACATAAAATCATCAAAATAAATGTTGATTATATTTTTCTCTTTCAAATAAATCATCAAAATAAATTTTAATTCTATTTTTCTCTTCCAAATAAATTAAAACATAATTAAATAAGTCATCAAAATAAATAAGTCTAACAATCTCCCCCTTTTTGATGATGGCACACAATGATGTTTTGATTTGATTTGGGAGTAAGAAAGGCTCCCCCTCAAGTCATGCTCCCTGAATTTATTTCTAAATATATAGGTTAGCACATGTGTAATAAATAAGCTTTAATTAACAACATGCTATAAGACTAAGATATCAAACGATAAATATATAACCATCCAATTAGTTTTCAAATAATATCATAATTTGAAAATAATACCGTATCAGATTAGTTTTCAAATAATACCATAATACATAACATCATATAATTTCTCCCCCTATGACATTATCAAAATGAAATCATGGGTCAGAATTTAAAGGAGGAGGAAGAGGAAAATGATAGTGATAAATGGCATCAAAAAATAGATAATCAAAACATATATATATATATATATATGAATCGCCCGCGCCCCTCTTTTTCGTTGAAAATCGTGTCGAACACGCGGCCTCACTTTTGCGTCAGCCGACCGACAAAAGCAGCTCTCCTCGATTGCCGCTTACCTCGGTTATCTCTCCCTTCTTGTCTTTTTCTCTTCAACCTTCTTCTTAATCATACTCGTTTGTTTCTTCTTCTTTACCTCACTCTCTTCTATCTCTTCTTCTATCTTTTCTTCACCACTCTCTTCTGTTCTTTTTCCTCATCAAGAGACAAAAAATAAAAAAATAAATAAAAAATGAGCGGAGGAGGCCAAATCTCAATCTATTCTCTTCTATTTTTCTGCAACTTATTTCTTTTATACCTCTCACCTCTAAACCATGGCTTTTTCATCCCGTCCCCTCACTCTATTTTCGGACCTGAACGATCCCATAAGCTCTGCTGGACCAAGTGCCTCTACTCCTACTCTTCCTGTCATTCCTCTGCCTAACTTTCCTATGATGTCGATTGAGCAAATCATGGCAACTCAATCTGACATAGAAGCCAATCATTTCACATCGACGTCTCAGATGGAGACGGTGACGCGATACAAAATTGGCTCACCGATTGCAAAAAGCAGACGAGTGAGCTCCATCGTTAACGCTTAACTCTCTCTGCTCCAAATAAGATGTACAAGGATGCGCGAAAGAAATAGGCGCACTGAAGGCCGAAAATAAAGAGCTTAAATGGAAGACCACCTCCATGGCCCGATTTGGAGCAACGTCGTTCTTGGCCTTTGATAGTCGGGGAGTCGCCGCCTCGTAAAGCACGGGCAGAGGCGTCAAGGGTCCCCAAGGTGATAAAAGAAGAAGAAGAAAACGATGGAAGATTGGCGTATGGCCGGAAAAAAATGAAGGGTTTTTTTTTTTTTTTTGGTATGTTTATTTTGATCGACGTATGGCTGTAAAAAAAATGAAGGGTGTTTTTTTTTAGGTAAATATTTGTATTTTGATTCGTTTTTGTTTTTATGTTTAAGTACTGAAAAATGAAATTAAAAAGCAGAAAAAAAATAAGAAAATTAAGTCCAAAAATAAAAGAAATTAATCATAATAGCAAAATAAAAAAAATAAAATAATACCAGCAGAAATTAAACTTAATGGGATGTTGGTGTTGCTGGAATGGTAATGCAAAAAAATACCATGTGGGTTTAAAAAAAATCAATGCATACAAAGTTAACTTTACCTCAAGATGCAGAACAAAAAAAAAAAAAAAAAAAAAAAAAAAAAAAAAAAATTAAACAGTTGAGAATAGCAAACTGTTAAGGAGAATAAATGTATGAAGGATTTGAGAACATTCAACTGATATAAATGTTTTCATATCAATGTAGCAATACACATATATCATTTTAACAAAAATTCAAGTTTCACAGTCATAACAAAACTTTTTAAGTAGAAATCGACATTCCGAGCTCGCCACGAATAAAATTGAAGCGATCCTCGCTTAAGGGTTTTGTGAAAATATCCACCAATTGCTTGTCATTGTTTACAAATTCAAGTACAATATCCCCTTTTTGAACATGATCTCTTAAAAAATGATGTCGAATTTCAATATGTTTTGTTCGTGAGTGTTGAACCGGATTTTTGCTTAAATTGATGGCACTAGTATTATCACATTTAATAGGGATATGATCATAATGCAAATCAAAGTCCTCCAATTATTAGTTCATCCAAAGTATTTGGGCACAACAACTTCCGAAAGCTATATATTCAGCTTCGGCCGTTGATAAAGCAACAAAATTTTTCTTTTTGCTAAAACCAAGATACTAATGAGTTACCAAGAAAGTGACAAGTGCCACTGGTACTTTTTCTATCAAGTTTGCATCTGGCAAAGTCGGCATCCGAGTAACTAATTAAATCAAATGCAACATCTCTAGGATAAAACAGTCCCAAATTTTGAATGCCAACACAATATCTAAAAATTCTTTTAACAGCACTGAGATGTGATTCCTTAGGATTTGATTGATATCTAGCATACATACAAACACTAAACATAATATCGGATCTACTTGCAGTTAAATAAAGAAGTGAGTCAATCATACCTTGATATTTTGTTTGATCAATGGACTTACCTTTTTCATCATTGTCTAGCTTAATAGATGTGCTCATAGGTGTTCCAGCTATTTTTGAGTCATACATACCAAACTTTTTGAGTAGTTCTTTTGTGTACTTAGCTTGGTTGATAAAAATTCATTCCTTACATTGTTTGATTTGAAGTCCAAGGAAATAATTTAGCTCCCCCATCATGCTCATCTCAAACTTATCTTGCATACACTTAGCAAATTCCTTACACAAGGTTTCATTAGTAGCACCAAATATAATGTCATCCACATATATTTGCACAATAAGTAAATCATCATTTTTAGTTTTAACAAAAAGTGTTGTGTCAATCATTCATCTAGAAAAATTATTTTCAATCAAAAATTTACTTATTCGTTCATATCATGCACGAGATGCTTGTTTCAAACCATATAAATCTTTTGATAGTTTAAAAACATGATTTGAAAAAGCATAATCTTTAAAACCTGGGGGTTGTTTAACATAAACTTCCTCATTTATAAAACCATTAAGAAAGACACTTTTCACATCCATTTGATGAAGTTTGAAATCTCTAAAACATGCAAATGCAAGTAACATGCGAATGGATTCTAATCTAGCAACCGGAGCAAAGGTTTCATCGAAATCAATACCTTCTTCTTGATTGTATTATTGTGCAACAAGTCTAGCCTTGTTTCTTATAATTGTGTCGGATTCATCAAACTTGTTTCGAAAGATCCATTTGGTACCAATAATGGTATGATCTTTAGGTTTTGGCACAAGTTCCCACACTTTGTTTCTCTCAAATTGGTTAAGCTCTTCATGCATAGCTATCATCCAATGTTCATCGAATTCGGCTTCTTGAAAGTTTTTCGGCTCAATCTGTGAGAGAAAAGTCAAGTTACTACAAATATTTTTAAGTGAAGAGCGAGTTTCAATACCTTTTGTAGGGTCACCTAAGATTAAATCCTTAGGGTGATTATGAATAAACTTTCATTCTCTTGGCAAATCATCATTGTTTCCTTCTTATTCTTGAGGTGGGAGAATAGGTTGTTCAATCTCTTTGTTCAACCTACATGGTTGGTTCTCTTCTTTGTAGATACTTAAATCTTTCACATTTGGTTCCAAATCTATATTATCACTAACAATTTGCTTTTGAGCAGAGATGTTAGTTTCATCAAATGCCACATGTATAGATTCTTCCACAACGGGAGTTCTTTTATTAAAAACACGATAAGCTTTGCTAGTTAAGGAATAGCCAAGAAAAATTGCTTCATCAGATTTTCAATCAAATTTACCTAAGTTATCTTTACCATTATTATGCACAAAACATTTATAACGAAAAACATGCGAGTGACTAATGTTGGGCTTTCTATCATGCCAAAGTTCATAAGGAGTCTTTTTTAGAATAGATCTAAGTAATACACGATTAAAAATATAGCATGCGGTGTGAACGGCTTCGGCCCAAGAATATTTAGGAAGATTATTTTCGCAAAGCATTATTTTACTCATCTCTTGTAAAGTTCTATTCTTCGTTTCTACTACACCATTTTGTTGAGGGGTTCTAGGTGCTGAAAAATTATGTCCAATACCATGCTCATCACAAAACAATTCAAATTTCTCATTTTCAAGTTCTCTACCATGGTCGTCTTAATATTAGTAATAAGAAAGCCTTTTTCATTTTGAATTCTACGACAGAGTTTTGTGAAAGAAGAAAATGTTTCATCTTTGTATGCTAAAAACATAACCCATGTAAATCTTGAATAATCATCAACAATAACAAGACAATAACGTTTACTACATAGACTAGATGTCCTTGAGGGACCAAATAAATCCATATGCAATAGTTGTAAAGGTCTAGTTGTGGAAATATGAGATTTTGATTTAAATGATGTTTTAGTTTGTTTTCCTTGTTGACAAGCACTACAAAGATGATTTTTTTCAAATTTAATTTTTGGAAGTTCAATGACCAAATCATTTCTCAAAAGTTTAGCAATTAAATCCATATGAGCATGACCAAGTCTTCTATGCCATAACCAACTATTTTCATTATTAACATATAAATATTTAATATCACTAGCATAGAGATCATTGAGATGAAAAATATAAACATTATCATGGCGATTACCAACGAATAAAGCTTTATGATCATTTGTGCTTTCAATTGTGATTACCTTTATCACATAATTGACTAATTCTAAGTAGGTTATGCTTAAGTCTATCAACAAGTAAAACATTTTCAATAGAAGGGTTATGAGAAATACCGATGCTACCAATACTGATGATTTTTCCTTTCTTGTTGTCTCCAAAAGTAACAAATCCTCCATCTTTCGATGATAGTTTAGTAAAGAATGATTTATCTCTGGTTACGTGTATGGAACATTTACAATCAAGGTACCACTTCCCTTCTTTAGCTTTGGACTTAAAGCAAACCTACAAGATGACAATCAAGTGTTGGTTTTTGGTACCCATAGTTTCTTAGGTCCTTCTTGGTTAGTTTTGTTAGATCCCTTAATAATCCAAATCTTTTTAATTCCTATGCTCATATTCTTTTTGAATGGATAATAAGATATATAATGGCCTTTCTTTCTACAATAATGACAAGTAATATGAGGGTGTGTCATGAGAGGTGCTTTTTCAAAAATTGAATTGAGATTCTTTTGTTTCTTAATAAGGTCATATCCAATACCCACTTTATCAAAAACACATATTTGATTTCCAAGAAGCATGTTGAGATTATCTCTACCTTTTACAAAATTTTCAAGTGTTTTTGTTAAATCACCAATATTGTTTTTTAAAGTAGTTTTCTCATTAGAGATAGTATCAAAATCATTTTTCAAAATAATTTTTTCTTTCTTTAATGCTTCTACATTAATAGATAAAGATGCAACAGATTTCTTCAACACATTATTTTTGGCACAAACTTTTCTAAATTCATTTGATAGTTCATGGAATGCACTTTTCAAGTTCTTCATAAAGAGTAGTTACCTCATCTTGAGTAGAGTCTTCATCTTCAAGAGCCATGAGATATAAGTTGGCTACTTCATTTTCAATTTCATCACTTAAGCTTTCATCTTCACTTTCTCCCAAAGTTGCTACCATGACATTTTTGTTTCTTTTGTAGTATTTTCCATGATTCTTCAATTTTGGACAATCTATTATCATATGTCCATGATTTTTGCACTCATAGCAAATAATAGGCTCTTTCTTGTTATCTTTGTTGTACTCTTTCTTAAAAGGTCTTCTTCCTCCATAATTATTTTTCTTGAAGTGCTTTTTGAGATTTCTACTAAACATGGCATAGCTTTCATCCCCACAGACGTTTTCATGTTCTTCTTCATTTGATGAGGCTTTGAATGCAATTCTACTTTTCTTTTTGTTTTCAACATCCTCATGTCCTTTCATAGTGTTCTCATGAGTCATAAGGGAACCCATAAGCTCATCTAATCCAAGTGTGGAGAGATCTTTGGCTTCTATAATGGCGGTAACCTTTGCTTCCTAATTCTTTGGTAAACACCTGAGAATTTTTCTTACCAACTCACTGTTAGTATAAGTTTTGCCAAGAGATTTCAAAGAGTTTACAATTTTAGTAAATTTTAGTAAACATACTTGAAATAGATTCATCAGAGTTCATTTTAAACAATTCATAACTATGAACAAGCATATCAATATGAGATTCCTTTACTTGGTTTATACCTTCATAAGTTACTTCAAGTTTGTTCCAAATTTCTTTTGTTGAATCACAACTTGAAATTCTATTGTACTCCTTAAAGTCTAATCCACAAACAAGGATGAGTTTGACTTTAGCATTGGCTTGCAATAATTTGTGATCCCTCTCATCACATTCATCTTCAGTTTTAGGTACACTAATATTGTCTACTAATTTGGTAGGAATTTTTTGACCTTTGGTGACAATAATCCACATAGCATAATCAGTGGCTTGTAGGTATAGGATCATCTTATCTTTCCAATGACTATAGTTGTGTCTGTCAAATAATGGTGGCCTATTGGTGGCTTGTCCTTTAGTAGTGCTAGTGCTAGCTAAGGTTGACATGGACCAAAACTCTTAGATGGTTAAATCTAAAGTAAGAGTCTAGACTCTGATACCAATTGTTACCCAAAAGACAACCTAAGAGGGGGTAAATTAGGTTTTTATAATTAAAATTGATAATACCCTAATAAAAATTATGACTAGTACAATAGATAAATATAATTAATGAAATAAAAATAATTAAAACAAGTATCTTAACAACTATGTTAGTTAATAATTTTAGTACAGTAAACATGTGAAATATAGCTATGGCAATTTAAAATAAAATAAAGAGATAACACTACAACAAGTTGGGTCTTGAGTGACGATTTTTTTTTGTCTTCAAAGAGCTAATTTCGTCACTATAGATATTTGTGACGAAATATTTTCGTCACCGGTTTCGTCATTGAATGTTTGTCACTAAAGACCAACGTGATTTAAAAATAATTTCACCGATGAAATTACTTCAATGATTTAAATTTTTGTCACCAATAAAAGAACATTTTGTCACCCAAAATTCTCATTTTCCACCAAATAGTTATTCAAGACCATATTTATAACTTTAGTTGATTAATAAATTTGTCACGCATGTTGATGATTGATGAGGAAATAATTTCGTCACAATAAGATGTAAAGATGACGAAATTTTTCGTCTTCAAAAGTCATAATTTTGTCACCAATAAAACAACATATTGTCACAAAAAATTCTCATTCTTGTCACCAATTAGTTATTCAGTACCATATTTATAACTTTAGTTGACGAATAAATTTGTCACGCATGTTGATCATTGATGAGGAAATAATTTCATCACAATAAGATGTAAAGGTGACGAAATTTTTCGTCTTCAAAAGTCATACATGGGTGACGAAATATATTTCGTCATAAATATATATATACGTGACGAAATTTTTAGTCACCAAATAACAAAATAAATAAAAACTTTCATATATAAACTGCAGTAAATTTTGTCACAAAAAAAATTTATTAGTGACGAATAATCACTTTGTCATAATAACAAGTACAAATGACGAAACAAATTCATCACTAAACTTGTCCCATATTTTATATTAAATTTAAATTGTTATTTTACAAATATCCCTGCTCATATCCCAATAGCCTTTTAATTGTACTAAGAAATCCACTAGCTATTATACATCACTCCACAAAAAAATTCACTAAACAATTTATATTATAAATCAAAATATATCCATCAAACAACTTGAATAATAATCCATTAAGTATCACAAAAAAACCATCACAGCAAATCCAAAATGAACTAATGTGGAGTCCACAAAAAAAATTAATACTCAATCTTGATTTGCAACTACAACTAAGCATCGCTTTAGGAAAAAAATTCAACAATTGATCTTCATTTGTAAGTATGCTTCCTAACGTTATCAAAACCAATCGCAAAGAAAGAAACAAACAAGGCAAACATTAATATATTATCAATTACATCTAAACTCATATATAAATAATTTTTTTTATAAACCAATTTAGTAGAAATGCATATAACAATTCAAAACTTCAAAGAGTTGAGATAATCCGTGATGATAAAGCAACATGGATACCATAAGATGACAAAAGATCGCAAGAATACCATATATCACTATCACTAATGGCGTAATATATATAATAGTGACAAAATATAACGTAGCATTGAGATACATTTTTTTTTTGATCGGCAAAACAAAGAGACTTTATTGATGAAATTATAGTACAAATACAAGATAAAACATCAATAAAGAAAGGCGAGCAAAAGCATCACAAGGAGCTCAATCATCCCAACCAGTTGGCACAAAGGAGCTCATCCTATCATTTGCTAAGCGCCACCAAGGTTGGTGAGCAACCAACCAACCAAAACAGTAAAAGAAAGACCACAATGACACCCATCGATCACTACACAAATGTAACAGACGTATGAATGTAACTCAACACGTGAATTCTCCATCCCATACAACAAAACATAACAAAAAGCACAATGAACTCAACTCGGATAGCCAAAAATGCTACCAAGAAACCACTAGCACAATGCTACTGACCACTAGCACCGCTACCAAGAAACACCAAAGAAGATCAAAACTCCCCAATTCATCCTCATACAAAGACAAAGAACAGATCGACAAGGAGCATACCACCACAAACCAGATTGCGGCCTAGACAACTAAAACCAACCTTCCATATCCTTTCATGTTACTTGCTAATGAATGACCTAAGCCCAACTAAATCGAGAGGCATGCACCAACAACCCACAAATGCAGGACTTCAAATGCTACATGCCCATCTGCTACACACCACACTACTACGAACCGGTCAAGCAAACCCATCTCGCAGACCAAAGACCCACATACATGCCAAGAGCACTCCACCATACACCAACATTACAACTCCATGGACATCACAACATCGGGACATAGCAGATCCAAAGGGCCTTGATAAAAGGCCTACTTAGCATTGAGATACATTTGATTCATGACAATGGGCCGATGAGTTCTTCAATGAGGTAAATTTGATCGGTGGAATTCAACACAACAACCTTGTAAGACTTTTGGGTTGTAGCATTGAAGCCCTCAATGCCTTTTTATTATGCCTTTTATTTATGCCAATTTGCATCCATGTATAAAGTAAAAGAAACCGCCAGTCCTAGTCATTACAACAAAGTTGACAATGATGGATGCATTTCAACTAAAACTTATATGAAATTTGAAAACAAACCTCATGTTTACAAGTATGCATTTTCAACAAAAGTTGGGATTAGAGAACCCCAAAGAAAGGATTACTTATCGCATTATTCAACTCGGTCCCACCGAGTTCAATTTCTATTTTGCTTCTCAATCTTAATTTATGAGCCGAAATCTTTACTAACCCAATCTAGTGTAAAATACAAACAAATTGGCAAGAGGAATAATAGTGGAAGAGAAGGAGAAGGATTTTCTAATAGTGTAAAACTCATAATGACTCGTATAATAGGTATCATGACAAGTAAATGTATTATATCACCACTCGTCCCGCCTAAACACGTGGTGTTATCTCGCACAAACTTGATACCTCTCTAACCGCCTTCGATGGTAAAACTGCTTGTGAGCCTATCTTTGATATGTTGTTCGTTGGACCCGACAAGAAGAGCATCCGTTATGGAATATCTTCCTAGATCCGCTTGATGATTTTATTTTGATAAGAAGTAGCGATTTGGATGATGACTTAAATAAGGTGAAAATTATGAACCATCAACTAAGACCCCTACCATCGACCTTCAAGATCGTGAAATGCTCATGGAAGCATTATCCCATTAAATGGTTGTCATGGGATCTTAATCGTTTGGACTTCGCATAAAGATGATTCGTATTCTCATCGCACAAGTTCAAGGATCAATGGTGATCAGCCAAGGAAATCAAGAGTTTGGCATGTAATCTTGCCTTGAAGATATTCAAATGTCTTGAAAGGAGTCCAGAAGTGTTAAAAACTCATCACAGTCAAGTAGCATCTTTTTGAATACACCATATAAACACCTACAAAGATACACACTAAGACAAAGAACCTACAAAGATACAAGATACACCTACAAAGATACACACTAAGACAATGAGACACTGAAGACAAAGAAACCCCAAAGCAGGTTCAAATGGCACAACAAAGACAAATTTTTGGACACAAAGAGAGCAAACCAGCACCTAACTTCAATGCCATTCCAGATCAAATATAATGCACCACACCTCACTTAACCTTTCATGGCAATTAAGATTCAATTCAGAACCAACCAGCAGATGAGCACAGAGGACATGAATTCTACACGCACCATGATTTTACCTAGAACCATGATTTTACCCATCAATTCCAAGGCTAAGACCTTGAAATTACAAAATGAACTAACCAAAGAAGATTTTACCCACTCAATCTAGAACCAACCAAAGATACAAGAGATCATGCTTTAGACTTAGTTGATGAGACGACACAAGCAAATGTGGGTAGTTTAATGTATCTCACTGCCACAGGATCGGACATGATGTTTGTTACT
The DNA here is from genome assembly GCA_025200525.1 of Camellia lanceoleosa. NCBI lineage: Eukaryota > Viridiplantae > Streptophyta > Magnoliopsida > Ericales > Theaceae > Camellia > Camellia lanceoleosa. Next base: position 93,470,177 of record CM045771.1, read on the forward strand.
TGTCTCATAAGTAAATATATGGCAAAACCAATGGAAATTCATCTACAGGCAGCTAAGAGAGCAGTTTGTTACTTAAAAGGGAATATGAACTATGGAATTCATTATAAGAAAAGAGGCAATGGTGAGTTGTTGCCATTTTCGGATAGCGACTATCTTGGGACATATTGAAGACAGAAAGAGTACATTTGGTTACGTGTTTTTAATGAGTTCAAGTGCTGTTTCATGGTGTTCAAAAAAGCAATACAATCCAAAAGAATAATTAAAGCAAATAAAAAACAGCAGCAATCATTAAGTCATATACAAACCTGACCAACCCACTACCTGAGACTCAATAAATGTTCATTCATTTCTCACGAAAAACTCAATCAGAGAGACACCCATTATTAATCACATCACTAACTTAGAGCAACTCCCAACACCGCTCAGCAAAATACACAAAAATGTAAACACATAGTTTTGTCTCTACTTTGGTTATTGTGTATTTTAACTAGGGTCATGCTAAGTAAGAATTTTGATAATAAATCTATTTTAATTAAATACATTTTCAAACTTGTTAAATCTTAGTTAATAAGTAGTCAAACCGCTACTTTTAACTAGTATATACTAACCAACATGAGAAAAATAAAATGATAAAACAAGCGAGACTTACCAAAAGGCGATGTACGAAGTTCATGGGATACCTCCTCCTCTAAATTGTCCTTGAAACCTTGCTTCTTAAGAAACGCCATGATGCTTGATGTGATCTCAAAATGCTCGTCAATCCCACCCATTCATCTTCCCTATCTCTTTATTTTGTGCTTGAATTTCCTCTTTTGTGGTGAATTTCATGTTTCAGGCTCAGATTTCCTCTTTATGTGCAATTCTCTTTCTCGACTCCTTTTGCTCTTGTATTTCCATCTCTAGACGCCTCACATAGTCACCGTCAATAAGCATCGAAGTCCCGACAGAGAAGGAACGCCTCAACCCGAGTCCTTTAACATATCCCGACCTTGGCTTCAAAGACTTCACAGATAGCTCCTCCGAGTAATTGGAACCACACCGTGTTCGTGAGTAATGTTCAATTTTGGATCTTTATCATGTTATCCTATCATTTTATAAATTAAAAATAGAAAAATGAATAAAGATACAATTAAAATTGCAATCATCCTAATACAAAAGGTAAATATACATACATAATTTTTTCAGACTCTGAGAAATCCACCGGTTTGTGACATCATTAAAGTGTGTAGATTTGTAAACACATGGCAACTCGCGCTTGTTTGCCCCATTTGCAATTGTCTCGATTTTTTGTGCCACTAGTAAGTTAAATAAGAACGATGGTAGTATAATCATGTCTTAAAAAAAAATGGGAAAAAATTAAAGAAGACCCACCGCTTGTGTACCCTAATCGGGAGAGATTTTGACCCACACCTATGCTTCGCCTTCAATTGATTTCTATTGCCAATGTTAGCTTTTGATTGCTTCTACAAGGAGCAAGTTCCAATAGAAAAATATATATATTAGGAAGACAAGGTAATTGTCAACAATAAATAAACATAAGAAAAGTTTACTGTACCAATTGGTATCATTCCACTTCTTGTCAATCAAGTTTTTCCATTTCTCGAGGTCACATTCAAAGTGTGGATGGCTTCTAGCATACTCCTCTCCTTAGCACTTTTAAGGTTCTGTATTTTTTTCAGAATCAGAGGTGTGGTCGCCAAGTCTGGCCCACACTTTGTTGCCACCGCTTCCTAACATTAGTGGATTCACCTTCCATGTCAAATTGATCCTAGCAATAGCCACAAATCTTGTAAGTCATAATTAATTATATTACATTAATTCAATCAATTATGTAAATCCCCATTCGAACAACAATTGCCTCGTCGCGAAGGTTGAGGAGATGATCGCCAATCGTTTGGGTGGCATTGGTAAGCCCTACAAAACATAATACAAAAGCATAAACAATAAATACATAAAATGGATAAGTAAATATATGTATATGGAAACTCATCAAGGCCATGAAAATATGACTTATCAATAATTATGGAAGAGCATTGATCTAGGGTTCAAGTCTTTTAAATCAGATTATTCATTCTTTGAAAATGGCAAAACGATGCAACATGGTACCACATTTTTTCCTAACCGGGTTGCTTTCTAAGTTTCTAATGCAGGTGTTAAGTGTCTTTGGTGCCTTGTTAGGGAATTTGTTGTTGAGGGTCTACTGATGTGAGGTTACTTTTTTGGATTGGTTTCTATATGCCTAGTTTGAACACTGAAGTTGATGTTATGGAGGTTGTATGTAGGATGTATATTTTCTAGTTTTATTTTATGACTTATTCACCCAAAAAAGTATATGGAAATATAAAGATGGTATTAACAAAGCATCATTAACAAATATATAGCTATGAGACATGATAACAAAAATGAATGGCCATACATATAGTACCTCATCGTCAACACTTTCAAAGGACTCAGCATCATCAGTGTCATCTTCATGATCTGACGGTATGTAGTCATCATCATCTACCTGAACCCTAATGTACTTTCCCTTCTGATTAACACGATTGGGCTGAGTAGAACCCATCAAAGAAGCCGCTAAACGGTTCAATTGTAGAGCATCCATTTTCTTTTTATTCTTCTTGATTGTGTTATTTATTTCCATTTCAGATTGTGTTCGCTTTTTGTTTCGCTAGAAAACCTGGTTTGAGCCATTGTTTCTCCCCTTTGGCCATTCTGATAACTAAAAAGCATAAATTGATATAAAACATAACATATTAAGCAGAATATTTACTTGAAGAGACACAACAAAATATAGCATAACTATGTAATGCATTAAAATCATATGTCCATATAGAATCCTAAAAAAAACAAGAACTAAATATCATAATCCATATCAGGTTCCATATCAGGATCCATATCATCATCAAGTATGCCAAGTTCTTCATCTTCTTCGTCATCTCTACCATCTCTCTTTGTTTTATTCGGAATAACCTCAGCTTCAATATCATCCCTATGAAATCGAATAATATCTTCAATGTTGATCGGGACAACTGAGTTAATGTTTTCTTGTTGGAATGCATCATTAAATTCTGGTTGATCTGGTGGTTCTCCATCACCAACCTCTGGTACATCAAACACACCCCTATGTTGGACCTGTTGCACAACTTGCCAAGGTTGCCCCCATTTGGTGTCATTCAGGTAGAACACTAGTTTAGCTTGACTAGGCAAGATAAAAGGGTCAGATTGATACCATCGGCTTGTGACATCGATGCTTGTGCAATATGTGTCAGCTCGTACTGTTCTACTTCTACCAGTGTTACCGGTGTTGTACCATTCACATTGAAAAAAAAACAACTTTATTTTGACACATGTACTCAAATTCCCAAATATTGCACAAGTGACCATAGAATTCGTGCATCTCTCCCTTGTAGTCCCCTTTGGTAAGCACACCACTATTTTGACTCTTACGACGATTGTCTAATTCCTTCGTATGGAATCGTACACCATTGATTATACAACCCGAGTACTCTTTCACTAGCAAATTAGGACCATTCGCTAATGACCACAATTATTTGATTTCTTCTGATTCTTCATAAACTCTCAATCTATTTATCTACATCCACATGCAATGTGTAACACTTGAATTATGTTAGTAATGTTTGTATTTTATACAAGCCTAATAGTGTTTGGGCAATTGTGAATATGAAAAATGACTTACATATTCTTTGAACCACTTCGGAAATTCCTTCTGTTGTATCTGAGTTACATCTTGTCCAGTGGAAATTTGTAACAAATTCTTGTGTTCCCTACTCAAATAGTTTTGGTTAATGAGTAAAATACTACTATTATTAATGACTAATAACATGAAAAATGTTAAAATATATATAATTATAAGAAACACGTACTGAAGATACTTCTCTATCTCAGGGCTATTGTATAATAAGAACCAATGAGCAATATCACGAAGTTCCTGTGACATCTCAACATGCTTTCTGATTTGGCCAATAGGACGAGCAGTTTCGGTGAATATTGTCAAACCTTGACGCCGGACTCCATAATCTTCATTTCGTGCATCTCGATTATGCACGGTTTCAATCCCTTCAAGATACATTGAGCAAAAAGTAATGCACTCCTTGACAATGTAAGCCTCTGCAATAGACAAACCCAATTCACGTAGTATTTTTTTAGCTTCATAAGTTGACTTTGGAACCAAATTATCCTTCGGTAAAAGTTTTGTTAAAAACTCTAGCATCATGTCAACTGACTTATTACTCCAATGGTTTGTTACCTTCATATTAAGTATCTCGATGACAAACTGTAACAAAGTGTAATTTGTGCAACCTGGGTACACCTCACGTTTGGCATCATTCAACAACTTATCAAAAGTGCGAACCTCCTCCTTCTGGGTTGTATTAGTTGATTCCCCTCTTATTCGATCTTCCACTAAGGCATCAATACCTCCCAAAACCTCATTGCCCTGAACGGGTATATCATGGTGATGAGCCTCATTTGATTCACGGGGTTCCCCATGCACGTGCCAGATAGTGTAAGTTGAAATAATCCCATGTTGCAGCAAATGAATTTGAACAATTTGAAAATTATGACGAACAACATTCACACACTTTCGGCAAGGGCACAAAATTTTACCATCTCGATCGATAACCGCCATTGCAAAACGAAGAAATGATATTACCCCATCATAATATGCCCGACTTATCCTTCCATCAACTGTGCTACCTAGTGCAATCCAACTCTTGTCCATGTCTGACTATGCCGAGTTAATCAAAGGTAGGTGAATAGGACAAATTTTAGATATAAATATATATATATTTTTTAATTAAAAAAAAAAAAGTTGAAGTCCAATGATTATACTAAGTTATACAAATTTCAACCACATAATTCACATGACAAAATAGCCAAAGCAATTTAGCGTAAACAGAAGAAGTATTCAAAACCAAAACATAAACCACAGCAAAATAACCATCAATAAGAAGACAAATAACATAATTCAGAGAAAATTTAACCAATAAAGCACTGAGCTGAGAGTAAAAAACAGATAACATGACACGAAAAGAAAACCAACAATATGCCACATTGAGTTTCTAAAGCAGTCAATTTAAGTACTCAATTTAAGTACACATATTTGGAAAAATATATATATGCCCCAAATACCAGAATTGACACATCTATCAACTACATTGGGATATTGAATAAATAATACATTGGGAAACAATAACTATTTTGGCTCACATTTTACTCGGTAAACAAAATGTGATAAAATTCTGTAAACGAACTTAATAATGTACGTAAGGAGCTATGCATATAAGAAATGAACAATGCCAATAGAATTGATAGCCACATGCGACAATTCCAATGAATGGCCCGAGACTATAATTTAGTACTTATGGCCTGTTACTGCAGTTAGTACTCTGTTTGATTTTCTCTTTACTCAACTATATACGCAGTCCAGAGAAGTTAAAGCAAGATATGCTAATTTAAGGGTGTAATATTCCAATTTTCATTAAATCGATAGTTGTGAGAGAAAAAATAATTAATTAATAACTATTGAGTAAAAACCTATAGATATAAATTTTTATATAAAACAACGCCCAATTAATACACATTAATATATAATGAAATGTTTCCAGAGTCGGTCAAATGAGTTTGCCATACAGTGTTCCCACAAAGATATTACATAACTAACCAAATGTTTCCTGGACTTTTGGATGGTAATCATATGACAACCAATATGGTACCTAATGTTAAAAGCCATCTCAGTGATGCATGCACTGGTAATTTTAAGAGAATAAATCAGTTTCATAACCTAATATATATCACAGTCAGACATGGATAACACGGTAGAGATGAGCTACAAAATTTTATCTATATTATATACATATGCGAGAGACAGACACTGACTGACTGACTGACAGACAACAACAAAAATGGAGACTGAACTGTACTGTGATAACTTATTTGGGCTGATGTCGAAGAAGTTCTATCATAATTTAATTTCTTTTAAAACAGGACACATTTGGATGCATGTGGGACTATCACCTAGACACACGTGAGACAAACTAGGAGGGCTAAAGTTAAAAGGTATAAAATGGGGCTCAAAATGGATAATTTGCTTCTATAGGAAATGTATATGTTTATAAATAAAAAAATGATATTAGTGTGTCCTTGCCCACTTGTCTTCATTTTTTTAAAAATTGTTAATGTAGACATGTTTGTGTTGTGTCAGATCAGATCAATTTCATGTGTCTGTATACGTGCTTAGATGTGGACCATAAAATTGTCCTCTAAGAAGCTTTAGCACTAGAAAAGCTATAGCAACATCAAAATCCTCTTCATAAATCAAGAGATCCATGATCCCATTTGTAGTCATATAAAATCTACATATATCAATTTCAATGGTTTACCTAGTCATAACATCTATTTATTATAGAATTGACAAAATCAATGAAAATTTTCCCAAATTGTAAGTAGACGATGAACTTAATTACATTTGTGATGCATTTTCAACAAAAATCATATACAGATAACTTCTTTTGTTGTCTTTATTTATTTATTTTAGCTATTATTTCGGCTTGTATTCCAATTCCGATGCACCCAAAAATATATATATATATATATATTACATATAGTTTTTTGATCTTTATTCTAGCATATACTTTGTATAGTTGCAATCCCAACTATATAGGCACCTGAGAACTCCATGCTATATGTCACCAGTGATTGCCACATGATAACCATCAAATGTGGCATGTAGACACCTTACCTAAATGACATTTCGACACTTCTATTAAGGATAGAACTACAATGCTTAGTGGCAAAGACCATAAGCCGGTTGACGCCTTCATCATAAACCCATTATAAGAGACGATGAAGCACTTTCTTCGTAGTCCCTTGGGAGTCAAAACTTCAGTGATATCTGAAGTCATCATGGGTGAAGGATATCTCAGGTCTCCATGGGTGAAGGATATCATAAATCCTTTTTACTTCAACAAATCACTTTTATAGTACATTTAATAATTTAACTCCAACACTAATTGTCAATTTCAAGAAGCTCTACCATGGAAAGTCAGATGAGTAAAATTTAACAAGATGGATATTTTTCTTAACAAAAGCAAAGAACAAATTACTTGGTGTCAGATAATCTACACAATGGGAGAAATTGAACTTACACATCTTCATATTATGGTGGTGTATTTGGGAAATGCTAAAGACAGCCCAATGGGCGTTGCTTAAAGTGGGGAAATATTTATTATATATGATAAATGAAAATATTTATTATTACGATTATTAAAAATGTCAATCTTACATCATTCCAATTGAGTTTTAACATGTCTAAGTCACACTATTATGAATGGAGAAGTCATAATTCAACATTTAGAAGATAGGCAAGTGGAATCAATCATGTCCACCTCTCTTAGATAACATCAGACCAACCAACCGTAGCATGATTCCAACTCTGAAAAAGCAAAAGGCCCACTACTTCTCACTCTTTCCACTACAAACAAACTCTCCATCAAGTGCAGAAATTTAGACCCTCACATAGCATTCTATTTCAATCCAAATGATCAATATTTATCCTCACATAATACCCATTTTTAATATTTAAACAACTTTCCCATATCTTCTCTCTTCATTGGTTTCCTCTGTTTTCAATATTTCAATACCCATTTTCAATATTTCAATCCAAATGATCAATATTTAACCTCTGTTTCTTGGGCCTCTTCATTGGTTTCCTAGATGAGAACTTTTTTTATGACAATGTACCCTTCCTCAAGCTCCTTGATTTCTCTCTTAGGTTATTTGTGATTCCCGTAAGTGTTACCTCCATATGGTTAACTGTGACTAACCATCAGAACAACAGCACCTATGGAAACCTAGACCTCAAGTAAGAAGTATATATGATTATGTTGTTTCTTATGCTTAATTTATGTCTATTTTGCTTTATGTTGTTAGGTGTCTTGTATTTTTATCGTAAAGGCACTGCATGAGTACTGCAAGATGAGCAAAGTACTCCTGTGGACTTATCAAGAAAGGATCGACTTCAAGCTCTTCCCTTACTTTTCTGGGTTAATCCATTCAATTTTAGACATGCTCAAGTCCCTTACTTTTCTGGGTTAATCCATTCAATTTTAGACATGGTCAAGTCCTTTCCATTCAATTTTAGACATGGTCAAGTCCTTTTCTCACCCATCCTTTCTCCTAGGTCTGCATCTTATTTTAAGTTATAATAACGACATTATGGCAAGATCATAATTGCATATAGTCACACAAGTATTTAAAAAGTCTAAATATGAATGTGTGCCCTCTGTATTGAAAACAGGATCACGCAAATAAACAACTCAAAAAGATTTTGATACAAACCTTCTTGGTGGGCGCTTCTATTGGAGTACGTTGGCGGCTATTCTCACGCCAAATGACTTTTCAGAAGCTACAAAATTTAAAAATAATGTGAGATGAAGCAATGTAAGGTCCGAAAGGGACATCCCAAATCGAAAAGAAAAAAAAATGAAAATGCAATGCACAAGGGACATGTTGATACGTTTGAAGGAGCACTCGATAAAAACAAAAATGTACACACCATTTCATTTCACATACCTAATGACTAACACTAAAGATGCGATTAAAAGTGCCCTTTCAAAATAACTTAGGGCATCTCCAATCCTTTATCAATTCACAATTTATGAAAAAAATGGTTTAACAACGTAGAAGTTAGTGGTGTGGATGGTGCCACGAGTTCGACCAATCACAAATGATTATACCCATGTTGTCTCCCAAATATGATAGACCACGGTGTCTTAACAAATCACATTTCTTGCCAGTGACTTCAATCACAAATGATTATGTTGGATCTTACTTGGAGAGCGGTATGAAGCAGCTGAGAAATTTAGCTATTTACATTGGGTTTTTTTCTTCACAAAAGATTAACATGAATACAAAAGTTCTGCTTCCTTTTGTGGTATTTTCTTTGTGTTCTTAGTGCTATAATGATTTGCCAACCATTTAAAACAAATATATGCACCACCGATAAAATTACAAAAGGTGCATCTATTGGGTAAAATTAAAGTGATGCAGATAATCCCGTTCAGAAAGAAAAAGAAGAAGGTGAATCATTGACTACCGCTCTGGTGGTTTGTTTAAGGCGGGATACTGAAATGCTAGAAGCAAGGCTGAACCGATAGTATATCTTTAAGAATACCGCTGATGCGAAGGAGTAGCGAGTGTGATTTCGATCTATCGAATTCAATTAGAAGGAAAATTGTCAAAACTCGAAGAAAATTGACAGAGAACAATTGAAGATTGCAAGGACAATTATCTGGATCTTACCTAGAGAGCAGAAGTGAAGCAAGAACTCTACGAATCATGGTTTGAACTGCATTTTCAGGCAATTTTCTTTCTTTGGAAGTCAAACCGAGACCTAGACACGAGAGAGTATTGGTCGGTCGACCCTACAACTCTTAAATGCTCCAAATCTGTTTCCCTTATCAACAAATTTGGCTATTAAAAGGTTATTTTCAAATTTTTGACATGGTCATATAGTACGATATCTAATTTTGGTTTGATATCAATTTATACCGTGGTCTCTTAAATGAATAGGAAGTGGGGTCCTTGTTTTACATCATTAACCATTTGAACATTTACATTCAGGAAATTATGGGAACTATCTGAGATGTTGTGTTTGCAAATAGTGATGAAGCAAGAGCATTCTGTCATTTCTCCTCAAAGGAAAGCCCGCTTCGCCACAAGGTACCGAGACATTTTGTTCCCTTGGTTTCGATTCTGAGATGGGCGAAAGGGTCTTACATTGGAGTAAAAGGAAGCGTGTATATCCCTCCTTCACCATGTGTGCCAAGGACACTTAGGAGCTGGTGATGCCTATGCATCGAGAATTACGTATGGTATATTACGGGGTGTGTCGGTTGAAAGGTATGGGTACGGTGGCGCTAAGGTTGCAAAGATGATGTCGTTAGACAACGAGGACTCGGCTTAGGGTTGAAGATCTTTGAGTTGGCGAGTCATTTGATCCATCTCAGAGCTCTACCATTGGGTCGAGATGTGAGTTCTCGATCAAATTTCTAGCTTGTAGCCTGTTGGAATTGGCCATGATGTCAATTCCGCAAATGTTTGTATTAAACTTGAATTCCTTTTGTATTTTGTGTTTGTAACTCAGATATTCATTCATTGTACATTATTATTATTATTTATGGTTAAAAGTTAATTCCAAAAAAAAAACAATGGGGAGGAATTTGTTATTTGCGACATCCTAGGAAATTTGTTCATTGTCAAATGTGATGGTTAAGTATAAAACTATAATGCTATATGCTTATCATTTTACGTGTCAATATTACATTTGTTTCATGAGTTCCCCACTCGTGCCTCTAATGTAATGCTAATCTTACCCTTGTCTAGTTATTTGTTGTACCTTCTTTTAAAAATATCTTTTTATAAGTCTTGTTGCATAATTTCTTACGTGAAGCAAACCAACCAAAGGAGACAATAAAAAGCAAAGGATTTTTCTTGGAGAAAGGAAAAGGAAAAGACCCAACTAAGCATGCGTAATTTTTGGGAGAATTACGGTCAAGGAAATAAGAAAAAAAATTACACAAAATATATAAAGTGTAAGTGATTATGTGATGAGGTGTCTTTTTTTCACAAAAGTGAAAAACATAAAAAATAAAAATCAAATACAATCTGTTCATGAATGCTATTTCTGAATAGGAGTGAATCAGTTTCTAGAGCATTCATGTTAATCTACGAATCAATTTCTGAAGTGAGCATTCATGTATATATATATATATCAAGTGAAACCCATTTTAGAAACTGAATGCTCACTCCTATTGTATTTGATTAACCCATTTACGAATCAATAAAAAAACAAATTTAGCTATTTATATATATATACATGAATGCTCACTCCTATTCTGCCTTCTTCTTTATATATATACATGATTCGTAGATTAACATGAATGCTCTAGAAACTGATTGACGATTAAAGATACAACTGTTCATACTCACAAGTCTTCCTCAACTACTGTGTATGAACGAATGCCCTTCAACTCTTTTTATAGTTGTGCTACGTTTTATGACAGACCAATCCTATTATTCCACCGATGACTCATACAATACCCATTCTGATTAATGGAAAATTATTAAATAATCCCAAATTATCTCATACTTATCAACTAAAGTCCGAAAAAATACAACATTAATTACGAAAATTAATTTCAAAAATTAGGAAAACATTAATTTTGAAAATTAGGAAAGCGAGATTGAAAAATAGAAATTGAGTGAGAGAGGGAGAGAGAAAGAGGACCCATACGATGGAAGAGAACGCATGCAAAGATGCGAGATCTGACGTCTGTGGCGACATGAAGGAGGAGAAACGAGGGGCGTTAGCGGCCTGAGGAAGAACCTGTGAAGGGCGCGAGAAGAACACACCGCACTTGTGTTTGAGAGGGAGAGGAGAGGGAGAGGGGAGAGGAGAGGGATTGATAGGAAAGCGATCGTGTTTTGTTTTGAGAGGAGATCGGCAGATAGAATCTGAATGATCCCAAAAAAAAAGGAGGAAAAATAAACTGATCAAAAAAAAAAAAAAGAGGGGAAAAATAATTTAGGAAAATTGATCCAAAAATAAAAAATAAAAAAAAGAATAAGAAGAAGGAGGGAGGGAAAAATAATAAACTATTTTTTTTATCACTGCTTAATATGTCAAAATTTTTCTTTTAAAATTAGTGACAAAATAATTTTCTCACTAAAAGGCCTAAAAATATTTAAAAAAATTAGTGACGAAAATATATTTCTCACCAAATGGTTTTAAAATCGAATTTTTTAAAAAAAAAAATTTATTGGTGACGCAAATATGTTCCTCATTATTAATTTTTTAATTGTTGAAAAAAAAAATTCTCACCAAAAGTTTTTAAATTTTGGCACCATAAAAAAAAATTAGTGGGAAAAAATTAGGTGACGAAACTTATTCTTTTCTCACCTAAAGTAAGTATTTATTGACGGAAATAAATTTCGTCACCTATTATTTTTATATTGTTATTATACGTGACAAAATTTATAATTCCTCATGGTTTATTCTTATTTAGTGACGAAATTTGTTTTCTTCACTAATTTTCGTCACCATACCAATACAGAGAATAAGAGAAAGAGACACCAGAAAAAGAGCAAAGAGAAATCACGTACCAAATCACCAAGCGAATAAGATGTGGCGGTTACCGGCAAGCCTACTAGTGGCGGCGATGATCGGCAAGGCTAATAGAGGCGACGATGGCGATCGACGTGGTGGAGGAGCAAGAGGTAAGACAAATTAATATCCTATTTTCAGAGAGAGAGAGAGATAGAGATGATAAACAGAAAATGGGTAAAAATAATTAATCCCTATTTTTTTTTATTGCCGCTCAATATATCAAAAATTTCTCACCAAAATTGGTGACAATATTATTTCCTCACTAAAAGATATCAAAAATATTAAAACATTTTGGTGACGAAAAAATATTTCTCACAAATAATTTTATAATTAGTGACAAATTTTTTTCTCACCAAAAGTCCCAAAATTTTGGCGCCACCAAAAAAAAAAATCGGGAAAATTTTTGGTGACGAAACTTAATTTTTCCTCACTTAAAATGAAGTATTTATTGACGAAAATAAATTTTGTCACCTACCATTTTCATTTTTTTATAATATGTGACAAAATTAATAAATTCCTCACGAATTATTTTTATTTAGTGACGAATTTTATTTTCTTCACTAGTTTTCGTCACCATAGGTTACTTTTGTTGTAGTGTAAGGAAGAGAGAGGAAAACAAATTTATAGTGGTTCGGCTTCAGTTCGGCCTACATCCACTCCTCAAGTTTCACTTGAGATTTTTTATTATACTCTAACTTCACAGGGTGCTAGCAACAGTTTCACAGATGGAGCAATCCTTCACAAATTTTACACTGATTTTCTAAGTCAAGAACACTGAGTGTACTACACTCTTACAAGGTTGAAAAGAATGTGTTTTTGCTTTCACAGAAAGCTACAACAAGAACTATCTCTCAAAGATAGATATAAAAATGAAACTTTGATTTTTCTGTAAACCTCACACAGCAAAGATGGACTTAAAGCTATAAGGCTCAGTGTATAATTTCTGATAATAAATGTGAGTGATTATAGATCAAAGAATATTTTCAAGTTTTTGTAACTTGTTTACATTAGAGACTTTGGTAGATGTAATGAAAATTGTAGCCGTTTATAGCCGTTATATTCATTTGAATTTATAGCCGTTTATAGTCGTTGTAGCCATTTGAATTTATAACTGTTTATAGCCATTGTACTCAATCATTACTAATTTGAATATCTTTCATTCCATTATTACAAATTTGAATATCTTTCACTTGAACCTTTTGAACTGCTGTTGTGCTGGGCTGTTTGAACCACTGTTTTTAGGTTATTTGAACTCATGATTTAATCAAATATTAAATACATTCTAACAATATTTAGGATAAAGGTTTATGTGAGAAATAATGGGATAAAATAATTTTTGATTTTATTAAAACATAAAATCATCAAAATAAATGTTGATTATATTTTTCTCTTTCAAATAAATCATCAAAATAAATTTTGATTCTATTTTTTTTTTCAAATAAATTAAAATATAATTAAATAAATCATCAAAATAAATAAGTCTAACAGTGTTGGTAAGAAGATTCAAGTGTCTTACCTTCAGTTGGTCAAATTCTACTTGGGTGTGAAGATAAATAAAAGTATTACTGCATGTATCATTTGAGTGAATTTTTTATTTTATCTTGGAGTGTAGTTTTGGTGTAACACCTAAAAAATTTATCATCCTTCTCTTTAACCAGGAATCCAATGTTTGGCTTAAGAACTTGGCTGTTAAGAAAATCAATGTTTGTAGAGTTAAATTATTACCCACTCACCTGTACCACAACTGGACTTGGTCTAATTTCAGCTTCGGAATCGTTTAACGAACTCCACTTTCATTCTTGACACAATTTTGCAAAACACACTCGCCCTTTTGTTCAATTTTTCTAAGCAATGATTTTCTGTTTAACTTTGTGCTAAGAGCCTAGGAGTTGAAAGGAAATTACAAGAAGCAACCTAAATTCAGGAATGGAAATAATATTTTCTACCCTTAAAAAAATGTAGAATTTTCTTTTCCCTTGACAATTTGTTTTGATTCCCCGAGGCAAATTTATATCCTGAAAGTTTCGTACAACATTTAATGCTCGTCTCGTCTTGGGATTTCACTGTTAGACTTTTTTAGTATATAATATTGAGTAGTTATGCAGGTATTGTTCAGGTCACCACATCAAGGCCACAAAGTTGACATCTGGTCTGCTGGGGTCACCTGACTTTACTTGATGATTGGAAGAACACCATTTACTGGTGAACCTGAACAGTGAGAATCCTTGCTATTCATCGAAGAAAACTAAACGCACACTCTGATTTACATCCTCATTATCCATCTCGCCAACATTATTGCTGTCATTTGCAGGAACATAAAGGAAATTGTAAAGTTAAAGGGCAGTGAAGATCTCTGGGAAGTGGCAAAGCTACATAACCGTGAATCTTCATTTCCAGTGGTATTCATCACTTGAATTATAAACTAATCACGTGTACTATACTGTTCGTTGACTATTTTATTTAGACTTTCAGTTCTGTCACAGGATCTTTTTGATGTGAAATTTTTGACATCCACAAGACTGCGAGATTGGTGCAAACAGAACACAAAAAGACCAGAATTCTCCAGAATTCTTGGAGTTTATTCCAGGATCACTATTTGATCTTGTGGAGAAGTGCCTGATGGTGAACCCGAGATCGAGGATAAGTGCAGAGGAAGTGCTGTGGCACGAGTTTTTCGCTCCATGCCATGATGGCCTAAGAAAGGAAAGGCTGCTCAGAGAAGGGCTCAGCTTGGACTCTGGAACTACTCATCTTTTGCATAGACATTTAGAGCCTTGTGAAGGTATTTCAATAATGTAATGTTGTAAAATAATTATTTACATTTTGTAACTATGTCAATATTTGAGTTCAGTTATTCTAGGCACACTATGAAAATTAAGAGATTGACCCTTTTAAGAAAAAAATGGCCAGTCTGGAAACTTGCAATACGTTATGGAAACACCATGCTAGCACATGTATAATAACACATCAGCAATGTTCGGTATCATAAAAATAATCATAAAAACATTGTGACGCTTGGATTGTACTTAGAATAAATAGTAATGCTAGGTATCATGAAAAACCTTTCATGAAAATAATCATGAAAGCTTTATGATCATTGGATTACACTTAGAATAAAACACCACACACTAATTAAGGTAATCCAAGAATCATAACTCTTTCATGATCATTTTCATGAAAAAAAATTGATGATCCCTAACTTTTTCCTAGAATAAAACACCACACACTAATCAAGGTAATCCAAGGATCATAAATTTTTCATGATCATTTTGATGAAAAAATTTTCATGATCCCTAATTTTTCCCATAACCCATTTATAACTTACAGACGGTACAGCTATTTATTTATTTAAAAAAAAAAAAAAGAGAATCATTGAACAATCTCTTTAATAAATTTGAATAAAAAGTACTTTTTAATTTATAAAAACTAACAGGGTTAACTCGCCTAACTAAACTTGATCAAAGGATTACCTACCACTCTGGCTAACATGCAAGATGGGCCCTAACATGTGGTGCACGAGAAAATAATAGGTTTCCCTGAGGATTTATTGTTGTATCTTGCAAGCCTTTTAGGAGTTGTTTAGGGTGTTCTAAATAAGTGTACTTTTTATATTTTTAGACTAAAAAATTGAGAGAAAAAATGGGAAGTGATTGAGACTCCCTTCAATCACCACCCCCATCACCCCCACACACACGTGGGGGCTGGTGATTGAAAGAGAAGGGAAAAAAAAAAGAAAAACTGACCAATCAGAGAGAGAGGAGGTCATGGGGGTGCCCCCTTATGGGGGTCCAAGTCATTTTCCTGAAAAAAATATAGATGTTTGGGCTAATTTTTTGACTTTTTATGAAAAAATGTGTATTAAAAAATTGTATAAATAAGTGTATAGGAGAAGTTATAGATGGAATAGCTCGTACGGTAGTACACGCATGGACCAGCGCGGTAGAGGGTATAGTGTAGGAGATTTGTTCTCTCCTTTTCGGGCATAAATTGGATGGTGCTGTTCGGCCCATGGGGGCTACCATGAGTCCCATTTTACTAATCGAAACCGTTCAATGTGTAGAACTTGTCGAGTACTATATGCTTATAAAAAATCACGTTGATTGGATATCAATAGCTATCTGATCGTGTTAGTTTTTCTTGTTAACTGTTAACTATAATACCATCCATTTTTTATACAAAACTGATTTGATCATGTAGTTACCGATTTCCAATCAATGTGATTTTTTATAGACATATAGTTTTGGACGAGTTTTACATATTGGACGGTTCGGATTATCAAAACGGGACCCGTAGTGGGCTCCCACGGGCCCAACATTTTCGTCAATCTTAGTGATTTTATATATGTAATTCTTTTTTTTTTCCCCTCTCACGGTAGTACAGGGTCAATTCAGTCCCGAAAATTGTGTAAATTTTGTTTGATTAAAATATTATGTATATTAATTTTTTAATATTTTCAATTTGTGAATAATGATAACTTTTTTATTTTTTATTTTTTTGACTTTTTGACTTTTTAACTTTTTTGATACACCCCAAACCAGGCCTTAATATCCTAAAATTCAAATTGAAAACTTGTGAATGATACAAATTGTTAGAACTCACTCAGTTTTCAGTTTATTTATTTATTTAATTTATGCAAATCTCTTGGGTAGAATATATCCCTGAAAACCGACTTATAAATTACAAGTCAAGGGTATTTAAGAGACTTAATTTACAAAGAAATTGAAATTTTGGAAGTAGCGGATCTTGTGCCTTGACAAGAAGGTTAATTAGATTAATCATACCCGCCACATATTTAGAAAATATGTCTCTTGCTTTAAATGCATTGCAACCAAAGTCAGGACTGACTTTATGGGAATGGACTTGAAAATACAATTGCTATTAATTCATTTCTGGTACGTTGGCTACTTCGTTCACAATTATTACCAGTCATCTTACCTTTGTTGGGATTGTGCTCCCTATCCTGTGTTTGATTGAGAGATTTGATAAAAAAATTTAAAAGAAAAAGAAAAAGAAAAAAACGGTGTAAAATTAAATAAAATATAAATAAATGTTGCTTACTGTCTGGTTAATTCTATATAATCCTTCTCTCTTTCTGTCTATTAATCTGTTTTCAGTCATCTTAATCTGTCCAAAATTCTATCTGTGTCTTTCCACGTTGTTACTAGTCGCCCACTTTCGTCCCTATCCTTTGTAAGTCTTTTGGCTTAGGCAGTGTCGGATTTTAGGAGTCATTTGAATAGGGTATGTATGAACATAGTGTATGTGAAAACATGATAAATTTTGACAATGTATTAAGATTCCTGTAAAACAAATTAATTAACAGAAAAATGAGTCGATTATTTAGAAGTAATTAAATCGATCAATTCTAGGTCAACAACTTTACTTACAATACCTAATCAAGGATTAGTAATTAATGAAGAAGATGTTGAAATACAAAATGATAAAATTGATTTAAGTTAGAATATACCAAAATTATCTGTCAAAAAAATTTATAAGACTACGTTTATACAAAATACTTTTCATATGAATCTGCATGTTAAAACATTAGAACAAGTTTATGCCTTGGCTAAACCTCAAGAAACATGTCAATTATTTGATGCTCAAACAATTAAACGTCATTTAAAAACTGGTCATAATTTTATTCATTTAGAATTAATTCAAGTTGGAATAAAACCATTAACTCCACAAAGTAGAAATACTTCTATTTTGTTATGTTTAAGAGATGCACGTTTTTCTTGATTATAATGATAGTTTAATGGGTATGATGGAAACTGGTCTCCACAAAGGACCAGTACATTTTAATTGTTTTTCTGATTTTACACTTAGTCTTCATGATCCACATATTTTAGATGCATTAACTTTGAATATTCAATTAAATAGTTCATTTATTAATATGAAAGAAAAAGTTGATAATATTGCTTTAATTTATCGTGTTCATTATAAATGTATTAAAACTAATTTAAATGTTCAAGCTTTACATAAAAGTCCAAAGGATAAAATTTTATTAATTCAAAGTAGTAATACTGAAAATAACATTAATATTCCTCAAATGATAGAATGGAAAGATATTAATCTCCCTGATCAATGGGTCACAATCAATGAAAACTACAAACATAATAAAAAACAATCTACTATTCAAGATGTTCAAGATATTCAAAAATTCACTGATGGTTCAATTCGTATTAAATTTAACCGTAGTCAATCTTCTCGTCATAGTACTTCTAGTGTACCTACTGATATTGAAACTGAAGATGAAATCTTTAATACACCTTTATTTCGAAAAAATAGTCAGATTCATTTTGGTCAAAATTTCCATAGTAAAATGAAGGGTGTTGATAATTCCACAACTTTTCAAATTAGTAAACTTGTTTATTCTACTCACACATTTACAAGAAGAAGATATTGAGTCTCAAAACTCTCCAACTCAAACTGATTTCGAAATAATACCTCCCACAAATCCCCAATTAATGACAATTAGTAAACCCTTTGCTCCTGATTTAGATAAATTACATACTAATTTTAAATCTAAAGAAAATAGAATTAAAAGACATGTTTACCATTCCAAATATGATTCTAATCAACAATCCAGAACAACTCGAAAATGGTATGATTTTATGATTGAATATAACATAGAAATTCCTTTCTTTGAATATTTAGACAATTATTACAAAAAAGTAAACACAATCACAAAACATAAATGGAAAACTTCTCATAATACTACTGTTAGTTCTAGTCATCCTCCTCTCTCTAATATCATTATTGAACATCAAGGATCTCAAGTTCCAGCCTCGCCTTTTAAGTTGCCTGGCACTGACCCTGAAATCAAAAAGTTATTGAACAAAATAATTATACTAATCAATGTCTCCAAACCATTGGTAAACAATTGGATAAATTAGAAACTAATTTAGATGATTATTCAACCAACAATACATCTATTAAAAAATGCCTAGATCAACCTTTACTTAATTTACCTAGTAATCGTTCTAAATGAACTAGTTTAGTCACTCAAGATCATTCAACTGTTAAAGCCATTGAACACTTAATAAATAAATTAACCATTTCTGAATCTACTTCTCAATCTCCTGAAAAAGGTCTTACTGTTTTAAATCAGCAACCTCCTTTCGATAATATTTCTAATCCATCTGAAACTGATACAACTGATAATGAAATTAATCAACTCGTTCACCAATTTCAATTCGCTACTCTTAATAAACTTCATTATCCTAAACCTAATCCTACGTCCCTTACCAAAAATTGATACTCTCGACCTACTCCACCTGATATCCAATATAAAGAAACTAATCTCAATAATCAATTTTCTGTATCTGCTAAAAAATTATATGAATGGAACATTGATGGTCTTAGTGAAGATCAAATTCTTCAAAAATTAAATCATTTGTCTATGGTCTCCAATAGCTATCTTAGTAATTATCCTGATTATAGTCAACCTGAAATTGTTCCTTTAATTACTTATGGTTTTACGGGTATGCTCAAATCTTGGTGGGAAAAATATCTAACTGAAGATCAATGTGAATCTATTTTACATGCTAATCAAAAA
The DNA here is from genome assembly GCA_025200525.1 of Camellia lanceoleosa. Lineage (NCBI taxonomy): Eukaryota > Viridiplantae > Streptophyta > Magnoliopsida > Ericales > Theaceae > Camellia > Camellia lanceoleosa. Next base: position 93,489,922 of record CM045771.1, read on the forward strand.
GATGAAAATGATTTACCTATTTTTGATGAAACTATTGGTTATTATAAACCTGATGGTATTAATACACTAATTTACACTATAGTCAGACATTTCATAGGAACTCCTACTAATATATATTCTCGCATACTTGATTAACTTAGTAATCTTACTTGTCTTACCCTCAGTGATTTTAGATGGTATAAAAATGTCTTTACCTTTCGAGTCATGCTAAGAGAAGACTGTACTAAATCTTTTTGGAAAGAAAAATTTATTAATGGTCTACCTAGTCTTTTTGCTCATAAAATTAGAGATGTTCTTAGTCACCCTACTGGTGTTATTGAATATGATAATTTAACTTATGGTGATATAATTAGCACTATTCAAAAAGAATGATTAAGAATGTGTATCGATCTTAAACTTAGTCAAAAAGCTGCTAAAGATAAGCATAAAGCTAAATATGAATTAGGAAATTTTTATGAACAATATGGTTTACCTCCTGTAGCACCTTTTCGTCGTAAATCACATAAATATTCTAAGCCTAAACATAAGTCATCCTACAAATATTCTAATAAATATAAAAAGAATTATATACCTTCTAAATCAACTGATAAATTCTATACTAAACCAAAAAAGAAATTTTATAAGAAATCACATCCAAAATTCAAATCTAATAAAGATGTTACTTGTTATAACTGTAGTCAATAAGGTCATTATTCTAATAAATGTAAAGAAAAACAAAAATTAAAAGATAAGGTTAATCAACTTCAAATTGATGATAAATCAAAAAATCTATTATATGTAATCTTTCAATTAAATCAATCTGATAATAATTCTAATTCTTCTTCTGCTAATCCAAATAGTTCATCTGATTCTGATTCTCCATCAGTTAGTATTGATTCTGATAATAATATTGAATTAGGATGCAATGATATATGTTGTAAGCTTGTTAAACAAATCACTGTTCTTACTAAACAAAACCAAGAAGAAACTGCTCTTATTGAATTAATTAGTCGTTTAGAAGGTCCAGAGTTGAAACAAAAATATACTGATAAGCTTAAATCTTTATTAACCAATCCTGATAGGAAACCTAAGATAGATCAACCAATTATTAGTTTATCCACAACCTTAAAAGAATTAAAAAGAAACAAAAAGAAGTCATCTTACAAGATTTACAACATGAAATTCATCAGATTAAACAAACTATTAAAGATTTACAACGAAAAGATACAATCTTAGAAGATGAAATTATCAAATTAAAACTTGATAGAAATTTAGATAATTTTCAAGAAAATCCTGATGCATCCCCTAATGAATTTGATCATGATTCTAATCCTACTAATCCTGAAAATCTCCTATTTGATAATCGATCACACCAGTCTCCTAATCTTGAAGACAAACGATTAAATCTAATCAATAAAATTCATATTCAAAAATGGTATTCACGTGTTAAATTAGTTATTCATGATTTTGAATTAAATGTTGTTGCCTTAATAGATACTGGTGCTGATCTCAATTGTATCCAAGAAAGATTACTCCCAACTAAACATTATGAAAAATGTCATGAAAACTTAACTTCTGATAATAGTAGTAAAATGCATATTAAATATAAATTACCCAAAGTTCATATATGTCAAAATAGTGTTTGTTTTAAAACCTCCTTTGTTTTAGTCAAAAATATGACTGATGAAGTTATCCTAGGCACACCATTTATATTTTTGCTATATCCATTTACTACTTCTAGTGAAGAAATATCTACTAATGTGTTAGGACAACCTGTCACTTTTAAATTTTTATCTCCACCTAAAATGTTAGAATTAAATCAATTAAAAGATTGTTCTATTTCTCAAACTATTAATCGATTAATTCGTCATTTGAGGTATCTCAAAGAATAAGTCAATTATAAACGAATTGATCAACAATCAAATAGTCCAGTTACTATTTCTCAAATTAATAAATTAAAATTAAAATTAGAAAGAATTGTTTGTTCTACTTTACCCACTGCCTTTTGGCATAGGAAAAACATGTAGTTGCTCTACCGTATATTAAAAATTTTAATGAGAAACAAATTCCTACTAAATCTCGCCCTATTCAAATGAATCATGAATTAGTTGAAATATATAAAAAAGAAATTAATGAATTATTAAAAAATAGAATTATTAGTCCGAGTAAATCACCCTGGTCCTGTCCTGCTTTTTATGTTAATAAAAATGCTGAATTAGAAAGAGGTGTCCCTCGTCTAGTTATTAATTACAAACCATTAAATAAAGTTTTAGAATGGATAAGATACCCTATTCCTAATAAAAAAGACTTAATTAAACAACTAAGTCAAGCTGTTATTTTTAGTAAATTTGATTTAAAAAGTGATTTTTGGCAAATTCAAATTCATCCTAAAGATAGATATAAAACAGCATTCACTACACCTTTTGGTCATTATGAATGAAATGTTATGCATTTTGGATTAAAAAATTCTCCTAGTGAATTTCAAAATATAATGAATGATATTTTCAATCCATTTAGTCATTTTTCTATTGTTTATATTGATGATATTTTAATATTTTCTAAATCAATTAGTGAACATTGGAAACATTTACCTGCTTTCTTTTACACTATTAAAGGCAGTCATATCTGCTCCAAAAATTAAATTATTTCAAACTAAAGTCCGATTTTTAGGGTATGATATTCACCAGAATATAATTTTACCTATTAGTCGCTCTATTGAGTTTGCGTCTAAGTTTTTTGATGAAATTTTGGATAAAGCCCAGTTACAACGGTTTTTAGGTTCTCTCAATTACATTGCTGAGTTTTACAAAGACCTTAGGAAAACTTGTCAACCTCTATTTGATAGGTTGAAAGACAATCCTCCTCCTTCTACTCATACTACTATTGTTAAACAAGTCAAACAATATGTCAAGTCGCTTCATTGTCTTGGTATTCCTACTGAACAATCATTCAAAATTATTCAAACTGATGCTTCTGATATTGGTTATGGTGGCATTCTTCTTCAGAAAGTCACTCCTCAGTCATCTGAACAAATTGTTCGTTATCATTCTGGTGTCTGGAATAAAGCACAATTAAATCATAGTACTATTAAAAAAGAAATTTTATCTACTGTTTTATGTATTAGTAAATTTCAAGATGATATTTTAAATCAGAAATTTTTACTTCGTGTTGATTGCAAATCTGCTAAATATGTTTTAGAAAAAGATGTTCAAAATCTTGCTAGTAAGCAAATTTTTGCCCGCTGGCAATCTATTTTAATTATTTTCGATTTTGATATTGAATATATACCTGATTGTCAAAATTCTATTTTTGATTTTCTTATCCGGGAATTTTTACAGGGGGGATAGGGATGGCCACTCATTTTATCTCTTACCATAAAACCCAAATTACCCACTATCGTGATCTGATTCACCAAACTACTTACAGAATTGCTCGCCTAAAATTAGCCAGAAAAACTACTAAATGTGCCCAATATATTCAATTTCACCAAATTCAAGCTCGTCGCCATTTACTTGCTGATTTTTACAACTGTTTGGATTACCATCAAAATTATTTAAACCTTCTTAGTCGTTGTTAATCTTTGTTACTAATTTTGTTTCTATTTCCAGATGTCTCGCCCCAGGCCTCCATCCAAAGCCTTGGTTCCTTCTAGTCAACCTTTTGTTCCTCTTCCGTTGGAACTAGTAACCCAATACCATTCTATTGAAATGATTAACCGTTACCAAGTTCTTGGTAATATTCCTAAACCGAGTTACACATCTGCTTTGGCTACTAATCCTCTTGCTTCATCTAGTCAAGCAGCTACTCCTTACCCTCCTAATCCTATTAAATCAGCCCGTTTTGATTATGTTAACTCCATCACTACTAATCTCTTTTTCAAAGAACTTAGTCACCCAAAGAGTCAGTCTGTTCATGACCTGGTTAAGTCTTATTTCCCTCCTGGATGGCATTTTGTTCCCACGCATCCAAAGAAAACAATCACATTCTACAAAGATATCCTGTTCATCCATCAGTCAATTGTGATTAAACCCATTTATGATCGTACTTACACTAGTAAAGTTGTTTACCATTCACTTTATATTCATAACATTGTTTCCTTAGCTGAATGGGGTCCTCCTCATCAACTTCGAGATTTACCTAATCACTCCCTTCAGTATAGTTATTATGACTATATTAATGCCTGGTTCAAAGTGTTTTTGTATCAAAATGAAACATATAGTCACTCTTGGTTTCTCCAGTTTGATCAAAAGTTCAAATCAGAATTACCCACTTGGTTTCTGCGATGGTGGTCTCAGTGTGGCGCTATTACAGATATATTTCCTGATATTCTAATTGAACTGGTTAACTATTTTTCAACTGTTTTCTCATTCACACCACAGCAAAGAAAATTCCCTAAATTGCTTATTTTTATATCCAAATATAAAATCCCTTGGATATTCAAATGGCAGTATGGCATTTCTGATGATGTTGTTTACCGTCAGCATAAGGTTAAATGGTGGGATAACTTCAAAGTTTCTCGTATTGTTGAAATTGTTCAAACTAAATTCCCGATTAACATTCATGCTCCTACACCTGCCATGGTTAAAGCCCAACAGAACCCAACTGCTTTAGTCACTCAAGGAAGCCAACTTCCTACAGTCAACCTTGGAAGCCCAACTTCAAGTTCTTCTAAGCCTAAGTCAGCCAAACCAAAGATTAAATCCAAGTCGGCCAGGCCCAGCATTGATCAGCCCAAATCAAAGGATAAATCCAAGTTTAAAGCTCAGCCCACTTCATCTAAGGCTAAGCCCAACGTCAAGGCTAAGTCCAAATCATCAAGAGATGAACTACTCCAGATGGCTCATCTAGTTATTGATCAAGCTGAAGCCTAGTCAGACTCAGATTCAGACAATTCAGAAGAAGGTTCAGACAGTTCAAATTCTTCTGAAGGTTCAACTACTCAAAATCCATATAGACCCGAATTTCAAGATGCACAGGATCCATATGCTTAGTCAGCCCTGCTTTGGATTCCATATAGATACAAATTAGCTTCAATCAATACTCTTTTGAGAAAAGCTGCCAATTTGTATTTGTATCGATTCCTTTATTTATGTCTCCACCGAAAGTGATGAATAGTAAGAAGTCACTATTCACTTTTACTATTCATCTGTCAATCAACCTGCTAAAAACTGCTTCAACTTTCAGTCAATCAGCCGAAAGCATCTGACAGCATGCTCCATCCCATGTGCTACCAGCTGCTCTCCTAGTCGTCCAAGTCACATGCTGCATAGTTAGTTTATTTATCTATATATTGTAATGTTTGGTTCAGTGGAAATCAAAGGTTCGAAACTATAAACACTCTGAGTGAGAACCTACACCCAGTCAATTTTCTTTCTTCTTTCTCCAAGTAAAAATGTATTTGGAAGCAACCTTGTGTTACTTCAATTAAACTATTGTAAGTATTTTATTAATAAAAATTTGTTTGTATTTTATTGATAGAAATTTGTTTCTTTTACATTATTTTGTGTGCATATTATTCCAACTAATGTTTGCTTCCATCTTCCTAAATATTTGCTTTCATCTTCCTGAATGGTATCAGAGCCAAGCTATGTTGCTATCTGTTGCTAACTATCTGGTTAATTCTGTATAATCCTTCTCTATTTTCTATCTATTAATCTGTTTTCAGTTATCTTAATCTGTCCAAAATTCTATTAATAAAAGCCAAGTTATGTTGCTATCTGTTGCTTACTGTCTGGTTAATTCTGTATAATCCTTCTCTCTTTTCTGTCTATTAATCTGTTTTCAATCATCTTAATCTGTCCAAAATTCTATCTGTGTCTTTCCACGTTGTTACTAGTCACCCACTTTCGTCCCTATCCTTTGTAAGTCCTTTGGCTTAGGCAGTGTCGGATTTTAGGGGTCATTCGAATAGGGTATGTATAAACACAGTGTATATGAAAACATGATAAATTTAGACAATGTATTAAGATTCCTGTAAAACAAATTAATTAACAGAAAAATGAGTCGATTTATTTAGAAGTAACTCGTCAGTCAGTTCTAGGTCAACAACTTTACTTACAATACCTAATCAAGGATTAGTAATTAATGAAGAAGATTTGAAATACAAATTGATAAAATTGATTTAAGTTGGAATATACCAAAATTATCTGTCAATGAAATTTATAAGACTACGTTTATACAAAATATTTTTGATATGAATTTGCATGTTAAAACATTAGAACAAGTTTATGCCTTGGCTAAACCTCAAGAAACATGTCAATTATTTGATGCTCAAACAATTAAACGTCATTTAAAAACTGGTCATAATTTTATTCATTTAGGATTAATTCAAGTTGGAATAAAACCATTAACTCCACAAGGTAGAAATACTTTTGTTTTATTATGTTTAAGAGATGCACGTTTTCTTGATTATAATGATAGTTTAATAGATATGATGGAAACTGGTCTCCACAGAGGACCAGTACATTTTAATTGTTTTCCTAATTTTACACTTAGTCTTTGTGATCCACAGATTTTAGATGCATTAACTTTAAATATTCAATTAAATGGTTCATTTACTAATATGAAAGAAAAAGTTGATAATATTGTTTTAATTTATCGTGTTCATTATAAATGTATTAAAACTAAGTCGAAAGCGTGTAGATATAGTGCTGGGTTTGGACGAGATTGCTCGTGTTTACCTGGTGTAGACGTCCCCGAACGTCCCAGGGGGGATCCCCGTTTTGTTCATCTTGGGCTCACTACAGTTCAGGACTCAATGTCACGGTCCTGTATCTAATCTCGCAGAGTGCAATGCAAGACTGATGAATCATCAAATAGTCCAAATCCAGCAAATCGTTTTGAAAAGCATTTTTAGAAAGAAGTGCTAAACATGGACTGCTTTGCGGAATCTGAGTCGCCACCTAAATATTTATTTTTGGGAGAATTTAGGAAACCCTGACTCGTTTGCCTAAGGCCACGTGTCCGTCATCACCAAAGTTGCCTCGGCTCGGGAACTTGGGTACGATTGGGGAAGGTCAGCTATGAGCACCCCCGCTCGCCCGATCCGAAGATCGGCCTCTACTAATCATGATATCGATTTTTGAAAACATTATGTACTCTTATTCTGGTTTATTAGCTAATCTTACTATGTGATGCGCACAACACAAAAGTATAGACTAGATCGCCTTATTTGGAACAAAGCATTGCATATCCGCTCGTTTGAAAGATGGTTTGAAATTTGCTACTCGCAAGTAGGCTAAAACACGGATTTCAACGAGTTGTTCCAACTCAAACAATCCAACCTTCACCCACAAGCATTCAGGCAGTTATATCATTTAAGCACATAGCCTCATGGTAAAGCATGCTAACATGGCAACACTCACACGCATGCGAGGATGCTAAAGCACGAAAGCTTACCGAGTACTCCGAGCCAAAACAGAAACTAGTTAGTAATCATATGCATGATCCTAGTTCATGTTGAGGTGGCTAATGCAACACATGCAAGATGCAACTACTATAGGCTCGGCTATTCTAAGATGGCATATGATGATGCCACAGTTAACACATATTCAACTTAGAATTGAAATAAAAATGCAGTTAGTATGATGCACCGAGCCTGGTGCGTACAATACGAATGAATGTACGCAAATATGCTATCATAAGTATGCTAATAGAAACATGCCCTAAACTAACCATCGAAAGCTAGTAAGTAAAAGGGAAGAAAGACGTGGGGTTCGAAGACATACACAAACTCACGCACACTTATTACACAATTGCCCTCACTCGGAGAGTCCGAATAAATATTACAAAACAAATAAATAATTGACTATTCTAGCTAATTAAATATTACAAAAACTTCTAATTAATTAACAAATTAATTACAGAAAGAAGGTGGCCGCAGGCCCACCTCGGAATGCGTGAATGATGTATGCTTGACTCGCCTTGCTCGGAAACCCGTACCATGCCACTATTGCCTCTGTTTACACTGCCTTGCTCCTCTGAAAATTATGAAAGCTTCCAGAACTGCTTTGAACTTCGTCCTGAGTGTTTTGGAGTTCCACCAGCCAAAACAAAAGGCCACCGCCATGGGAAAGGATTATTGGCCAAAGCTTGTGTCATCATTTGGACATCGATGGCGGTCGGCCTTGTAAGTGGCAGTCGGCCATTTCTTCTATGAAACCTGTTTTGACAAAGAGGAGCAGAGTGCATGGTATGAAATTTTCAAAGCAATGTGTGCATGGCCACTCTCCTAATCATGCTATAGACTCAAGGAAGTATGGCCCTCGGTTTTCGGGCCATCATCATACATTCGATGCATGATGGCCAAAGACACCAAGTTTACAACTCAATGTAAATGCATGCAACAAAACAAATGAGTGCTAACGCCTATCATCTTGAGATCAAGGGCATCGGCGAGGGTTGAGATGTGTTTCATCACTTTGAGTACGAACACACCTCACCCCTCAAGTTTGGTTTCACACCCCAAACCAAACAAGATGCAATGCGTATGCCATATACAATGTGAAATGATGCAACTCATGCAATGCAATATGAGCACGCTAAGCTAATGCAACATGACATTACCTAATCATGCAAGCTAAACCAATGCAATATGAACATGTCAAGCATACAACAAGACCATGTAATGCAACTAGCTAAACAACATGCAAACATGCGAACATGATACAATGTAAGCATGCAACCAATGCAATGCAACATGTCAAACATGCAAAGTATGTAAAGATGGACTTATACTGAATTGAGAAGGCCTCAGCCCATCCCAAAACAGTGGCCAAAGTGCGTGGAAGTGATGGACTAAACACCTTCAAATGTGCACATATGGAAGTCTAACACTTAGGCATGCAAGAAGTCAACTCTCAAGCGCATTAAGAAGAGACAAACATGGACAAATCACCAGCATAACGAGCTCTGGAAAACATGTAAAAGACAATGCCAAATCCACTATGTTATGCAAGCAAGGCATGCAACAATGACTAAAACTTGAAGCCAACAAAAGGGTCCAAACCATGGCTATGTCAACCAAACCCCAAAGGATCAAAATGACCTAGAACAGTCCTAAGGCACTCCAAAACAAGACTAAATCATGCATGGACTATGGTCAAAACATGCCAAGAAAAGGGGCCAAAACAAAGAGCATTCAAAGCCACAAAATGGAGTATTACTCTACACCTACGCCAACCACTCATGGCATGGATTATGCAACCCAAAACAGAGTTTTAATGCATCAAAATACACCCAAAAACCCTTTGATATGGCAGCCCAAATGACTTAAACAAAAGGCATGCACTATGACTCAAACATAGAGCATCAGATCACATTTCTTCAAGGCATTGAAAGGATAACAAATGCAAGAATGTAAGCACAAAACATGGACTGAAATGACATAATAAGTGATTCCAAATCATTGAAATAGCGAAGGTAATGCATGCTAATGACTCACACACCCGATGCCAACATGCTAGAATACAAAGGGACTATACAAAGCATGAAAGGTGTGATCAAATCAACACCCAACAGACCTCAAGCATGATGAAACATGACCAAAAGCTTCACAAAGCTGGGCAAAAATATGCAAGCATGGTGGTCTAATGGCAAGATGCATTTCTAGGCAAAATGGAGGAATACAAGGCAAGTATATAATGCATGAAAGGGGCCATTAATCTGACCAAAAACAGAGGCATATTGTGACCTAATAACACCCAAAACCTCTGAAATGGAGCCAAAGACAACTAATCATGCATGCTACCCTTATGAGCCAAAAACATGAACAAAGGAGAGACAAAGGGAGGGGGGTGTCCCTCCCCTATGCAAGACCTAAAAACCTCTTCTTCATCACTGAAAATTCCCTGGATTTCAGTGGTGAGAAGACCAATACACTAGGATTCCCGCAGCTCAACAAAGAAAGCACAAAAGGGCCAAACAAGGTCTAAGAGGGGGAGGTCGACTCCCAACACCAAAGTGACCTTAATGAAGCATCCTAAGCATGCAAATACAAGACTTTTTTCAGTTATACACAAAGTCTAAAACAACATGCAAAGTGGGTTAAAAACTAGTGCAAGAATGGGGAATATAAAACAAATAGTGTTACCCTTGAAGAACACTTGAAGAGCAGCAACCTCAGCCCCCTCCTTATGATAAAAACCAGCTCAAAACTTCAAGAACAACTTCTCAATACCTCCACAACCAAAGTAAGGTGTGATACTAGGTGACTTAGTGCAAAACTAAGACCAAAACACACTTTTAGGCCCTCCAACACGCACAAATGAAGAGAGAAATGGAGATATAGAGAGAGAAGGTGTATATAACAAATATATGTGATATTAGGTCTGGTTTTGCTGAACCCCTTCAAAGGAGAGGGAGGCTCCTCTTATATAGGCAAGGCAAAGGTCTAAGCTTCTAAGAGAAGCTAATCAAAAGAGGTCAAGGCTTCTTAAAGAAGCTAAGGCAAAAGGGCCAAGGCTTCCTGAGGAAGCTGAGACAGGGGTTCAAGCTTCTTGAGGAAGCTAAGACAAAGGTCCAAGCTTCCTCAAGAAGCTAGGCCAAAAGGGTGCAAAGGGTGCAACTCCTCTATACACACATATGGAGGACAAGTCCGTGCACTCCAGTTGGCACAGCTGGCATGCACCATGCCTGAAAAAGGCAAAAAGAAGGTATCGGCCAGAAACAGAGTCCATCGGCCAAATATATGGTCAGCCGACCACACAAAGAGTCGACTGGCCATCACCAATGGCCGGTGGAAAGAAAACAAGGCCGGTGGCCCTAAGCCAAGGCCGGTGGGTACCAGGGATAGCTAACAAGCTATTCTCTACCCTCAGGTGCAAGAAACAAGCAAGTGCTTGGTCCAACCAAGCACAAGACAGTCGAGTTGAGAGATCCCGAGGCAAGGCGCGTAGCCGAGACCTCCGAGAACTCAAAACGAACACAAACATGGATGATCACCAAGTGTTCAAGCGGTGACGTCCAAGTCTTGAGGACGGTCAAAAATGGGGTGTCTACACCTGGGTTTAGAATCAAAGATCCTACTGACTGGTCTCGCGGATGTGAACCTGAATTCAACCTTTCCTGCAATCAAAGTGAGGAGAATTTCACTTTTTTTTAAGGTCCTAAATGCTAATTTCTATGGCTATGACATCCAAATTTTGCTAAACTACACTTTGCGGAGATGCTTGAAGATGTGCTTGGACTTGTGCGATTGCAAAGGGTTCCACCACATGTTAGGACTATGGGACACCATAAATTAATCATACATAATAACACAAGAAATTTACGTGGTTCGGCAATTGTCTACGTCCACGGGAGTGATATCCACAATAGAATTATCTTGGAGAGAGAATACAACTCACACCTCACAACCCTCTATAGAATGCACTCGCACTCACAGATTATACACTCTGTGTTTGCTTTCTTCAGCTCTGTGTGTCACTCCCATAGATAACCCCTCCCCACTCATCTCAATTTATAACCAAGAGAAGAGGAGTGGGTGAAAGGACAGCCATAATTGGCCAAGGTGGTGCCACCCTCACTATCTTCCTTTAGTGAGTTGGTGTTGCCCCCACCACCTTTCTTTAGCACATGGTGCCATCCATACCATGTGGAGTGTGGGCTAGAAGCTAACAATTCTCCCCCTCCATGCCCACATAGATAACTGACTTCTCACTTGAAGTCCATCCCGGTCAGATTCTTGCAAACTTCCAGTTTGTCTCTGGTGACACCCTTGGTCATCATGTCAGAAGGATTCTTGTTCGTGTGAATCTTCACTAGCTTCATCAACTGCTTTTCCATCACTTCTCGTATCCAATGATACCAAACATCAATGTGTTTTATACGTGAATGGTACATGGAATTCTTGCTCAGATCAATTGCACTCTGACTATCACAATGTACCTTGTATTCTTTCTGCTGTAGACCCAATTCTTTGAGAAACCGCTTTAACCACAATATTTCATTTCCAGCATCTGCAGCAACAATGTACTCTGCCTCTGTTGTAAATAGAGCAACACACTTTTGTAGTTTGGACTGCCATAAGACAGCTCCCCCTACAAAGGTGAACAAAAATCTTGATGTAGACTTTCTACCATCAAGATCACCTGTCATATCGGTATCTGTAAAACCCTCCAAAATTAGTTCAGCACCTCTGAAACATAAACACATCTCTGAAGTTCCCTTCAAGTACCGAATAATCCATTTGACCACCTCTCAATGCTCCTTTCTTGGATTGGCGAGGAATCTGCTCACAACACCAACTGCGTGAGTTATATCTGGCCAGGTACATACCATTGCATACATCAAACTTCCTACTGCGGAAGAATAAGGGATTGCCTCCATTTCTTTCCTTTCAGAGTTGGTCGTAGGACACGAACACTTTGTCACATTGAAATGGTTGGCCAGTGGTGTCCTGACTGGCCCGGCATCTTTCATGTTAAACCTTTCAATCACCCGTTCAACATATTTCTCCTGTGACAGCCATATCTTCTTGGCTTTTCTATCACGAACAATCTTCATGCCCAAAATCTGTTGTGCTAGGCCTAAATTCTTCATGTCAAAATACTGCGACAAGTCCTTTTTCAACTTGTTGATCATAGTAGTATCATGTCCGATGATTAGCATATTATCGACATACAACAGTATGATAATGAAGTTTCCATCCGAAAACCTTCAGAAATATACACACTGGTCTGCTACCATTCTTGTGTCCTCGTGATCCACCATAAATGAATCAAACTTCTTGTACCATTGTCTCAGCGCCTGTTTCAGGTCGTTGAGACTCTTTTTCAGTTTGCAGACTAGATTCTATTTTCCTTTAACTTCAAATCTTTCTGGTTACTCCATGTAGATCTCTTCCTCCAAATCACCATGGAGAAAGGCAGTCTTGACATCCATTTGTTCTACTTCCAGATTCAAGCGAGCTATTAATCCTAGAGCTACTCGAATGGAAGTCATCTTCACAACTAAGGAGAAGATCTCATCAAAATCAATTCCTTTCTTCTGCCTAAAGTCTTTGACCACCAAACAAGCTTTATGCTGTAATAGTTTATCGTTTCCATCTTTCTTCAACTTATACACCCATTTGTTCTTCAAGGCTCTCCTGTCTCTTGGAAGTGGAACAAGCTCATAAGTGTGGTTCTTTTGCAAAGAACTCATTTCCTCCTTCATGGCTTGCATCCAACCGTCTTTCTTTGTATGACTCATGGCTTCCGAAAAACTCTCGGGCTCACCCTCATCAATAATCAGAATATACTAAGAAGCGGGATATTTGGTTGATGGCATGGCAGCTCTTCTAGATCTTCGCAACTGAGACCCAGTTGCCTTTGGTTGAGGGGGTTGCTCCCCCTGCTCAACACCCTCTTCATCTGGGTCTTCATCTCTTTCCTCATGATCCTTAATTTCTGGCATAGGATCCTGCAACTCTGGCACTTCTTGTTGCATATCATCACATCTAGCATTTTATGATGGCTCAAGAGATGGAAACAAGTCTAGAGTGATGACATCTTTAGACTTTGCAGATTTCTCAAAATCCGCTACTGTCTGGTTTTCTTGGAACATAATATCTCTACTCCTGAACATCTCCTTGTTCACTGGGTCCCACACCTTGTACCCAAATGCTACATCTGAATAGCCCACAAATATGCATGGAGTGGACTTGTCATCAAGCTTCTGTCTATTTTCCTTGGAGATGTATGCAAAAGCCTTACACTCGAAGACTCTCAAGTGAGAATATGATACATTTCTTTTGGACCAGACTTCCTCAGGTATCGCAAAATTCAACGGGACTGAAGGCGACCTGTTGATGAGAAAACATGCTGTACGAGCAGCTTCAGCCCAAAATGACTTTGGCAACTTTGCCATTTTGAGCATACATCTGACTCTTTCAATAATAGTGCGGTTTATCCTTTCTGCCACACCATTGTGTTGTGGGGTGCCAGGAACTATTGTCTCGTGCCGGATACCTCTGCCGGCATAGTATGCTGCAAAAGCATTGGAAGTGTACTCGGCTCCATTGTCTATGCGAAGACACTTCAACTTCTTCCCAGTCTCTTTTTCCACCATTGCATGGAACTCCTAAAAGTGCTGAAATACCTCATCCTTTGTTTTTAGGAAATACACCCACAACTTCCTTGATGCATCATAAATGAAAGTAAGAAAATACTTGCAGCCGCCATGTGACTCCACTTCGATTGGGCTACAAACATTCGAGTATGCCATATTGAGCACTTCTGTTTTCCTCTTGCTCGTTGAACTGAATGATACTCGATGTTGTTTGCCATAAAGGCAATGATCACACGGCTTCAAGGCACTCCCTTTGGATAAGGGTATTCTGGATTGTTTTGCCAATAGATGCAATCCCTTCTCACTTATGTGAGCCAGTCTTCTGCGCCATAAGTCCGGTGACTCCTTATCTTTTGTTGTATTAAGGCTTTCCAGACAGATTTTCGTTTGAGTCTTTGTAACAGCGCCTGCGTGGGACCTCGCTACAGTTCGGACTCCCTTTTTGTTTGTTGCGGTTCTTAATCTGAACAAAAGAGTCCAACTTTGGCAAATCGTTTTGAGAAAAACAGATTTTGAAAAGAAGTGCCAAACATGGACTGCTTTGCCAGATACAGAGTCGCCACCTAAATATTTTTTAAAATGGGAAATTTAGGAAACCCTGACTCGGTGCCGAAGGCCACGTGTCCGTCATCACCAAAGTTGTCTTGGCTCGGGAGCTTGGGTACGATCGGGGAAGGTCAGCTATGAGCACCCCCTTTCACCCGATCCGAAGACCGGCCTCTACTAACCGTGATATCCGATTTGGAAAACATTACATGCTCTTATTCCAATTATTAGCCTAGAATTACTATGTTATGCGCACAGTAAACAAGTATAGACTAGATTGCCTAATTTGGAAATAAACATTGCATATCCATTTGTTTTGAAAGTGCTTTGGAATTTGCTACTCGCAAGTAGGCTAAAACACAGATTTCAACGAGTTTTCCAACTCAAGCAATCCAACCTCCACCCACAGGCATTCAAACAGTTTATCTCATATAAGCATTTAGCCATATGGTAATCATACTGTCATGTTAACATTCACACGCATGCGATATGCTAAAGCATAAATACTTACATCGTACTCCGTGCCAAAACAATAAGCTAGTTAGCAAACATGCATGCCCTAGTTCATGTTAAATGGCTAATGCAACGCATACCGAGTGCAATCTAGACAGGCCCGATTATCCTAATCATGGCATATGGAATGCGACAGATAACACGTATTCAATTTGGAATTGAAATACGATGCAGTTAGCGTGATGTACCGAGCCCGGTGCATACAAATACTAATGAATGATGCACGCATGCTATCATACGGTATGCTAAATTAAACGTGCCCTAATCTACCATCATAAGCAGGTAAATAAAAGG
This sequence comes from Camellia lanceoleosa, assembly GCA_025200525.1. NCBI lineage: Eukaryota > Viridiplantae > Streptophyta > Magnoliopsida > Ericales > Theaceae > Camellia > Camellia lanceoleosa. The sequence continues at coordinate 93,505,303 of CM045771.1, forward strand.
GAAGAAAGAAATGGGGGTTGGAAGACATACACACACCCACACACACTTATTACAGATATGCCCTCGCTCGGAGGGACCGAAAGAATATACAAATTAATTAACTACGCAAGCTAATTAAATATTACAAATTAATTAATCTAAGAAAAAAACAGTAAACCGCCTCAGGGCAAGGGCTCAATGCATGCGCGCTCGGATTCCACTCGGAATTGCACTGCCATGCCTAGCTCGCCTGTTTTCCTACTTTGCTCTTCTGAAAATTGCCAAAGTCTCAGAAATGCCTCTCAGGATACTGAGGGATCCCACCAGCTAAGTAAAATGATCACCGGCAGTGAATTTGTGGTCACCGGCACAAAATGAATCCACCGCCATCTATCTATTGATGCCGGCACTAAATACCTACGCTAGCAATAAATTCTCGCAGAACTCCGCAACTCACAAATAGAGGGCAAAACTTGCATGGCAATGCAATTCAAGCTATTTATGCACCAAACAAGTCCCTTATCATGTTTGCGACTCAAAGGGGCATATGTCTCGATTCGCAGGCCACCAATCACGCATTTCCATGCATGGTGGCCTAAAGAATCAAGTGTGAACTTTAAATTTCAAATGCAAGCAAACCATGTAATCACACAAGGAAGCCTAACCTCTATCACACTCGCTTCAAGAGGCCAAGCATGCACAATGCAATGCAATCCTAGACATGTTGGCTAGCATGCAATATGGACAATGCAAGGCACTTATACAAACATACAAGCAAGCATGCAAGGCAAGCATGTAAACCAAATAAAAGAGGGACTTAAACATGACTTAGGCAACTCCAAATAGGCCTAAAATCAGTGGCCAAAAGCAAGGAAGTGAAGGCCAAATGCACACACACATGCGAGCACTCATGGTCCAATACTTAAAGCATAATGGGGCGACTTTTAAACACATTTAAAAGGGGACAAATATGAACAATTAGCATGCAATTTAAGCTCTGAAATCATGTTAGAAGGGATGCCTAACCAACTCAAACAAGACAAGCAAAAAGCATGCAAATGGCCCAAGTGTTTAAGGCTCATCAAAGAGGCAATGAACTATACTTAGTACAACCACACATGGCAATACTTAGGCGACCAAAAACAGAGTTTTAACACACAAAATCAAGCCCAAAGGACTACTTAGATGGCATCTAAGTGGCTCAAATTCAAAGGCATGCATAATGGTCAAAACATAGGGCATACAACACATGCTTTTAAGGCAACAAAGAGACAACTAAGGCAAACATATGAGTATGTCAAAAGGACTGAAATAAAATGTTGGGTGGTTCCAAACCACCAAAATGATACAAGCAATACATGCTACACATTCACATACTTGAGGCATACAAGCCCGACAAGCTACAAATGCAAAGAAGCTATACTAAACATGTCAAAGTCGATCCAAACAACTATGGACAGACCTAAAGCATGGCAAAATAAGCACAAAACATTCACAAGTCTAAGCCTAAAACATGCTCAAACAAAGGCTAACAACCTAAGGCATGTTAAGGGATCAAGGAGGCATTACATGGTAGGTATGCTAAGCATGCATGGTGTACCAAAACCAACACACAACATGATTATATTATGGCATAATAAGCATGAAATGCAGCCTAGACATGATCAACACACACTTGAACAAAGGCTTCCTTAAGAGACCAAAAATGGTCCCTTTCAAGGACAACAAGGAGAGGGGGTGGCCCTCCCCTTTTGGAGACTTCAAGGCACCATCTCCACCACTGAAATCCCTCAAGATTTCAGTGGTGAAGAGGCCCAAACACCAAAGTCTCGAAACTTGCACAAAATAGCACAAAAAGAGGCCTTACAAGGCCTAAGAGGGGTCAAACTTCCCCAAAGCACAAAACACTCTTAATAAACTATCAAGAGGGCCTAAAAATAGAACTTTTTTGTATTAAACACTAAGCACAAAAACAGCTCTAAGATAGGTAGAAATAGGATGCAAAAATGGGGTAAAAAGGACTAGTTTCTTACCCTTGTTGACCTTCTTCACAAAGGGTGCTCTTGTTGCCTCCTTAAGCTCCAATCCAGTCAAAAATATCAAGAACAAGCCCTTAGAACCCCAAGAGTCTAAGGAAGGTGAAGCACTAGGTGCTTGTGTGCAATAGTATGAACTAAAACACACACAAAAGTAATATAGAGATAGGATATGTATTGAACCCTAACCCTAAAACCAGAGCTTCCTCTGTATTTTCTAAGCAAAGAGCTCTAATTTTTCTAACCCTTGAGCAAGGGAGAGAAGGCCTCCTCTTATAGAGGAGGCAATCTTATAATGCTTAGCAAGTAAGCAAACAAGAGGGGCATCCCTCTATACACGTGTATGGAGGGGAAGCAAATGCCAGCTAGCTGTTTCAAAATATCTGAAAAAGCAGATGAACAATAGTCGACTAGCCAAAAATGTCATTTTGACAAAAATGACTGTCGACCGGCAACAAAGAGTGCCGACCGGCAACATATATTGCCGGTGGAAAGAAAAACCAGCCGGTGGCCTCTAGCTAGTGCCGGTGGTGTGTGGAGATGCCTCACAAGGCATTCCTTGCCCCCTCCAAGGCAAAACACAAGTGTTTGGTGCAAAACTAGACACAAAACAGTCGAGTTCGGAGATCCTGAGGCAAGGCGCGTTGCCGAGAACTCCGGGAACTGCAAACAAACACAAACATGGATAATCACCGAGTGCTCAAGCGGTGACATCCAAGTCTTGAGGACGGTCAAAAATAGGGTGTCTACAGTTGCCCCACTTTGACAGAACTCGAAAGTTATAACAATGACAGGAGTGAATGTCAAAGCCCAGAGACGACCCATTTTTGACAAGGCCGAAGACTTGGACAAACAAGGTATGCGCCCGAAGGCAGGGGCAAAATGCAACTGAAAATGCAAGAAGCCGAGCATAACTTATAATCATGCAAAGAAAGCTGTAACGAAGCACACATGCAACAGTTATAAGCTAGCATACACCAGACTACACTACAATGCAGAAAGGATGTAAGAGAATTATGCAATTCTCAATACGTCTCACTCGGAGGATACAATACCTGTGCGGCTCATTTGGTTGCACCGGCCTCAAATGAACCGTACATACAATATCGTGCCAGAAAAGAAAACAAACTTAACAGGTACAATGTTGTTAGCAACATTCATGACGAAGCAATCGAAAGTTCGTGACAACGCAAGTTGAGCATAGAGAAATGGTAGGATTGAACACATATGAGTAAAGCAATGCACGCATGCACGCAATGTGTATATAAAGGAACTTGAACACATATCAGTAAAGCAATGCACACGTGCACGCAATGTGTATAAAAAGGAACTTGAACACATATCAGTAAAGCAATGCACACGTGCACGCAATGTGTATAAAAAAGGAACTTGAACACATATCAGTAAAGCAATGCACACGTGCACGCAATGTGTATAAAAAGGAACTTGAACACATATCAAGAAGCAATGCACACGCACGTAATGTGTATAAAAAAAGGAACTTGAACACATATCAGTAAAGCAATGCACACGTGCACGCAATGTGTATAAAAAGGAACTTGAACACATATCAGTGAAGCAATGCACACGTGCACGCAATGTGTATAAAAAAAGGAACTTGAACACATATCAGTAAAGCAATGCACACGTGCACGCAATGTGTATAAAAAAGAACTTGAACACATATCAGTAAAGCAATGCACACGTGCACACAATATGTATAAAAAAGGAACTTGAACACATATCAGTAAAGCAATGCACACGTGCACGCAATGTGTATAAAAAGGAACTTGAACACATATCAGTAAAGCAATGCACACGTGCATGCAATGTGTATAAAAAAAGGAACTTGAACACATATCAGTAAAGCAATGCACACGTGCACGTAATGTGTATAAAAAGAAACTTGAACACATATCAGTAAAGCAATGCACACGTGTACGCAATGTGTATAAAAAGGAACTTGAACACATATCAATAAAGCAATGCACACGTGCACGCAATGTGTATAAAAGAACTTGAACACATATTAGTAAAGCAATGCACACGTGCACGCAATGTGTATAAAAAAGGAGGATGTAAGACAATGCAAATGAGGCACGCATGCTGATGCCCATGAGGCACGCATGCCAATGAAAGTGAGGCACACGTGCCGATGAGAATGAGGCACACGTGTCGATGAAGATAGGGCACACATGCCAATGGAAATGGGGAGGCACACGTGTCGATGAAAATGGGGCACGCGTGCCAACATGAATGAGGCACACGTGCCGATGAGAATGAAGCACACGTGCCGATGACAACGGGGCACACGTGCCAATGAAAACGAGGCACACGTGCCAATGAAGATGGGGGCACACGTGCCCATGCAAGTGAGGAGGCACACGTGCCGATGACGACGGGGCACACGTGCCGACGCAAATGAGAAGGCACACGTGCCGACGCAAATGAGGAGGCACACGTGCCGACGCAAATGAGAAGGCACACGTGCCTATGCAAAACGAGGCACACATGCCTATGAAAACGAGGCACACGTGCCAACGCAAGTGAGGAGGCACACGTGCCGATGACGACGGGGCAAACGTGCCGACGCAAATGAGGAGGCACACGTGCCGACGCAAATGAGGCACACGTGCCAACGCAAATGAGAAGGCACACGTGCCTATGCAAAACGAGGCACACGTGCCAATGAAGATGGGGGCACACGTGCCCACGCAAGTGAGGAGGCACACGTGCCCACGCAAATGAGAAGGCACACGTGCCTATGCAAAACGAGGCACACATGCCTATGAAAACGAGGCACACGTGCCAATGAAGATGGGGGCACACGTGCCCACGCAAGTGAGGATGCACTCGTGCCGATGACGATGGGGCACACGTGCCCACGCAAATGAGAAGGCACACGTGCCGACGCAAAACGAGGCACACGTGCCTATGAAAACGAGGCACACGTACCTATGAAAATGAGAAATGATGCAAGTGTGACATGCATGCCATATGGAATGGAAAATGATGTAAACAATGCTTAATGAAACAAATGAGACACGCATGCCTCATAAGAATGTAAAATGATGTAAGTGTGACACACATGCCACACGGAATGTAAAACAACGCAAGTGTGACACGGATGCCACACGAAATGTAAAACAATGCAAATGTGACACACGTGCCACAATTTAAATATAAAATAATGCAAGTGTGACACGATGCCACGAAATGTAAAACAACGAATGAACTCGTAGCGTGATAACGACGTTTTTCTTTCTTTTTGAAATGCATGATAATGCAAAACAAGGAGATGCACGACAACACGAATGATGTGCGAGGCGATGTATGTATTGAGGTGCATGACAATGCATGAGGGATGTGCATGACGGCACGACGCAACGCACCGTACAATATGATGAATGCATGCAACGCATGCAGGGCAACTTTTGAATCTTGTAAATGGCAAAAGGATACAAAAGGATATAACATTGCATGAATTTGAGTGCCACGCATAGAAGACACGGTCCGAGGTCAAAACGGAGGCCGGTTGAGCGTCGGAGATACACTTTCTTGCACTTTCTTGGGCTATGAAGACCAGAAATCACTCATATTGCCTAAACAAGGCTGTGGGAACATCACCGGGCTAGAGGCTAGGAGGCCACACCACGGCTGAAAATAAATTCCATCGGCACAATATTCTGCCGGCCGGCACAAAATGTTGCCGACCGGCAAAAAGTTGCTGAGTCGGGGCAGATTCGACTTTTCACCCTGGGTCTTTTAAAATAGGGTTTCTAAACCCTATTTTCTTATTTCTCCTCCGCCGAAAACCATCTCTCTCTCTCTCTCTCTAGAGCTTTTTTCTCTCATCATTTCCTCATTTCTTTGCGTTCTCGTGCCTTTTCCGTCGTTCGATTCGCGAAGTTCATCGCGTTTTGGACATTTTCGACCGATTGAAATTTCATTTCGGCGCTCCCTTTTCCATTTCCGCCTTTTTGGGACTTGTTCCCCTCGATTTCCTCTTCATTTCCATACCTTTTTCCCATCCCGACATTTCCGGCCATTTTCCACCCTCCCGGGGGTTGACTTTTCAGTTGACTCTTCGTATTCCGACCCTGTTTTCATTCCTCGACCATTTTCCCATCATTCTCGATATGGCCGATGACATTCCACGCGGTGGGACTCCCTCGGATCACAAGATGGATCCCGAGGTCGAGCTCCTCCCGTTGAGCGAGCGCCCTTTCGACCCGGCGACCTACCGGCCGGCGATTCACGTTCTACCACCCGACGGACTACGCCAGTTCAGGAGCTTTGACATGGCGTTGGACCCCGAGCTGCTGCTACGCGAGCCTGTCTCCCACCTATCCTCCGGCGCTTCCGAGGTAACCTTCTTTCTCTACTTTACTTTCTGCGATGTAGAATGTTTAACTGCCAATTATCATAACTGGCTGCATTCTTTAATTGCTTAGTTCCGATACACTGATACACAGTATATTGTAATTGATTACAAACGCGTTTGCAACTGATTATCTGTTTAAGACTCACACGCGCACACACTGCACTAGCCTTGAACCATTCAAACCACGGCACACACCGTATTTCACTGCAAACACCGACACCCGATATCCGTTCAATCAAAATATGCACGCATGCCACATTTGCACCGAGCCACACAAACACGCCGACATATCACACGTTATAGTTCACTATAAGCACACCGCACCGCATTCTGCTTGAATCGATAAACTTGCACGCATGCCAAATTTGCACCGAGCTACTCAAACACACCGACGATCATATGTTGTAGTTCACTATAAGCACACCGCACCCAGACTGCTTGAATCTAATAAACTTGCACGCATGCCAAATTTGTACTGAACCACTCAAACACGTTGACGCATCATATGTTGTAGTTTACTATAAGCACACCGACACCCGGTATCTGTTTGAATCTGATAAACTTGCACGCATGCCAAATTTGTACTGAACCACTCAAACACGTTGACGCATCATATGTTGTAGTTTACTATAAGCACACCGACACCCTGTATCTATTTGAATCTAATAAACTTGCACGCATGCCACATTTGCACTGATTTACTGTTTCCTCAAAACTGTACATTTTATATTGCTTCGCAATTATTTGTTTGAAAACAGGGAGACTCCCATACCATCTGCGGGTATGGGAATACTGCCGCCATGAAAGTGGTACGCCGAGCTTCCCGACGCAGCCGCCGATTAGGGACCAGCCGGCTTTGGCGCCTTTTGCAGGGGACTCTCCAGGCTCACGACATGCAGACCTCTCCTCGCCGCTCTGGTGGAGAGGTCGTAGGACACCACCGATTCGTTTCATTTGTCGGCGACCGAGGACATGACGATGACCCCTTATGACTTCTCGATGCTCACTGGCATCGGGGCAGGGGGTGATCCGATCCCCTTTGACACTGACATGGATGAGTGGACCGCAGCTCAGGTCTACGTACTTGGCGCGGCACCACCTCTCGCGTGTCCTGGCTTCGTCCGGTACTCCTGGTTCGAGGTGCAGTTCCGGGTCCAGCCCCTCCTCGTTGATGTAGCTCTGATGACCCCAAAGGCCGTAGAGAGATATGCACGCGGCTTCCTCATGTTCCTATTTGGGACGACCATCTTCGCCGACCGAGCGAACACAGTACCTCTCTGCCTTCTCAGCGCACTGGTGGATGTCAAAGACATTCTGCATTATGAATGGGGTGGCGCCGCTCTGGCCACCCTTTATGGATATATGAGCTCAGCTTCCCGCGGTAGTGGACAGTTGCTCGGGGGTTACTGGCGTGCTTGGGAGGTACATTTCTTTTTCTGCCTTTCATTTCCGTTCTTTACTTTCAGACATCGCACACACATACCCCTCGCTTTACACTTGTCATACCGCATAATCGCCACATCAGACACTCTGCACAATACACTGCACGACACTGCTCTGTTATTTCTGCCTTCTATTCTGTATTCTGCTTTATCTGATAAATGTACTGGTATTTATCTTGCAGTTGTGGGTTTACGCCTACTTTCCTAGGCTCGCCTCGCATCCGGCGCAGAGACCCTCGTCGCCCCTTTCACGCCGCTTGATCGAGATGCACCCGGAGGCCGTGGGAGACATTCAGCTTCTTCCGCCGCTACTTCGACACCATCACCCCCGCTGAGGTATGTTTTACTTGCAGTTCATTTAGGTTTCTCCTTTCCACTGCATATTTGCAATATCAGTAGGTAACAAACTGTATTTCATTTTCAGATCACTTGGCGGCCGTGGGCTCCACTGCCAGCGATGATGAGGGATCGGTTTGCCGGTCGGCGAGAGCTCACGCACGGATTCTCGCTGAGGGCCCGGTCTTCGCTTGGTACTGGTGAGCTGCTTACGCCAAACCACAGGCTTACTCGAGCAGATAGTCCTGCATTCTCCTCGAGCACATGCGGGATACTGAGAGGTTCATTGCTGAGCTGATGGCGGACTACACCATTGGCCGGAGGCGATTTCCGAGGCGAGGGCGACACTCGAGTACGCCCGACCTTTATCATGCGACCTCGGCGCGGCCACCGAAAGCAGAGAGAGAGACCAAGGCGCCAGCTGGCCGGAGCGGAGCAGGATCGAGGGGAGCACCGAGGAGGCTCGAGTTCGTAGGGGTGTGGAGTTCAGGGGCGAGGACCGTTGGCCTGTTCGCCTGGCTTCATTGACTTTCCGAGAGCACGATGGGGCGACCTTCCACATCACCTTTGCTCCTCCTCCGGCTGACCATGGACTTGTTGGTGTCCCCGACTTGCCTCCGGTATGTATCGCATTTTGTAAATCATTTCAATTTTGTTTATTTGATATTCCATGATCATCGATACATCTGATACTTTAGCAAGCGTCTCCTGGGTACACCCGGCAGTCATTGGAGATGAATGCCTCCATGATGGGGATGCTACAGCGGACATTCGACCTCCTAGCCCTCTACAGCATTCCGGTATGTTCTTCCTGACCATAGCCTCAAACCATATACAAACTGCTTTACATAATCTGATGCATAACACAATGTCTGATAAACTACTCACGGCATCGATACACGATTACACATCAGATTCTCAGCGATTCATCGCCACGGCATACATATACACTGTATTCATACATCGTGATTCATGCTAATTCATTCACGCCACGGCATACACACGCCAGACTATACATTGCATTCTCAGACCGATAAACGCTTACGGTATTTACACACTGTACTCATACATTGCATTCGTGACTGATTCATCGCCACGGCATTCACACATCAGACTCATACATTGCATTCTCGTGACCGATTCACTGCTTTCATGATTCTGATGTATTTGCCTTTCTTGTTTTTTTTTCAGCCTCCCTTCCCGATTCCTCCGGTGGGTGGCGCTCCGACTGGACCTCCCATTTCTACCTGGGATGGCAGAGTGTATCCTCGCACCAGAGGAGGGCGTACTCAAGTCGGGAGCAGCTCGCGGGCTCCAGTTCTGGATGATGAGTCTGAGGTAGAGACAGAGGCGGAGGAGACCGGTGATGGCTCGGACTCGAGCTCAGGCGACGATGCCCCTGGTAGTGCCCCCGTTGATGACGCTCCTGGACCTTCGTCCAGGAAGAGGACCAGGACAGAGTGACGGCCCCGGGGCCATTTTGACATTTGATTTAGATTTTGCTATTTTCTTTTTCTTTTCCCTTTTTGCATTTTCCCTTTTTGTTAGTAGTTAGGGTACTTTTGTACTGCCGTAGTTTTGTTTCCCAAAACTTATGTACTTGAAAGGATAATATGAAATGAAGCAAACTTTTTGTCTGAAAAAGTGTTTACATTCGTGTATATTTCATACCTTGCAATCAGACAGCATCATATTACACCTCAAATGTAAATGATCTTGATCTGTTGTCTGAAAATTGAGCACTTGCACTATGATAATCGGATAACCAACCAACTAACAGCAAACAACTCATACAAACCACTACTCAAACTGAATAATACAGCCCATACTCTACTGGGGATTGATCTGCATACAGCCCATAATACAGTACTCGGTTCATTCTGCACACAGCAAACCCTAAACAAATAGCCCAATCTGACAAGACGGATCACAAAAACTGACACGGTCACAGTTGAAACACAGTCGGATGTCCCGAATTTTCTGTTCTTCTCTTGCTTCGTATGAATGTAGAGAATGGCACAGCATTCTGAGCACAAACAACGATTTTTGAAATAAAGAAGGGTTTTCAACTGTATCGAGCCCCTGCCATGTAACGAGACAGACTCAGACAAAGAAACGAGAGGCACGCGACCTATCATAACAACACATGCTTGAAAAAGACTCAAAGCCAAAATCGAGACTGACAAATCAAAAAGACACGACACACGGACATGTTTACAAAAAAAGACCTCAAATCTCGAGGAGCCAATTCCTCCGGGTATTATTCCCCACCCTTTATGATTTGTGATACTCACATCACTCGGCCCTCATGCTTGGTTTTTCTCTCAAAACCCTTTTCTCACTTCTCTCTCTGCTTACACCTCTCTATTCTTTATTCTCTCATTTTTTTATCCCTCCCCAGAGTGGTTGATAGGTAAACGAGAGGTTGTGGGTTCACGCCCAACATTGTTAGCTCACGACTATTTCTTCTGGCGGATGGAGTGCCTTTCCCATGAAAGTATGTTGACGGGGAAAGATGTAAGACCGACTCAATTGTGCCCCTAGTTCGTCACTTTGACCATTTTTTTTCTTTTGTTTTCTAAAACAGTTTTGATCAAAATGAGAGTAGGATTAACACACTTATTCGATTTTTGATTTGAAAATCATGCAAATCAGGCTGCGAGCACTGAAAATTTTTCTTTTGGGTCCAAACATGGTCCAATTTTGAAAATGAAATGCTGAGAAAATAAGTCAACCTCAAGAAAATTTTCAAAAACTATTTTTGCAAATACCAATGCTCAAACGAGCACGGAACTTACCCTCGAGATATGCAACCTCGGATCGGAGGCAATGGAAAATTGCCCCTGGCTTAAAAGGGGGATAAGGCAATGGAAAGTTGCCCCTGGTTTGGACGGTAACTTAGGGCAACTTATGGCACTGTATGGCAACGGAAAGTTGTCCCTTGTTTGGATGATGCCGCGGCATTCTGTAAGCCAGTCCTCGTTGATGACGATCGGACCCTCGGACGCGGAGGAGGCGAAGACGGTTTGAATCAATATATGGATATAGTCACCTGGAAGGTGTTGGTGGTTGGACTTCAAGAGGAAGTTGGTCACGTAGTTCCAGGTTGCTGCAATCGAGACATTGGATTCGGAGGAGGCAAAAGTGATTAAAACCATGACATGGACTGAGATGCTATGGAAGCGTTGGGGGCTGGACTTCAAGATGAAGTTGCCTACGTATCCCAAACATGGGAATCAAGCCTTACGTAGTTCCGGTTAAGGTACACTCGGGTATTTTAACCTTCACTGTTTAGGCTCTAACTTTTGCCGAGGCGCCCCATGCAGGTGCTCGACCTTACGAGCCATGTTTTTCTTTTTCTTTCTTTTTCTTTTCTTTTGCATTTTCATTTCTTTTCTTTCTTTTCTTTTGCTATTCTTTGTTCTTTTCTTTTCTTTTTGCTTCTTTTTTCGTATCTTTCTTTTTTTTCTTTTTCTTTGCTCTAACTTTTGCCTGGGCCGCCCTTTCGGGTTTTCGGCCTAGCGAGCCTCTCAAAGGGTAAAAGTGTAGCAAGCCCATGCCAAATGGTTTTGAGATTGAAGCCTTTCTGTGTCCAGGAGAATGACCGTTGTGTTGATTTGCAAAAAAGTCCATCACGGCTACTTCATGAGCCTTGCCTGGTGGGATTTGATCTTCTTGATCTGGCTTTGGTGCCTCTTGCTCGAGGGCTGCTTCAAAATGGGCCACACAGGCGTTTCATGGCACTGAATGTTTTGAACGGATTCCAGTTTGCAACAGATAAATTGAATCTTGAGACCGAGAGCGATCCTGGGCTACACAATCTCAAGAGCGATTCCACACAGGTCTTCGCAAGACTGCGCGACACATTTTGTTTTTGAAAGTTTTTAGGAAAGCGACAAATCATTCGCGTTGAAGATAGTGTGGAACCAGTCTGGATCAGACCAGGATCCTTCTCAGTACTCACGTCGACAAGCATGATTTCATTCATTAAAAGCTTAGCAGGCCTCTCTTTCTCTCAAAATGGTCAAAATTTTACAAAACCCGAGAAATTACTTCATCTTCGTTTTCATCACCGCAGTGTTCGAAATGGGGTTTTATGAAAAGCTTAGGTCATTACGACGATATTTAAGGCACAAGAGAGTAGGCGAAATGTACTGTCGTTCCATTCACATCTTCTGGCACGGCTAACTCAAATAGTAACAAATACGGAACGTGATAGCCGTAAGCTTTGCTCAGATTCTCCGATTATGATCGCTTCTCAGAGACAGACTCAAAAGAAAAAGCAAAAGGACAATTACAAAACGGCGTTTGAGGCAACAACCCCGAAATCGCCTGGTATTCTATACAAGAGGGACTGACTCAGTACAACAAGACAGACCTTGTAAGTAAAAAGACTGACTAGATACAGAGAGACAAACTCAAAACAAAACAAAAGACTGACTTGACACCCAAGTCAGAATTTACAAAATTAACATTAATAGATGCCCAAAAATGCGTGCCAAACGCCACATCCAAAAATGCGCCAGACACTGCCCGCAGGCGGTTCACCTTCTGATTACATACTTGCAGTATCTATGTCCTTAAAATCCAACAACTGGGTGGTGACGGACTTTGCTGAGGTGGGGGGGAGGATAACCTCGTTGTCAATCAAATCTTGCACCTCATGACGGAGGCGGAAACAATTGTCGGTAGCATGGCTAGTCTGATGGTGGTACGCACAGTACTGAGCAGGGTCATGAGTATCAGGGAGATTCTTCGGGAGAGGCCGAGGCTCCAGGGGTTTAAGGTGTCCCCTCTCGGCAAGGATTTGAAGTGCCTTGGACAATGGCATGTAGAGAGCATGAAAGACCCTGCGCCCTCGGGGCAGGTATTTTGGAGCCTGAGCACTCTTGCAAGATGCACTAGCGAACGGATCGGCGGGTGCAGCCTTGGATTTCTGATCCTTTCCGGATGCAAGGTTGGGAGCGGGAAGAATTGTTTTGGCCTGACGGGGCCTATCCCGATTCTCTCGATTACCGAATTGCCCTCAGCGGCGGGAAAGCATCCTCCACTTTTTGACACAACCGCAGATATCTCATGCTTGCTCATCCCCGGCTTAAAGCCCCTATCGCCCACAAAGAATGTTCGATAGGGTCAGATCCGCCTTCATCTTGTTTTGTCTCTGCCTCACCGATCTAGAGTTTGGTTTGATGCGTCATGCTATAGCCGGAGGTCATCTCCGGTTGGTCGAGTTCAATTACACTGGCCCCAGTAGCGGGGGCTCCTGGGGTATAAAGCCTCCGGCAGATAGTGCGGCTGGTGGCGAAGCAGACATCCCATAGGCGAGATCCCCACGGATCTTTGAAGATCACCTATCATTCCCATTAGTTCAAATGTAGTAGGCTCGCGAGCCTGATATAGTTGAGGGGCCCAAATTGGGTGCGGCAAAGCACTGGTGGATGCGGCATGTCAATGAGTCTCACCGTAGGGTGATTCCTTGATCCAACGCGTCATTATGACCACGATCTCTTCAATTTGCGTCATGCTCACCCTATCTCACCAGAGAAGACACTAGCTTTTGGATCGACCTTCAATCTCGAATCAAAAGGAAAACAAGCAGTATTTCAGTCCCAAACAGATCAAACACGGGGGTAGCCGAACAACTGCACTCTACTATCGATCATCGCTTCGTAATCACCGCCAAAATCGAATCGATACCCGCAGACATAACTGATTCTCAACAACACTGATACTAGTGCCCTCAGCCCTGATGCTCAAACTTTGCAAACTGATACATGCGTTCCCTGTAGAGATACACTCTAAAAGCACATAGCAGATAAATGAGAGCCAATACACCCCTATGTTGAGGTAGGATTTCCCTGTCCTATTTTGTCAGGAGCTAGGGTTTTACTACGCACACAGCGGCTTCAAACAACCTATATCGGGTGAGCAACCTATCCTAGTTTGGAATGGTCACTATGGATTCTGAATATGCACTAGGTCGAATGGTCAAAAAGGGTGCCCCAGTAAAACCGGGGTTTGTGTTCCCATACTGGCAGAGCCCGCAACCAGTCAGCCTTATGGTCATGTCTTGACAAGACAAGCCTCAAAGAAACCGCCAGAATAGCAGATGGCCAACACGGTGTCCTAGGCGCATTAATGCATATGCAATGCAAAGAAACACATAAGTGTAGTCAAAACAGTATCACGAGTTCGAGTCAAGCTCTCTAAATCTCAAAGAGAGTCGCCAGAATCAGAATAAGCCGTGGGACCTCGCATTCGGACTTTTTGTTTGTTGCGGTTCTTAATCTGAACCAAAGAGTCCAACTCTGGCAAATCGTTTTGAGAAAAACAGATTTTGAAAAGAAGTGCCAAACATGGACTGCTTTGCCAGATACATAGTCGCCACCTAAATATTTTTTAAAATGGAAAATTTAGGAAACCCTGACTCGGTGCCGAAGGCCATGTGTCCGTCATCACCAAAGTTGTCTTGGCTCGGGAGCTTGGGTACGATCGGGAAAGGTCAGCTATGAGCACCCCCTTTCGCCCGATTCGAAGACCGGCCTCTACTAACCGTGATATTCGATTTGGAAAACATTACATGCTCTTATTCCAATTATTAGCCTAGAATTACTATGTTATGCGCACAGCAAACAAGCATAGACTAGATTGCCTAATTTGGAAATAAACATTGCATATCCGTTTGTTTTGAAAGTGCTTTGGAATTTGCTACTCGCAAGTAGGCTAAAACACGGATTTCAAGGAGTTTTCCAACTCAAGCAATCCAACCTCCACCCACAGGCATTCAAACAGTTTATCTCATATAAGCATTTAGCCACATGGTAATCATACTGTCATGTTAACATTCACACGCATGCGATATGCTAAAGCATAAATACTTACATCATACTCCGTGCCAAAACAATAAGCTAGTTAGCAAACATGCATGCCCTAGTTCATGTTAAATGGCTAATGCAACGCATACAGAGTGCAATCTAGACAGGCCCAATTATCCTAATCATGGCATATGGAATGTGACAGATAACACGTATTCAATTTGGAATTGAAATACGATGCAGTTAGCGTGATGTACCGAGCCCGATGCATACAAATACTGATGAATGATGCACGCATGCTATCATACGGTATGCAAAATTAAACGTGCCCTAATCTACCATCATAAGCAGGTAAATAAAAGGGAAGAAAGACGTGGGGTTGGAAGACATACACACACCCACGCACGCTTATTACAGAATTGCCCTCGCTCGGAGGGACCAAAAGAATATACAAATTAATTAACTACGCAAGCTAATTAAATATTACAAATTAATTAATCTAAGAAAAAAATAGTAAACCGCCTCAGGGTGAGGGCTCAATGCATGCGCGCTCGGATTCCGCTCGGAATTGCACTGCCATGCCTAGCTCACTGCTTTTCGCTTTGCTCTTCTGAAAATTGTTAAAGTCTCAGAAATGCCTCTCAGGATACTGAGGGATCCCACCGGCTAAGTAAAATGATCACCGGCAGTGAATTTGTGGTCACCGGCACAAAATGAATCCACCGGCCATCTATTGACTGCCGGTCGGCACTAAATACTGCCGGCCGGCAATAAATTCCTACAGAACCTGCAACTCACAACAGCAGAGGGAAAAACTTGCATGGCAATGCATTTCAAGCTATTTATGCACCAAACAAGTCCCTTATCATGTTTGTGACTCAAAGAGGCATATGTCTCGATTCGCGGGCCACCAATCACGCATTTCCATGCATGGTGGCCTAAAGAATCAAGTGTGCACTTTAAATTTCAAATGCAAGCAAACCATGTAATCACACAAGGAAGCCTAACCTCTATCACACTCACTTCAAGAGGCCAAGCATGCACAATGCAATGCAATCCTAGACATGTTGGCTAGCATGCAATATGGACAATGCAAGGCACTTATACAAACATACAAGCAAGCATGCAAGGCAAGCATATAAACCAAATAAAAAAGGGACTTAAACATGACTTAGGCAACTCCAAATAGGCCTAAAATCAGTGGCCAAAAGCAAGGAAGTGAAGGCCAAAATGCACACACACATGCGAGCACTCATGGTCCAATACTTAAAGCATAATGGGGCGACTTTTAAACACATTTAAAAGGGGACAAATATGAACAATTAGCATGCAAGTTAAGCTCTGAAATCATGTTAGAAGGGATGCCTAACCAACTCAAACAAGACAAGCAAAAAGCATGCAAATGGCCCAAGTGTTTAAGGCTCATCAAAGAGGCAATGAACTATACTTAGTACAACCACACATGGCAATACTTAGGCGACCAAAAACAGAGTTTTAACACACAAAATCAAGCCCAAAGGACTACTTAGATGGCATCTAAGTGGCTCAAATTCAAAGGCATGCATAATGGTCAAAACATAGGGCATACAACACATGCTTTTAAGGCAACAAAGAGACAACTAAGGCAAACATATGAGTATGTCAAAAGGACTGAAATAACATGTTGGGTGGTTCCAAACCACCAAAATGATGCAAGCAATACATGCTACACATTCACATACTTGAGGCATACAAGCCCGACAAGCTACAAATGCAAAGAAGCTATACTAAACATGTCAAAGTCGATCCAAAAAACTGTGGACAGACCTAAAGCATGGCAAAATACACACAAAACATTTACAAGTCTAAGCCTAAAACATGCTCAAACAAAGGCTAACAACCTAAGGCATGTTAAGGGATCAAGCAGGCATTACATGGTAGGTATGCTAAGCATGCATGGTGTACGAAAACCAACACACAACATGATTATATTATGGCATAATAAGCATGAAATACAGCCTAGACATGATCAACACACACTTGAACAAAGGCTTCCTTAAGAGACCAAAAATGGTCCCTTTCAAGGACAACAAGGAGAGGGGGTGACCCTCCCCTTTTGGAGACTTCAAGGCACCATCTCCACCACTGAAATCCCTCAAGATTTCAGTGGTGAAGAGGCCCAAACACTAAAGTCTCGAAACTTGCACAAAATAGCACAAAAAGAGGCCTTACAAGGCCTAAGAGGGGTCAAACTTCCCCAAAGCACAAAACACTCTTAATAAACTATCAAGAGGGCCTAAAAATAGAACTTTTTTGTATTAAACACTAAGCACAACAACAGCTCTAAGATAGGTAGAAATAGGATGCAAAAATGGGGTAAAAAGGACTAGTTTCTTACCCTTGTTGACCTTCTTCACAAAGGGTGCTCTTGTTGCCTCCTTAAGCTCCAATCCAGTCAAAAATATCAAGAACAAGCCCTTAGAACCCCAGTAGCCCAAGGAAGGTGAAGCACTAGGTGCTTGTGTGCAATAGTATGAACTAAAACACACACAAAAGTAATATAGAGATAGGATATGTATTGAACCCTAACCCTAAAACCAGAGCTTCCCCTGTATTTTCTAAGCAAAGAGCTCTAATTTTTCTAACCCTTGAGCAAGGGAGAGAAGGCCTCCTCTTATAGAGGAGGCAATCTTGTAATGCTTAGCAAGTAAGCAAACAAGAGGGGCATCCCTCCATACATGTGTATGGTGGGGAAGCAAATGCCACCATTGCTTTCAAAATATCCTAAAAGCAAATTAACAAAGAGTCGGCTAGCCAAAATGTCATTTTGACAAAATGACCGACAACAACAAGAGTGCCGATCGGCAACATATATTGCCTGGAAAGAAAAACCAGTGGTGGCCTCTAGCTAGTGCCGGTGTGGGGATGCCTCCCGAGGCCTTCCCTTCCCCTCCAAGGCAAAACACAAGTGTTTGGTGCAAAACCAGACACAAAACAGTCGAGTTCGGAGATCCTGAGGCAAGGCGCGTAGCCGAGAACTCCGGGAACTCCAAACAAACACAAACATGGATAATCACCGAGTGTTCAAGCGGTGACGTCCAAGTCTTGAGGACGGTCAAAAATGGGGTGTCTACAGTCTTATACACTGTTAAAGACATCTCTCCTCTGGCGATTGTCAAAGCTCTTCCTGTCAGCTTCCAACGGCTATTTTTGAATGTACTTGTATAGCCCTGTCAGTGCAGGGCGCTTCCAGAGATAAGATTGAGGCGCAAATCTGGTACATGCCTCACATTTTTTAGAACCAACTTGTTCCCGACATTAGTCTGAATGCTAATGTCGCCAATACCCGCAATCTTCGAATAGCTAGAATTCCCCATTCGAACAGTGCCAAAATCTCCAGCGTTGTACAAGTTGAAGAGTTCTCCGTGGGAAGTGGCGTGATAGGATGCTACTGTGTTTATCACCCATTCTGTGTAGCTGTGGTCAGCCACATGAAGGCAATCTTCCTCTTCACCAACTGCAAGAAGTATTTCATCAGTTATTGTGGCTGTTGTGTTCTCATCTACTTTTGACTTACTGCTTTAGCCTTTCTCTTTCCGGCTTGGGCAGTTTCTCTTTATGTGACCCTCTTGGCCAAAGTGAAAGCAAGTGAAGCTGGAGTTACCTCGACCTTTGTTGTCCCTGGATTTACTTCTGTTATTCCAGCTGCCTCTACTCTTGCTTCTTCCTCTACCTCTTCCTTTACCTCTTTCTCTGCCTCTATCTTCTGTGACAAGAGCATGGGACTGATTACTTCCCATGTCTTTCCTTCTTGTCTCTTCATTGTACATGGCGTCTATGACCATGCTCATGGTCAGCTTCCCTTCTGGTGCAGAGTTACTGAGAGAGACCACCAACGTCTCCCAGCTATCCAATAAAGAACTGAGCAATAGTACGACTTGCATTTCATCGTCTAAGCGCATCTTGACGGTTGCAAGCTGATTCACAGTATTTTTGTATTCACTGGTGTGCTTAGCGACAGACATTCCATTCTTCAACTTCAAATTGACAAGCCTTCTCATCACCAAGGCTTTGTTCCCAGCGGTCTTTGACCGGTACATGTCATCTAACATTGTCTATAGAGAATAGGCATCTATCTCCTCGACAACATGATGGTACACACCGTGGTCTATCCATTGTCTTATACAACCGATAGTCTTGCGATTTATCGTTATCCAATCATCATCTTTCACTCCTTGAGGTTTAACCCCCTTTATAAAAATAAGGTCAAACAAGTTTTTATAAAACAGGATGTCTTCCATCTGTGACTTCAAAATTGCATAATTTGAAGGACTTAACTTGAACATAGATCCTAAAGTTGAAGTAGATTTCTCCATCGTATTCTTTCCTTTTACAAAAAACTTCGAATGAAAAATCTGATCATACGGATGTATCCAGAATACTCCAAATAGTTGAAAACCACTATTGGATCGTCAAAAACGGACTCAAAATGGCTCAGATCATGCCAAAATAGTTTGGATAGTTCAAATCTGCAGGTGTACCTTAGCCGCGCAGCAGCGGATAACTCTCTGCCTCCGGGTTGACTGGTCAACAGGGGTGCTGATGTGGTCAGCCACGTGGCCCTAGCTTTGGCTATGTGGCAGACGTGTGTCAGTGAGATAGCGCTTTTGTGTCAAACACGTGGCGTTGACTGGCGATGGCGATGTCGGTCACCGATGTCGATGACGTGGCGGCGATGTAGCCACACCTGACAAAGGATGACATGGCGTGTGAAGTCACAAACACGCGCACTCACTCTTCTTCTTCCTTGAGAAATGCGTGGAGCACGTAGAGAGAGTGGTCTGACGCGCTGGCTCTTCTGATCAGCGCGTGAGGTGCGTGTTGAAGCGTGAGACTCACGCTCTCTCTTTGGGACATGCGTGAGAGCGCGTGTTGCATTTTCTAGAGCTTTTCTTTGCAGTTCGGGACTCCTCTCGACGAGACCTTGCTCCTGGTATAATCAAAACCTAATTTTGAGCAACTTAATTTCTGGGCAATTTAGAAAAATGCTCTGTTTTTGTTCCAAAACGCAACCAATTTGACTCTGATACCACTTCTTAGGACTATGGGACACAAAAAATCAATCACACACAATAGCACAAGAGATTTACATGGTTTGGCAATTGCCTATGTCCACGGGAGTGATATCCACTATAGAATTATCCCGGAGGGAGATTACAACTTACACCTCACAACCCTGGTCTCCGAGTCTTGCAGGAGACCTGTTTGTGAAAGTGCCTCAAACAGCTTTAAACAAAGACTTATTGAATAAGTTAGATTGCTCAGGGACTGCTAATATGGTGCAGCAGCTTGACAGAGTTTATGAAAGACGGCACAAAAATGGGTTGCTGACATTCTTGGTTTGGTTTGCTGCTGCGGTTGGATGTGTTGAGGTGATCACCAATTGTTTGGTCTGGTGTTTCTTGAATAGAAATGGACCCCATCCAGACATAGGTGGTTGGTACATATTTGCTGCGACTGGATTCAAAAGATTCACTTATAATGAGCTAGAGCAAGCGACGAGGGGTTTTCGTGATGAGGTGGGAAAATGAGGTGGTGGGGTGGTGTACAAAGGGGTATTGCCAGATTGTCAACTGGCGGCAATCAAGCGACTCAGAGAAGCTAATCAAGGAGAGGTAGAGTTCCTAGTGGAGGTAAGCACCATCAATCTCCGTGAATTGCGCCATCGACTGCACGGCCGCATCTTCCACTACCCCCAAGAGACGATCAGCGGCAACCCTGGCTTCGCTCCTTCTTCTGCCGACCAACCGGTCACCGCGCCAACGTGATACGTGGCAGTCTTCGACATGTCACCCATCTCTGATCTGTTTACTCCCTATTTCCCTTCCCCAAGACTTGGAGACACTTCTGGCGCAGACCCAATCTTTGGCTTAGCTACGCTAATCACCACTTGGGCATCTGGGCCCATGGTTTCTCCTACCCCCATCCTTGTTTTCCTTACTTCTACTTCTGGGGTTGCCTCCGCCATCCCCTCCTTCACCCTCTTCAAAACTGGCCCCCTCCACTCTCCTTCGCAGTCGTCCTCTTTTTCTTCTTCTTCTTCTTCAACACCGCATCCACCTCCTATTTGCTCCTCTCCTTCAACGGATCCATTGGGGGCGGCAGCGGCGCAAAGTCAGTCAGATCCTTATCTCCTAGAGGCTTGGGGCGTGGTTGGACTCGCTCCTTCATGACCATCTTTGGCGCAGGGCCTAACTGCGATTCTTTATACTTGTCGACCTTGGCAAATGTCTTCTGCTTCTCTGCCTCCTGCACCTTTCTCCTCGCCTCTAACTCTTCCAGCGCAGGATCCTTCTCGGTCGACTGTGGCCCCAAACTCAAGGCGAACAAAGTCGAAGGCTGAATCAGGACATCCCACTTCACACCCTCCTTCTCCCTCCACTCCTTCACCCGTTTTACCTCTATTCTCGGCCTCTGCCTCCAACCTTGGCTCCACCGACTTGATAGGAATTTTCCACATTGTGCGCACCGCCCTCCCGTCATTTGCTGATACGTAGAACCACCTCGGTCTCCACCCTTTCACCAATGATAGTAAACCCGCCACTAACTCTCTGCTCACCACCGCCTGCAAGGTCACCCATGTTTCTTGTTGACCGGAGGCCTTGTAGCAAGAAAAGAACTCCTCTACTATCATCGCTACTCCCCCGGTCGCCCGTGGCCATGCAATCACACAGGCCAGTAATATTTTCCATGCGTTGGGCATCAGCTGCCCTGGCGCCACCTCCAATCGGTTCAGCATGTCCACTACTATTTATGGGAACGGCAACCTCAGACCCCTCTGCAACGCCTTCTTGTACAGTGTAAACTCCATCAGACGTGCATCCGACGCCCTCTCCTTAGACGTGGGCAACTTCAACTCTATCTCCGCCGAAATCTGGTACTTCCTACGTACCTCCTCCAACTTCTCTGCCGTAAACGTCGACTTGTTGGCCTTGGTGTGCTAATGGTTAGGTTCCACTTGGCTAATAGGCCTTGTGGCCATGATCATAGTAGATGGACAAGGTCGCGTCGCTTGCTCCGCCCCTCTTTCCTCCTGCATCTCCGTCCTATATTGCTCCGCCAACTCCACTGCATCGTCTTCACCCAATGCCTCTAGCCTCATGGCTGGCGCTTCGTCTCGAGCCATCTCTTTTACATTTCTATGTATTACTTCAGACGCTGGCACGAGGAAGTTCGCAAACTATTGGAGGGGCGTGTCTCACGAAACGAATGAGGTCAACTCTGGGATGTGTTGGTTTTTCGCAATGAGATATGTAAAACGAATAACTCCAAATGCCCACGGTTTGCCTATATTCCAAGGATCGAGATTAAATTTCGCTAGTTCAAAAATTTCAAAAGTTTCTACCCCCGCTTTTTCCACGTCCTATCCTAGTCATAACCCTTCGCTTCCTACAAACGCATCACCTCCCTCACTACTGGATCATGCCACATGTATAACCACGATTCACCACCCTTTTCCCCTTCCCCGTCTATTCCACTTCACATCATCACGTGCTTCATCACTCCTCGAGCCCCGCGCTCCCCCACCACTTCTCGCTCAGTCCCCCTTTTGTGGTCGACCCTCCTTTTGGCCGGTCTTCTCACTTGGTCCCCCCTTTCACGGTCGACCTTCTTCTCAGTAGGTCTTCTCACTCGGTCTCCTCTTTCACGATCGGCCCTCTTTGCGGTCAGTTTTCTCGCTCGGTCTCCCTTTTTTGCGGTCAGCCATCCTCTCGATCGGTCTTCTCACTTGGTTCCCCCCTTTTTTTTGCGGTCGGCCCTCCTCTCGATCAGTCTTTTTACTCGGTTCCCCCTTTTGCAGTCGGCACTCTCACTCGTCCCCACACACTCCCCGTCTTCCTTCTTATTCCCTTCGTTAGACTGAAGCTGCACTTGGGAATGGGGGACTACTGACATCGTTGAGCCCACAAAAGGTTTTGGCCCACCACTTAGAGCTCAGTTCACAGTTTAAGCACTAAAGCCCAACACCCTTGAGAACCCAGTGTTGAACTAGGAACCAATGGCATCTGAACACGTGTCAAGCAGAGAACCATCCACATGAGCAGACAAAGATCCTGCAGAGTTATTGCACTACACATCAGCCATTAATGAGGCTCCCATAGCATTAAATGCGATAACCGCTTCATGTCGGAACAGGCAGCCTCACCATGAACAATGTAAGCTAGAGTATAAACTTTCGGCCAACACTACAGGTCGGAATGGACAAGGAAATGATGGAAAAAGGGTATAAGGAGGTTTCCAAGACACATCAAAGGTTAAGTTCTCCATTCTTCTCTCTCTTTCTCTCTCTCTCTCTTACTCTCTCTCTACACAGTAAATCTCCTCTCTTCTAACTTGGTCGTCAGAGGGTTCGCTGGGGGACTCCCATTCCCTGTTGGCCCTTTTTGCAGGCACCACCAACGAGCTTCGAGACCGGTGAAAGGTGTTGGAAGGGTGGGTCGACACGACTCGCACACTCATCAAGGATCAACAGTATCATCACACTTATACAAAAGAGTTTAGTACAGTAAAATGCCCTATAGACTTACACATTTCCAAGTCTTGACTTGGTTACAGCAAAATGAGATTAACTCGTATAATTAAAGCACTAGGCTATACAAAAAGTGAAACGAAACAAAGAAGCTCTTGTTTTCCAAAAATCCCTCCAATGCTATTACCTTAGTGGAGGCATGTCATCATTACCTCAAAATGTTTTTCTCAAATAGAGTGAGCCACAGCCCAGTCAGAATAATCGAACACAATATATGAGGTTTAACAAAGGTATAAGTATAATATACATAAACAATGCCAGTGATAAAAACATCCATATTTTTATATAGTCATAAGATACTAAATCCAATTCTTGATCCATTTCCATTCGAGTCATTTCATTACATGAGCCATCTCATCATATCTCAATAACCCAAATGAGACTGTAACTCATTAGTTCTATAATCACATCATCAACATATAAACACTTCAAATTGCCATTTTACAGATATTTCGTCCACGGGATCGACACCCATGTATAATTTCAATTTGCCATTTTATGGATATTTCGTCTGCGGGATCGGCACCCATGTATAATTTTGAGACTTTCACCCAGGACACTCCAGCCAACTTAATTATAATGGAGTCCATCCCCTTTCACCTCCCAAACAGTGGAGTCCATCTCCTTTTTCTTCCCAAACAATCATTCATACATATGCAATGTATTTAAATACATAATCAAACAATGGAGTACATTCCATTTCTCCTCCCAAACAATCATACATATACAATGTATTTAAAAATCGTTATATTCAATGACAACCAACTAGAGATTAGTTTCAATTTACCTAATCCTCATGCAATTTCTACAACAATCATGGCTATCCTCCACCGATAGCCTAACACAGTTATTTCTAAACAGATATACAATCTCAAGACAGATAGTTTATTTGAAAATTTCCAAAAGTATGAGATAATACATATCAAATCCCATCATTGATATCACTAATCATCAAATTTCACATTTCCAACGTCAATTCAAATTATTTATCCAAAATAACATTTTTATCCCATTAGGGCAAGTTTTTCCATTTTTCCAAATATCAACCCATGTACCAAAATCAACCATTTAAACATAATATGGACTCATATTCAAACTCCAAACCCACTTATTCCACATTTCTCAAAAACCCCTTTTTTCATTTTATATCCCAACCTTAAGTTTGTCCATAATACTCCCAAGACCACCATTGTTACACAATATACAAATAACTAAGTTAAAAACCATAACAAAGTGTAGAAAATCCGTACATCAAAGAGAGAAGACGAGCCAAGCAAGAATGAAACTCCAAGAGCACTTAAACCCACTTCTCTTCGGATTAAAATGAAGATCTTGAAGTGCTCTACCTTTTTTCTCAAAGGCACTAGGGTGAAGAGATTAACGGATCTAGATGAAATAGAAGAGAGAATGTGAATTTTAAAGAGAGAAACTCAAGATTTAGGTTTTTGAAAAGTTTTAGAGAGAGAGAGAGAGAAATGAAAAAGTGAACAAAAATGTCATCTTCAAAGACTGTTATACATGCAGTCTGCTCGAACGTGAAAAGTGACGCTCGAGCGTCAGACACAATTCAATTTTACATAACAATGTTCCATCATCATTTTCTTTTGTAGACACAAAATTTTTAGTTTTGCATAAAACAATAATTCAGTTTTTTTGATTTTTCAAAAAAAAAAAATATCTCACTCTGTTTGGCTTCAGTTTTCAGAATTCACTTTTCAAAAAATTTTACTTTTTTTTTTGTTTTTCGTATTTTTTTGTTTTCATTGGATTTTTTTTCAATATTTTAAGTATTTTTTTTTTAATTTTTCGACATACCTAACATAAATACACTTAAAAAGTATAATATTTGTGAAAAAAATCTTTAAAAAATTCACTACATACCAAAAATACAAAAAAAAAATTAAAAATTCAGTACATTTCCGTATTTTTGTGAATTTATTAAAATTTTAAAATATTTTTTCACAAATATTATACTATTTAGATATCTAAGTAATGTGCATCTAAAAAAGTAAAAAAATTGATTAAAATTTTAAAAATATTCACTAAAAACAAAAAAATACGAAAAAAAACCTTAATTTCCAAAAAATTGAATTAAAAAAATTGAAACCAAACACACTGATTAGTTTTTTTTTTTTTTTTTTTTTTTGCATTTTATTTCGTTTTAGATTTTTTCAATTTGAAAGTTGATATTTTAAAATTTTGAAAATCAAAATAAATGTCAAATTATTATGTTCATAATCATAAATGATGACCAATCACTATTTTCAAAAAAAATCTTAATTAAGACTTAATGAAATAGAAAAAGATTGAGGCCTCGAATGTGGCTCGAAATGATTTTTTTTTTTTCTTTCTTTAAAACTGTGTTGGTTTGATTGTTTTTATTATTTTTTTATTTATTTCTTGGGTTGTATTTTTTTTTTCTTTTCCTTTAAGGCTCTGTTGGTTTGATTGTTTTTATTATTATTTTTTTTTTATTTGTTAGGTTGTGTTAGTTTCGTTGTTTTTATTTATTCATTTATTTGTTGGGCCGTTGTAAATTTTTTTATTTTTTTTATTTTATTTTATTTTTTTAAAGGATGGTTATGTGTAGGGGTGGATTTAGAGTTTAGGATTTAAGGTTTAGGTTTTTATTTTTTCCGAGTATTTCTGATTTGAAATAAAAATATATTAAAGACTCGTACAAAACTATATAGAATTAACAAATTTTAACCAGCAGTCTAACTGATCAGCCAATTTTATCATCCAATCAGTCTAACCCAACTGTTTTTTTTTGGGGGGGGGGGGCTATGTTGGTTTGTTTATTTTATTTTATTTTATTTATTGGGTTGTATTGGTTTAAAAAAAAAAAATTATGAGAATTTAGATTTTAGGATACACATAAAAGCCCTTTCCCCAAAAAAAAAAAAAAAAAAACCGAAACAAAACAAATTTTTGAGGCAAATTCGAGCCTCTCTTTCGAGGCCTTTAGCACGGTTGGTTTTCAATTGATAGCAGAATCACCACTGCTATTGGATTGGGTTTCACTTCCCTCTTAAAATTAATTAAGAAAAATGTAAGAAATTCATCTTTACAAATTTCGAATTTACTCTGAATGTATTTTGATATTAAAAATTGAATTGATGAACGGTAGTATTATATGCACCAATTAATATAAACATACCAACTAATGTTATTTCATTATTACTGACCTCACCTATTATACAAATTATAAATATCCAAGACATCTAAAATTATGTCACATCATCGGTTAGTATATTAGTTAGTATATTAACTAGTATAAATAACATTATTCACTGATGTATTATAAAGTCTACATATGAAATGAATTTGAGCCATTAATTTTTAAAAAAAAATAAATTCTAAATTGATAAAGGTAAATTTATAATATTATTGATTAATTAATGTTAAAAATGACTTGAGTGTTTTGCAACATTCAACATTGGGGTGTTAAAAGTCACATGATTTACTTTGCGAGGATAATGGCCTATTTTGGGAGGTGAGTTAAAAGTCACTTCTCAACTTTTAACTCACTTTTCTCTCTCATAAAAAAGTTTAAAAAAAATAAAAAAAAATAACTTTTAATCATTTTCTCAAAACACCCCAATAGCAGTGGTGACTCAGCTATCAATTGAAAACCTATGCTTCCATTGACTTAGGCTTAAAGTAAAGAACACTACTTTATTGGTCCAATAATTCACTGAATATACATTAAACATGGCACTAATCAAAATATCTATTGATAACTAAATGGGCTAATGACCCATTGTGTTTTCATTGTGGGCGAATCGTCTCTCCAATCTATTCACCAATTGAATCATGTTATTTGAGATTGTGAAGTCTATAACAAGTTTTATTTTAAAAATATAGTTTTGTCTATTTTTATAAATTTTGATGTATAAATCGGTCATAAAAAACTTAAATCGATCTAATAATTGTAGTATAATATTTTATTGTTTTATTATATACTTAAAACTTTATATGTCATCTATTTTAAAATATATATATATATATATATGATTTAGTTACAGATAAAAATTTTGAATTAGACTGAAGTCTTCTCCTTCATTAATATGAAAAAAAAAAATGCTAAAATAGGAAGAGGTATTTTTATACATTTCAAATATGTATGATATTTAATTCATTGAAATGAGAACGGAATGGGATGATGGTATTTAATAGGAGCATATATTTTTACACATTTCTAAATATGTTAGATGGTATTTAATTCATTGAAATGAGATTGGAATGATGTAGAATGAATCAACCATACTATGTTATATATTTTCAATCAATTTTACACATTTAAATTTTTCTTCTTTTCTGTTTGTTGAGATTAATGACTACCACTTGGATTGTCATTATAGTTTTCCTAAATTAAAATGCCAATTATTTAACAGTTACCAAGTGAGATTCCCTTGCTGATATGATAATAAATTAGATTAAAGCCAACATTTTATTCACAATATTGATTCCTCCCACCTGCCTGCGCTGCTTCTCCTTCTCTTTTAGTTTCATTTCTTTAAATATTTTTTTCCAAAAAAAAAAAAATGATAATAATAATCCATATTATCATTATTTTCAAATAGAAAATGTTAATGACCATTCATTATTAGTTTTGCTTTATGTGTAAAAAAAACAAAAGTATGTAAAAAAACTACAATTAAATTTTAATAATTTTGATATTATGTTTTACCTCAACAACAATTCGATAAAATTATTTTTAGCATGATTCTTTTTAAGTAGGGTTAATTACACTAAGGGGCCATTTGGGAATATCATAAAAAGTCAAAAGTCAGTTTTTAATCCATTTTGAATCACACCATCTCTCACATAAAAAAGCTAAAAAAGGTTTTAAAAAAAAAAAAAAAGAAGCCAAAAAATGAACTTTGTACCATCTTCTCAAAACACCCCTAAGACAATCTCACTTTATCTCTATGAATTGAAATATTTTAACATTTTTAATTATAAAAATGTATCACTTTTATTTTTTATACATAACTTTCGAAACGGATGTATTTGTACAATTTTTTTAATTGGAAAAATCAATATATTTAGATTCATAGATGAAAATAAGAAAGTAATATTTATTAATAATTAATAATTAAAGAGACCTTAGCAAATTAACCATTTTAAATATATTCCACCCACAGGCCACCTGAAAAGCTGTACTATGAAGCAAGGGTGGCCCATGAAGTTCCAATAATTCTCCAGTTATGATCTTGTTACTTTGATTGTGGTAATTCTTCCTCGGAAAATTGTGTTGGCTGGCTATAAAAAAGGGGAGAGTAAAATATAAATGAAACAAGGTTGTTATGTATCACAAAATAAATTTCATAATTTATTTTAAGTAAGAAGGGAAATCTTTCCACCCTAATTGCCTCATTCACCCAGTTTAGGATTTTGTTGGTACGAGTAATTTGAAAAAAAAAAAAGAGAAAGAGTAAGTGGTAGTGAGACTACCTAATCATATACTATTAAGCAATGAACCATATGCTAACAAAATCCCACACTTCCTATCCAATTATTACTAATATTAGTAACCACTGTCTCAACAATGCCATTCATGTCCTCTTTTTTAAGTCCAGTAGAAATTGATCACACCAGCAGCTCAAAACAACCAAATCAGTGAAACGACCAGCAATTATCAAACACGATTATGTTAGTTAAAATAGTACCAAACTATAAGGAAAATATAATTTAAGAATATATAAATGCTTTTTGGACAAAACCAAAAACTCAAATATATCAACATAATAATGTGATAAAACTTACAGTACGTAAACAGATAAAACCTGATCGAGTCGAGTGTGTAACACTCTTTCCTTAAGACAGATTCGTCCTCCCACCGGTGCTTAGGATTCAATGGACGTCTATCTCCCAGGATACAACGATCAATGTCTTGCACTAGCAGCACTACTATTGCAAGCCTAGCGAACTTTGCTGTGCATGAATTCTCTTTATAGAAAAATTAGACTCAGGCAATATGAAGAATAAAATGCAAAGTGAAGAAGAATGGCAATTCCCCCTCCAAAATGAAGTGAGAGACATGGAATATAAAAACTTCTAAGTGACTCTTCAGAAAGGTTGTGATCCTTCAAAAGGACACACCCTTTCATCTCAAGAGACACAACTATAAGAGTAAATTTAAATTCAAATTTTCCAACAATCCCCCACATGAATGAAATTTACGGAAAGGACATGCAACAATATGCAGACAAAAAGAGAGTACATAATGGAAACATCCTGCATCGGGATAGGTAGCTTTCGGCTTTGAACCTTCCTTAGTGAAAGCCTATCGGACTTACTAGCTAATCTGTGGACATGATGCCTTGAACTGTTCAGCCGTTTGTGTAAGCCAAGACAATAGAATTCACACAGAATATCTTCAAACACAGCTTAGTTCTCACGGTTGTGCCCGTTTTGGCCTTGGGCAAGTCCTGGTGTTTCTTGAGTGCTTTAGAGAATTTAGCCTTATCAATTCTCATAGAAGCGGCCCCTTCACACTCATATAGGTGATCTTTATTTCGAGTCTCTTAAATACTCCTCTTGAAAGATACCCCTCTAGGATTTCCAAGATATAAGTAATCATTAAAAGCATAGCTTACCCTAAGTTCCCTGCATACAACACATGTTGCAGATATCACTCTCATCATAGGAATGGATAGGAGTTAGACTCATTTAGTGATTTCTGGCGAGCCACACATAACTTAGTTGTCCCTTTGAACTTAGTTCTTGGGATCTCCAGTCATCTAAGTAGGGTTACCATTATGATGACTCTGATATAATAGGCTTTAATCACATTCCCCTCGATGAACTTTCCCTTATTTGCTTTATGATCAAACTTTTGTTTAGCGGACGCTATTTTTCCGTTTGACCTTCTCAGTTATATATCATTGAGTAGTTCGTGGATCCACTATATTATCCTTAGACAATATGCACAACTGAAAGCAAATGTTTTATGGTATTAAGTCTTTGATTATATCGAGACTTACCGTTACTCTATGTCACTCCCATTTTCAAAATTAAATAATAAACATAGAGTTGTTCCTTAGGAGTTAATGAAAGCATTTCTGCTTCTACTTCAACTTTGTCCTATAGAAAGAATTGAGATTCTTTGTGGACTTACAATCGGAACCATTACTTTGGTAAAATCCTCCAAGCACCCTCATATTTTAAGCATTCCAAGGAAACTTAATTTCTCTTGCTGGTGTATAATTATACACAAATATTAATACACTCCCACAATTCTGAGATAAATCAGAATATATCATTAATTGGCATGCTTGAACTAAATAACAAGATGTAAATTGCTTTGTGAATATAGTCACAATACCAATTTGTCTAAAATATAGTTAGACTTTATAACTGGCTTTTGCAGTACAAAAAGAAAATGACTAATACCGGTTGTGGCCACAACATTTTGTCAAATAACATTTCTTTAGCCATGATTAATTTCTTTTTTGTTTACTGCAACCCTTAATTCCAATCTCAACATGGAATATAAATATCATTGGATAATTACATTTACATCTTATTTGTCTTATCCAGTATTGGTGACTACGTCGACAATTTATCAAAGCGTCTTTCACCTATGAAATATTTTAACTTATAATATTTCATTACGGAGTTATCAGTCACCACACTAATTTTAGTAATTATTCCAAAGAATAATTAGAGTTCTTCTTATGTCAAAACACATAAGTTCACATTTTTATCAATACTTTTGATAAATAATTGACATCTATTTATAATACACCACATACTAAAATGATAGTAACGGCATCATAATTTGATTGTCAACTCTACAACATATGTAGACATGGACAAGATTAACAAGTCAATGGAATAAGATTAACGTCATAATTTAATAAACAGTAATCTCTCTTCCCCCACATTTGTGATAATACATAAATTAGCACAAACAACTTGATCCATTTCTAGACAAGTGACACAGTCACAAAAAATAACTCATAATATATATATATATATGGGACAAAAATGGAATTATCTATTTTAATTCAAAAGATAAATTCCCACAATAGGAACATGATACAAGGTTAACCAAATCTACCACACAAGGGAAATAAAGATTGAAAACATCCTTTCTCACAAAATTTAAAGTTACTTCAAAAATAACTTTCAATTAATTATTAAAAAATAATAATCAACACAAAAAATGTCTCAAACTACTTTCAATTAAATTGTGATTGTATTTGTTTTGAATCATAGATTGACCAATCAAAATAAAATTTCCATTCAAAGACAAATTACATAAATTAGAAATTCTAAATTATTTATGCAGAAAATTTAGATTTACCCAAGTATATAACATATACTCTATATTTTCTCAAGTTTCAAGAATTCACAAATCAAAAATCATACCAGATTTGAGTAATTAAAATCACAATTTAATTTCAAAAAACATTTTTTAAACTTCCACAAAATATATTCCTCAATCTCTTTTCAATTTCAATATAGAATGTGAAATACCACTTGTATAATTGCATTTGATACACAAGACAACATTATAAGTCTTCATAGGCTTTTAATTCAAATAGAACATCACTATTCAAAAACTTGATGTCCATATATATAGGTTCAAAATAAACTATAAAAACAAACAGTCTTTCCACAGTTTAATCTTCTCAAAAATGAATGATTAAAATGTCCAATCACATATTCAAAGTTACTGTTTGTGCCCATAAGGCAAATATAAATGAAAGATTGTAACCAATCAACCAATGTCACGTTACCACCATATTCCGAAAGAAGACTAAACCTACTGGTTGTAAGAAATAGTCTGCCTGATCGGAAAAAGGAAACCCAATTCTGATGTCAAAACTGATAGGCACGGGTAAGAAAACCGAATAAATAAACTATTGGAAAGAACAACCACGCAAAAAACTGAAATAAAATTCAGCACAACATTATCGGCAACAATGCACAGCCTTCAGAATAAATTGTTTGTGTTCGCGTTGTTCAAAACAGATTTAATTCAAGCCGAATAATCTAAACAGAGGCCAAACAAACTAAACACCAAAGTTGATCAAAAACTAACATGCCTATCTGTTAAGAATTGAACCATCACGCGGATAACCACTCCGGCGATACAGAACATTATAGACATGTTCAAATGGATTGTTATCTTTGCATGAAGTACAGTGACCCACATAAAAATTACTACAAATCCTTTGACAATGCCAAAAAGAAAAAATGCACCAAATGGAAATTCAGGCTGTGATGACCAGAAAGAAAAATCATGATGGAAGTCTATCCACAAACTCTAAAAATTTCACCAAGAAACTTTAAATTTTCGACCCCAACTCTCTGCCGAAGTCCACTAACGAATCACCCAACTTAAAGTTCCAAATAGTTTGGGTCAAACCATTATGTAAATGACACGTCACCTTTGTACGAAACATTATCATGCCGATTGGTTTCTCCGTTTCTAATGACGGATTCAAAGGCATCACAGGCCAAACAATGCATTGCTCTGATTAAGTACATTGACCGGTCATAAACAAAAACGGAACCAATGACAGCAGGCAAAATGTAATGAAGAGAGACAAAAAAAAAAACGGTGGACTCAAACTCCGAGTCAGCATTTCCAAACTCCTAGTTGTACCTCCGTCGAGTCCGAGTGAAAACGTCGGCCTCTCATACGCCATAAACAACCCGAAAAAATAATCGATGAAGAACTTCACCCTTCTAATATGTTTGGCCTGTTCAATCAGAACATTACGGACACTTTCTTTAAGGTGAAAAATGCCCCCACTAAAAAAGAGTTTGCTTTATGAGAGAACACAACCCTTGGTCCGAATTTTCAGAATTTTCAAATTCTAAAGACATGTCTTTCAACTTGAAAGGTGTCTTTAAAAATTTGAATTTTTTTTTATAAGTAATTGCCTACAAACTGATTCAAACATCAGACATCTAAGTAAGTTATTTTTCTGCCAACTTCAGTTCCGAATTAGAATAAGTAACCAAAACCAGGCATTAAAATCACAAAGAAATTTAGAACAAGCAAAAAGGTATCCTTGTTGGTTGTCTCCCAAAAACTTATCCTACACATTGCTTTCCCAATTAAAAAACGAAGCATGTATCACAAATTTATTTTCAAATTTAAAGAAAACATGGTGGTGCAAACTAAACAATGTACATCTACATCCTTTAAATCATGCATCAAATTCCTACAAATTATTGGTACCAGAAAAACCACACACAAGAGAACATCCAATTTTAGCAAAAGTTCACCAGTAAAGTTAATTGCACTTATACATCCATGTGCACAATCCTAGCCTTCATGAACAATTTACAAAAACACATAATTATATTTTTCCAAAAACCATAAACAGGATTTAAATCTGTCTTAAGATTGTTAGTTAAAATAGTACCAAACTATAAGGAAAATATAATTTAAGAATATATAAATGCTTTTTGGACAAAACCAAAAACTCAAATATATCAACATAATAATGTGATAAAACTTACAGTACGTAAACAGATAAAACCTGATCGAGTCGAGTGTGTGACACTCTTTCCTTAAGACAGATTCGTCCTCCCACCGGTGCTTAGGATTCAATGGACGTCTATCTCCCAGGATACAACGATCAATGTCTTGCACTAGCAGCACTACTATTGCAAGCCTAGCGAACTTTGCTGTGCATGAATTCTCTTTATAGAAAAATTAGACTCAGGCAATATGAAGAATAAAATGCAAAGTGAAGAAGAATGGCAATTCCCCCTCCAAAATGAAGTGAGAGACATGGAATATAAAAACTTCTAAGTGACTCTTCAGAAAGGTTGTGATCCTTCAAAAGGACACACCCTTTCATCTCAAGAGACACAACTATAAGAGTAAATTTAAATTCAAATTTTCCAACAGATTAACCATTGGGAGTTTTCTGAATTAGCTAACCTTCAGATGCAAGAACATTTTTCAAGACAATCATCTCCCCATCAATCCAGCAAGATCATCTAATTCTCCTAACCCTCACTATGAATCTTTAACATCTTCAAAAAAAGAATTCGGTATCTCCTGAGGAGAGGACAATGTTGAGATGCATTTGAACTGTTCCAAGGAAGTCATTAAATTTCAATCAGATAGTCATTTTTAAAGATGACCATTCACTACAATGCCAATAACAAGTTCAAAAACATGTATATATCTCATGCTGCTTGTATTTATTTCTTGATGCAACCAAAGAGCCTCCCCTTTTACTTAATTGCAAATCATGTATGATAAGAACACATTCCTTTAGGTCAGCGGGTTTGTATCTAGAGAAATCTTGCAAGGCCAAACTCTGTAAAAGGACATAAGATTAATTTACAACTTGCTAATCAAGAGCTTAATCATGAGCCTGAGACTTGAAGTATTCAAAAGTAGGCTCTTACCCAAGGATGTAACTTTGGTTGGATTGTAAACCGTGAAAGAAATACTACAGATGCAACCACCAAAGAAGGCAAGAGTATCACACAGTCATTCTCCAACAAGCTTAACTCTGCTAGGTAATAACCCAAGAACTCCAACTTCAAATTGGGAATCTGCATAAGAACAAGAACATTAATAAGTACCCAACAAGTCAATAACAAAAATCAACAAGCAAAATAGGCAACATGTGCATACACACACACAATAGAGAGAGTTGAGCTTACTTGGTAATCTTTTTGAGCAACAGCAATGAATTTTCTGCACAAAACAAAACCAAACCCAAAAAAAAAAAAAAAATCAACAATCAAGAAGGCAACATTTATTAGGCAATTGAATCTGAAAAATCTAGAAACCTCCTAGATGTTGATTTGTGATTATGTATCAATTTTAAGCAGAATATAACAATCCCAATCAAACAATCAAGACAAAGAAACACAACGATTTTACGTGGAAAAACCACAATTGGACACCTCCAATTGTGATAAAAAAACCACGGGTAACAGTCACAAGAACAATCCACTAAGAAGATTTAAAAGAATTACACAAGTATACTCTCAATTATCTAGCGAATCCACAACGCTTAATTGAACCAACCTCTATGTGCCTCTTCCAACCCCATCTTCACTACAGAATTGTCTTTCTGATGAGCCACTCCAGAATCCACCGAAACTTCAGGCTCGAATTCTTCAGAATCCACCGAAGAATAACTATCTCTTTTGTATAAAAAAACAAAACCTTTGATGTACTCTCTTTTAAACCATGAGTTGAATACTCAATAAAAACATTAAAGAAAACTAACAAAATATCCCCAGATATAAACTTTAAGAACTAAAAAGAAGATCTGGAGGAAAAATTAATGAGTAGTCTAGTTTTGGGAGAAAACCAACTACTTATAAAAAATCCAAAGTAATCCTGTTTTTTGAAAGAAAACCAACTTCTTAAAGGACTCCAAAATAATCCTAGTTTTGGAAGAAAATCAACTTCTTAGAGAAATCCAAAGTAATCCTAGTTTGACCCAACATGTGAATTTAAAAAATTACAACCTTGGGTTTGATCCATGGAATTTGACAGCACAGAGTCCTAACCGTCTTCCCCTTTGTCAAATCCCGGACAAAACCATGCTAAAACAGTTTTCCTAACAAAAACACTAAAATAATTTTCCAATCAAAACAAGAACAACACCACCAACTAGGAACCAGCACTTATAACCAAATGTCTTTACAAACTTATTTCTCAAGGTCATGATCTGCAAAACAGTTATTAGTGCCACAATCTCCAAAACAACTATTAGTGCCACAAGAGTATATGAAAAAAATAATAAACATATGACAAGATTATCTTGAAGCATGAGATGAAAAACATGAATAGATGTGACTTGGAGATATTAAGAACATGTAGCATGAAAACATGAACAACACCTTTTTGTCACGAATTGACAAAGGAAACTCAATCAACTAAAGTAAGATCAAAAACCACACAAACAGTGATATGACGATGTAAATATTAGGAGTATGTAAGAAGGAAATAATTTGCAAACAGTGCATAGAAACATGCAAAGCAACAAACGCCAATTTCCCTTACTAAACAAATCAAAGTGTTCATACTAACAAACTCTTGCAATGATAAACCAAACTCCCTTACCAACCCAAATCAAGATGAACCAAACTCCCCCTCACTAAAAGCAACCACAAACACTGAAAACAGTGAACAAGAAGAAAAAGACAAAAAAAATAATATGATGGAGCAAGCAAGAAATCTCAGATTTATACCTTAGAACACACAAGATTATCCAAGAAGCACAATTACAAGAAAACACAATATGCACAACCTCTAGAAGATTCCTCATAAAAGAAAGTGATGCATTATGTGAAAAGCATAGATCCCATGATAAAAGTGTGTGTGTGACTCTTGGAGTTCGACAAACACTAGATTCAAATCCTAGTAGTGATATGAAAGTTGGACCTCCGACAAGAGAATCTAAGCACAACAAAGGAAAGTCAAACCACTAGGAATCAAGGAGTATTTGGTGAGTAAAAGCGGAGGCTCCCCCTCAATCAATGAATCCTTTATTTTTTTTTAAATTTTTTTTCACATCTTTTTCTTTGCTTTCTTTTGCACATCTATTTTTTGTTTCTTTCTTTTGCACATTTTTTTTTTTCTTTTGCACACTCATTGGCGGCTGACACGCTCAAGAATATAGAAGCCGAACCAGAGAAGCATGGATATAATAAGGATGGCCTGGTTTGTGACTCTGAGGTAGCCTTTTCCTCATGTCTGGACTACAAAAAATAGAGAGGAAAGCCATGGAGATACAAAAAGATGGAAGGTGGTTAAGAGACTCAACATCACCCATGATATGCTAATATAGGTCAATTCCTCTAGAAAAGCAAAAGATACAATGCTAGAAGTCCATAAAAAAAATAAACACTAAGGCGGAAGACTCCAATATTTGCTAATCCAAGAGTGTGTACAGAATGAGACATACTAATCAAAGAACATACACTCCAAAATGAGTAAGGACCATAGAAAGCATACACATATTAACATGTAATGGATATTCTCATCAATTCCAATATGCACCAAGGGCCACTCAAAAATTTCAAGCTTGCAAAACCATACTAAGAAAATCTTTTTGGATTTTTTTTTCTTTAACCAAAGTAAGATAAAAAAACAAACATGCACACATTTTTTTCTCATTAAAAAAAAATACACAGAGACCCAAAAAACTAAACAGAGTAAACATATTAACACAAGTCAAGTTTTCTCACCCAAATCTTTTTGGTCTTAACAAAATCAGGTCTAGCGGACTTGGTAAGAGTCGTGGTGTTGTGAACACCCTCATGAATCTTGGTATTCCACCTAGACATGTAAGTCGAATTTCTACCCTTTTGAGGCACTCTCCTATGCAATTTATAACAATAAGGGCGAATATGGCTATGCATACCACAATGATGACAAATAAAAATAGGGTGTACCTTCTTTTCTTTTACCTTACCAACTCTAGGGAGTTTGAGAAGTATTTCCTCTTGTTGAATCTTTTGTCCTCCCTTTCCTTGAGTTCTTGTATCATGAGATGTGGAAGCACTCTGTTTTTGCTCTCTCTTATCTCCAAAGCCAATGCCACTCTTGTCTGAACAGATTTGTTAAGACCCAATGATATCCTCCAAAGTCTTTGATCCTTTGTTCCAAAGACCAATGGCAACCATGGCACACTTGAACTCTTCCTCTTTCTTGATCATTAGTTCTGCCAAGGCAACTTGAGACATCTCGAGAGTTTCAATCTTTTCTTCATATGTTGCATAGATTTGTTGTAGCTCATTCCTCTCTGTCTCACAAGTCAAGAGTTTTGCACAAAGAACTTGTTGATCATTAGATATCTTGATGGCATCAATCTTAGCCTCGGAAATCTCCTCCTTAAGTTTGACATTCTCACTTTCACAAGCTTTGAGTTTCTTTATGAGTTTGTCATTCAATTTGAATAAGTTAAGAGATTCCTTATACAACTTTTGATAGGCTTGCTCAAGCTCTTCATGATCACTCTCTGAGGATTCATCATCAGTGGTATTCTCAACTGATGTCTTCGAAGACTCTGTTTGTCCTTCAATTTCGGAAGCCACCATGAAAGCAAGGAATTGCTTATGTCCTTCTTCGCCTTGATCTTTATCGTCACTTTCGTCTTCATCAAATTCTGATTCATCATCCCAAGTGACAGCGAGGGCTTTCTTTTTCTTCAAACGAGTAGGGCATTTTTAAGCAAAGTGGCCAAAACCTTGGCATTTATAGCATTTGACTCTTTTCAGAGTTCCCTTGTATCTTTCCTTTCTCCTTCTTGGCTATAGAATTAATTTTGAGTTTATCTTTGCATCTATATTTATGAGCATGAGTAGAGTCCAAAAGATTAGGATTCGTTTTAAAAAAAGATTTTTTAAATTGTTTAACAAAACCATCCATAATCTTGGAGTCTATCTCACAGTCCTCATCAGAATCCTTCACCACTTTATGAGCACTACTAAAAGCAACATCTTTTTGTTTCTTTTTTAAATTTCTATGTGCCTCATAAGTTTGGAGATTTCCAACCAACTGATCTAGCTTGAGGTTTTCAACATCTTGAGCCTCCTCAATAGCTGTAACTTTTGGTTGGAACCGATCGGGCAAGGACCTCAAAATTTTTCCTACAATCTTGGATTCTGGTATTTTTTCACCTAAATTGAAGCTGGAATTTACAATGTCACTCAACTGCGCATAAAATTCATCAAAGGTCTCACTATCTTTCATAGAAAGGTTTTCGAAATTAGATGTGAGCCTTTGAAGTTTTGAGCGTTTAACCGAAGGAGTGCCCTCATGAACAGTTTGTAAGATATCCCAAGCCTCTTTTGCGACTTCACAATTGCAAATACGACTAAACTCTTCAGATGTGACTGCACAAAAGAGAGAATTGATAGCTTTACTATTCCAGCTACTATTTTGGTAATCGGTTGTGTCCCACTTATCAATTGGTTTGGGGAAAGTTACTCCATCAACAGTAATTGTTGGTTCAGTCCACCCATTCATGACGGATTGCCAAACTTTTTCATCAATAGATTTTAAAAAAGATCTCATCCGAGCTTTCCAAAACGAATAATTGGATCCGTCAAGTAGGGGTGGTCGAACCATAGAATTTGCCTCACGAATTGAATCCATTATCACAAATCAAACAAGATCTCATTCTAAAAGATTTATTTATTTATTTTTTTTTTAAATAGAGCGTTCTAAAAGAATTTAAAAAAAAAAAAAAATAGAACGACCTACTCTAATACCATTTGAAAAATCTAGAAATCTCCTAGATGTTGATTTGTGATTATGTATCAATTTTAAGTAGAATATAACAATCCCAATCAAACAATCAAGACAAAGAGACACAACGATTTTACGTGGAAAAACCACAATTGTGAACCTCCAATTGTGATCAAAAAACCACGGGCAACAGCCACAAGAACAATCCACTAAGAAGATTTAAAAGAATTACACAAGTATACTCTCAATTATCTAGTGAATCCACAACGCCTAATTGAACCAACCTCTGTGTGCCTCTTCCAACCCCATCTTCATCACGGAATTGTCTTTCTGATGAGCCACTCCAGAATCCGCCGAAACTTCAGGCTCGAATTCTTCAAAATCCACCGAAGAACAACTCTCGCTTTTGTATAAAAAACAAAACCTTTGATGTACTCTCTTTTAAACCATGAGTTGAATACTCAATAAAAACATCAAAGAAAACTAACAAAATATCTCCAGATATAAACCTTAAGAATTAAAAAGAAGATTTGGAGGAAAAATTAATGAGTAGTCTAGTTTTGGGAGAAAACCAACTACTTATAAAAAAATCCAAAGTAATCCTGTTTTTTGGAAGAAAACCAACTTCTTAAAGGACTCCAAAATAATCCTAGTTTTGGAAGAAAATCAACTTCTTAGAGAAATCCAAAGTAATCCTAGTTTGACCCAACATGTGAATTTAAAAAATTACAACCTTGGGTTTGATCCATGGAATTTGACAACACAGAGTCCTAACAGAATCACAAGATCACCGATGAAAACAAAGATTGTATGTTGACAATGCAATAATACCCTAAAAATGTCATAATTGTGGGACCGCCCACTTCAAACTTGAGATGTTTGAGTATGTTAGCCTCCATTTTTACCACCTCTTTCTTTGGTATGCGTTGTCGGTTAGGTAACAAAATTCATCCACAGGTGGATGATTGATCTTCTCATACTTTGTGCTCATCAAGATTGAACAAAGAAATTTAAGAACCAATCATCCAAATTGATTATCTTTACAAAAACATCAAGCAGTTTAAGAGGTCAGAGAGCTTACGATGCGATGAGCATTGAAGAAACACCGAGCAACTGGAGTTTCTGCCTGTTGAGATCATTCATTGACAAAAATCTATCAATGTAAGAGATAGATAGATGCAGAGTATCAGGGTGAAGCTTGTATTCCTCCGCAACCTTCACCAAACAATCCACCAAAATTGCCCTCATGTTAGGGCTCACATCCTTCTGTGCCATCTCAACGTAATCTGGCAATGGTCTCCTCTTCGCCTCCTCCTAAATAAGCAATCAAAACCCTTTAATTTATACATGAAATGAGCTGTCAAAACCCATAATTAAATGAGCAATCAAATTTAACATATCGTTGGCATTGACACTACTAAACCAAATCAAAACGCACCCATTTACAATAAAACCAAAACGAAATTTCCGATTTCGAATAAATGTCCTGATGATACTCGTATATCTCAGATACATTAGCACTGCAGATTTGGAGATCTTCCGTTTCGAATCCATGTCCTGAGATATCTCAAGTACATTAGCAGCACAGACTTCAGGATCTTCCATTTCGAATCCATGTCCTGATACTCGTGTATGTTGGATACATTAGTAATTGCATTAAAAGTTGGATAACCAGGGCTGATTGTGATGTGGTTAATCGAAAATATAATTGGAAATTTTGATTTGAATTAAAATTAAATATTTTTATGAATGGTTTTATTAATTCAGTGGTGCTAGAGGCCTGGAATTTGCCTCGACAATAATTATTTTATTTTTTTGGTTAGTGGCTGTGTGTTTTAGTTTTTTTTTTTTTTTTTTTTTTTTGGTTTTTTTTTAAGGGTGGTTTCTGTGGAGGAATGTGTCAAAAAATTAGATATTTCACGTCAACTCATCGTATAAAATTATATGAAATTAATAAAATTTAACCAATAACCTAACTAATCAGTTAATTTTGTTACTTAACTAGTCCAATCTAATTGACTGATCAGTTAAGCTGCTGGTTAAATTTTGTTAATTTTATATAATTTTATACGATGAGTTAGTGCGAAATGTTTAGTTTTTTGGCACACCTCTACACATAACCACCTTTTAAAAAAAAAAACCAAACCAACATAGCCCAACAAATAGAAGAAAAAAAAACGCAGCTTGTATAGTTTGATAAGATAAGTGAATTAGGTTGGACTTTATCAAACCATATAGGCTGAGTTAGTGCAAGATGTCTAATACATATAACCACCTTTGCAAAAAAGATAGCAAAATAAAAGATAGAAAAAAAAAATTAAAGGAAAAAAAAACCAAACACACAGCAAAAAAAAAAAAAATTGAATTTCAAGGCAATTTCGAGGCCTTAAGCATTAATCTTCCAATAAAGTAGTATTCTTTACTTTAAGCCTAAGTCAATGGAAGCATAGGTTTTAAATGGAAAAAGATTGAGACCTCGACTTTGAGGCCTCGAATGTGGCTTGAAATGATTTTTTTTTTTTTTGCCTTTAAAACTGTGTTGGTTTGATTGTTTTTATTATTTTTTATTTATTTATTTGTTGGGTTGTGTTTTTTTCTTTTCTTTTCCTTTAAAACTGTGTTGGTTTGATTGTTTTTATTATTATTTTTATTTATTTGTTAGGTTGTGTTAGTTTGGTTGTTTTTATTTATTCATTTATTTGTTGGGCCGTTGTAAATTTTTTTTTTTTTTAGGATGGTTATGTGTAGGGGTGGATTTAAAGTTTAGGATTTAAGGTTTAGGTTTTTATTTTTTCCGAATCTTTCTGATTTGAAATAAAAATATAGTAAAGGCTCATACAAAACTATATGGAATTAACAAATTTTAACCAGCAGTCTAACTGATCAGTCAATTTTATCACCCAATCAATCTAAACAAACTTTTTTTTTTTTTGGGCTATGTTGGTTTGTTTATTTTATTTTATTTTATTTATTGGGCTGTGTTGGTTTAATTTTTTTTTTTTATGAGGATTTAGGTTTTAGGATACACATAAAAGCCCTTTCCAAAAAAAAAAAAAAACAAAACAAAACAAAACCAACATTTAAAAAAAAATAAAAAATAAAAAAAAAACGAAACAAGACAAATTTTCGAGGCAAATTCGAGCCTCTCTTTCGAGGCCTTTAGCACGGTTGGTTTTCAATTGATAGCAAAATCACCACTGGTATTGGATTGGGTTTCACTTCCCTCTTAAAATTAATTAAGAAAAATGTAAGAAATTCATCTTTACAAATTTTGAATTTACTCGGAATGTATTTTGATATTAAAAATTGAATTGATGAAC
This sequence comes from Camellia lanceoleosa, assembly GCA_025200525.1. NCBI lineage: Eukaryota > Viridiplantae > Streptophyta > Magnoliopsida > Ericales > Theaceae > Camellia > Camellia lanceoleosa. Next base: position 93,548,388 of record CM045771.1, read on the forward strand.
GGTAATACTACAGACACCAATTAATATAACAACACTGGTAGAGAGCCCTAAATTCAACGGCTCAAATGGCTCAAATTGCCCAAAACTGCGTCGTTTTGGGCATAACACAACACAAAACTACGTCGTTTTATTCAATTTGAGCCATTTGAGTCACCTTTTTTGGGGCCCCCAAACATTATTCTTAATATAAACATACCAACTAATGTTATGTCATTATTACTGACCTCACTTATTATACAAATTATAAATATCCAAAACATCTAAAATTTTGTCACATAATCGGTTAGTATATTAGTTAGTATATTAACTAGTACAAATAACATTATTCATTGACGTATTATAAAGTCTACATATGAAATGAATTTGAGCCATTAAATTTTTTTTAAAAATAAATTCTAAATTGATAAAGGTAAATTTATAATATTATTGATTAATTAATGTTAAAAATAACTTGAGTATTTTGTAACATTCAACATTGAAGTGTTTTGGAAAGACGGTTAAAAGTTATTTTTTTGACTTTTTTAAATTTTTTTATGAGAAAAAAAAATAAATTAAAAATTAAGAAGTGACTTTTAACTCACTTTCTAAAATAGGCCACTATACTGGCAAAGTAGATCTATTTTTAGAATGTACATTGTGTAATCAACAATTTGAGCAGTACTGTCACAGATTTCAATATCTTTACTCATTCTAACTTGCACTCACTTCCAAAAAAGGAAAAAAAACTCAATTAATTAATGGTGATATTGACTCATTATGCAATACAATCCAAATTAATTAATGGTGATATACACTACGTTCGGATAAAGCTTGGGAGCTCGAATGAGCTCCCCAATCGAAAATGGAGACATAGGGAAAGCGAGGGTGAAAGAGAGAAGAGAGAGAGAGAGAGAGAGAGAGGGAGAGAAGCTCGGCCGTCAGCCTTGACTCGGCGATCGCCGATCGTCATGCCTCACCTCGCCTCGCCTCGCCTCGCGCCTCCACCGTGGTTTTACCCCTCTTGTCCAGTTCTCCCTTCTCCCTTCCCTTCTTCCTCTTTTTCTTCTTCTTCTTCTTTTTCTCCCTTCTTCTTCTTCGTTTCTGATTTAACCCAAAAAACAAAAACAAAAAAAAAGGAAAAACGACGTCGTTTTTCCAATTAGGGGGATTCGGGGGGGCAGATTTCGAGCGACGTAGCATTACTCATTTTTAACTGATTGACTCATTATACAATACAATCCAAACTTTGCATAATGGAATCCAAATTTTGCCACAATCAAAATTGTTTTAAAATAATTAAGAGCTCACCTCACATCGTCTCAAAAAAAAAAAAAAAGCCTCTCTTTGAAAATACCAATTAGATTTGTAATGATTTTTTAACGCTTCATCAACTCGCACGTTCATTAAATTTTTTTAAGCTCAAATTTAAATTTAAAATAATTCCCATCCTAGTAAAAAATAGAGACTCTATAATAAAATTTTAAAATTTTCTCACAAATTAAATTTGATGAAATCAATCTCTAATTAATAAGGAAAAAGATTTGTAGTTCGAAAGTTCTGACTCCAGTGACCCGAAACTCAGTCCAAAAGTGAGTCAAATATATTTCTAATAATATTTTTTCTCTTCTCTTCTCTATGTTTTACTTTCTACCTCTATTTGAAGCCAAAACCCATTGAAACAGCAGCAGCTCTCATCCTATCAGCAGATCTCTCTCATTCCAGATCACTCTCACCTCTACTCAGCAGATATCTCTCTCATCCCAAATCTCTCATCCCAGACCACTGAGAAACAAAATTTTCTTTCTTTTATTTTTATCCACGGAAGCCCTCTCATCTTCTGCCCCTCTCTCACTGCTTTTGCTTTGTTTTGTAAGTGTTGGGGATTGTGGGGGACATTGCCATCATTTTTAACTGGTTTGGAATAGGAAAACAGTGCCCATAACCTGTAGATTTTGATGCGTACTGATTGCAAATATTCTTGTAGGGCTTTGTTCAATATAGTTGGTTCCACCGAGATCATGTAGATTTTGATGCCATTAAGGACCCAACCTTTCTCGTCCTTATTTAATCCATGTCTTTATACACCAATAAAAAAAAGTTCTGCAGCATCATGGTTGTAGTGTTCTTATGTGTATTTGTATTCATACATAGTTTTTATGTGAGAATGTGAATTTAAGATATATAACAAGAAACAGAATAATTTGGTAAAATAAACCAAACCCATCATAGAAAATTGAAAGAAGACCCATTTACCTCTTTGAGAGAAGATACCCATCAGATCAGAGCATGAAAGAGATAAATCTCCACCAAATTGCAGAAGAAAAACCCAACACTCTCATTGGAGAGAGAACACCTTAGTGTGGAGTTTATGTGCCTGAAACTTTACAAAGATTGCTCTGGAAAATAGGTAGACTGATGAGAGAGAATACCATATTCCTATGATTTGAGTTTTTATGAGAGACGGTGCTCCTCTCTCTCTCTATTCTCTGTTCTTTCTTTTTTGGTATATAATAAATCGGTCATAAAAAAATTAAATCCATCTAATAATTATAGTATAATATTTTATTGTTTTATTATATACTTAAAACTATATATGTCATCTATTTTAAAAATAAAAATAAATATGATTTAATTACAGATAAAAATTTTGAATTAGACTGAAGTCTACTCCTTCATTAATATGAAAAAAAAAAATGCTAAAATAGAAGAGGTATTTTTATACATTTCTAAATATGTTAGATGATATTTAATTCATTGAAATGAGAATGGAATGGGATGATGGTATTTAATAGGAACAAATATTTTTACACATTTCTAAATATGTTCGATGGTATTTAATTCATTGAAATGAGATTGGAATGATGTAGAATGAATGAACCATACTATGTTACATATTTTCAATCAATTTTGCACATTTAAATTTTTCTTCTTTTCTGTTTATTGAGATTAATGACTACCACTTGGATTGTCATTATAGTTTTCCTAAATTAAAATGCCAATTATTTAACAGTTACCAAGTGAGATTCCCTTGCTGATATGATAATAAATTAGATTAAAGCCAACATCTTATTCACAATATCGATGCCTCCCACCTGCCTGCGCTGCTTCTCCTCCTCTTTTAGTTTCATTTCTTTAAATATTTTTTTCCAAAAAAAAAAAAAAATGATAATAATAATCCATATTATCATTATTTTCAAATAGAAAATGTTAATGACCATTCAATGGCATTCATTATTAGTTTTTCTTTATGTGTAAAAAAAACAAAAGTATATAAAAAAACTACAATTAAATTTTAATAATTTTGATACTATGTTTTACCTCAACAACAATTCGATAAAATTATTTTTAGCATGATTCTTTTTAAGTAGGGTTAATTACACTAAGGGGCCATTTGGGAACATCATAAAAAGTCAAAAGTCAGTTTTTAATCCATTTTGGATCACACCATCTCTCACATAAAAAAGCTAAAAAAGGTAAAACAAAAAAAAAGCCAAAAATTAAACTTTGTACCATCTTCTCAAAACACCCCTAAGACAATCTCACTTTATCTCTATGAATTGAAATATTTTAACATTTTCAATTATAAAAATGTATCACTTTTATTTTTTATACATAACTTTCGAAACGGATGTATTTGTATAATTTTTTAATTGAAAAAATCAATATATTCAGATTCATAGATGAAAATAAGAAAGTAATACTTATTAATAATTAATAATTAAAGAGACCTTAGCAAATTAACCATTTTAAATATATTCCACCCACAGGCCACCTGAAAATCTGCACTATGAAGCAAGGGTGGCCCATGAAGTTCCAATAATTCTCCAGTTATGATTTTCTTACTTTGATTGTGGTAATTATTGTTGGAAAAAATGGATTTTTGGTGACTTTAATTAAATATTAAAGTGGGTCCCAACTATTTATTGTGTTGGGTCCAAGTGGATCTAGATACTTTGCAATGAGATCTTTACACCACAAGTAGAATGGCCAAAAACCATTGAGATTTGAATGAGAAATTGCCTCATGAAGTTAGCTTCATGAAAGAGGTAATGGGGTTTGTAACTTCTGCCTTTATTACAGAGTTTAATAAAGCATTAATGGAGTTTGTAACTCCTGCATTAATGGGGTTTGTAACTCCTGCCTTTATTGCAGAGGTTAATGGTGCATTAGTGACCGGCCATATAGGCTGGAGGCTTCTCCTCTCTCCCCTATACATATATAAATTGTGACCCTCCTATCAAGTCTCAAACACATAAATTGTTTTCTTCCATTCTTTAGTCAGTTTTCTAAAAATTTCTACAGTGAGAGAGTGCTGCCATAGTTTTTGTTCGCTAAGCTAGACAGAAAGTGCTTCTGCCGTAGCTGGGTTTTGACCGTCGTATCCTGGGAGACAGACGCCGGAATTCCTCAAGCACTCAATCCGTGAGGCGGCGAAAATCTGTTTTAAGGAAACTACTTTCGTGCAGGTTTCGGTTTGATTTCTCTACCATTTCAATGTATCATGTATTTCTGTTTAATCTAGTCGTAATGTCCAACATGTGTTCTTGTTTTAATTTATGTTATCATGAATCTATGTATTTAAATTCAATAATTTGTAATAATACACTGTTGTTGCATCTGTTAATACAGAACATGTTTAGGTTCTGTAGTCACTGAGTAGAATCATAGCTTTTTATTTCACACCTACACTGTTTCGGGGGAATCACTTTAGCCCACTGTTCCATATATGAATTGCATGATTAGTACAATATAAAACGACCACTGTGTCCAAGAATTTGAATTGTTCCTGCTAATGGTGCATGGTAATAAGATTTGTTTATTGGCAACATGCATGTGTACATTTATGTTTCATACATAGAAATGATGATTATAAATTCTAGTTTCCTTTGTTGATTCTATTCATCTTTAAGGTATATAGACGTTTTAGGGAATTTGTCAGAATGGTTATATACTTGAAGTGCTTGGTTATTAGTTTTTATTACATATAAACAATTCAAATTATTTACATAAACTGTATGCTACTTATTTGGTTTCATCCTAATTGACTAATGTTGCATATGTATATTTTGGTTTTGCATGCTTCTAGCTTTACTATCTAATTTGCATGTGAAATTGCTTTTAGTTTTCTAGAGTTATACACATAAGTTATTTCCATGTTTATTATTTAATAATTCTTATATAACTCATGGCAATAAATTTAATTTTAGTATTTGAGATTATAAATTTTAAGGTTTGTAATGTGTGTTTTTGTTTCCATGAATAGTGTGTGATTTAATTGGATGAATTAAATTTTGAATTAAATTTATTTTTTGGAGTTATAAAATTTGTGTAACTTGCCTATATTTATTTACATGGTTATTGTGAATTAAAATCTTATATAATTTATGGCAATTAATTTTTAATTTAATAGTTAGAGTTGTAAGTTTTGTAATTTATTTAGGAGTTATAAGGCTTTGTAACTTGTATAGTATCTTAATTTATTATTTATGATTTGCTAGAAGGTTAAATAATATTTAATTGTATGTATAATTTTTTTAGATTAGTTGCATTGTATTATGTTGTCGTTTGCTACTAACTTTCTTTGTAGGCATACCTAAGCGTGAGAAGGAATTTTATGGATTACTTATAATCCTCAATTGGATTGGTTTATTTTTCCTTTATATTTGAAGAATTTTTCTTGAGATTTATTTGGTTTGTTTACCAAGTTTGTAAAAGCAAGTTTTATTTGCTTATATTGTTAGCAATTGTTTTACATTGCTTGAAAAGTTTTGGACCTTGGTTTGTTTTAACCTATTTCATCCCTTGGAAATTTAATTTTAAAAATTGTTTCTCACGGACTAGGAATCAACATGCTCTTGAAAGTTTTGTCAAAAGGTTAACTGGGTTTTAAGTGGGACCGTTGTGACCTCTCCAATCTTCCTGGGAACATTCTTGACCATGTTCGATTCTAACTTTAGTGGTGAGACTAATTTTGAATTAACTTTTCAACTATGGAATTTTCTAGTGTTAAGTTTAATTTCTGAAAAAACACAGAACGTGATATTCTGGTGTAATTTTTCGAAATGGCAACTATCACTGATGCTGTTGCTACTGTTAACGTTGGTGGGGATTTGAACCTCGAGGCAACTGGGTTGCCAACCCCTATTGCTGTGACCTCTGTGGTCAACCTTGGTGTTACTCATGCTGTTCCGAAAGGACCGCTCAGTCATCATGAACGCCCAGAGAAATTTGCTAGGGTGAACTTCAAGAGATGGCAGCAAAATATGTTGTTCTACTTGATCACGTTAAACCTTGCAAAGGTTTTGAGCGAGGATCCTCCAGCTGTGGCAGAGAATGAGCCAAACAGGCAGAAAGTCATGGCGCTTGACACATGGAAGCAGACAGACTATCTCTGTTGGAACTATGTGTTCAACAGCTTGGCAGACTCATTATACAGTGTGTTTTGTGCCAAGGGCTCAGCAAAGGAGTTATGGGAATCTCTAGACAAGAAATACAGGATTGAGGATGCCGGGGCAAAGAAATTTATAGTTGGCCGGTTCTTGGACTTTTAGATGATCGATTCAAAACCTATGATAAGCCAAGTCTAGGAGTTCCAAGTGATCTTGCATGAAATTCATGCTGAGGGGATGCCTTTGAATGAGTCATTCCAAGTTACTGTGATCATTGAGAAACTTCCCAATGGTTAGAAGGACTTCAAAAACTACTTGAAGCACAAGCGCAAGGAAATGTCAGTTGAAGAGCTGGTTGTCCGACTCCGGATTGAGGAGGATAATAGAAAGAAAGGAGGGAGTACCTCTTTAGTGAAGGCCGATGTCATTGAGCATGGTAAATCTTCTGGGGTGAGGAATAAGCCTCATGTGAATAAAGGCTCAAAGTTAGGGCCAAAGGGTGGTGTCGCAAAGAAGCTGCCATACAAGCCACAGGAACTAGGTTATCGGTTCTTAGGGAAGTGCTATAACTGTGGTAGCGAGGGGCATCGGGCTAGTGACTACATAGCGTAAAAAGCCATCTGAGGACCAAACCTCGTGCTCATATGGCAGATATACAAGAGCACTCCCATAAGGAGGATGATATGCACTTGTCTGCCATTGTCTCTGAGGTGAATCTGGTGGGCTCAAACCCAAGAGAATGGTGGATTGATACTGGGGCTACACGCCACATCTGCTCCGAAAAGAAGTTGTTTACAACTTTCGAGCCGGTTATAAACGGTAAAAAGTTGTTTATGGGAAACTCTACTACCTCGATTGTGGAGGGGAAAGGAAAGGTGGTCCTAAAGTAGACGTCAAGAAAGGAGCTGACCTTGAACGAAGTCCTGTATGTTCCGGACATTCGTAAGAATCTTGTCTCAGGGTCTCTTCTCAGCAAACATAGTTTTCGCATTGTTTTTTAGTTCGACAAGGTCGTTTTAACCAAGAGCGGAGTGTATGTGGGTAAGGGTTATATGTTGGGGGGTATGTTTAAACTCAATGTAATAACTGTTATCCCAAAGATGAATAAAGATGCATGTTCTTCTGCTTACATGCTTAAGTCTTCCAATTTGTGGCATAGTAGACTAGGACATGTGAACTTTGAATCTTTACGTAGATTAATCAAATTAGATCACATACCATCTTTTAAGATTAATCCAAAACACAAGTGTGAGACTTGTGTTGAAGCGAAGTTGACAAGATCTTCGTTTCATTCTATTGAAAGAAGTTCAGAGCCATTGGACTTAGTGCATAGTGATGTGTGTGACTTAAAGTTTATACAATCACGTGGTGGCAATAAATACTTCATCACTTTTGTTGATGATTGCACTAAGTATTGTTATGTCTATTTTCTCAAAAGCAAAGATGAGGCAATTGGCAAGTTTATTCTTTATAAAAATGAAGTTGAGAATCAAGTAGACTGTAAGATTAAGGCTTTAAGAAGTGATTGTGGTGGTGAGTATGAATCATCGTTTATTGAGATTTGTGCTCAATCCGGGATCATCCACCAAACCACGGCACCTTATTCTCCTCAGTCAAATGGGGTTGCTGAGCGGAAGAATAAGATGTTAAAGAAGATGATAAATGGAATGTTAATCAATTCTGGATTGCCACAGAACATGTGGGGGGAAGCAATTCTCTCCGCGAATTATATTTTGAATAAAGTACCTCGAAAGAAGGTGGACAAGACCCCGTATGAGTTATGGAAAGGTGTCAAGCCTTCTTATAAATTCTTACGAATGTGGGGGTGTCTTGCAAAAATGGCAGTGCCTACATCCAAGCGGGTTCGGATAGGACCGAAATCAGTGGATTGTATATTCATTGGATATGCACATAATAGCAGTGCATATCAATTTCTAGTGTTTAAATCTGCTATTCCAGATATACACAAGAATACTATCATGGAATCAAGAAATGTATCTTTCTTTGAAAATGTATTTCCGTGTCGTCTCCAAGAAGGGATTTAGAGTTCTATGAAAGAGGTTGAAGGTGACAATGATCACATAGCTAATCAAACAAATGATCACCTGCGTAATCAAGCTGAAGATGTAGATGAGCTAAGAAGGAGTAAGAGGGCTAGGACTGCAAAGTCCTTTGGTCCGAATTTTTTTACTTATATTTTAGAGGGAGAACCTCGAACTTCCTATGAAGCTGTGACTTCACCTGAAAGTCCTTTGTGGAAAGAAGCCATTAAGAGTGAGATTGACTCCATCTTGCAGAATCATACTTGGGAGTTGGTTGATCTACCCCCAGGCAGTAAGGCCTTAGGAAGTAAGTGGATCTTTAAAAGAAAGATGAAAACTGATGGGTCAATTGATAAGTATAAAGCTAGACTCGTTATCAAATGATACATGCAAAGAGAAGACCTAGATTACTTTGATATGTATTCACTAGTGACAAGGATTACATCCATTCGCATGGTGATTGCGATAGCAGCGCTACGTGGTCTGGAGATACATCAGATGGATGTAAAGATAGCTTTCTTAAATGGAGATTTGAATAAAGAAATCTACATGGAGCAACCCGAGGGGTCTTCAGCTCCAGGATAAGGTAAGAAAGTCTGTAAGCTTGTCAAATCATTGTATGGTTTGAAGCAAGCTCCTAAGCAATGGCATAAGAAGTTTGATAACGCTATGTTGTCAAATGGATTTAAAATCAATAAGTGTGACAAATGCGTATATGTTAAAGGCACTGACAGGGGTTATGTCATTTTGTGTCTATACGTTGATGACTTACTCATTGTTAGTAGTAATGATGAGATGATTAAAACTACCAAGAGATTGTTAAACTCTAAGTTTGACATGAAAGATATGAGCCTTGCAGATGTTATTCTAGGTATTAAGATTACCAGAACATCTAGTGGAATCGTACTTTCTCAGTCTCACTATGTTGAGAAGATACTTGAGAAATTTAGTAAATCAGATACAAGTGTGTCTATACACCAGTAGACGTCAGTCTGCACTTCACCAAGAATAATGATGAGAGTGTCTCTCAGCTAGAATATTTTAGGGTCATTGGCAGTTTGATGTATCTGATAAGCTGTACAAGACCGGATATAGCCTACTCTGTTAGCTGGCTTAGTAGATACACGAGTAATCCGAATGCTACTCATTGGAGGGGCATTATGCGGATGTTAGGTTATCTATGCTACACCCGGGATTACGGGCTGCATTATACCCAATACCCAGCGGTACTAGAAGGGTATAGTGATGCTAATTGGATATCTGATATAAAAGACTCCAAATCCACAAGTGGTTATATGTTTACCCTCGGAGGGGCAGCCGTGTCTTGGAAATCTTCCAAGCAAACATGTATATCGAGATCAACGATGGAATCTGAGTTTATTGCTTTAGATAAAGCAACTGAAGAAGCTAAATGGCTTCGTCAGTTCGTTGAGGATATTCCACATTGGTCTAGACTTGTGACAGCTATTTGTATTCATTGTGACAGCCAATCAGCGATTAGACGGGCACAGAGTAATATGTATAATGGAAAGTCTAGACATATTCGTCGTAGGCATAATTCCATACGACAACTACTCTCGAACGGAGTTGTCACTTTAGACTATGTAAAGTCTCAGGACAACATTGCGGATCCCCTAACCAAAGGGTTAAATTGAGTGTTAGTCGAAACATCGTCAAAAGGAATGGGGTTGATGCCTTTGGAAGTTACCGGAATGGAAACCCAACTTAGTTGACTGGAGATCCCAAGATCTAGGTTCAATGGGACAACCTAATTGCGTGTAACGGTGGTATGTCACTGAGGAGGTTAAACCTCCAGCCATTCCTTCTATTAGTGATATCTACAAGTGTAGAGGTTAAGCTGAGCTTTTAATGACTCTAGTGTGTTAAGCTGTTGAGCTGAGTATAGCAAGATACTTAAGTAGAGTCACCTATGTGAGTGTGAAGTGGGGCCGCTTCTAGAAGAATTGGGCAGGCCAAGATTCTTTGAAACCACTCGTTGAACCAAGCTAGTGCCCAGGGCCATACAGGGCACACCAGTGAGAACAGAATGGTGGTAAGAGTAATTCCCGTGTGAGATCTATTGTCCCAGTTAACATAAACGGCAGAGCAGTTCAAGATGTCATATTCACTGATCAGCCAGTAAACTCGATAGATTTTCACTGGGAGAGGTTCAAAGCCAAAAGCTACCTTCTCTAATGTCGGGATTAGTCCATTGTACTCTCTCTCAGAGTCATTATTGTTGAACGGTGTCCGTTTGTTGAGTCATTCGGTCAATTTTTATTCATGTAGGTGATTGTTGGAAAAAATAGATTTTTGGTGACTTCAATTAAATATTAAAGTGGGTCCCAACCATTTATTGTGTTGGGTCCAAGTGGGTCTAGATACTTTGCAATGAGATCTTTACACCACAAATAGAATGGTAAAAAACCATTGAGATTTGAATGAGAAATTGCCTCATGAAGTTAGCTTCATGAAAGAGGTAATGGGGTTTGTAACTTCTGCTTTTATTACAGAGTTTAATAGAGCATTAATGGAGTTTGTAACTCCTGTATTAATGGGATTTGTAACTCCTGCCTTTATTGCAGAGGTTAATGGTGCATTAGTGACCAGCCATATAGGCTGGAGGCTTCTCCTTTCTCCCCTATACATGTATAAATTGAGACCCTCCTATCAAGTCTCAAACACATAAATTGTTTTCTTCCATTCTTTAGTCAGTTTGCTAGAAATTTCTACAGTGAGAGAGTGCTGCTACAGTTTTTGTTTGCTAAGCTAGACAGAAAGTGCTTCTGCCGTAGCTGGGTTTTGACCGTCATATCCTGGGAGACAGACGCCGGAATTCCTCAAGCACTCAATCCGTGAGGCGGCGAAAATCTATTTTAAGGAAACTGCTTCCGTGCAGGCTTCGGTTTGATTTCTCTACCATTTCATTGTATCATGTATTTCTGTTTAATCTAGTCGTAATGTTCAACATATGTTCTTGTTGTAATTTATGTTATCATGAATCTATGTATTTAAATTCACAAAATAGACAACAATTCTTCCTCAGAAGATTGTGTTGACTGGCTATAAAAAAGGGGAGAGTAAAATATAAATGAAACAAGGTTGTTATGTATCACAAAATAAATTTCATAATTTATTTTAAGTAAGAAGGGAAATCTTTCCACCCTAATTGCCTCATTCACCCAGTTTAGGATTTTGTTAGTACGAATAATTTGAAAATCAAAAAAAAAAAAAAAAAAAAAAAAAGCGGTAGTGAGACTACCTAATCATAAACTATTAAGCAATGAACCATATGCTAACAAAATCCCACACTTCCTATGCAATTATTACTAATATTAGTAACCACTGTCTCAACAATGCCATTCATGTCCTCTTTTCTAAGTCCAACAGAAATTGATCACACCAACAGCTCAAAATAACCAAATCAGTGAAACAACCAGCAATTATCAAACACGATTAACCATTGGGAGTTTTTTGAATTAGCTAACCTTCCGATGCAAGAACATTCTTCAAGACAATCATCTCCCCATCAATCAAGCAACATCAACTAATTCTAACCCTCACTATGAATCTTTAACTTCTTCAAAAAAAAGAATTCGGTATCTCTTGAGGAGAGGACAATGTTGAGATGCATTTGAACTATTCCAAGGAAGGCATTAAATTTCAATCAGATAGCCATTTTTAAAGATGACCATTCACTACAATGCCAATAACAAGTTCAAAAACATGTATATACCTCATGCTGCTTGTATTTATTTCTTGATGCAACCAAAGAGCCTCCCCTTTTACTTAATTGCAAATCATGTATGATAAGAACACATTCCTTTAGGTCAGCGGGTTTGTAGCTAGAGAAATCTTGCAGGGCCAAACTTTGTAAAAGGACATAAGATTAATTTACAGCTTGCTAATCAAGAGCTTAATCATGAGCTTGAGACTTGAAGTATTCAAAAGTAGGCTCTTACCCAAGGATGTAACTTTAGTTGGATTGTAAACCGTGAAAGAAATACTACAGATGCAGCCACCAAAGAAGGCAAGAGTATCACATAGTCATTCTCCAACAAGCTTAACTCTGCCAGGTAATAACCCAAGAACTCCAACTTCAAATTGGGAATCTGCATAAGAACAAGAACATTAATAAGTACCCAACAAGTCAATAACAAAAATCAGCAAGCAAAATAGGCAACACGTGCACACACGCATACACACAATAGAGAGAGTTGAGCTTACTTGGTAATCTTCTAGAGCAACAACAGTGACTTTTCTGCAAAAAAAAAAAATAAATAAATAAATAAAAAATCAACAAGCAAGAAAGCAACATTAATTAGGCAATTGAATCGCAAGATCACCGATGAGAAGAAAGATTGTATGTTGACAATGCTGTAATACCCTAAAAATGTCATAATTATAGGACCGCCCACTTCAAACTTGATATGTTTGAGTATGTCAACCTCCATTTTTACCACCTCTTTCTTTGTGTATGCGTTGTCGGTTAGGTAACAAAATTCATCCACAGGTGGATGGTTGATCTTCTCATACTTTCTGCTCATCAAGATTGAACAAGGAAATTTAAGAACCAATCATCCAAATTGATTATGTTTACAAAAACATCAAGTAGTTTAAGGGGTCAGAGAGCTTATGATGTGATGAGTATTGAAGAAACACCAAGCAACTGGAGTTTCTACCTGTTGAGATCATTCGTTGACAAAAATCTATCACTGTAAGAGATAGATAGATGCAGAGTATTAGAGTAAAGCTCGTATTCCTCTGCAACCTCCACCAACCAATCCACCAAAATTGCCCTCATGTTTGGGTTCACATCCTTCTGGGCCATCTCAATGTAATCTGGCAATGGTCTCCTTTTCGCCTCCTCCTAAATAAGTAATCAAAACCCTTTAATTTATACATGAAATGAGTTGTCAAAACCCATAATTAAATGAGCAATCAAATTTAACATATTGTTGGCATTGACACTACTAAACCAAATCAATACGCACCCATTTACAATAAAACCAAAACAAGATTTCCGATTTCAAATCAAAATCCTGATAATACTTGTATATCTCAGATACATTTGCACCGCAGATTTGGGGATCTTCCGTTTTGAATCTGTGTCCTGATATATCTCAAATACATTAGAAGCACAGATTTGGGGATCTTCCGTTTCGAATCCATGTCTTGATACTTGTGTATCTCGGATACATTAGTAATTACATTAAACGTTAGATCACCTGGGCAGATTATGATGTGGTTAATTGAAAATATAATTGGGAATTTTGATTTGAATTAAAATCAAATATTTTTATGAATGATTTTATTAATTAGAGATTGATTTCATCAAATTTAATTTGTGAGAAAATTTTAAAATTTTATTATAGACTCACTATTTTTTATTAGGATAGGAATTATTTTAAATTTAAATTTGAGCTTAAAATTTTTTTATGAACTTGCGAGTTGATAAAGCGTCAAAAAATCAGTACAAATCCAATTGGTATTTCCAAAGAGAGGTTTTTATTTATATATATATATATATATATATATATTTTGAGAGACAATGTGAGGTGAGTTCTTAATTATTTTAAAACAATTTTGATTGTGGCAAAATTTTTATGTTTTACATTTCTCTTTTTTTTTTTTTTTTTTTGGTACAACGAAAAGATGTTTTACATTCCTTTAAAATATAAGATAGGCATGTATCCTAAGCTACTTGAAAGGTCCCAATTAAAGTTGAATAAACTTTTGTCTCCAACTCATCAATGTTTGTATTGTTTTGTCTCATCTTTTTGTAATGGTGCGGCGGATTTCATGATGACTAGGGTTTCCTTTTGCCACCATTACAATTGCCCACTGTTTAAAGCAAGATGGAGGGCCCTCGTGTATTTGTAATGTTATATGTTTAAAATAGTATATTTATGAATTAAAATTATTTTAAGTATAATTTATATTACACTAATTTTGAATTTATTATATTTATTTTATTTTGAAATAAATTTTATGAATCTAATAATAATATAATATAATATAAGATAAATTACAAATAAACTTCCGGAAGTTTATTTAAAATACGAATTGCCCCTCGTAGTTTGAAAAATTACAAATACCTCTTGTCAGAATTATTTTTTAACAGAATTAATTTAAAAAGTAAAATTTCTAACTGTTCACTTATACAATAATAAAATTATCTGAATTATTAATTATAATAAAATTTTAACATTATTAAAAACTATTAATTAACTTGATGATTTATTAATAAAAGAACCTATTTGTTATGAAATTAGAAACCGTAGTAGGCATAATGTAATTTCTACAATGACAAAGGATAATTTATAATTTAAGTAAATCTCATAAAGTATCTTTGTAATTTACCCTATAATTTACTAGTGTGAGATTGTAATCAAAACTATACCCAGGAATATGTCTAGTGGTGATATATGTATCTAATAAATTTGTAATGTTATATATTTAAAAAGGGTATCACTACTACAAAAATAGTTAAAGATCACACTTTGATAAAAAAAAAAAAATATCTCACTTTTGTTGGAAGTGTGATAAAAAAAATTATATTAATATTTTAATCACACCTAATTTGATTAAGTGTGATAATATTCATTTTTTATGTCACTTTTCAATTAAGTGTGATTATATATATATATATATATATTTTTTAATCACACATTCTAATTAAAGTGTAATTATATATACACTATTACTTTTTAATCACACTTCTTAAATAAGTGTGATTAGATATATATTTTTTAATCACACATTCTAATTAAAGTGTGATTATATATACACTACTACTTTTTAATCACACTTTTTAAATAAGTGTGATTATATATATATATATATATATATATTTTTTAATCACACATTCTAATTAAAGTGTGATTATTTATATATTTTTTAATCACACCTTCTAATTAAAGTGTGATTATATATATTACTACTTTTTAATCATACTTTTTAAATAAGTGTAATTATATATATATATACTTTTTAAATAAGTGTAATTATATATATATATATATATAATCACACTCCACTACAAGAAAAAGCATCTTTGGCGACTGAAAAAGATTTTTGTCAATGAATGATCTCAATAGGCAGAAACTCCAGTTGCTCGGTGTTTCTTCAATGCTCATCGCATCGTAAGCTCTCTAACCTCTTAAACTGCTTGATGTTTTTGCAAAGATAATCAATTTGGATGATTGGTACTTAAATTTCCTTCTTCAATTTTAATGAGCTAAAAGTATGAGAAAATTAATCATCCACCTGTGGATGAATTTTGTTACCTAACCGACAACGCATACACAAAGAAAGAGGTGGTAAAAATGGAGGCTGACATATTCAAACATCTCAAGTTTGAAGTGGGCGGTCCCACAATTATGAAAATTTTAAGGTATTATTGCATTGTCAACATACAATCTTTCTTTTCATCGGTGATCTTGTGATTCAATTGCCTAATAAATGTTGCCTTCTTGATTGTTGATTTTTTTTTTTTTTTTTTGGTTTTGTTTTGTGCAGAAAATTCATTGCTGTTGCTCAAAAAGATTACCAAGTAAGCTCAACTCTCTCTATTGTATGTGTGTGTGTGTGTGTGTGCACGTGTTGCCTATTTTGCTTGCTGATTTTTGTTATTGACTTGTTAGGTACTTATTAATGTTCTTGTTCTTATGCAGATTCCCAATTTGAAGTTGGAGTTCTTGGCTTAAGCTTGTTGGAGAATGACTGTGTGATACTCTTGCCTTCTTTGGTGGCTGCATCTGTAGTATTTCTTTCACGGTTTACAATCCAACCAAAGTTACATCCTTGGGTAAGAGCCTACTTTTGAATACTTCAAGCCTCAGGCTCATGATTAAGCTCTTGATTAGCAAGTTGTAAATTAATCTTATGTCCTTTTACAGAGTTCAACCCTTCAAGATTTCTCTAGCTACAAACCCGCTGACCTAAAGGAATGTGTTCTTATCATACATGATTTGCAATTAAGTAAAAGGGGAGGCTCTTTGGTTGCATCCAGAAATAAATACAAGCAGCATGAGGTATATACATGTTTTTGAACTTGTTATTGGCATTGTAGTGAATGGTCATCTTTAAAAATGACTATCTGATCGAAATTTAATGACTCCCTTGGAACAGTTCTAATGCATCTCAACATTGTCCTCTCCTCAGGAGGAGGTACCGAATTCTTTTTTTGAAGATGTTAAAGATTCATAGTGAGGGTTAGGAGAATTAGTTGATCTTGCTTGATTGATGGGGAGATGATTGTCTTGAAGAATGTTCTTGCATCGGAAGGTTGGCTAATTCAGAAAACTCCCAATGGTTAATCGTGTTTGATAATTGCTGGTCGTTTCGCTGATTTGGTTGTTTTGAGCTACTGGTGTGATCAATTTCTGTTGGACTTAAAAAAGAGGGCATGAATGACATTGTTGAGACAGTGGTTACTAATATTAGTAATAATTGGATAGGAAGTGTGGGATTTTGTTAGCATATGGTTCATTGCTTAATAGTTTATGATTAGGTAGTCTCACTACCACTTTTTTTTATTTTTTTATTTTTTATTTTTATGATTTTCAAATTATTCGTACTAACAAAATCCTAAACTGGGTGAATGAGGCAATTAGGGTGGAAAGATTTCCCTTCTTACTTAAAATAAATTATGAAATTTATTTTGTGATACATAACAACCTTGTTTCATTTATATTTTACTCTCCCCTTTTTTATAGCCAGCCAACACAATCTTCCGGGGAAGAATTACCACAATCAAAGTAACAAGATCTTAACTGGAGAATTATTGGAACTTCATGGGCCACCCTTGCTTCATAGTACAGCTTTTCAGGTGGTCTGTGGGTGGAATATATTTAAAATGGTTAATTTGCTAAGGTCTCTTTAATTATTAATTATTAATAAATATTACTTTCTTATTTTCATCTATGAATCTAAATATATTGAATTTTCCAATTAAAAAATGGTACAAATACATCCGTTTCGAAAGTTATGTATAAAAAATAAAAGTGATACATTTTTATAATTGAAAATGTTAAAATATTTCAATTCATAGAGATAAAGTGAGATTGTCTTAGCGGTGTTTTGAGAAGATGGTACAAAGTTTAACTTTTGGCTTTTTTTTTTTTTTAAACTTTTTTATGTGAGAGATGGTGTGATCCAAAATGGATTAAAAATTGACTTTTGACTTTTTATGATATTCCCAAATGGCCCCTTAGTGTAATTAACCCTACTTAAAAAGAATCATGCTAAAAATAATTTTATGGAATTGTTGTTGAGGTAAAACATAATATCAAAATTATTAAAATTTAATTGTAGTTTTTTTATATACTTTTGTTTTTTTTACACATAAAGCAAAACTAATAATGAATGCCATTGAATGGTCATTAACATTTTCTATTTGAAAATAATGATAACATGGATTATTATTATCATTTTTTTTTTTTGGAAAAAATATTTAAAGAAATGAAACTAAAAGAGAAGGTGAAGCAGGGCAGGTGGGAGGCATCAATATTGTGAATAAAATGTTGTCTTTAATCTAATTTATTATCATATCAGCAAGGGAATCTCACTTGGTAACCGTTAAATAATTGGCATTTTAATTTAGGAAATCTATAATGACAATCCAAGTGGTAGTCATTAATCTCGATAAACAGAAAAGAAGAAAAATTTAAATGTGTAAAATTGATTGAAAATATATAACATAGTATGGTTCATTCATTCTACTTCATTCCAATCTGATTTCAATGAATTAAATACCATCTAACATATTTAGAAATGTGTAAAAATATCTGTTCCTATTAAATACCATCATCCCATTCCATTCTCATTTCAATGAATTAAATATCATCTAACATATTTAGAAATGTATAAAAATACCTCTTCCTATTTTAGCATTTTTTTTTTTCATATTAATGAAGGAGAAGACTTTAGTCTAATTCAAAATTTTTATCTGTAATTAAATTATATTTATTTAAAAAAAAAATAGATGACATATATAGTTTTAAGTATATAATAAAACAATAAAATATTATACTATACAATTTTTAGATCGATTTAATTTTTTTATGACCGATTAATACATCAAAATTTATAAAAATAGACAAAATTATATTTTTAAAATAAAACTTGTTATCACTGCTGGAAATGAGGGTTTTCACGGCGTTTAAAAAACGCCGAGAGAGAGAGAGAGAACAGATCTGATCGAAGAGAGCAGATCTGCATCTCTTCGTCGTTGAGCTTCTACTCACTGTTTCCAACGATCCACATCCAACGCCACCTGCTTGTCCCGCATGATCAGAGCCATTAACACCGCACTCGAAACCCCTGAAAAATCCATTCACCATTGCCTTCGCTCAATCGATGAAAGAGAGAGTAAAGGAACAAAATCGAAAGGAAAACATAAAACAAAAGCAAAAAAAGTCAAATCAACCAAATCGAGAGAAAACAATTCCAAATCGTTAGTTTTAGCTATGAAATTTTATAGATCTTGTGTGAATGTAGCAAATCTATATCAGAAAACCCTAACCTTGAGCCCTAGATCAATTTAGATCATAGGGATTCAAACAATCAGGAAGATATACACTCAAATCACAAGTAGAACAAGATTTTTCAGATCAAACAACCGAAGAATTGATGGAGATCGAAGATCCGATGCCTCTGAAGATCCAACGCCTCGATTTCTCTCTCTTCATGAAGTCACGCCTCTGAAGATCCAATAGCGTTGAGTTGAGCCACTGTTTTAAAGAAATAACTGGCCCACAAAACGAGATGATTTAGTTTAATTTGTTTAGAATTTGAAAATCTGGGCAGATTTTACGATGTTTTTGAAAAACGTCATTAAAAAAAACGTCACTGTATTCCTTTTTTCTTGTAGTATAGACTTCACAATCTCAAATAACATGAGCCAATTGGTGAATAGATTGGAGAGACGATTCGCCCCCAATGAAAACACAATGGGTCATTAGCCCATTTAGTTATCAATAAATATTTTGATTAGTACCAGGTTTAATGTATATTCAGTGAATTATTGGACCAATAAAGTAGTGTTCTGTACTTTAAGCCTAAGTCAATGGAAGCATAGGTTTTCAATTGATAGCAGAATCACCACTGGTATTGGATTGGGTTTCACTTCCCTCTTAAAATTAATTAAGAAAAATGTAAGAAATTCATCTTTACAAATTTCGAATTTACTCTGAAAGTATTTTGATATTAAAAATTGAATTGATGAACGGTGACACTATGTGCACCAATTAATATAAACATACCAATTAATGTTATGTCATTATTATTAACCTCACCTATTATACAAATCATAAATATCCAAAACATTTAAAATTATGCCACATCATCGGTTAATATATTAGTTAGTATATTAACTAGTACAAATAACATTATTCAATGACGAATTATAAAGTCTACATATGAAATGAATCTGAGCTATTAAATTTGTTTTTTAAAATAAATTTGAAATTGATAAAGGTAAATTTATAATATTATTGATTAATTAATGTTAAAAATGGCTTGCGTATTTTGCAACATTCAACATTAGGGTGTTTTGAAAAGATGATTAAATTTTTTTATTTTTTTTATTTTTTTATAAAAAAATAAATAAATTAAAAATTAAAAAATAACTTTTAATTCATTTTTCAAAATAGGCCATTATTTTCGCAAAGTAAATCTATTTTTAGAATGTACATTGCGTAATCAACAATTTGAGCAGCACGGTCACAGATTTCAATATCTGTAACCTTTCCAACTTGCAGTCACTTCCAAAAAAAAAAAAAAAAAAAAAAACTCAATTAATTAATGGTGATATTATTATACAATACAATCCAAATTAATTAATGGTGATATACACACGTTTCCCATTTTTAACTGATTGACTCATTATACAATACAATCCAAACTTCGCATAATGGAATCCAACTTTTGCCACAATCAAAATTGTTTTAAAATAATTAAGAACTCACCTGACATCGTCTCTCAAAAAAAATTTTTAAAAAAAAAAAAAAAAAAAAAACCTCTCTTTGGAAATACCAATTAGATTTGTAATGATTTTGTAACGCTTTATCAACTTGCAAGTTCATTAAAAATTTTTAAGCCCAAATTTAAATTTAAAATAATTCTCATCCTAGTAAAAAATAGCGAGTCTATAATAAAATTTTAAAATTTTCTCACAAATTAAATTTGATGAAATCAATCTCTAATTAATAAAATCATTCATAAAAATATTTGATTTTAATTTAAATCAAAATTTCCAATTACATTTTTGATTAACCACATCACAATCTGTCCTGGTGATCCACATCAAATCTGTGCTGTGAAGAGGAGACCATTGCCAGATTATGTTGAAATGGCCCAGAAGGATGTGAGCCCTAACATGAGGGCAATTTTGGTGGATTGATTGGTGAAGGTTGCGGAGGAATACAAGCATCACTCTAATACTCTACATCTATCTATCTCTTCCATTGATAGATTTTTGTCAACGAATGATCTCAACAGGAAGAAACTCCAGTTGTTCGGTTTTTCTTTAATGCTCATCGCATCGTAAGCTCTCTGACCTCTTAAACTGCTTGATGTTTTTGTAAAGACAATCAATTTGGATGATTGGTACTTAAATTTCCTTGTTCAATCTTGATGAGCTGAAGTATGAGAAGATCAACCATCCACCTGTGGATGAATTTGTTACCTAACCGACAACGCATACACAAAGAAAGAGGTGATAAAAATGTAGGCTGACATATTCAAACATCTCAAGTTTGAAGTGGGCGGTCCCACAATTATGACATTTTTAGGGTATTACTGCATTGTCAACATACAATCTTTCTTTTCATCGGTGATCTTGCGATTCAATTGCCTAATTAAAGTTGCTTTCTTGCTTGTTGATTTTTTAATTTTTTTTAATTTTTTTTTTGCTTTAAAGTCACTGTTGTTGCTCTAGAAGATTACCAAGTAAGCTCAACTCTCTCTATTGTGTGTATGCGTGTGTGCACGTGCTGCCTATTTTGCTTGCTGATTTTTTTTTTTTATTGACTTGTTGGGTACTTATTAATGTTCTTGTTCTTATGCAGATTCCCAATTTGAAGTTGGAGTTCTTGGGTTATTACCTCGCAGAGTTAAGCTTGTTGGAGAATGACTGTGTGATACTCTTGCCTTCTTTGGTGGCTGTGATAACCCAAAATGTTTTTTGAAATAGTCAGTGCATAAATTAATTGAGTAATATTTGGATTGGAGTGTTATGTAAAGTTTTGTGGTTCAATTTTGTAATAGTTTTTTTTTTAAATAATAATTTTCGATCTCAGAAATTATGAAATTTTTTATTATGGTGTTCTTATGAAAGTCTAGCATATTGGATAAAAATTTCAGAAATTAATTGATGAGAATTTATTTTATAAAAATTTGCGGACTAATTGGTGTTTAGTTTAATTTATAGCAGAATTTTAAATTGAGTTTTGGATGTTTAGAGCATGATCTGAGTTAAACTGTGGGTCTATTTTGGTGTATAATTAGACCGTGTTTAGCTTATGGGTGAGACCCATGACTTAGATTTAATTTAAATTAAGTTTGTTTAATGACTCATGTTTAACTGTTTGGTTCTTTTTAATTAGGTCACTACAAGAAAACTGGGTATATGAGATGGAACTATTTGCGACAGCACACTTGCCGTCTCAAAAAGTCATTTTTTGCGACGGCAGAAAATGCCGTCTCAAAAAAGCAGAGTATTTGCAATGACACAATTTGCCGTCTCAAAAAAGCAGAGCATTTGCGACGGCACTATTTACCGTCTCAAAAAATAAGAGTATTTGCGACGGCAAAAATACCGTCGCAAATACTCTCATTTTTTGAGACGGCAAATAGTGCCATCATAAATACTGCTTTTTGAGACGACAAATTGTGCCGTCAAGAATACTCTGTTTTTCGACGGCATTTTTTCTCACAAAAGTGGCTTTCGTGTTTTTTTTTTTTTAGTGAATATTTTTAAAATTTTAACTATTTTTTTAGATGTACCTTACTTAGATGTATCTAAAAAATAAAAAATTTATGAAAAAATATTTTTAAAAATTAATAAATACATAAAAATACAAAAAAAAATGTATTGAATTATTGTATTTTTTTTGTATTTTTGGTATTTAGTGAATTTTTAAAAGATTTTTTTTACAATTTTTTTAATTTTTAGGTGTATTTATGTTAGGTGTGTCTAAAAATTTAAAAAAATACTTAAAATATTTTAAAAAATCAGTAAAAACAATATAACACGGAAAACAAGAAAGTATAATTTTCTCAAAAGAGTTTTTGGAAAACTCTAACCTAACATAGTGATTATGGTTTTGAAATGGCATCAACAAGAAAGTATAATTTTCTCTCTGTGTCTCTCGCCTATCTCTCTTCTCTCTATCTCTCTCATTTGTTTTCTCTCTCTGTCTCTCTCGCTCATCTCTCTTATCTCTATCTCTCTCATTTCTTTTTTCTCTCTCTCTTTCTCTCTCTCTCTCTCTCTCTCTCTCTCTCTTATCTTTCTATCTCTCTTGCTCATTTCTCTTCTTTTTCTGTCTCTCTCTTTTTCTGTGCTTTTCTCTCGCTCATCTCTTTTCCCTCTATTTCTCTCTTTTTTTGTCTATCTCTCGCTCATCTCTTGTTTCTCTCTCCTTTTCTATGTTTTCATCTCTCTCTCTCTCTCTCTTTCTCTCTTTATCTCTTTTTCTGTCTATCTCTCTCTCACTGTCTCTCTCTCATTCATCACTCTTCTCTCTCTTTCTGTGTCTACTTGTCTATTTGTCTATTTCTCCCTCACTATGTTCGTCTTGCTCACTTTCTTACTCCCATCTTCTCTATTTATCAAGTTCCTTCTCGATTTATCGATCCACTATAAGAAAATACACTTTTAGCAACCACTTTGTCTATCTCTCTCTCGCTCATCACTCTATCTCTGTCTCTCTCTCTCTCTCTCTATCTCTCTTCTTTATCTGTCTCTCACAAAATTAAAATATTTTTAAAATATTTAAATATTTAAAATATTTAAAAAATTGATTTGAATTAAGTTTTGAACAGAGTTTTGAATTATCTGTCTTCTTTATTTATTGAGCTTCCTATCGATTTATCGATCCACTACAAGAAAATGCACTTTTAGCGACGACTTTGTCTCTTTCTCGCTCATCACTCTGTCTCTCTATCTCTTTTCTCTATTCGTCTCTCACTCATCTCTCTCTCTCACCACCCATCTTCTCTACCACATTTACCATTACTACAAATGCCATTCAACTACCACCACTCTTCTTTCTCTGTCTGTTTGTCTATCTATCTGTTTGTCTGTCTGTCTGTGTGTCTTTCGTTCATCTTTCTTCTCTCTATCTCTCTCATTTGTCTTCTCTCTATGTCTCTCTCGCTCATCTCTCTTCTCTCTATCTCTCTCATTTCTTTTCTCTCTATTTTCTCTCTCTCTGTCTCTCTCGCTCATCTCTATTCTCTCTATCTCTCTATTTTTCCATTCTCTCTATCGTTCATCTCTTTTCGCTCTCTTTCTATATGTCTCTCTCATCTCTTGTTTCTCTCTATTTTTCTATATGTCTCTCTCTATCTATTTCTCTCTCTGTCTCTCTGTCTCTCTCTCTATATCTCTTTCTCTCTTTATCTCTCTCTCTCACTTATCACTCTTCTCTCTTTCTTTCTCTCTCTGTGTTTGTCTCTCACTCTTCTTTCTCTCTCTCTCTCTCTCTCTCTCTCTCTCTCTCTCTTTCTCTCTATGTGTCTATTTGTCTGTTTGTCTCTCTCCCCCATTGTGTTCACATTGCTCATTCTCTCCCTCATCTCTTCTCTATTTACTGAGCTTTCCACTATAAGAAAATGCACTTTTAGCGACCACTTTTTCTCTCTTTCGCTCATCACTCTGTCTCTGTCTCTCTCTTTCTCTCATCTATCTGTCTCTCACTCATCTCTCTCTCTCACCACCCATCTCTTTTACCACCTTCACCACTACTGCAAACGTCATTCCACTACCACCATTACTTCTACTGTCGCCACTTCACCTCTACGACTACCATTACTACTACTATCGCCACCACTCCACTACCACCACTACCACTACTGTCACTACTACTACCATTACCTCTCTTTCACCCCTGCCACTCCATTTACACTACCACTACCACAACTTCACCGCTAATCTCTTTCGCCATCACCATCACCATCACCATCACCACCATCATCTTTTATTCACCACCTTCACTATTGCTGCCACTCCTTTTCCTCTACCACAAAAAATTAGTTCATGATTTTTAGTAATAAAAAAAAATAGGTCGCAGAAAAATATTTTTCATTGACTACAGAAAATTAACTTTTATTTTAGTGAAAAATATTTTTCATTAAAATATATATGGAACAAATAAATTTTTTTTTTCTCATCCCGCCCGCTCGGTTCCCCTATTTTTTCCATTCCCGCGCCCCCCCAAAATCCCCAATTCTTAGAACCAAAAAAAAACCCTAAATCTAATCGTCTCCCTCACATCACTCTCTCAGTCGCGTCTCTCTCTCTCACCCTCTCGTTCATCTCTGTACCAATCACACACTCACTCTCTCGTTGTTCATCTCATCGATTCGCACCGATCATCGCACCGCCGATCTACTCATAGGTAAATGTAACAACCCTCGTATCGATTACCGTATAACCACTGAATTATATACTGATTACTGATAAACCGGACTGTTAATGACTGATAATTGAACTGATTAAAGTACTGGACAGACCGATTGAAATCGAAACTGCAACTGAATAAGTTTACATACTGAATTGCATGTTTTATCTGTTGATTGTTTGACTACCTGTTTAAATGTATGTGTTTAAACTGTTAGTTGAAGGCCTTATCGGCGGCCGATTTAGAAACCGTTGGATGTTTTATAATCAGCATAATATTTGTGATTTAATGATATTTTTTATCTGAAAATTGATTAGGAATGATTAAAGTAGGTTGAATTGAGTTAATTACGGACTTAGGCTTATTTACGAATTTGCCACTCATAGTGGACCATTGTTTACTATCATTGTTGAGCCTTAGACTTGTTCACATTGAGCAAAACATTTCCTCAGCCCTTCTTGTTGCCCTTAGCCGACCAAAGAGATTAGAGAGAGGGAGAGTTAAGAGAAATTTGGGTTCATTTGTTGAAATTGCTTGAATCTCCAAGAATTGAAGTGTACTTGCTAAATTGATCTTCTAGGCTCCCAAATTGAAGATTTAGGTAAGAAAATTTCCATCTTCTTGCTATGTTTTAAGTCCATCTTGCATGCATCATGATCATATAGTAATGTAAGTCTTGATTGAGCTCATATAGGTTGATTCAAGATAGAATTCATGCATGCATGTAGAGATTAGTGAATTTGGAGGTGAATTCATGCTTGAATGATGCATGCATGTCCATGTTTCCATTATAGTTCATGATTTCAGAATGTTTTCCAACTATTGAGCTCTCTAAAGCAAGATTTGAAGATTAAATTGGGTTTGAAGCTCATGCATTGCATGTTTTAAACTTGTTCTTGAAAATGGTTTGAAATTGGCTTCAATTGACCAACCATTGGCCCTTGCATGTGCAAAATAGTTTTTGAAACTTGTTATACATTGAGTTTGAAGTGTTTTTCCGTAAATTGGGGCCAAGAGGTTGAGTTTTGGATGATTGAATGCTTGGTTCGAACTTGGGAGACAAACTGAAATCCAGATTTTGCTTCCTCGCTTCGGCGAAGGATTCCTCGCCGAGCGAGCACCTTTATTCAGGATCCGCCGGCGAGCATCGAGCGTGGTATCAGCGTAAAATCGAAAGCAACCAAGTTTTCCGCCGGCGAAGGGTTGTTCGCCGGCGAATCCTTTGATTTGTAACCTCGCCGAAGCGAAGGAAGGCTCGCCGAAGCGAGACCCCTGCTTTCGAGAACTTTTGAAAAGTGCCTTCCAACTGTATTTTTGCATCCTCATCTCATCCTAGGCATTCTTAGGCCTAGTTTAATGCATCTTAATGAGGATTTAGACATAGAACCACACCGAGGGAATTTAGAGATTTAATTATCATCCTTTCCAACTGTAAACTTAGTGTGTGTTCTATTGATTGACTGCGTTTAGGGTTGACTCACGGACGCCGCTCTAGCTATTGATAGCCCAATCACTGTGACTAAGGGATGTGTAAAGATATGTTCTAAATGGGTATCTATTGAATATCTGCATCGAATCAAGCATCGAATCGATATTATTCTTGAATGAATGTATGTCCTATTTCCTGAACTGTATTGTGGCATCCTTAGCACCTACTGTTATTGACTGTTACAGAGCTCTGTCGGTTTCCTTGTGGAACCATACCGTTTACCGAATGATTGGCCATCATTACTGTTGGGTCTATTAAGGCCCGGTCCTTTTGGACCTACTGTTATAGGCTATTGGATGTACCACATATGACTGATTGATTGAAATACTGAAAGACTGAAACTACTGTTTAATGAATTGATTTCATTTACTGCAAGGACATTCATTCATAACCTCTTTACGCTTTATGTTATTCACTGGGCTTTAGCTCACTGTTATATATATATGTAGGTTCTCAGCCGCCAGACCGAAGCTAGGAGCGTGGGATTGGTCCCCAGTTTTGTCAGCCAGCCTATGTGCCTCACTGTGAGGTTCCGAGACGCCATGCCATGGCTTGGGGTGTTTTTGTGTCCCCACTAGTCTCCTACTGTTTTGTACTGTTGTACTTTTTGTATAGACTGTTTTACTGTACTGTTATTGAGGGATTGAGTTCCCGTACTGAATATCTGTAATGCTTGTATATACTGTACTGGTCTGAATGCATAAATGTATGGAAAATGTTTTTGACATACAGATTTTCACAGCTCAATGGACACTAGTTATTTACTGTATTGGCTTCCGCCAGTCTCAGACTGATTGATTGTATTATCGCTCAAGAGGCCTTTGGTAATCTCATTTCTTGGCGATTCTGGGACTAAACCCATAGGGCCGGGTTTGGGTCGTGACAGAGATGATGGAACTGGTAATTGAAAGATTAGACCGACAACAACCAACAAATTTACCTCCTCCTCCTCCGGCAATCGAATGTAATGCACCAAATGTGCGAATGTGAATGTTAATGAGATGGATATTATTGCTCGACTCGAATTCAAAGAAATGAAACCGCCGTCCTTTCAGGAGGCTTAGAACCGTTAAAGGTCAAGCTTGGGTTCTCAAACCGAAAAGTTGTTTGAAGTGTTTCCGTGCTCGGCTACACACAAGGTATTGTTAGCCACCTTTACCTGGGAAGAAGCTAGAAGGTGGTGGATGTTGACCCGTGATGCAAACACTGTAATGACTTGGGCTCAGTTCAAGGAGTCCTTCTTTGAAAAATATTTTCCTCGTGTATCGTGAGACGTAAAAGTGGTCGAGTTTGAACAATTGCGACAGGCAAATTGTCCAGCGAGTATGAGAAGCAATCTACTGAACTTGGTAGGTATGCACCACATATGGTGGATACCGTTTATAAGAAGGCCAGGAGATTTGAAGGCGGCCTCAATGCAGCTATACAGGATCGGATAAATGTTCTGAAAATGCCAACTTATGTAGGTGTTCTCGACCGGCTTTGATGGCCGAGGTAAATATTGTAGCAAAGGAAACAATCGTAAACACCGACAAGTGAGTGGCAAGGAAAAAGGCAAGGTTTCAAGTTTAAGAAAGGCAAGCATAACTCAGCCAACAAGAAATGAATCACGGGTCGACGACCATTGACCAAGGAGCGGGTTTACTCCACCGTGCTACATGTGGCAACAAACACAAGGGAGTTTGCTATCGGGTTTCGAGCTTGTTTTATGTGGCAAAGTGGGCCACAGAATTAAAGATTGCCCTTCAGCTCCACCAGCTAGTGGTAAAGCTGCACCGAGTGCAGCAGCATCAAATGTAGCCCCGAAGCCTAACCCCAAAACTACCGGGAAGGAGCCTATGAGGCAGGGCCGAGTATTTGCCCTAGTACCGGGAGACGTTCAGAATACTGAGACCGTTGTGTCAGGTATCCTCTCTATTTGTGCTCAAAATGCATATGTATTGATTGATTCAGGGTCTACACATTCTTATGTGTCACATGCTTTTTCGCGTAAATTGAATAGACCCTTAGAACCCATGAATTACTTGCTAGTCAGATTATCACTGTTGGGATCCATGACATGTGCATATATGTATCCCTGCCAGAGATTATTGTTGGGGATATGCACCTATTTATTGATTTCTTGCCATTGAACATAGATCATTTTGATGTGATATTGGGGATGGATGGTTACAAAAATATCATGCTACTATCGATTGTGTGACCAAGCAAGTTGTTTTCCGTCCGCCGGGTTTACCCGAATTTGTATTTAGTGGAGTTGGAGTAGTACCTCCTCCATATCTGATTTCTTCTGTAAAGGCTGTCAAACTGATTAGAAAGGGGTGTAAGGGCTATCTGGGGTCTATATCTTGTTATTCACTCTTGATAA
Organism: Camellia lanceoleosa; assembly: GCA_025200525.1. Taxonomy (NCBI): domain Eukaryota; kingdom Viridiplantae; phylum Streptophyta; class Magnoliopsida; order Ericales; family Theaceae; genus Camellia; species Camellia lanceoleosa. Next base: position 93,577,286 of record CM045771.1, read on the forward strand.
TGTTAAAACTGATGTGAATTGCATTCCTATAGTTAGAGAATTCCCAGATGTATTTCCAGATGATCTACCAGGGGATTTTATTGTCAGGGAGATTGTGTTCTTTGTTGTTGTAGTACCGCGTACACAAACAAGTATCGAAAGCTCCCTACAGAATGGCTCCAACCGAACTGAAAGAACTGAAGGTACAATTGCAGGAACTGCTGGACAAGAAATTTATCAGGCCTAGTACTTCACCGTGGGGCGCGCCTGTTTTATTTGTGAAGAAGAAAGATGGCTCACTGAGACTGTGCATTGATTACCGCGAACTGAATAAGGTAACCGTAAAGAACAAATATCCTTTACCGCGTATTGATGACCTGTTTGATCAGTTACAGGGTGCACAAGTGTTTTCCAAAATTGACCTTAGATCGGGGTACCATCAATTGAAAGTCAAACCGGAAGACATTGATAAAACTGCTTTCAGAACGAGGTATGGCCATTATGAATTTTTAGTTATGCCATTCGGAGTCACGAATGCCCCAGCTGCATTTATGGACCTTATGAACAGAATTTTCAAACCATACCTTGATGACTTCATTGTAGTATTTATTGATGACATATTGATATATTCTAAGACTGTAGAAGAACATGAACAGCATCTGAGACTTGCCCTGCAAACCTTAAGAGAACGTAAGCGTATGCTAAACTGTCTAAGTGTGAATTTTGGCTTGACCATGTTATGTTTTTGGGGCATGTTGTTAGCAAAGATGGAATTTCTGTTGATCCGCAGAAAATTGAAGCTGTAGTGAACTGGCCTAGACCAACAAATGTGACTGAAGTCCGAAGCTTTTTGGGACTGGCTGGATACTACAGAAGATTTGTCAAAGATTTCTCCAAAATTGCCTTACCACTGACTCAACTGACTCAGAAAGGGACACCATTTGATCGGATCGATCGAGGAATCGAGATGTCAGGAGTTGAAAACTAGACTTGTGACTGCACCAATTCTGACTCTACCTACAGGTACTGATGGTTACACTGTTTTTAGTGATGCCTCTCATAAGGGTTTGGGATGTGTTTTAATGCAGAATGGGAGAGTTATTGCTTATGCTTCCCGACAGTTGAGACCGCATGAAAAGAATTACCCAACCCATGATCTTGAACTTGCCGCAGTAGTTTTTGCATTGAAAATTTGGCGTCACTATTTGTATGGAGCGACATGTGAAGTGTATACTGACCACAAGAGCCTGAAGTACTTTTTCACTCAGAAAGAACTGAATATGAGACATGGAGATGGCTTGAACGATCAAAGACTATGACCTCTGATTTTGTACCATCCGGAAAAGCCAACACCGCTTCTTATGCTTTGAGCCGAAAATCGATTACCAACTTACCCTGTTTCCTAACTGGACACAAAGAGTTGCTTCTTGATCTCGAAAAGTCTCAAATTAAAATCGTTTTGAAGGAGCAACGTGCAATCTTAGTCGCTATTTCGCTCAACCAAACTTGATTGAGGAAATTAAAGAAAAACAACAAGCGGATGATTACTTGAAGAAGGTTATCAAGAAAGGGATTCAAAACCGAGACCGGGTTCAAATTTGAGAACAATATATTGAAATTCCAAGACAATGTGTGTACCAAATGACATTGAATTGAAAAGAAGAGTTACGCAAGAAGGCCGATTCAAGTTCTCTATTCACCCAGGAATACTGAAAATGTACCAAGATTTGAAACAAAATTTCGTGGCGGGAATGAAGAAGGAGATCGCCGACTTTGTGTCTAAGTGTCTCCATTGTCAACAGTCAAAGTGAACATCAACGACTTCTTGGGATTATCGCAACCCTTACCCATACCGAGAATGGAAATGGGAGCATATCACGATGGATTTTATCGTTGGATTACCGCTCGGAAAGGTATGGACTCTATTTGGGTTATTGTTGATAGATCGACTAAATCGCACACTTCTTACTGTCAAGACAATCTATAATGCGGACAAACCGGTCAATTATCTATATTGATGAAATTGTGAGATTGCATGGAGTGCCTGTATCTATTGTTTCTCGAGGATTCAAGTTTACATCGAGGTTACAGCGCGAGCCTACTGATTGCATTGAGTCTTGAATTGAGTAGTGCCTATCATCCTCAGACGGATGGATGTCGAAGGACAATCCAAACTCTAGAAGACCCTCGAGAATGTGTGTCTTGGACTTTCAGGAAATTGGGAAAGTCATCTGCCGGTTAATTCGAATTACAACAACAAATACCATTCGAAGTCTTGGAATGGCGCCTTACGAGGCATGGTATGGCGGAAAATGTAGATCCCCAATCTGCGGGGCAGAAGTTGGAGATGGGCCGTTCCTTGGGCCCGAAATTGTTTATGAAACAACCGAAAAGGTAAAATCGATACAAAGAAAGACCGAAAACCGCATTGCAGTAGACGAAGAGTTATCACGGATGTCGGAAGACGATAGAGAGTATGAAGTGGGTGATCACGCGTTTTTGTGAAAGTGACACCAATGAAAGGCCGGACTCGTTTTGGAGTCAAAGGCAAGTTAAGCGCCGAGGTATGTCGGACCGTGTCGATTATTGAGAAAATCAATCCGGTGGCGTATCAAGTTGCGCTCCCTCCTGAAATGGAGCATATGCATAACGTCTTCCACATTTCGATGTTGAGAGACTATCTTCGTGATCCGTTTCATGTGATCGAGCCTACCCGTATCGTGTTGAGTGATGACTACACCTACGAGGAACGGCCTATACAGATTGTAAACCGACGGATCAAGAAACTGAGAAACAAAGAGATTCCGCTAGTGAAAGTAGACTGGCAAAACCATGGTGGTGTGTATGCCACTTGGGAGAGGGAAGATGACATGGCTAGGCGATATCCGGATTTGTTCCCGCTGAATCCTGTTTTCTTCCAAACTGAAGGTAACTCGAGTTTAGAGGACTAAACTCCTTATAAGGAGGGGAGACTGTAACAACCCTCGTATCGATTACCGTATAACCACTGAATTATATACTGATTACTGATAAACCGGACTGTTAATGACTGATTAAAATCTTTGAATCGATTAAATCAAATCGGCCTGCAAGCAATAAGTTTACATACTGAATTGCATGTTTTATCTGTTGATTGTTTGACTACCTGTTTAAATGTATGTGTTTAAACTGTTAGTTGAAGGCCTTATCGGCGGCCGATTTAGAAACCGTTGGATGTTTTATAATCAGCATAATATTTGTGATTTAATGATATTTTTTTATCTGAAAATTGATTAGGAATGATTAAAGTAGGTTGAATTGAGTTAATTACGGACTTAGGCTTATTTACGAATTTGCCACTCATAGTGGACCATTGTTTACTATCATTGTTGAGCCTTAGACTTGTTCACATTGAGCAAAACATTTCCTCAGCCCTTCTTGTTGCCCTTAGCCGACCAAAGAGATTAGAGAGAGGGAGAGTTAAGAGAAATTTGGGTTCATTTGTTGAAATTGCTTGAATCTCCAAGAATTGAAGTGTACTTGCTAAATTGATCTTCTAGGCTCCCAAATTGAAGATTTAGGTAAGAAAATTTCCATCTTCTTGCTATGTTTTAAGTCCATCTTGCATGCATCATGATCATATAGTAATGTAAGTCTTGATTGAGCTCATATAGGTTGATTCAAGATAGAATTCATGCATGCATGTAGAGATTAGTGAATTTGGAGGTGAATTCATGCTTGAATGATGCATGCATGTCCATGTTTCCATTATAGTTCATGATTTCAGAATGTTTTCCAACTATTGAGCTCTCTAAAGCAAGATTTGAAGATTAAATTGGGTTTGAAGCTCATGCATTGCATGTTTTAAACTTGTTCTTGAAAATGGTTTGAAATTGGCTTCAATTGACCAACCATTGGCCCTTGCATGTGCAAAATAGTTTTTGAAACTTGTTATACATTGAGTTTGAAGTGTTTTTCCAGAAATTGGGGCCAAGAGGTTGAGTTTTGGATGATTGAATGCTTGGTTCGAACTTGGGAGACAAATTTGGAAGTCCCAGATTTTGCTTCCTCGCTCGAGCGAAGGATTCCTCGCTCGAGCGAGCACCTTTATTCAGGGATCCGCTCGAGCGAGCATCGAGCGTGGTATCGCTGTAAAAATCGAGCAACGAAGTTTTCCGCTCGGCGAAGGGTTGTTCTCGGCGAATCCTTTGATTTGTAACCTCGCTCGAGCGAAGGAAGGCTCGCCGGCGAGACCCTATTTTCAAAGAACTTTTGAAAAGTGCCTTCCTCGTATTTTTGCATCCTCATCTCATCCTAGGCATTCTTAGGCCTAGTTTAATGCATCTTAATGAGGATTTAGACATAGAACCACCGAGGAATTTAGAGATTTAATTATCATCCTTTCCAACTGTAAACTTAGTGTGTGTTCTATTGATTGATTTGTTAGGGTTGACTCACGGGGCGCCATCTAGCTATTGATAGCCCAATCACGTGAGTAACAGATGTGTAAAGATATGTTCAAAATGGTTATCTTTTGAATACTTGCTAATCGAATTCATCGAATCGATATTATTCTTGAATGAATGTATGTCCTATTTCTAATCAGACAGGCATCCTTAGCACTCATCATATTGATCGTTACAGAGCTCGCGGTTTCCTTGTGGAACCATACCGCATCAATGATTGGCCATCATTATCATGTTGGGTCTATTAAGGCCGGTCCTTTTGGACCTTCTGTTATAGGCTATTGGATGTACCACATATGACTGATTGATTGAAATACTGAAAGACTGAAACTACTGTTTAATGAATTGATTTCATTTACTGCATGGACAATCATTCATAACCTCTTTACGCTTTATGTTATTCACTGGGCTTTAGCTCACTGTTATATATATATGTAGGTTCTCAGCCGCCAGACCGAAGCTAGGAGCGTGGGATTGGTCCCCAGTTTTGTCAGCCAGCCTATGTGCCTCACTGTGAGGTTCCGAGACGCCATGCGATGGCTTGGGGTGTTTTTGTGTCCCCCCTAGTCTCCTCTTTGTTTTGTCTTGTTGTACTTTTTGTATAGACTTCTTGTCTTGTTATTGAGGATTGAGTTCCGTCTTGAATATCTGTAATGCTTGTATATCTTTGTCTTGTCGAATGCATAAATGTATGGAAAATGTTTTTGACATACGATTTTCCTGACTCAATGGACACTAGTTATTTATCAGTATTGGCCGCCAGCCTCAGACTGATTGATTGTATTCATCGCTCAAGAGGCCTTTGGTAATCTCGGATTTACTGGCCGGTTACGGGACTAAACCCATAGGGCCGGGTTTGGGTCGTGACAGTAAACTCTCTCTCTCAATCTCTGTCTCTCTCTCCACCTGTTCTCTTCTCTGCTTCGTCATTTACAAAGCTCTCCCAACTCTTACAAACTACCAAACTGACCAACTTCGATTTCATCGCCAACCCTCTATACATATATATATATATATATATATCATCCATCTCTCTCATAAGCTTTGTCTTCGCAGAGCTCGCCGATAATCACGAGGAGATTCGCTTTAGTTTCAGCTATCGATCGATCTCTCTCTGGCATAGAAAGGTAATCAGCTTGTAGATTTTGATTCTTGTGAAATGTGATTTGAGTTTGGTAATTTGATCGTTTGTTGAACCATTGTTGTGTGCTATTGAAGCATTAAGCTTTGATTTTTGCCATTTTTTTTTGGATTTTTGACGATTTCGGAGGCATATCAGAGTAATTGTTGATGATCTTGAGTAATTTTTCAGTAGATTAATTGTATTTGTTGTATTTTTTGGGGGGCTAAACTTATCTGCATTGTAGATGTAAAATATACATGCTTTTTCTCTATGTATTCTTGTTCAATGAATTGAAACATCATAATTATTAATTCGTAAATCTGCTATATATTTGTAAATATATATCTATATACTCAGTTGTTATGAACTCAAATTGATGCAGTGTAACATAAATTTTAATACCGAAATGATCCAAATTTATTTATTTATTTATTTAAACAATTGTTTTTTCTGCAGGTGGATTCGAGATTTGTGATTCCCTGCCTTGAGGAGGCAGTGGCCACAATGAGATCACCATTAAATGCTGAACAGAAAATGAGCACTCTCGAATCATTGGTCAAGTATGGTAAGAATTTGAAGAAGATGACCGTAAGGATTCTTGATATGAAGAGCAGCCATAGCAGTGCAGATGATTTCTTCCAGGAGATTTGCAGGTTTAGATGCTTGAACCGCAAGATTGTTTCAATAGAGTAACAGCTCAATGAGCACTTTACCCATAATTTCTAATTCATTGAAATCATTTTTGTTGTTGTAGTTGTTCTCTAATTGACTGCTTAAAAATTCTGATGTTTTGGACAATTGTTCGATCATTCTTCAATAATTATAATTTAGATCATCCTTTATATTGTGGCATGTCTCTAATTATGCTCATTCAATTCTTTTCATTTAGCTGTGTCTTAATCAAACTGCTCTTGGCTTAAATGATATCTTGCTTGCTTATTGAGCGAGTTGGTCCACAACATTATGCGTAGTGAAGGTTTTGAACCAAAATTTCATTCCCCTTTTTTGTTTTTGTATTATGTGTATATATATATAGATATTACCTCTAATTCCTTCGAAGTGTATTTCCATTATCATGCAGACAATATATAAGTTTTAGTTTTAATATAGTTTTGTCATAACACAATGATATCCTTATTAAAAGGGGAAAATTGCAGGATTACGAAGCTCATTGATACTTATTTTTGCTAGATTGGTATATTACTTCAACTCTTTTTTAATGGAATTGGATTTCTTTCAAATTCCAACTTCTGTAACTTACTCTAGTGTGACTTTCTTTAATTGTTGTAAAAAAATAGTGATTTTATCTCCGCTTCAATAACAGCATTTATTTTACTAGCATGGACCTCTTAAGTAAGTATTAGTTGGCAAGGCCTAGGTCATTTATAAACGAATGCATGATCATGCTTTCATACTGCTATATATATATTTGTGAATTGGGAAACAAGTAATATTTAGCTACTGTAAAAGTAGTGCCACAAAGGACATGTATCTGAATTCTCAAATTGTTCTCATTATCTTTTTGAAGCAGAGACATGGCAAGTTGTCATAGAAACTGCCGTACCCTTTTAAACTTACTTTTCCTTTTATATGTAGGTCCACATGAGTGCGCCACATGTAGAACAATTTATTGACTTGCTGATCTCGATCTCATTGAAGGCCATAGCAATTCTTTTGTTTATGTGATATCGAATGGACCAAGCGACAAGGTGGGTCACTTTCATTGAAACCGTTATTTATGCATGCGTGTGGTGAATAATATTATCATGCTTCATCAATAACTTTCTAGAAGCTTAACTTCTGTAGATTGGTTGTTTTATTTATGATTCTCATATGCAGTTCACCAAATGTATGTTCCTTCTCCACTATAGGCTAATGTTGGTTGCATCATAATCTCTATCAGTTAATAAGTACAAAAAATGCCCTTTGCAAATGAGATTTTACATTCCACTCTTTTACCTCTTTTTAAGACTGATGATCTGGTTTATCATGAAGAAGACTTGTGGGAGAAGACGGGACTAGTTAGAGCCGGATTTAGCACAAAACTTGGCACACACGACCGCCTAGGCACGAGAGACTTGTGGGAGAAGATGGGGCTCGAATCGGGTTCCCGGTTTGGGAGTTGGAGTCAGATTTCACTTTAGGCAAATTAGTTCCTTAAGAAACTTGAATTCAAGGTGTTAACACCCCACAATCACCAAACGGCGTCAGTTTAGCACGAAACTTGGCACACACGACCACCTAGGCATGGGAGACTTGTGGGAGAAGACGGGGCTCGAATCGGGTTCCCGGTTTGGGAGTTAGAGCCGGATTTCACTTTAGGCAAACTAGTTCCTTAAGAAACTTGAATTCGAGGTGTTAACGCCCCAAAATCACCAAACGGCGTCGGTTTAGCACGAAACTTGGCACACACGACCTCCTAGGCACGAGAGACTTGTGGGAGAAGACGGGGCTCGAATCGGGTTCCCGGTTTGGGAGTTAGAGCCGGGTTTCACTTTAGGCAAACTAGTTCCTTAAGAAACTTGAATTCGAGGAGTTAATGTCCCAAATTCACCAATCGGTGTCGGTTGAGCACGAAACTTGGCACACACGACCTCCTAGGCACGAGAGACTTGTGGGAAAAGATGGGGTTCGAATCGGGTTCCCGGTTTGGGAGTGAGAGCCGGATTTCACTTTAGGCAAACTAGTTCCTTAAGAAACTTGAATTTGAGGAGTTAATGCCCCAAATTCACCAATCGGCATCGGTTGAGCACGAAACTTGTCACACACGACCTCCTAGGCACGAGAGACTTGTGGGAGAAGACAGGGCTCGAATCGGGTTCCCGATTTGGGAGTTAGAGCCGGATTTCACTTTAGGCAAACTAGTTCCTTAAAGAAACTTGTATTCGAGGAGTTAATGTCCCAAATTCACCAAACTGCGTCGGTTTAGGACGAAACTTGGCACACACGACCTCCTAGGCACGAGAGACTTGTGGGAGAAGACGGGGCTCGAATCGGGTTCCCAGTTTGGGAGTTAGAGCCGGATTTCACTTTAGGCAAACTAGTTCCTTAAGAAACTTGAATTCAAGGTGTTAATGCCCCAAATTCACCAATCGGCGTTGGTTGAGCACGAAACTTGGCACACACGACCTCCTAGGCAAGAGAGACTTGTGGGAGAAGACGGGGCTCGAATCGGGTTCCCGGTTTGGGAGTTAGAGCCGGATTTCACTTTAGGCTAACTAGTTCCTTAAGAAACTTGAATTCGAGGAGTTAATGTCCCAAATTCACCAAACCGCGTTGGTTTAGGACGAAACTTGGCACACACGACCTCCTAGGCACGAGAGACTTGTGGGACAAGACGGGGCTCGAATCGGGTTCCCGGTTTGGGAGTTAGAGCCAGATTTCACTTTAGGCAAACTAGTTCCTTAAGAAACTTGAATTCTAGGAGTTAATGCCCCAAATTCACCAATCGGCGTCGGTTGAGCACGAAACTTGGCACACACGACCTCCTAGGCACGAGAGACTTGTGGGAGAAGATGGGGTTCGAATCGGGTTCCCGGTTTGGGAGTTAGAGCCGGATTTCACTTTAGGCAAACTAGTTCCTTAAGAAACTTAAATTCGAGGTGTTAATGCCCCAAATTCACCAATCGGCGTCGGTTTAGCACGAAACTTGGCACACACGACCTCCTAGGCACAAGAGACTTGTGGGAGAAGCCGGGGCTCGAATTGGGTTCCCGGTTTGGGAGTTAGAGTCCGATTTCGGTCTAGTCAAAATTCTTTACTAAACTATCTTTCTAATTATATAGTAGTTAATTTTTTTATATTTTTTCGTAATTAAATTATTAACACCATTATATTGTTATTAATTATTTTTGTTTTGTTTTTTTCAGATATTTCCTGAGTAGCAGTTTGCTTCGTGTGGAATGTGGACATGTAAAGATTATGACCAACTTCTGTTTTTGTAACCCACGAAAGAATCAAGACGAAAACTTTTGGTTTTGATTTTGATTTTGATTTATGTTATTTAAATTTGTGAACAACATTATGTATGTATCATGTGACCAACATTATGTATTTTCATCATTTGCCAACTTTTGTTTATGTATGTATTTATATTATTATGTAATTTTTGGGTTTTTTTGTAGTTATTTTTCATTTGCCAACATTAGTTATTTTATTTATGTATTTATATTATTATATCATTTGCCAACATTACAGGTTATTTTTATATTTTTAATAATTGTAAAACAGGGTTTTTTTTTTTTTTTGAGACGGCAGCACACCCCGTCGCAAAAAAAAGAAAAAGAAAAAAGGTGCCAGGCTTTTTGCGACGGCAGCAATACTGTCGCAAAAGGTATGAGATATATTTGAAAACAAGCTTTAGCGACGGTATAATTGCCGTCGCCAATAGTCATTAGCGACGGCTCAGGTTGCCGTCGCCAATAATCAAAAGCGACGACATTTTTTAGCGACGGAATTTTTGCCGTCGCAGAAACCTATTTTAGCGACGGAAAGCTTGTGCCGTCGCAAAAAACCCATTTTTTCATCCATTATTGGCGACAGAAAGTTGCCGTCGCAAAAGAGAAAATTTCCCATCGCAAAAACAATGGCGACGGCACTTGCCGTCGCTAAATCTCTTTTGCAACCCCCTTTGTCGCGACCCCCACTTGCCATCGCAAAAAGTAAAGTTACCGTCGCAAATAGCTTTTGAGATGGTGCGCGGGAGTATTTGCGACGGCGTTTTGCCGTCGCAAAAAGCTATTTTTTTTCTTGTAGTGGGTGATTGGTAGTAACCACCTTGAGAGCTGTTATTATTTATTATATAAGATTATAATAACTATTTGATAGTTGATTTTATGGTATGTACCATATATGGTGAAAAATCATATATTTTTGTAGTGAATAAAATAGGTATATATTTCGTGGTGAGCAAAATATTATATTTTATGGTGTATAAAAATATTATATTTTGTGATAAAAAAATTATATCATTTTATAATTTATATTCTAAAATTTTAAGATATTATTATAAAAATTATATTATATATTTTTTTTTTGAAAATCAACCATTGAAAAGGGAATCGACGTGGGCTGCCCCTTGTTTTTTGTTTGCCTTGCCCATGATTTCTTTTCTTTCTTTTCATCTTCTTTTGGAGTAGAGAGCTGTGTCTCTCTCTCTCCCTCCTCTATCCGGCTCTCGCTCTCTCTCTCTCTCTCTCTCGCTCTCTCTCTCTCTCTCTCGCTCGCTCGCTCTCTCTCTTTTTTTGGCCTCCATTGTTGGCTTAACATTTGAGTTTTAAATGGGAGTCCTTAGAATGAGATTTTGTAAAAGTATTGTAAACGAAAGTTGGAGAGTTTGTCGTGATCTTTGCAATGGTGGTCTCGAATTCATGATCGGGCAATATTTGCATTTTCGGATTTTCTTTTCTTCATATTTGAAGTGGGGACTTTCTTCATATTTTTACATTAAAGTTATGTTAGGGTTATTTTGAAAAAATATGTCATTTTAAGAGGTATTGCATAGATATATATATATATATAATTTTTAGAATTTTGTTTGGTAATTTTTGGAATAAAAATTATGTTGAAATGTTAAGAATGTTGGCATTTTGAGATTGATTTTGAAAAAATCATTTTGTGTTGTTAATTTTGTAAAAAAAATCCGAAAATAAAATTTAAAGGTTGTATGATTGTATTTACATCATATTATGATTAGATGATTTATTTTGAGAAATATAAAGTTGAAATATTTTTTTTTATCTTTGATTTTGGAATTTATTTTTGAGAAAAATAAATTGATATTGAGGAATATTATATAAATTGTTAAGTTGGGATTATAGAGTTGTTTTGGGATTAAAAACTTTAAAAGTGTTACATTCATGAAACTTTATGGAAGGTGACATGTTGATGATTAAGTTGGGTTCATTTTTTATTTATTATTATTATTATTATTATTATTATTATTATTATTATTATTATTATTATTATTATTATTATTATTATTATTATTATTTTTATTATTTTTATTTTTTTATTTTTTTATTTTTTTTTGTGAAAATGAAAAATGTGAAGTGTGGACTTTTAAACTCATAACCTTGAAAATATTACTCTTGGGCATATTTCATAACTTTTGATGTAAATATCATGTTGATTAGGTAATTTTAGAAAAAGTTGTGAAATTGTTATTGGTAGGGAATTTGAGAAAATATTAACTCTTTAAGTAGCTTGGCTTGAAATATGGTTATGTTTGAGGGATGAAGCATGTGAAGTTAGGTTTGGTATTATAAATTTGAAATTTTTTTGAATATAATAAGCTTACTAATTTAGTAGATTAAATTAGTTTTGGTTAAAAGGTTATATCCGTTATGGTTAAAAGTGTGTTATTGAGATTATACCATGACTTTTGATATAATAAAATGGAAATGGTAATGTTTAGTAAGTATGTGATTTCAAAAAAAATCATATTGGTTATCTTGGTTGAGGTAAAACAAAAATTGATTGAAGGTTTTGTGTGAGTCAAAATAATTGGAAAATTGATAAATAGTTTTAATATTTGGTGTATGCTAATATGTTGTTTTTGAATGTCAAAATCATATATGAGATGTTTGAAGTGTAAATTGAGAGTTTGATTAAATTGGGAGTTGTTTACGTATAATTTTGTTATTTAAGACATTTTTATATATAAAATTACATGTGGATATTTGAAAGTGAGAAAACCCCAATTTGTGAAAAATCCTGAATGACAATGTTTTGGGAGTTGTCAAATTATTGAGAAAAGACTTTGTTTGGTTTTCAAAATTGAGTACTTGATTCAGAAAACACTTATAAAACTTTTGGAATATTGAGTATTAGTTACTCCTTTGAAATGTTGAGTTTAACGAAAAGTTATATAAGTCTTGAAAAGTTGTCTTTAAAATGTGGGATATGGGTTGTTTCTCAATGTTGGGAATCATAAGAGATTCCAGGTTATGGTTATATGTTGGATTGTATATCCATGTTGTTATCTTTTAATTAATATATTAGAGATAACTATTTTGGCTATCGGTGGAAATTTACTATGTTGTATTTAAATAAGGGATTTCTTGGAAGGATGAAAAATGTTAGAACGTTGGAAGTTTGATATATAATATGTTACAGATTTGTCTTGAAATGACTAAATTGGAAATGTTGATTAACATGTGGAGACTATATGAATATGGATATTGTTGTATTATCTCTTGAAATTGTATTATGGTATTACATTGATAAAGAAATGAAATTTGATCACAATGGAGCATTGTATGGTGGATTTGAAATTGGAATTATTCTAATGCATTGTTACATATTGTATTGTCATTCCATTTCATTGTTATCATGGGTTTCGAATTGAAATTAAAAACTATTGTTTTGAGAAAGGAATTGTTTTTTTGTGAAATAGGATCATTTTGATTTGTTTTGGTAAATACGTTGGTAAGTCCGGATAGGGGGTGTAGTTTGATGTTGGTTAAGTTGGTTTGAGTGTCCAGGGTGAAAGACCAAAAACACGTGCAGAGGAGGTACCACTGCCCTTTCGGTGAAAGACCGGTAAAGTGGGGATTTGGTAGTGCTTGATATGCCTGCTTGCAAACACTAGCCCAGGGATTACCTGAGTCGTACGTATCATCTTGGAATTTTATTGAAATTGTTGGATTAATGTATTTTCAAATTGGCATTGTGCATAAGATTTTTAAAAGATGAGAAAAATATTTTGAGCATGACATGGCATATGTATTCATCTCATAAGACTGTATAAAATGTATTTAATGCTTTTTTAGATGTCACTATGAATTGTTTAATTATTTGATTCAATTGACAAATGGGTAATTGAATGAATTGAAAAGGATGTTATGCTGCATTTGAGGCATGCTTATTTATTTAAGTTAACTAGTTGTGGTAAATTACATAAATTGAATTTAAGAGTTTATGTAATAGAATCATATAGTTTTGACATGATATGATTTCACGTATATGTATGAGTATCTTTGTACCAGCATATCTTCTAATGTTTTAATATGAAATTGTTTGGTGAGTTAGTGGTTGCTCACCTCCTGCCTGTACATGTGTACAGGGAATGCTTTTCGGATTTGAAGATCAAACAATCGGTTTTACCATTTTATAAGTGTAATGTAGTGATGGATTGTACTACTTCATTTGTTTGTTTGGCTGAGTGCTTTTTTTTTTTTTTTTTTTTGTAAAGAGTAGTGTCCTCTCTTTTATTGTAAGCCTCAGGGCATTCATTTTATTTGTATATAAATGTCTTTATTGTATCACGAGAGGGAACATGTATATTTAATTATTTATCATTTCATTAAAAGATGAATTGTCATTTGTAAATGAACTTAATTAATGAATATTGGTAATGTTATCCGAGTAATAAAATTTAGGACGTGACAACTTGGTATCAGAGTGGGCCGGGTTTGAATATCTTGGCTCGTGGGAAGTGGTTTTGACCATAGTTAGGTTTACCTCGGGATTATAAGCAACGTTTCTATGTGATAACATGCTTATGTTCTAAGATATTATATATTTATGTGGGCATGGGGTTGAGTCTCGAGGATGTTGTGTCGGGGTCTAGAAATTTTCTTAGAAATCTCATTGGAAATGCACCTGATCAACGTGATTTCTAATAAGAGGTCTAAAAGGATTTCTAGAACGACTAACCATCTTCGTAATGGCAACCCGTTATTTGTTATGTAGTTATATGATTTTATCTTATTTGATGTGCATATGTTGAGTTTCGTATTGGAACATGAGAATGTACTTCAATGGAAGGTGTTGATACTAAATGTCATGAATGGTATATGTATAATATTGCATGATTGTGAAGTTGTTCTATTTACCTTAGAAGTGTTTCTCTCTCCTCTGTATTTATAAATTATACAGTGGATTTGTCACCACCTAAATAAAGGAGCATCTTCTTTTGTTCAGAATAACTCCACCTCACATGTTCCCGTGACTCAAAATCTTTTCTTTTTTTCAAAAAAAAAATATATATATATATATATTTATATAAATGCACTCATTTTCTATTTTATGACTTCAATTATTATTATTATTATTTATTATTTTTTTTTTTCGCGTCAACTCTCAATTTAGGCATGGGTGATACAAATTTCATAAATTTTGACAAAATTATTATTAGTGCGGGTCAAAACTGTCTAAGGGATCATTTATTATTTTTAAAACATAAGGAGTAGAGTGTTTTGAGACCTATTTTTAAAATATTGGGGGCTTCAAGGTTAAATGCAAAAGGGATGAAATGAATTTTATCCTAAATTATACTTTGAAAAAAGTGCATGCATTTTTATTTTTATTCGTTAGATTTAAAAACAAATGGGAAAATTATTGACAAATCTCATTTAGAAGTGTTTTAATCCAAGAAGTCCACGAAGGAATTTTTTAACCCATTTAGTCCCATGTATGTATAGTTTTATTCCATAAAGTCTTTTTTCTTGATTTACACTATTTTCTTGGACACTTATGCCCTTATATTTAATTTTGATACCCTTATAAATATTTTTTGAACGGTTAGCAATTTTATGATGTGAACATTCATATTTTAAAATTCACATTGGTAGGAATGTAAAATTGGCTCGTGGGCGGCCCGAAACCCGTCTGCGAGCTGGGGCGGGCCCGGGCCATTGACAATGTGAATATTCACATTGACATGTTAACATTCACATTAATAGGAGTATAAAATTGGCCCGCATCCCGTGGCGGCGCTAAACCCGCCATGCTTGGCTGGCGATGCAGGCTGTTGACAATGTGAATATTCACGTTGACATGTTAACATTCACATTGATAAGAGTATAAAATTGGTCCGCGGTCCATGGGCTGCCAAAAGCCCGCCCGCGGCCCGGGCGCGGGCCCGGCCCGGCTCATTGACAATGTGAAAATTTACATTGACATGTTAACATTCATATTGATAAGAGTATAAAATTGGTTAGCGTCCCGTGGGCAGCCAAAAGCTCGCCCGCGGCCCGGAGCGGGCCTTGCCCGGCCTGTTGACAATGTGAATATTCACATTGACATGTTAACATTCACATTGATAGGAGTGTAAAATTAGCCCACGCCCCGTGGCTGCCCGAAACCCGCCCACGGCCCGTGGGCGGGCCCGGCCCGTTGACAATGTGAATATTCACATTGACATGTTAATATTCACATTGATAAGAGTATAAAATTGGCTCGCTCGGTCGCCCAAAACCCGCCCACGCCCGTAGGTCGCCTGGCGGTCGCTTTGTTGACAATGTGAATATTTACATTGACATGTTAACATTCACATTGATAAGAGTATAAAATTGGCCGTGCCCGTGGTGCCGAAACCCGCCCATTAGGCGTGCGAGCCGGTCCGGCTTGTTGACAATGTGAATATTCACATTGACATGTTAACATTTACATTGATAAGAGTATAAAATTGGCCTGCGGCCCATTAGCGCCCAAAAGCCCGCCCGCAGCCCAGGGCGGGCCCGGCCTGGCCCATTGACAATGTGAATATTCACATTGACATGTTAGCATTCACATTGATAAGAGTGTAAAATTGATCCGAAAACCGAGGCGGCTGGCCCGTGACAATGTGAATATTCACATTGACATGTTAACATTAACATTGATAAGAGTGTAAAATTTGCCCGCTACTCGAAGCTCACTCGCGGCCCGGGGTAGGCCCGGCCCGGCCCGGCCCGTTGGCAATGTGAATATTCACATTGACATGTTAACTTGCACATTGATAGGAATGTAGAATTGGCCCGCCGCCCGTAGGCTGCTCGAAACCCGCTCACGGCCCGGGGCAGGCTCGTTTGGGTCCGGGCCCGAGCATGTCCGAAACCCTAGGCTAGGGCCTAGGCCATTACTTTGAAGCCCGGCCCGGCCCATCGGCTCGCTTAAGGCCCATTCAAGGCTTGGTCTGAGGCCCAGCCCGCTTGAGGCACAATGTCTTTTTTTTGTGGAAAATATTAAAATTTTGGTAGAAAAAATTAAAAAGAATTAAAAAAAAAATGGCCAAGCCCGGTCTAAGCTTGAGCCTAGGCCTAGGCCCACCGGCCCGACCTGAGGCTGTTGTCTTCGGGCCGCGGACCAATTTTACACTCCTATCAATGTGAATGTTAATATGTCAATATGAATATTCACATTGTCACGGTCCGCCAGTTCGCCCGGCGATGGGCGGGCTTGCCCACGCGTCAGCCAATTTTACACTCCTATCAATGTGAATGTTAATATGTTAATGTGAATATTCACATTGTCACGGGCCAGGCCGGGCTCGCCCCGGGTAGCCCACGGGCTTCGGGCCGCCCATGGGATGCGAGTCAATTTTACACTCTTATCAATGTGAATGTTAACATGTCAATGTGAATATTCACATTATCAACGGGCCAGGCCCGCCCCGGCAACGGGCGGGCTTCGGGCCGCCCACAGGCCGCGGGCCAATTTTACAGTCCTATCAATGTGAATATGTCAATGTGAATATTCACATTGTCACGGGCCGGACTGAGCTTGCCCCGGGCCGCGGGCTAATTTTACATTCCTATCAATGTGAATGTTAACATGTCAATGTGAATATTCACATTGTATATGGGCCGGCCCCCTACACATTGACGATATGAACATTCACATCGATGGTGTGAACATTCACATTAGGGGTATTTTGGTAATTATGTCACCCACAGGACTTTAAAACATAAGAAAATAATATAAACTAAATAGAACATAAGTAGATGAAAAGGGTATTCTAGTCTTCTTATCTCAAATAGGACCTAATGGAATAGTCAAAAAGAATATGGATTGGATGGAACATAAGTAATTAAAGATGAATTTATGGAAAAAGCTCCCAAAACAAATCTAAGCCATTATTATAGCCACATTAGGTCATAATAAACAATGTTTTGGACTACAACTGAATACCAACATCACATAATTAAATACTACAATAATTAAATATAACTAATTTTAATTTGATAATTTACTGACTCCATTACTACAATAGCCTATAACCAAACATCATAATAATCTGTAACTAACACTACAGGAAATTTGACTTTTAATAAAGTCGCTAAAAGCTTGAAAAACGCCATAAAAACTAATAGCGACGTGTAATATTTTGGTCGCTGATACGGCAGCCGCAATAGCTTTACAATGTTTAAAAAACGTCGCTAAAAAAATTAGACGGTGTTTCTTAAAATGCCGCAAAATCTTTGATGCCCGTCTCACCAGTTGTCGTCACGAACTAACGTATGATGTCACAATGACGTCATTTAGTGGTATTTTTTCAAAAAATGCCACTTATATATATATATATATATATGTTTTATCATATAAAACTGAAAAAATAGACCAGCTCAATTCCCATAATTTGCTTTTGCAACAATACATACCAGTGAAGCAAAGATAACATACTGTTCAATCTGAAGTACCAATACAAATTAATAGCTTTAAAGCACAATTCCCAACAGTTGCTTTTGCAACAATACATACCAATGAAGCAAAGATAACATACTGTTCAATCCAAAGTACCAATACAAATTAACAACTAGAAAAAAAAAAAATCCAATACAATCCAAATTAATTAATGGTGATGTACACACGTTCCCCATTTTTAACTGATTGACTCATTATACAATACAATCCAAACTTTGCATAATGGAATCCAAATTTTGCCACAATCAAAATTGTTTTAAAATAATTAAGAACTCACCTCACATCGTCTCTTTAAAAAAAAAAAAAAACCTCTCTTTGGAAATACCAATTGGATTTGTAATGATTTTTTAATGCTTTATCAACTCGCAAGTTCATTAAATTTTTTTAAGCTCAAATTTAAATTTAAAATAATTCTAATCCTAGTAAAAAATAGTGAGTCGATAATAAAATTTTTAAATTTTCTCACACATTAAATTTGATGAAATGAATCTCTAATTAACAAAATCATTCATAAAAATATTTGATTTTAATTCAAATCAAAATTTCCAATTATATTTTCGGTTAAGCACATCACAATCTACCCTGGTGATCCAACATTTAATGCAATTACTAATGTATCCAAGATATATTTGGGTGCTTTATTCCAAACACCCGATGATGAAAATTACAATGTGCAATCTTTTGAATTCTCAGTGAAGAAATTTGGATTCAAGATCTAATCTCAAACCTTGCACCCCATTTTGACCAAACTATTTTAGATCTTAAAACCCTTTTTTTTCAAAATATTTTTCCAAAATGCTTCTACGATGTTCCGAAGCTCGCATTTCGTTTAAAACATTACACTTTCGGTAAACCGAGTAAGGACAAAGTAGAAATAAATGGAAGGGAGGTAAAATCTTTGAAAAATATGTAAAAATATCTTATTTATAGGTTTGGAGTTGAAGCAAATAAGAGGAGAGGGAAGAAAACTAGTTTAGGAAGAAGTTGAGCATCAAACCGTTGATAAAAAATGAGTAGTCTTTACTTAAATGTGCATATCTCTTTGCACAGTTATAATTTAGATATAAAGCCACCACCATTGGAAATTAGACTTTTGGGGCTTCAATTTAGACTCAAGAATCACCTAAAACCAAGTCCGGATGAAGGAGATATGTCTGTTTGAAGTCGGGCCTAAAATGCAGATTTTTGGACCCGACCAGGTCCATTTAGAACCGACCGTGCCTCATTGAGGCCCAGCTGGGCCTCAATGAAAACTTTTCCAGACTTGGTTTTTAGGCCCGACCATGCATTTTTGGGCCCGATCGTGGGTTTTGGGGCCCAACTGGGTCTCAATGGCGCCAAACAGACAACTGGCGGGAATTGAACAAATATCTTTGTTTAAAGATATTTTTGACCATTTTGGCTCAAATTCTATAAGTAGGACATTTTCCTTCAGAATTCAAGGTTAGCAAAATTTCTAAAAGTTTTGAAGAGCTAAATAGCCCTCCTTCCATTTTCTTTTCTCCTTTGACCCTCAAACCTTCTTTAGCTACACATACATAATACAAACACCATTAGAGCTTGTTCTTGAAGCTTTTGTTGAAGTTTCAAACCATATTTCTAAAACTTGAGGGTGTTGGAATCAAGTTTGTTTAACTACAAGCATCCTCTTTTTCAAGAGGTATAACTTTTGCATCTTCTTTCTTATTTCTCTTTTACTCTTTTCCTCTCTTTTACATTCTTTGTACATTGTTTTGGGACTGTTTTGTGGGCTGAAATTTATCATTTAAGAGCTACCAAAGGTGGAGGGGTTAACCACCATTCCTTGAACCTTATTCCAAGCTTATATCCTTATGTTTCCCACTTATTTCTCTGATTTTAGCTACTGTTTTGGGGTTGTTTTTGGACTATTTCTAGAGGCTAAAATGTGGTTTAGAAGTCCCAAAAGTGGAGGGGTTAGCCACCCCTCCTTAGCTTTGCTTACTAGCTTTATATCTCTTTGTTTTTGCTTATCTTTTTGTGCTCTTTTAACATGGTTTTAGCTACTATTTTTTACACTTTAGGGGCTGTTTTAGGGCTTTTTTAATTTATTTAAATAGTTTATGCTTTGAATATTATGATTGTTGTGTTGTAAGTCTTCATAGTTTTGGTTGTTTAGGTCTTAGACACTGAGTCATTTGAGTTGATAGCTATTTCTTACTTAATTCAATGTAAAGAGTCTCACTTGTGTAGTAAATCAACCTTGCATAATCATTTTTGCAGCCTTCCTTCTTTTTTCATTTTTCTTTTCTTTTGAGAGTTGTTCCAACCAAATGTTGTTTAAACATGAGAAAGATTCATACAATGCTAAATGGTTTAATCTCTTTGGAGGTTCATTATCAGGGCATTAGGTCTCTCTAAGGTCGAAAACAACTTCTCGTTTGACGCTTCTCTCCTTTTAATGGACGTAACTCTCATTATTGGACAAATTGATTAAGTAATGGAAAAGTAAATCAAAAGGGATAAATAAAATTGGCTTAAAAGCAAGTCAACCGACATAAGGAAGATGGACAAAATTGGTTAGATTCGGCCGGACGTTATGCTAAGTCCATCATGTTAAGAGTCCTCACATGTCAATTCATCATGTTTTGACGAATCTTGGAGTGTGTCTATTTCCCTCTTTGAGCTTACTCCATGATAGGAGAGATGGATGGTTATTGATTTATTGTACTCATTGATTTTTGTCCAAAATCATGCCCTAACTCATCAAGCAATCAATTTGCTCATTGATGGTTTTGGAAATGACTTTGTTATTCTCTTGAGGCTTACCATGAGAGGGAAGAGTAGAAGGGACAAACAAAATTCAAAATAACTTTGTCTGCATTGTTTTTACTTCAGAGCACAAAAACAGGATTTTGCATAAAATTAAGGCATGGCCGACCTTGAGGCTTACCATGAGAGAGAAGAGTGGCACGGCCGGCCATCAATGTTTGGTCAGCAGTATATTTTGTAGAAAATAGAGGGCAGTGGCTAAAGATGAAACAGAGTAGACCTAGACAGACAGAGTTGTTCTTGGACACCGTGCATGCAACCTTTGTGCATTCTTGCTTGCATCATTGTTGTAAATTAATACTCCGATTATTAGTGATGTAATTATTATTATTGTTTATTTAATTGTTATAGCTAGTTAGCTTAAATAACTAGTTTATTTCTCATTATTATCCTTGTTGTAATAAAGTAATTAGCTAGTAATTTCTTTGCTTATTTATTCATTTGGTTTTGTAATAATTAGTTTACTTCGAACTTTCAGACTTTGATTTGCACCCTCTTATACGAGGGCAAATATGTAATAAGTTATATGTCTTCCAACTCCACGTCTATAGAACATGGTTAGTATAGAACATCATTTTTCAAATTAGCATTCTTATGATTTGCATCCATTGTCTTACATGCATTCAAGGTTCGGCTCATCATACTAACCCAACATCAATGTTCAAATTTATTACTTGAATACGTGCTTTATCGCATGTCTTGAGTGGAATGATATGCCATGCTCATAGCCAAGTCTATAAATTACATAATGTGTGCGTTGCATTTAGTCATGTTGCATTAGTTAAGAGCATGCATATTTTTCTAATTATTTTGCTTTGTTTGGGCTCGGAGTACTAGGTGAGCAATTTTGAGCTTTAGCATCTTGCATCGAATGTTTGTGTTACCATGTCAAAGCATACTTCCATGAGGCTAATTGCTTAAATGATATAACTATTTGAATGCTTGTAGATGAAGGCTAGTTGCTTGAATTGGGATAGTTTGATTAATGTCCATTTTAAGCCCACTTTTTTAAGTGGCATACTCGCAAACAATTTTTTTCAAATAAAACATGAAACCAAATATTCCAAATTTTGCAAAATTAGTTTATACTTATGTGCATATCACATAGTAAAAATAGCTAATAAAACCGGAACAAGAGTATATGACGTAAATAAAAATTATATCATGATTAGTAGAGGTCGATCTTTGATCAGGTGAGTGGGGTGCTCAATTCATGACATTCCTCTCTCATACCTAAGTTCCCGAGCCAAGACACTTTGGTGATGATGGATAAGTGGCCTTTGGCCACGAGTCTCGGTTTCCTAAATTTCTCAAAAATATTTAGGTGGTGACTCTGAAATCTGGCATAACAGTCAATTTTTGGCATTTGATTCAAATATTGATTTTCTAAAAGAATTGCCGGATTTGGACTCTTTTGTGTTTTCACTGTTTCACATTGCACTTTGTGAAATCAGATTCAGAACCATAGGAGTCCAAACTTTGGGCCAACCTAATATCCTTGTAATTAAAGAATTACGATTTGCAAAGTCATTATTTTTTAATACTTGAGAAGGGTATTAAATTTCAATTATTTGATTTAATATCTATGTGTCATTCCAATTAGGTCACTTGGCAACTACCAATTGTATCATAATTTAAATTTCAAATCACAATAAAAACTTTGCATGGACATTATTGAATAAATAATAATTTATTCACAATTATTCATCATCATAATCATAATGCATATTACTAAATCATATAATAATATTAAGATAACAAGTATTAACACAATTCATGTTCTATGTCACATAAGAATATATATTTTTGTACCTCATTAAACCACCCACAAAAATCAAACTTATACATAATGGTGGTAATAACATCATACTAAAATAAATTTTAGAGGTTACAATTAGATCCTTAAATAGCAATATGCTTGGTACTATAAAGATCACAATAAAATTTTAATATGCTTTCTCATTCTAAAATTTAATAACACAATTTGACAAAACATGAATAATAATGATTCATTATGTAATACGAATATCTTTAGGCGTTACTAAATCAAACAATAGAATGGTCATTATCCACTAAACCTTTCCTCATAATAAAGATAATTAAATCATTCATAGTATTCAATTATCAAAATATTAAAACATTTGGTTTACCATCAAAGAGTTAGCACTCATTAAATAAATATTATTTATACAGTATGCAATCCAATTGTAACGACCACAAAATGCGTATAAGAAATTATCTTTATTTAATTATGAGTTAATGTGCTTTAATTTAATTATATCTGTTTGAATTAAGGAATTATCTGTTGAGTTACGACTTTGAAATTGAAATTGTCGACTTTCATGGGTTCAGAAACCGAAATTGAGCACATGGATATGCTAATGGGAATTTTTAGAGCCATTTGTGAAGGTTAATTAAAAATTTATTTTGTCTGATTTGTTAAGGTGTGTTTGGGTGGTTTAATTGCAACTTTGCACTGCAAATTGAAGGCCTTAGAGGCATCAGAAACCAGAACGAAGTACATAATTATATTCAGCATGATTTTTAGGATTTAATATGAAGTTTCGTAAAAATTTGATTCATAATGAATTAAATTGGTTTTCATCAAATATTATGTTTTATATATATGTGTATATGTATATGAGCCGTGCTTGACTCAACAAAAAGAAGAGATGAGAGAAAGATAAGTTGAGAGGGAGAGGGTTTTGGAGAAGAACCAAGAGAGAGAGAGAGAGAGAGCACTTAACATCCATGGAAGTTGAAGATAAAATTGAAGGACTTGAAGAGATTTAAGGAAAAATCAAGGATTTGAACTAAGGTATGGAAATCTATCTTGAACTTATGATTAATTCATCAATTTCATGAAATCATAAAGAGATTGGAAGATTTGAAACCCATTTGGGTTAGGGTTTTGTGTTATGTATTTAATTGAGCTAAATTTAAGAAATTAGAACTTGGGTCTTTTGATTTTTTTTATTTTTATTTTTATTTTTTATGATTGGAGTTCAATCTTGTGAATAACATATGAAATGAACTCTAGATTGTCCATACAACAAGATTTATGCAAGGATAAAGTGTATTTTGTGGGTTATGGTTTGGTGCTCTCAAGATTATGAAAAATGAAACATTGATTTTGAACTTGAGGCAAAAATTGATGTGTGTGAGATGAGATTGCACTTGAATATTGTTGGGTTATCATGTTTTTAAGTGATTAAAGTTGAACCCTAAGTGGAAAATGGAGAAATTGAGCTTGAAATCAACAGATCTTGCTCAGATGGATTTTCTCACCCAGCGCCGCACATGTGGCAAGGCTTCCCACATGTGCGGCAGTCTATTTCCAGTACCCAAATTGATTCTGAAATAAAGGCACGTTGTCCCGCATGTGCGGCCCAATTCCCGCATGTGCGGCCCTGTTTCCTGCAGGTGCGGGGCACTCCTGTTTCAGCCTAACTTCAAATAAGCATATCTCTCTCATTTGGACTCCGTTTTAAGTGATTCCTGAGCCTAAATTCAAGCCCCGAAAGTCTAGTTTCCAATGGTGGTGGTCTCACATCCAAATTTTAATTACACAAATAGACATTACCAAAGTAGTGAAGGTTGTTCATTTTCTGTCTACTCGTTTCATGCTATTTCTTCTCCTAACCCAGTTTCCTTTCGTTTCTTTCTATTTTCCTTGATATGAATTATGACCTATTGAAGACTAATGGGTTTAGGAGCAACATAACTAATTATTTAAAGAGCAAAGTAATGGATCTGTTTATTTGATTAAGAGAAGTAACTTTGATCAAGAGAGTAATTCTATGTTCGATATGTTGTGCTATGTAATTGTGTTTGTAGGTCAAGTCAAGGATATTGCTAACTGCTACTAGAAGGCCATCAATGTGAGTAATAATATTGTAAAGATATGTTTATATATATTTATTTTGATACATAAATGTTGTGATGTTCTAGAATTATGTTTTATGCGAATGAATCAGTTTCAAGAACTGTGATATGAAATATGGTTATGAAATGTGAATTGATGGTAATTCGATATGGTGGGCTCAAGGCCGTTCTGTTTATGCTATGATACAATGTGAATTTTCTGGTTTTTAAGACCTATTGATTGCTAGTATGGAATAAAGTGTTGTACGAAACTAAGTGCTACAATGAGAGTCATCTCTAGAATCCATACGAGTCACCTCTTAGGTCCATACATACATGAATTGGGCCCAAGGAGAGGTGGAGACATGTCGATATTCCATCTAATCTATGATAAGATACAGTGATACGATATGAGAGATGGAGACATGTCGATGTTCCATCTACTCTATGATAAGATACAGTGATACGACATGATATTTTTGGACCTAAGGTCGTTCAGAAAATATGATATGAATACGAATGTTTTTAAATCGCTATATGACTCATGTTTACGAAGTGCTATTTTATATGAATGAATAGATGTCCTATTTTGAAATGTGACTCTGACCCTTTGTATAAATGGGTGTACCACGCACCACGTAAAATGTTTTGTAATGGTTTCAAATATGTATTCCATTTCAAAAGCATGGATTTTATTATGATAAATGTTTCAAAATTGTGACACATGTTTTTCTAATGTTAAGGACATCATTCATTAACCTCTTTACTTTACTATTACTCACTGGGCATTAGCTCACCCTTTTACTTTATATATATATATATATATATATGTAGGTGAGACATCAAAGGATCAACATTAGAGTTTGTATCGAAGTCCGTCTCTTTGTCAAGCCTTCCAGAAAGTGCCTCCGTATAGAGGCGTAGTGTTACTTAGCCAAGCCTAGTTTTGTTTGAAGTCTTTCATATTGCGTGTGAGATTTGTATAAACTTTGTTATTGTATATGTAAATATGAGAGGTGTATTTAAATGTTTAAATTAATTTTAGTCGTCATGTATGCACAAGCTCAATAGGCATTATCATTATTTTGGTATTGGCTTCCGCTTGAGGCCCCGTATTTGAATAAATATTTGTGAAATTTTGTTTTGAGGCCTAAGTATAGGCCGGTCATGGACCAAACTTTTAGGGGCGGGTTTGGGTCGTGACACCAATCTAAAGTAGGAGCATAAGAGTTGCATATTAAATCTTATATCATGTTTAGCAAATTGAAAATTTTGGATCGAGGCAATCATAATTGCAATCAAAATTAATTAATATTTACTTAATCGGTAAATCATAATATTTTGAAACATGAGCTCTGATACCACATATAAAAATTTTATGGTATTATGCATATAATAACCTTCATAATCCAAAATTGTGAACTATCATGATTTTCACTAATAATAACATAATGCAAAAAATAAATAATATACCCGAATCAGTTATGCGAAACCTTCGAGTGATCCATAATTGATTGAACGTAAACCTAATATCAATATTAGTGGAAAAAAATTTCTCTTTTAACCCTGTTTAGAATACATTGAATTTAGAATAATTTGATGGGTAGTTTGAATGTCCTTTTATAGGTAGAGAAAGGACCAGTTTCCTGATTCAACAATGATTCTACTTTCCCATCAAAGAAGGATACTTGGAAAACACTCTTCTTTATTTACCAATTAATTGTAGAAAAAAATATGAAATTATAATCTTGCCAAATCTCTAATTCATATTACCATATCATGTGGGTCAACATAATGACTAAATAATTAATTTAGTCTTACAGGATCACTACAGGAAATTACACTTTTGGTGACTAAAAAAAATTTAGTCGCCAAAAGTTGTGGAATTGGTGACCAGAAATTATATTAGTCAGCACAAGTATAAGAGTTAGCTACTAAATTTTTTTAGTTGGGGTATATTGATTATTGGCGACTAAAAAAATGTAGTCGCTAAAAATGCCACAATTGGTGACTAAAAAATTTTTTAGTTGCTAAATATGCCATAATTGGCGATAAATTTTTTTTTTAGTCCCTATAGAGTTACTTTTGGCTACTAAAATTATTTAGTCATCGAATGAAAAACAAAAATTTACTTTTTATTTTTGGCAACCAAAAGTTTGGTAGCCAAAAATTATTTTCAGCGACAAACTCATGTTTTAGTCGCTATATAGTTATTTTTGGCTACTAAAATTATTTAGTTGCCGAATAAAAAACAAAAATTTACTTTTTATCTTTAATGACCAAAAGTTTGGTAGCCAAAAACTTATTTTTAGCAACTAAAATAAATTTTAGTCGCCAAAGAACTAAAATATTTAGAGGGAGACATTTCAAATTTTGGAGGGATTTAAAAAAATAGTTGGCGAGCAAAATGTTTAGTCACAAATTGTGTAAGATGATATATATATATATATATATAGTTTTCAAACCAAACCCTAAACAAAAACCAGCGCCTCTCTCTCTCTCTCTCTCTCTCTCTCTCTCTCTCTCTCTTTTTATTTTCAGGGTCTCTCACCCTCTCCGTCTCCGTTTTCACTACTCTACTCCCCTCCCTCTCTCACCGCGGGTCCTCCTCGTGTTCACCAGCAACCGAAGCAACTCCTCCTCCTCCGTCATCGCCACTATCTGTTCTCACTCCGGTCGAATTGCCCATTGCTCTCCGTCAGTACACTGTCTCATTGCCACCGTCACTCACCGTCGTTCACCGTCTCAATCCCATTGATTTTAATTTAGGTTTCTCTCTCTCTCTCTCTCTCTCTCTCTCTCTCTCTCTGTCTCTATCTCTCTCTCTCGTTTCCTTTATTTCCCCATTTCACTATACCTCTAGGGTTTTTTTTTTTTTTTTTTTTTTGTTTTGTTTTTTCATGCTGTAGGAGTTTCATTTCTAGGAAACGAGTAAATTGGTTGTGATTTTTGTTCTAGATTTAGGGTTAGATCAAAAGCCCTAAATTTTTCGTTTTCGTTTTTGACCAACCTTCACCCTTTTGCCCATTTCTTCTTCCATATACTTTGAATTTGAATGTGAGGTTAGAGCCATTGGAAAATTTGTTTATGGGGGCTTCGATTTGGACACAAGAACAACCTAAAACGGAGTCTAGACGAGAGAGTTATACCTGTTTGAATTTTGAGTTTCTATACTAGAAGCATGCTCGCTCGAGCTAGCTTTTCTTCGCTTGAGCGAACTGCGCAATTTTCAGAGATTCTGGGAGCTTCTTTTCTACGCTCGAGCCAAGCTTCCTTCGCTCGAGTGACTAGGTCGCTAACAGACATTATAAAGTGACTTTTTGGCCCAAAAACTTTATTTTTCTTCCTCTCTTCTCCTCCCATCCTCCAAACCCGAAACCCTAACCTTCCAAACTCTTGATTTCTCTTCTTTTTACCATTATAGTTAATATAAATGACTCGTACTGAAGAGAAAAATAATTCAAAATAAATTGTACGAAAACAAACTTATTTCCAAATATTCTTAAATTCTTTAATTGAGCAGTCAAGTTAGACAATTCAATGACATGCTCATACATCTCATGCATATCATCAAACTTTATGTTGCTAAGCTTAACCATAAGTGTCCTAACAAAAAAACTTATGAACAGTTTGGAAACGTTTTTTCACATTATTTAGCATTATCAATTTAAGGAAGTTAAAACTTAATGTTTGCTATACTCATTCGCATAAAAGCATAAACTTTATTTGTTCGATCCTTTTATACTTTATGAAAAGTTTTTTCTTTCTTGTATACTGCTTGAATCATAATAGCAGTAAATTTCTCAAATAATAATACTAAGTCAAAATTCAGAACATCCAGATGAAACTGAACTTATTCCATTCATTTTGAGAAATCTTTTTTATTTAAAATCGAAACAAGCAAGGTATAAAAATATAGCGAAATAAAACTTTAATCAATAATTAATGCTCACTACATTAATGCTAAGAGTAATCAATAATTGACAATTAGTCAAAATAAACATATGTTTAAACAATCACAAATAGTATCACCGTGATCTACCTTTGGTATAATTTAATGGCATACTATTTAACAATTATGGTGATTCCCTTTCACTAATAGGACTAGTTGATAAAATATTCATAATTAAGTAGGTCTGTTACATTTGGGTATTCATTCCAATATCAACTTTGAATACTCATCAACTATCCTATTCCAATTCAACATTTAGAAGTGGTTGTAGACACTCCATTTTTGACCGCCCTTACTTAGAAGGCAAATCTCTGTATTTTGGAAATTCCTTTCACTTGAAGTGACTTACACTTATTTTCTTCCCAGTTTCACTATAAGTTGTGGTTTAAGTTGAATTAACTCCAAAATTGAACAATTTTCAATGGGAGAGAGCATCTTTATATTGGAATGCATTTTTTAACATTTTGATCCTTCCTGATACTAAATCATTGGGCACTTCTTATTTTACTTTTGCTGTATTATTGTTTCTACTTAAGAACATTTATGGATGCTACAATCTCCATTTTGATTAGGTTAGCCAAAAATTGATGGTGCAAGGATACTCAGGCCATGCGACCTATAATGGGGGACTAGATGTTGCTCGCAAGGTTTTGAAGGTGGATGGCATTCGGGACTGTACAGGGGGTTCGGTCTATTAGTCATGACTTATTCCCCATCTAGTGCTGTATGGTGGGCAAGTTATGGTTCAAGCCAACACTTGATCTGGAAGTAATGCGTGTTTTTTTGAACAAGAGGTAATGCATGTTTGCTCAATTTGATTTAGTGGTTGATGTGTTGTGGGAGATCATTAAATTTAGAACTCTGGTCCAACAAGTGATTGTTCCTTGTTTAGTTAATCTTCTTAACCCCTCTGTGGACTTTGTTTTATAATTTAGAAAATTTTCTATTGTAAACCCCCGAGTTGGTTATCCTCAATGAAAGCCATGTCTGTCCACAACCAGTGTTGACTACGCCTAATGATCTGAAGTTTTCTTACTTTCCTGTGATATTGCCTTTATGTGAAGGCAATACTTGAGTGGTCTAGGTATATAAGTTGTGCTTTTCTTGTATTACGTCATAATGAGGAATGGGTCATTTTTTAAATGCATTATATATTTTTCATCATCAATTTTGGTTCTCCATTCACGTGATATAGTATATATTTTTTTAATTTAAAATATTCCTGCATGATTTTCTTTTTGGCAGGTTCTTAGGTCATGGTAGTACTGAGCATGAGGAATCTGCTCCTTGCCCATGGACGATAGTATCTGTTCAAGCTGCTGAAGGGATATTTGCTGGTGCCACGACATCCTGCATCACAACGCCATTGGACACTATTAAGACTCGCTTACAGGTACACCTAGTTGGCTTCAATTTTTTTCCTTTCTCTTGTCAGCTCTGAATCTCTGATACTTTGTTTGTGATGAAGTGGTGATTTTTTTTTTTTTTTTGGGAGGGGGGGTGCTATTAGGACAGTGAATTTTTCACTTATTATTTTTTTTTTTTTTTGTGTGCTCATGATGTGTTGTTCTGTGAGTTAAACATTTTTTCGTGAAAGAAAGTAGAGCGATTGTCATGCACATTACTAGTTAACACTCTAAGATTGTTACATTCAAAATTTTTAGAAATACCCAACTTGTGCATCTGTTTCAATTCCTTGCTAATACAGTTGGTAGGTGTTCTAGAAAAAACCTTGCTGCTTGCATTACTATGTTCGAGCAAATAGCTTCTTTTGTTGATTTATCCATTAAACTAGTTGTTTTTGCAATATAGGTCATGGGACACGAAAAGAAACATACTGTAAGAGAAGTTGTTAAAGGATTAGTTGTGGATGATGGTTGGAAAGGTTTATACAGAGGACTCGGTCCAAGGTTTTTCACTATGTCGGCATGGGGAACCTCAATGATACTTTCCTATGAATATTTGAGTAGGGACTCTTCTTTCACACTGTTATTATATAACATCATATTTGTTGTTATTATTATTATGCAGAATGATGAGATTGCTAAAACATTTGTGGATTTGATCATTGTGAATTATTGGATTGGAAAGTTTAAACCGATGAGTTACCCTTTGTTCTCTGGTTATAATCATGCCCAATCAATTTGATTAATTGTGTTTATTCTTCTTTTTTGTACAGAACGCTTGTGTGTGAAAGATCAATAGATTTACCTTTGAACAACAGAG
Source organism: Camellia lanceoleosa (assembly GCA_025200525.1). Classification (NCBI taxonomy): domain Eukaryota; kingdom Viridiplantae; phylum Streptophyta; class Magnoliopsida; order Ericales; family Theaceae; genus Camellia; species Camellia lanceoleosa. Next base: position 93,608,073 of record CM045771.1, read on the forward strand.
AATTGGTTTGCAGTTAACTGGGATTTCATACGCTAAAGAAGATAGTTTTGCTTGGTATTTATAGGAATGCTTACTCTGGCATCCACACAAATAAACAGTGTCAACAAATTGTAACCCTTGTTAAATTGACTGGGTAGTGACCCTCATACCGATTAAAACTGGATTACTTCCTAATTTTCTGGAAGGCCTTGTAAGATCAATCTATAATTCTTTTTAGCTCATTTCTTATTGCATTCTTGGGCTATAATTGAATCGATTTGTATCTGTAATTTGTGTATTCTTAAATCATAGAATTTCATTTTATATTCTTCTATTGTGTTCCCTTTTTGGTTGTTTTCTGTTTCATAGATTACATCGCCCAGAATAATGATTATTGGTTGCTACAAGGTTAATGTATCAAATGAGGGAGATACCATAGAACAAATGATGATATACAGGTTCAAAATTGAAAAACCTAGAAATCCCCTAGATGTTAATTTGTGATCATGTATCAATTTTAAGCAGTATATAACAATCTCAATCAAACAATCAAGACAAATCGACACAATGATTTTACGTGGAAAAACCACAATTGGACACTTCCAATAATGATAAAAAACCACGGGCAAAACCCACAAAACAATCCACGCCTGAATTGAACCAACCCCTATGTGCCTCTTCCAGCCCCGTCTTCACCACGGAATTTGCCTTGACAATGAGCCACTCCAAAATCCACCAAGCTTCAGGCTCGAATTCTTCAGAATCCATCGAATAACAACTCTCTATTTTGTGTAGAATTAAACAAACAATCCTTTGATGTAAACTTCTTAAACCAAGAGTCGAATACTCAATCAAAACATCAAAGAAAACTAGCAAAATAGCTCCAGATATAAACCCTAATATCTAAGAAGAAGATCTGGAGGCGTAACCCTAGATTTGGAGCAACATGCGAATTTATAGAATCCGAAATCGCAAGGTCCACTCGAGCGTAGGAATTGACGCTCGAGCGGGGACTCTATATGATGTGTTCCAAACCAGGATGTATGTTTGAGCGGGAAAATGGACGCTCGAGCTTGAAAACACGGATCACAGTATATTTGCAGACACACCAAACTTCTGGAACTCAGCATTTTCCACTCGAGCGGGGGAATGTCCGCTCGAGCGGACAGGTAACTTAGAATGCATTTTTGCATTTTGCTTCAGGGGTGCTGCCCCCGCCGTGGCACTGCTCCAGACCTGCTAAGGGGCGCTGCCCCCTGGACCCCTGCGAGCTGACCGGGCAGCTCGATCCCCGTCCTAGTCAGTGAAGTGGCAAAGTTAACATTACAAACTTCTCTGCAAAGGCACAATTCGGGTTGGATTTGCATCTAAGAAACTCATAGCCTCACTGAAAAAAAGTGTGAAAACAAGTACAATTGAAAGGAGTTTTGTCAAACGGGATTGCGAAAAAAAACCTAACAATCTCCCCCTTTGGCAATGCCGTGACAAAACACACCTAACAAATAAAATCCTAATCACCCCAACCCATTACAGCCAACAAACGCAAACTTCTTTCTCAAGATCATGATCTGCAAAACAGCTATTAGTGCCACAATCTCCAAAACAACTATTAGTATAATATTCCCAACATTTCATCTAGAGCCAAACACACTCCTATGTTAAACTTCATTTAGGATATCTAAACCCAACTCTAAACTTGATGGTAGGTGTGACCAAACACCCCATTTCAACACAAAAAAAAAAAAAAAACAAAAAGAAGTGCAGATTTTTTTTCTTCATTGTCTTCATTCTTCATTCTCTAACTTCTCTCTACTTTCTCTCTCATTTTCCTTTACTTTCTTGGAGGCAAACACCACACCTTTGCTCCACCCTTACACCACCACCTTAACCCACCATCTCTACCACCACCGGCCACCTTATCTCGCCGGAAAAAGGGTCCGGTCGGCCACTCCTTAAATCCATCCAAAAATAACACAATAGAAGCACCAACTCTAGATTTTTCATAATCTTTTGAAGAATCAAAGCATGGGGTTTATTTTCTTGATGGATTAGAGGCTTGTAATTGGTAAGAATCTTTCTCTAAAAGTTTAGTTTAAGGTTTTACATATTTTGAGTTAGAGATGATGAAATTTTTGTATTTTAGATCTATTATGATTTGGGGTTTGATTGTTGAATTTTATACTCTCAATTAGTTTCTATGAATGTTTTACATGTTAAAAAAACAATGATCAATTTGATGGTTGTTTTGGAGATTAAGATTTTGGGTTAATCTAGGGTTTGAATGTGATGTAAAAATTGGGGATTTTGGTGTTAGGGAATTTATATGTTGAAATTGATTTGATAAATGGTGGATTGGGTATCTCTACGTTCTATGGAGGAATTTTATAAGTGATTGAAGAGATTTTACTTAAGTTGTTGAGTTTATACAAAAATGTTGATTTTTGACTTTAGTAGTTAATTGATGGTGGTATTGTGCATATAAATTGATTGGATATTTAAAAAGTTACTAACTCAAAGATGTTCAAAGGATGGGTGTTGTGGAGATTGGATAAGTTATTTGTTTGGGTGACTTGAAGTTGGAGGAGTTCTTTAGCTTGTCTTTCCTTAGCATAATTTTATTTAGGATCATTTTTGTAGATGTTGTAATTTTCATTGAAAGCTTTTCCTAATTTTAGATCCTATTTACTAATTGTTAGGATTGGAGGAAGGCATCTCTACACCTCTTGGAAATTAATTTGTAGAGTTTCAAATCTACACTTTTGCTATTTTTGGAGGTGAGTATACTTACCACGGAAATTACCTTACCTCTATCTTTATTACAAAGTTTGAAAATAATTTTTGAATTAAAGGAAGTGAATGATACATTTCATCATGATATATGTATAAAAAGAAAATCTATAAATTTATTGAGGCCAAGGGTTGAGTTTTAATAAAGATATGATTTCATTTGTATAATGAAGCATTAATTTTTTTTATGAGAATTTATTTAAGTTGAGTCCTTCAAATTTTATGATGATGATGACTGAATGACAGTGAAATGTTATGTGAGGGTATTTATTTTATTGATCATATAACCGAATATAACCTTTGGGGCCACAAGGGCCAAAATGCTTTGGGGTCCTGGGGACCGAAATGTTTTAAGGACCATAAGGGTCGTTGTATGTATAAGGGCTCCCGGGGACCGAAACATTGAAACAAAAATTGAAGTGCTACGATGACATGAGCTATGTTCCTATGGTTATGTTTTGGGTAACGGTACCGTCACCACCTAAGTCGCGAGGTAACGCGACCCTAAGGCTATGTAGTGGATTGTATGATGGACAGGAAATCTTAATGTATTGAAAAGTTATATTTTTGTTTACTTTCATTATCCAAATCTTTTTTTTTTTCTGCCTTATGAGATTCCTTGGAAAAATCTTGATAACGTTTTATGAAAATTGTATTTCATCATTTTTTTTTTATTTTATATAAATTTAAGTCCAATTAAGTTCTTATGTTTATTATTGTAACAACGCCCGCAGGGGACCTCGCTACAGTTCGGACTCGATTTTGTCGCGGTTCCAAATCTTGAACCAAAGAGTCCAAATCCGGCAAATCGTTTTGAAGAAAAAACAGATTTTTTGAAAGAAGTGCCAAACATGGATTGCTTTGCCAGATAACAGAGTCGCCACCTAAATATTTTAAAATGGGAAATTTAGGAAACCCTGACTCGGTGCCAAAAGGCCACGTGTCCGTCATCACCAAAGTTGGCTCGGGAACTTGGGTACGATTGGGGAAGGTCACATCGTGAGCACTCCCGCTCGCCCGGTCAAAGACCGGCCTCTACTAACCATGATATCTGTTTTTGAAAACTTTGTGCATTCTTATTCCGTTTATTAGCCTAGGTTACTATGTGATGCGCACAGCATACAAGTATAGACTGAATCGCCTGAATTGGAACAAAACACTTCATGTTTGTTTGTTTGAAAATGGTTTGATGGTGCTACCCGCAAGTAGGCTAAGACGCGAATTTGCCACCCTCAGGTGGGCTTAGAAAACATGGTTTTGCCACAATCTAGTGGGCTTAAAACAAACAGTCAACGCATTGTCCCAATTCAAATAACTCAACCTCCACCCACAGGCATTCAAGGCAGTTATATCATATAAGCACATAGCCTCATGGCAAGCATGCTATCATGGCAACACTCACACGCATGCAAGGATGCTAAAGCATAAAACTTACCGAGTACTCCAAGCCAAAACAGAAGCTGATTAGAAATCATGCATGATCCTAAGTATACAGAATTGCCTAATGCAACACATGCAAAAATGCAACTATAGCAGGCTCGGCTATTCTAAACATGGCATATGAAATGCTACAACTAACAAGTATTCAACTTTGGAATTGAAATACAATGCAGTTTGTATGATGTGCCGAGCCCGATGCATGTAAAACAGATGAATGAATGCAAACATGCTATCATACTGTATGCTAATTGAAATATGCCCTATATCTAACCATCGTAAGCGGGTAAATAAAAGGGAGAAAGAAATGGGGGTTGGAAGACATACATCACACTCACACACCCTTATTACAGTTATGCCCTCGCGCAGAGGGTCCGAATAAATAATACAGTCCGAAAATGAAAGAATAATACAGTCCGAAATAAATACACAAATTTCTAATTAATTAACAAATTAAATTACAAAAGAAGTAAAACTGGCATGCAAGCCAGGGACTGCCTCGCTTCTGATAGATGATGTATGCTGGGCTGCTTCGGGCGGAAATCCACTGGGATGCCCTGATTAGCCTCTGTTTGCAGTATTTCTCGAAATGCGCGCCGAACTCCGAAAAGTTGTTGATCCTTAATTTTGCTGCAACAGAGAGCAGGAAAAGGGCATAGCAATGTATTTTCACAAATATATGCATGCCTCGATCCTCGTGCCACCAATCACGCATATCAATGCATGATGGCCGAGGAATCGGATTGCGCAACTCAATATAGGGATGAATGCTACAACAAAACTTAACTCCATCATGGGTAATCCGGAGTGTCGGTGACTTGGGAATTGAGGCCCGTTCCGTCACTCGGAGTACGAAACGTGCCTCGTTTCCCGTGCAATATGCATGATATGCATGAAATGCAACTAATATGTGATATAGCATGCACAATGCCATGAAAATGAGTAATCTCGAAATGCGTGCACACGGGCACGCAAACTGAGGTAATGCAATCTAAGATACAACCTAGTATGCACAATGCTGTGAAAATGAGATGAAAATGAAACACCTCGAAAAGCGTGCGCGCGGGCACGCAAACCGAGCTGATGGCATGAAATGCGAAGCGGATAAAACAGGGTGCCTCGAAATGCGTGCACACGGGCACGCAAACCGAGGCGATGATGTGGAATGTAAAATCAGATAAAACCGAAGTGCCTCGAAACGCGCGCCCACAGGCGCGCAAACCGAGGCGATGATAAAATGAGAAAAATTGAATACAACCGAAGTGCCTCGAAATGCGCGCCCACAGGCACGCAAATCGAGGCGATGATAAAATGAGAAAAAACGGATAAAACCGAAGTGCCTCGAAATGCGCGCCCACAGGCACGCAAACCGAGGCGATGATAAAATGAGAAAAATCGGATACAACCGAAGTGCCTCGAAATGCGCGCCCACAGGCACGCAAACCGAGGCGATGAGAAAATGAAGTGAAATGGCACACGGAATGCCGCGATGGGCTTACACCAACATGGGAGAGCCTCGGCCGCACTCACATAGGCTGCCATCGGATGAAACGGAGGTGCCTCGAAGTGCGTGCCCATAGACACGCAAACCGAAGCGATGCATTAAGGCATAAAATGACATGGGAAATGATATGCAAGCATGCGAGACAAATTTCAGCCACTAAATGAAGGGGAAAACAGCCCCGAAATGATGCGAAATGAAAATCAACGCATGAAATCATCCCGAAATGCAATTCTAAGTGCCCGAAATGGCCTACGGCTATGCTAAACATGCAAAATTGGCGCACGAAAGCAAAAACAGTAGTAAGGCAGTCCCAAAAATGACATTTTTACAATACAAAACAAGGCCAAAATGCAAGCATAGATAGAGCAACAAAAGCATGCAAGAATAGGGGCTAAAAGAAGGGTATTGAGACAAGTGATATATACAAACCCCAAATGAACAAACATGCTTCTAAAACATTGAAGAGGGCCTAAAAATAAGCACATTTACAGAAGATGGTAGCCCCAAAAACAGAATATAAACATGCTATAAATTCTATGCAAAATGGAGCCCAAAAGAGGTTACAACAAGAGATATGCAAAGCATACACCAAACAACAAAACTTTATTCATGAAACATGTAGAGGGGGTCAAAATAAGGCCCCTTTCAGTTCTGACCAAGAACTAAAACCAAAAGCACAAAAGGATACAAAACATGCAAGAATTAGGGCCCAAAGTGGATTTCAAAGGGAGGTGGTATACAGAATGGCCAAATGAGGTTGAGCCCTTCTACAATGTTTTAGAGGGGCTCAGTATAAGCACAAAACCAGTAGGGGTCGGAGCCCCAAAAACAAATGCAAATAGGTTAAAAATAGCATACAAGATTGTGACATACAAGCTAGATATTGAGACAAGTGTATCATAGGCACACCAAATGAAGTTGAGCCCTTCTACAAAGTTGTAGAGGGGCTCAAAATAAGCCTAAAACCAGTAGGGGTCGGAGCCCCAAAAACAAAAGGAAATAGGGTAAAAATAGGATGGAAAATTATGCTACAAAGATGAGATTTGGAGACTTACCCTTGAAGATCCAAGTGTTGCTACTTCTCGGCCTGAATTTGTTGCTTCTTAACCCCTGGAGAACACTTTCTTGCTGCTGGAATGGTAGTGTTGATGGTGGAGCTAAGGGTTGATGAAGAGGGGAGCTCGATCCCTGTCCTAGTCAGTGAAGTGGAAAACTTGAAAGAATTAACATTACAAACTTCTCTGCAAAGGAACAATTCGAGTTGAATTCGCATCTAAGAAACTCATAGCCTCACTAAAAAAAAAAAGTGCGAAAACAAGTACAACTGAAAGGAGTTTTGTCAAACGGGATTGCCAAAAAAAACCTAACAAAAATCTCCCAACTTGTCATATAGACGCTCAGTTCATTCACAAGTTTTGGTACCAAGGGACTTTAGCAGATTAGTTAGTTTGCACTTGAAATGAAAACTTTCCAATTGGAAGGAAAAAGAGAACGAAAATAAAAGTCCCGAATCACTTTTTTAGGATGTGAAAATGTTTTTGTATACCTTCAGTTACAGATAGTATGGCTGGAGAGACACTAGTGAATCTAACGTCTTGTTGGCTTTTCCAGAACAGCAAAGAAAAATATCTCATCACTGTCTTTATCAGTCTTTGGCACCACCCTCCATAGAAGCTTTTGACAGCCAAGTCTGACGAACTCATTCAAGTACAGATTCATATCTTCCTTCTTACAAAAGAACCGGTCCACCCAGAGAATACCTTTAGGTTGGAGCACATGGTCCTAATAAAACAAGACAAACTGAAGGAGTTCAATTTCAATCCATCCATCCAAGAACAGAGTAGAATGAACAATGTCAAGTGTGCTGTCAAAGAAAGGCAGTCTTGAGCCAATTGAGACGTAGAGAGAAAGAAGTCCTCCCAGTGCTATCATCTCATTAAAAGGTGCCCCTAAATTCAGCGTGGCGGAAGCAATGGTAACATTTTTCTCTCTCATAATTGCAGCAAATATACTAGTTGTTGGGCTAAAATCCAGCCCAATGCGGATCTCCCCTGGCTTTAGACTCAAAACCTCGCTGATTGTGAACTCTGTTGAGAGAGACTCATTGGTTGGCACTTCCCATCCTCACCTAGAAAGATCGAAGCAATCAGATCATTTGTAGAAGCCTCTTCTGTCAATCGTTTCATTTGAAACAAGACAAGTATAGTCTTTTCACAGGAAATGGGTTGTTGTAGTGTTGAGGTGATTTTGAGAAGCACCTTTGTCACGACCCAAACCCGCCCCTAAGGGTTTAGTATCGTAACCGGCTAATAATTCGTGATTACCGAAGATCTGTTTAACAGTAATAACAATTATATGATAGGAGGGGCCAGCGGAAGCCTGTAAATATCAAAACATAATGTCCAAAGAGCTGTGAGGACAAGCCTACACAAACTACTTATATGTATATATACCAATACAGACATAAGTCCAAGTCCATATTCAATATATATGTAAAACTGAAGTCCAAAACACGTCTAAGTACAAAATAAAAGACATGTTAGGGAATTAAATCCCAAAGCCAAAACAACTTATGAAACATTCACTTGACTCCATATGACATTCATTCAAAAGATATGGGTTTATACTACCTAAAACAAGGCCTTGACAATAACGGTTTGGAACCTCGAGGTGAGGCACAGTAGGTTGGCTTGACAAAATGAAATTAGGTTGACGCCACTAACTTTGCTCCGGTGCCTGACCACCTACATATATACAATAAACTGTGAGCTAAAGCCCAGTGAATAACGAATGTGTAAAGGGGTTAAGAATAAATGTCCTTTCGGTAATTAAAACAGTCATTTATATATGTAGAACAGTTTTTCATTCAATGTCACAAATTTCAAGTCATATCATTCAGTTAGGAATCATAGCAGTCAAGTGTGGTGCATCCAATGGTAGAACAGTACAGTAGGTCCTAATAGACCGAACAGTCAATTGATGGCCATCAATACAGTAACAGTAACAGTAATTCCAAAGATTGGAACTGACAGAAATCTCTGTAATAGTAGCAGTAACAGTAATAGTAACAATAACAATTAGTTGCCAAGGATGCCACGAGTACAGTTAACCATTCAAAAAATAGTCATAATTGAACATAGCTTTACAACATTGTTACTCACAGTGGATTAAGTCGATATAAGGCTTCGGATGCCTACCTATATAAATCACATAACAAAAACACAATGGAAGCACCATTCAATATTCATGTCATCTTAATTCAACTCTCTTTATGTGTTTCTAGTTTATTCCATGACTATGCGAGTCTAATTGGTACCTAAGAATACTTAGAATGTCATGAGGATGCAATTATGCATTTAAATGAGTTAGTCAAAAATTGCTGAAAATAGGGTCCTCACTCGAGTGCCACTTTGGTCGCTCGAGCGGACTGTAAAATTTTGAAAAACTCCTGGGAGCTCAATTTTCACACTCGAGCAAGACTTTCCTCGCTCGAGCGAACAGCATAAACTCTGGAATATCCAGAATTGTAATTGAAGTTCAAATTTGATATTCAAAGCCTCAAAACTTGTATTTTTGGTACAAAAATATGAAGAACAATTGTATAATTTAGTAAACACTCTCAATTAGAAATCATTTATTTAAAATCATGCTCCAATTGTCCAAATTTAGTTTTAACTCATTTTCTTTATATCAAATTCACAATATTAAAATATGAATTAGACTTTCCAAACTCTTGAAATTACATTGCATGCATGAATTAAAAATCTAATTATAAAATCAAAACTTTAGGATTAATTCCAAATTTCCATAAACTTGATTTTCTTAAAACATTTCCTCTATCTCATCAAAATATGAACTTGAATGACTCAATTCCCTTAAAAACTCATGTATCACAAGAAAATACTATAAAATCAAATAAAAAACAATTAATTTCCACAACCATGAGTCTACTTAATTTCTTACTTAAAACCTTATCTCTTACAAAATCCATGATACTAATTTCATAACTTTCTTAATTCATGATGCATGTACAATTAGAATATCAAAATTGTAGAATTTGTTCATGCATGTAGGAACTAGACTCAAACTCATGCAAGATATTCAAAAGCAAATCCAAAATAATTAGCTTCCTTAATCATGAACATGCATGTAACTCATTTTATGTTTAAAACCCAATTTCATCATAATTCCATGAATTTAATCTCCAATCTCAAGTATTATAGGATGATTCTACAAAATCAAGCCAAAGATAATTAATTTTTAAATTAACTCTCATAAACTTGATCTTAGCTCTAATTCATCATTTTCTTGTCAATATCTTTCTAATCCCATAAAATTGATTTCTAACTCTTTTCTATTCTCCTTAAATTATGAAATTGAAATTATAAAACTCTTAGAAAAGTATTTGCATGTGTGAAATTATAATCAAAATCAAACCATCTACATCAAAATCCCTTTAATTCAAAATTAAGCTCAAAATGTTCATGAATTTATAATTTACCAAAACTTGTTTTTCTTATACCCAAACATGAAATTAATTCTTCAAATCTCTTAAAAATTCATTGATGCATGTAAAGATGAAGTCTAAATTCATGAGGAATAACACAAATTAAACTCACTTGATAAATTTTCCAAATTAATTTCTTAGTTCTTGACTTAATTCTTTTCTTTTCATTATATGTAGATTTACATACAATTGAATTATATTTGTTCTTGATTTGAGATGTAAGGCAAGATTTACTACAAGATTGGAGTTAGAAATCTTACCTAAAGTTGTTGAATGATTGAAGCTTTTCACAAGTTCTTGAGTCTCCTTTCTTTATTTCTCCTTCGCTTTCTTAGTTGTTTATCTCGCATTCACACTCTTTAGCAAACTCTTTTCCAGGTGAGCTCTCTCTCTCTCTCTCTCTCTGTGCTGGTTTTCTTTCTTTTCTTTTCTTTTTGACTTCTTGGACTTAATGGTGTACTCTACTCTTCAATTTATCTCACACATATTATTCACATCTCCTATTTTTGACCTCATAACACGTGCACACATACACTCTTGTAACACTTCCAGCACAACACATGCACACACCTACAGAATTTTCTTTGCACACCCACACCCACACCCACATACATTCTAAATTCTATATTCAATTTATGTTTAGGATTTATTTAATTAAGCAACACTTAGTCTTAATAAATCTCAATTAGCACATCATTAAACTAATCATAATTCCTACATGATTTAATTAGTCTAATTTAACTTCCATAAGGCCCAATTAATTATATTTAATCTTTACCATTCTGAATAAGATTTTAATCAAACTCTCGAAGGCTCAAAATATTAAATTAAACTTATCGCCATCTTTAATTTTGATTTCCCAAATCATTAACGTCTTCAATTTCAGCTTAAACTTCAAAATCTTCGTCAATAAATTACGTATTGGGTACCTCATAAGTAAATTTAATTCAAACTAATCGTAATTCTCAACTCTCATAACTTAATTAATTTAATTAACTTCCATTCGGACCTAATTAATCAAATCCCAATTTTACTAAATCCGAATCGAATATTTAATTAAACTCCTATACGGTCCGATACTCGAAATTAAATAATTCAATTCACCATGTGTACTATCTTCAGCTATTTAGGCTTCCAATTTCTAATTCTAAAATAAATCCTTAGTAGAATCACATATGAATCAGCCTTCATAATTTTTCTTAAATCCCAGATTAAATGAGTCCGGATCCTCTCCAACGTGAATCCCCGTCCGGTCCTCTGGGCGACGGCTCAGATGAAGCCATGTTACCTATAAATAAACACACGGCTCAGATTTGTTTATTTAAAAAAAGAAGAAGAAATACACTACACTCACAGCACACACTCTCTCACTCCGTCCCTTCCTCACTGACACACACACTCACTCTCTCTCTCTCTCTCTCTCTCTCTCTCTCTCTCTCTATATATATATATATATATCACATTTCTAACAAAAAGTTAAAATCACACAGACTTTCTCTCTATCACATACTCTCTCTCTATCACATTTATAATAAAAATAAAAAAATTATTTTAATCTTTTTCATTTTATTTTCATAATATATAATTTTTAATATAAAATTTTCTTTTTTATAAAATTAATATCATTAAAAATATACTTTTAAAATAAGACTAATATTAAATATATTTAATAAAAATTTGAAATAAATAAAAAGTAATTACTATATTTAGTTATGCTCAAAATATTATTTTTAAAATATAAAATTTATTTTTGATAAAAATAAACACACAAAAATCATATATTTTTAAAATTCTCAATAATAATCTTCATTCCAAAAAAATATATAAAAATAATGACTTTTGTGCATAGATGTAAATTTTTTATTTTACATATATGAAAATAATCTTCATTCAATCTATGCATAGGTATAAATCAAATATAGAATTTTTTTATTTCGTTTACAAAAAATTATAAATCCGTTTGGTTAATAAAATTAAATTAAAAGTCATTATTTTTATATGTTTTTTTTTTTAGAATAAAGATTGTTTTTGAGAATTTCAAAAATATATGATTTTTGTGTGTTGATTTCATCAAATTAATTTTTATATTTAAAAAATAATAATTTGAAAACATAACTAAACATCGTAATTAGTTTTTATTTATTTTAAATTTTTATTAAATATATTTAATATTAATCTCATTTTAAAGGTATATTTTTAATGATATTAATGTTATAAAATTAAAATTTTATATTAAAAATTATATATTATGAAAATAAAATAAAAAAGATTAAAATAATTTTTTTAATTTTTTATTAGAAGAGAGAGAGAGAGAGAGAGAGAGTGGTGGGATGTGTGCGCGCAGTGAGGGAGAGAGAGAAGGGTCGGAGAAAACGGACATGATTCAGTGTGGTATGTTTTGAATTTTTTTTGTTTAAAGAAACAAATTTGAACCATGCATTTTTTGTGGGGTAACGTGGCTTCATCTGAGCCGTCACCCGGAGGACCGGACGGGGATTCACGATGGAGAGGATCCGGACTCAGATTAAATTAGAATCATTGACAATTAAATTTCAAGTCTCCCCACTGACTACAAGCTTCTGAGCCAGGTCTCAATCATCTGGGCATGTACTATACATGTTGTAGGTCATGAACCGGTCTGTGTTTGAGGCCATACCAACACAACCTAGTCCGATAGATGGGTTAATCGCTTCCAGCCCAAGAAAATTCCTGTTCCCATTAATCCTGTTTGGTTTGGGTGAAATGTAATTGTGAAGCTCAACAGAGTTGAAAACCTTTCCAGGTATTGATCCTTCTTCAACTTCACTTTCTTTGGGCTCACTGAGGTCTTCCCTACATTGCTCATTTCATTCCTGCTATTAGGACCATTGTTGTACAAACCTGATAGAGTCTCTGCTAGTTTGGCTCTCGATATAGCGATGGCGAGAACTTGATCTGAAAATTTTGATATTGCTTTTGGTTCCAGGTTTCAGAATGTAACTGTTCTAATAGAACTCCCAATTGGGTCTGCAAATGAGAGATCTGGTTGTGAAGGCAATGAGGTAAAATCGGTTGGAAATCTGAGTTGGTGGCAGAGTTGAGTATGAAATGAGGGTAAGAAACACTGGAAGTGAAGATTATGATTGTCAGGAGGGTGATAAAGAGAAGAGGGCATAACAGTGCAAGAACAGAGCCTCCTGGAAGGCATTTTGAGGGCTTGGAGTTGCTTTGTTTCTGCATTCCTAAGACCGGTTTTTCTGTGCCTTTTGCTTCTTCTTCCTCTCAGTCTCAGATCATTCTCATTTAGATTTTTGATCAATTAATTCAGCTGTTGATCTAGGAACTAGGAAATGAGTTCAGACTCTCTCTCACATTGATTTCATGTTTGATCATCCCTAGATGCCTTTTTTTCATTGTTTACAGCTTATTTTTTGCCTGGGAGACGAGCAAAACTTGAAGTAAAAGCATCTTTGATCTTCCAATTTTAAATTAATGTTTAAAATTGGTCTAGTTTAATTCAGTTGTTGGAGTAATTTCAATTTTTATTTTTTATTTTTTTTTAAGAATTGGTAGGAGATAAATAAATAAAGGAAATTTACATTTACAATAGTAATACTCATATCTTGTTTAGCAAGGAATGCCTCATTCTCTAGTTGGCAAGAGATCAATTTCAGTTGGACACGGGTCCCTGCGGTGCATCATTCCCTGCCATGTCTGCTGTGCAATGAAACGGTATCTTGATTCACAGACAACTCTTTGCCACCTACGTTTAACCCGTAGAGAGTTTCAAGACCAGTGTTGTTATTGATAAACAAGAGGGTTACCATCGCCTTTCACGTAGAAATTGTTGGGAATCGAAACGACTTCGATGCCATTGATAAAGGCGTATGAGTTGGGAGATGGGTTGAATGTTATGTCGAGCTTTTGGGTGTCTCTGACATTGAGAATGAACTCTTTGACGAGAGAGGAATTTTGGGAAACCAAAGCAGAGACAGTGAGGAAGGCACTGAAGTTGGTTAGGAGGGTGTAGTTTGTGGCGGTGACAAAGAAGTAAGATTTTGATCTGTCGAGATTTGAGTAGGTGGCTGGGTAGAAGTAGAGGCGGATGAATTTGGGGCCGAAGGAGATGGGGAAAGTGTAGGTGAATTTGGAGGTGAAGTAGCGGCTGGTGAGGAAAGGGATGCCGTGAATGGTGATGAGGTGGTGCCGATATTGGACGGTGAGAATTTTAAGGTGGCCTCACCGTCCCAGCTCCGGCCGTCTTGTGATGTGGCGTTGGAGGATAAGCCGCAGTTGAGGAGGAAGTAATCAGTGGGTGTGTAAGGCGGTGTTGTGGTGGTGGTGGAGGAGAGGAGGTGGAGTAAGGAATAGAGGTAGAGAGCGATTGGGAGCCTGTTCGAGGTGTCGAAGATTAAAGTGTCAATTCCAAACGAGAAGCTAACTTAACGTGATGAGCTTTTTCAATTTAAGTTGGGTGGTGGGTAAGAGAAGACTTGTAATTGATTTAGAGAGAGTGCTTGGATTGCTTAATGGTGGTCAAAACTGGCGCTTCATGAGGGGGACCTTTTAGGTCATGTAATAGATCTTTTCAAGCCAGCCCAATTTTTTTTTGGCCTTTATATCTGAAATTTCTTAGAACTGTTAGCTTTGAGAATCAAATCTAGGGTTTTCATTTTCTGTGATCAATTTGTTTTAATAATGTGTTCTTGGAATTATTGCGAAATGATTAATCTACATCAGAACAATCAACCATGATAGTTTGCCAAACTGTTTCGTGCTCTGGTTTAGATGAAGCTTGAAGGGATGCCTATAATAATACGCAAAGTTAGTTCACTTTTGCTGACAAATAACTCACTTATTGGGAATAAACATCAAGTGCAACATAACAAATGGAAAGCCACAAACGTATATCAGATGGACACCATTTAATTATGGTTAACCCAATCATGAACTTCTCACTATTGTAATGTGAGATTTTTATTAGTTCGAGATGCTACTCATTGTAAAGACTTTGCTTCAATAACATCCTAAATTTCTGCCAAATTTAATGATTAGGTATATCAATCATTTGATCAATTTGTTAGACAAATTAACATGATGATATTGTGGAATATACTCATGGGTTTGTATCAACAAAGCTTGGGAAGAGGGATGGAGATTAAAATAGTTAATAAAGATAAAATAAGTTAAAATAACTAATAAGACAAAATGTCACATTTAATCATGATCATTTCACTTTTTTTTTTCGCAATCATCAAATCAACTACAAAAAAAGAAAAAAAAAGACAACTATCATCTCAAACACAACTTTTTTAGTCAAGTTAAAATAATTATTAAAAAAAAAAAACTAAAATAGCCAAATTCTCAAACGAGCCCAAAGTAAGCGCAAGTGTTGGTACTACTTTTTGTCAGTATTGCTTGGAAATCAACAAGGATCATCTCTGTTGAATTTAAAATTTCCCAAATCTCTCCATTTAAACTCGGAGAGTACAACTAAAACAAACTACTGGTAGATGCATCTGAATTTCCAACATCAAGGAAGAAAACTTGGATTGGTTCGATTATCTGATATACAACAAAGAAAGATGTAGAACATTCATATATATGCTTCTTAATCGAATCAGTGATATAGCAGGGGATAATAACAAGGATGATTGTGACATTTAATCACATTGCTATTTAAAGGCATACGCACTATATATTAACGAAAAAAAAAAATGAAGAAGAACCAAGAGTGAAAAATCTAGAAACCCTAGATGTTGATTTGTGATTATGTATCAATTTTAAGCAAAATATAACAATCCCAATCAAACAATCAAGAGAAAGAGACACAAAGATTTTACGTGGAAAAACCACAATTGGACACCTTCCAATTGTGATAAAAAAAAACCACGGGCAACTGCCACAAGAACAATCCACTAAGAAGATTTAAAGGAATTATACAGGTATACTCTCAATTATCTAGCGAATTCACAATGCCTAATTGAACCAACCTCTATGTGCCTCTTCCAACCCCATCTTCAGCACGAAATTGTCTTTCTGATGAGCCACTCCGGATTCCACCAAAGCTTCAGGCTCGAATTCTTCAGAATTCACAACTGAAGAACAACTCTCTCTTTTGTGTATAACAAACAAACCTTTAATGTACGCTCTTTAAACCATGAGTTGAATACTCAATAAAATATCAAAGAAAAAATAACAAAATATCCCCAAATATAAACCTTTAAGAATCAAAAAGAAGATCTGGAGGACTTCAATCAACTACTTAGTTTTAGAAGAAAACCAAGTATTTATAGAGAACCAAAAGTAATCCAAGATTGGAAAGAAAACAAACTCTTTGAGAAATCCGGATTCTGAGGCTCGCTCGAGCGAAGCTTTCCTGGCTCGAGCGAGGAGAGTAATTTTCATGATTTCTACTAGTGCCTTGGCTCGAGCGACGGATCCTTGGCTCGAGCGAGAAATACACTCTTTCAGGTTTTTGTATGGACGCAATCCTTGGCTCGAGCGAGCATTCCTTGGCTCGAGCGAGAAAGTCTTAGCTCGAGTGAGCACTCCTTGGCTCGAGCGAGCAACGGCTGACATGCAATTTTGAATGCAACTTTGAATTTTGTTGACATGAAATGACCCCGTAATAATCAGCGAAGTGGCAATCTTGAAAGCATTAACATCACAAACTTCTCTACATGGCTGTATTCGGGTTTGGATTCACATCTAATAAACTCATAGCCTCACTGAAATAAAAGTGTGAATAAAATTACAACTCAAAGGAGTTTTGCCAAACGGGATTGCCAAGAATAAAAACCTAACAAAGAGGCTTCAAATTTCCAATTCCACAGGTTCCAAATCGCTCACAACATCCCATGAATCACGTGATCATGATTCGTGCCTTCATCAATTCAATGGGGATTGGGACTGCATCGATTATAGATGGTACAAGGCCAAACATCGTTATTGGCTTGTCCAATGCAATCGTCGTACAAGGTTGTGTTACATACGGCAGACCTCTGTAGAGTGTTATACGTAACTTTCTGTTGGTTAGAAGCAAGAAACCTTCTAGTTGTCTTTGATTCCATCAACAACTCTATTTCTTCTCCTCCATCTGCTAAGCATTCGGCAATGGTGGAATTGCAGCCCCCATATATCATTGAGTTGCTCTTTTTAGCCAAAGAGAAATGGAAGAAAACCATCAAAACCAGGACAAAAGAGAAATGGAGGTGGTGCGGTGTGATCTTCATTTCAATTTTCATCTGTCTTTGGGGCTGCTTCTCCTGAATTTAGGTATCAATTTCCAGATCTTTGTTAGGACAAAACTAGCTCTGCCTTTTTGCATAGGAAAATATTCACTATGTTTGATTCCATTTTCAGAATTCATTTTTCATAAAATTTTATTTTTTCATTTTTCGTATTTTTATTTTCACTTAATTTTTTAAATATTTTAAGTATTTTTTTTTATTTTTAGACATATCTAAAATAAATACACTTAAAAAGTATAATATTTGTGAAAAAAATATTTAAAAAATTTACTAATATCAAAAATACAAAAATTCAACATATTTTTTATATATTTATTAAAATTTTTAAATATTTTTTCATAAATATTTTATTATTTAGATACATTTAAGTAAGGTACATCTAAAAAAGTAAAAAAATTACTTTAAATTTTAAAAATATTTAATAAAAATAAAAAATACGAAAAATAAAAAATTTAAGTTCTAAAAAATTAAATTTAAAAAATTGAAACCAAACAAACTTCTTTTTTTTCAATAAATCTTTTGATGTTTACATAAGAAGTTAATTTTGGTTATTTTAGTTGACGTGGGTCGCCTGTCTAAGTCAAGATAGGGCCTGGTCTCTTCTCCCTAGGATAGGGTAGTGTAGTCTAAGAGCTCGTTTGACAAGTGATTTTTTTAATTAAAAAGTTAAAAAATCATTAAAAAAATCAAAAAATCAATAACTTATATAAAAAAGTCAAAAATTTTCATTTCTCTTTACTTTTTGCACTTCTTTTCATAAAAAGTCAAAAAGTCATCTTAAGCATAATAGTTTTTTTTTATATCATATTTTAGCCATAAAGCTAAAAAGTTTCTAAAAAAAGCTTGTTCCCAAATGAGACCTATGGCTTTGTTTCGGATAATCTAAAATTAAAAAAATAAAAATAAAAAGTCAAAAAATTATTTAAAAAATTCAAAAAAATTCATATTATTTAGGACAAACTTGTGAGGAAGCTTAGAGGGTAAAATTATATTATTTTGCCCTTTGAATTTAACTATTGAAAAGTCAAAAAGTCAACAAAAATAGAACGGTCGTTTTGATTTTACTACAATATTTTATTACACATATTTTTCGTAAAAGTCAAAAAATTATCCAAAACATATATATTTTTTCTCTACTTTTTTGGTCAAAAAGTCAAAAATGCACTTATATAGCACATTCCAAACAACCCTTAATAAATTTTGGAAAATTTATTGAGCCGCTTAGGGTTGTTGGTATTATTTATTAATAAAACATTATAATAAAAATTTTAAAATTTGAGTTTTATAACAAAATAAATCATGGACTTCTAACTTTGTTAATTTAGATTTTCGTCTTTTGATTTTTTTCAATCTAAATATTCACTTATTTTTGTTAAGTAAAATTGTCAGAAAAAATATATTTTAATTATTAAACTCAATACAATCGGATATTTTAGATACTTTTCGTACACCTATATTGAGTGTAATAGCTAAAAGATTAAAAATAAATATAAATATTAACGTTTAAATTGATAATATTAAAAATTCAAGATTTATTTTGTTATAAAACTAAAACCTTAAAATTTTATTTGTAATTTATCCCTAAAAAAATTAGAGTAGTTTTGTATCTCTTACATAGCTAAGATAGGATAATATATTAATATTTTTTTATTATGTCATTAATTAAAAGTAGCATGTGAATATTGTCCCATAACATTCCGAAATCATGCAATAATTTCATTATTGCCTAAGCCGAACCCATTGTTCACATGGTTTGCCATAGAAAAATGCATAAATGCCCGTTCCTGTGAAGCACGTTCTTTGTAAGTGTTTATCATCCCATCGGAGGGGAAATGCCCTACCTTTGAGTGTGATTTGAACTATTGATTAAGATCTATTCTTTAATATCACGGAATGTCTTTTTTTTTCTTAAGACTTCAATAAAAGATTATTTTGAAAAACAAGATGCATTCGAATTTCTAAGATCAATGAAAAAAAGTTGGATTGGTTCGATTAACGGATACAGAACTAACAAAGATGTAAAATATTCATATATATGCTTCTTAATCAAATAAATGATACAGTGGGGGATGATAATAAGGAAGATTATGACATTTAATTACACTGTTATTTAAAGACATACACACACCATTATGATCACAAAATAAAAATTAAAAAATTAAAAAAAAAATTCAATCAAGAAGAACTAAGAGTAGGGGTGTAAACGGTTTGATTCGATCGATGTTAAGAGTATATTTAGTACCGAACCGATCTTTTTGATTTTTATGATTTAAAAACTGACACAAACTGTATGTATATTTTAAATAAAAAAATATTTATGTCTCTTTTATTTTACTCCGCTGCGTTATTAACTTGTTTAATTTTAGAATAAATCCTTGGTAACTTAGGAATCAACTAGTTGCGACATCTAGCCTTGGGTACTGGGATTGGGTCATGACAAAAATAATGACAAAGATCACCTTCTTTGTAATTGGTCCAACAAAAAATGAACTCGATGTTTTTGGTTCGATTAGCGCACTAACCTAACCTGGATCGACACACAAACAAACTTGATTCTCACAATATTGCACAAGAGTGGAGGGAGAGAAGACTGTACCTTGTGGCAAAGCATCATCTCACAGTATTGCACAAGAGTGGAGGGAGAGGAGATTGTACCTTGTGGCAGAGCATCATTTGCTTCTATAACCCTCATTGTTCTTGTGCTATCAATGTGCATGAGGGCACGGTACTTTGTGGCACATCATCATCTGCTTGTATATTCTTGCACTGATCTTGAGCCAGCAATGCAAACCAGGGAACGATACTTGTGGCAAATCAACATCTACTTGTATATCCAGTTGATCCTGTGCCGCCAAAGCGCACTCGAGGCTCACCATTACATCAACCATTGTAGGACGTTCATTTGGATTATTATTTAAGCATTCGTTAGCAATTTTTGTGAACACCTTCAAGCAATGTGGCGAGATTTTGGCCCTCATACTAGGGTCAATGATCTGACCAAGTTTCTTCTTTTTGATACAAATGTTGAGCCTATAGGGCTAGACTGCGTTGTTCTTCCTCAAGCCTCATATCGACTGTCAGCCTCCTGGAAAGCACTTCAAACAACACGACATCGAAGGCATACACATCTGATTTCTTGGTTAGTCGACGAGTCATGAAATACTCTAGATCCAAATAACCAAATGTGCCTTTAACGTCTGTGCTAGTGTGGTTGCCAAAATCGCTTGTGATGCCCATTTTGGACAAATCAAAATCTGAAATCTTAGCTACCCAAGCCTTGTCCAATAGAATATTTGTGGTCTTCATATCTCGGCGTATGACACCTTGCTGAGTACTCGTGTAAAGGTAATCCAATCTCGTGCAAGACCAATGCAAATGTTGAGTCTTTGCTCCCATGATACGTGACAAATATTTCCACTGGTATTAATTTTGTAGAGATGATCAGCAAGGGTACCATTCTCTATATACTCGTAAACAAGGATCTTCTCATCGCCTTTTTCGCAATAGCCTATAAGACTGACAAGATTATTGTGTTGAAGCTTGGAAAACATCTTGATCTTTGTCCAAAACTCATGTGCACCTTGCTTAGAAATTATAGACACCCCATTTTTGACCGCTCTTAAGACTTAGGCGTCTCAGGTTGATCATCCAATGATGAATGTATATGTTTGTCAAGTGCTCAAAAGTCTTCAGCGGAATGCCACAGCTCTGAACCTTAGAACCCTGCAAAACCTTGTGCTTTGTTTTTGCACCAAAACCTCAGCCTTTCAAACCTGAGAAACTTGGGACCTGCAGGCCCATTTGTATGGGCTGCCGGCCACCCTTGTGCCTCGCCGGCCAAGAGTGTGGCCTGCCAGCCACAAGTGCTTTTTGCAGATATTTTCTGCTAGCTGTTTGTATCGATGCTTGCATCTGCTCCCACGTGTATGGATGGATGTTTCTGAGGGAGTGGCCAGTTTTTTTTTTTTTTTTTTTTTTTTTTTTTTTTTTATAAATATAGGACCTTCTCTCCCATTTTTTTGAGGTTAGAAAAATTGGAACAAAAATTTCCTCTCTCTCTCTCTCTCTACAATTTTCTCTGTCTCTTGAAATTTCTTAGTTTTTTTGCAAGCTTTTGCCTATACACTCTAAACCAAACCTTACCATCTTTGAGTTGAGGTGCTTTTGGGCCTAGTTTGAGCTATTAAGGGTGTGTTTACCTTGATTTCTTGCTTAGAATTGGTTCTCCTCTTCAAGAGGTATAAAGCTTTGCTTCTGTTCTTGCTTTATTTACTGTTTTTCCTATTGTTTTCCGACTACTTTTGGGCTATGTAAACTTTGTATTTTTTGGCTGAAACTTGTGGTTTAAGGCCAATAAGGGTTGAGAGATGGTCCACCCTGCTTTATACCTTTGTAGACGTCCCCGAACGCCCTGAGAGGAACGAGTCCCCCCCGTTCCATTCGTATTGGGCTCACTACAATTCAGGACTCAATGTCACGGTTCTTAATCTGAACCAAAGAATCCAAATCCGGCAAATCGTTTTGAGAAAACAGATTTTTTTTTTAAAGAAGTGCCAAACATGGACTGCTTTGCCAGATACAGAGTCGCCACCTAAATATTTTATTTCGGAAAATTTAGGAAACCTTGACTCGTTGCCTAAGGCCACGTGTCCGTCATCACCAAAGTTGCCTCGGCTCGAGAACTTGGGTACGATTGGGGAAGGTCACTTCGTGAGCACTCCCGCTCGCCCGATCAAAGATCGGCCTCTACTAACCATGATATCTAGTTTTGAAAACATTATGCATTCTTATTCCGGTTATTAGCCTAGATTCACTATGTGATGCACACAGAATACAAGTATAGACTGGATCGCTTGAATTGGAACAAAACACTTCATTTTTGTTTTTGAAAGATGGTTTGCTACTCGCAAGTAGGCTTAAAATGCAGATTTTGCCACCCTCAGGTGGGCTTAGAAAACATGGTTTTGCCACTATCTAGTGGGCAAAAAACTCACAGTCTATGTATTGTTCCAATCTAGATAACCCAACGTTCACCCACAGGCATTCAAGCAGGTATATCACATAAGCACATAGCCTCATGGTAAGCATGTTATCATGGCAGTCACTTACACACATGCAAGGATGCTAAAGCATAAAAACTTACCGAGTACTCCAAGCCAAAACAGAAGCTGATTAGAAATCATGCATGATCCTAATTATATAGAAATGCCTAATGCAACTATAGCAGGCTCAGCTATTCTAAACATGGCATATGGAATGCTACAGTTAACAAGTATTCAACTTGGAATTTGAGATACAATGCAGTGAGTATGATGCACCGAGCCCGGTGCATGCAAAACAAATGAATGAATGCAAACATGCTATCATACTGTATGCTAATTGAAACATGCCCTAATCTAACCATTATTAGCTGGTAAATAAAAGGGAGAAAGACGTGGGGTTGGAAGACATACATCACACACACGCACACTTATTACAACATTGCCCTCGCTCGGAGGGCCCGAAAGAATAATACAGTCTGAATAAATGGTACAGTCCGAATAAATACAAAACCCTAATTAATTAACAAATTAATTAGGAAAGCAGTAAATTGGCATGCAAGCCAAGGACTGCCTCGACTCTGCTCCGGATGATGAATGATGCATATTCGGGTTGCCTTATGCGGAAATCCACAGCGATGCCCCAATTAGCCTCTGTTTACAATTAATGCTCGGAATATTGCACGAAGCTCCAAAAGACTGCCAGTTTCTGATTCGCTGCAACAGAGTGCAAGAAAGGGGCATGGCAATGTATTTTCACATATGTATGCATGCCTCGATCCTCGTGCTACCAATCACGCATCTCGATGCATGATGGCCGAGGAGCCGAATTGCACGACTCAATATGAAATGAATGCACGTATAAACACAACAAGACTGAGACTCCATCATGGATAATCCGGAGTGTCGGCGACCGGGAATTGAGACACGTTTCGTCACTCGGAATACGAAACGCCCCTCGTTTCTCGTGCTCGGGCTAACCCCTATCCCAAACACGATGCAATATGCATGACATGAATGAATGCAATCCTAACATGCAACCTAGCATACACAATGCTATGAAATGGCATACACAATGCACGATTGAACACGGCATACACAATGCTCTAACATACAACCTAGCATACGCAATGCTATGAATTGAAATGGCATACACAATGCAATATGGGCTTACACCAATATGAGTGGACCTCAGCCGCACTCACATCAGTAGCCATGAGATGAAAATGAGACACTCGAGATACATGCACACATGCACGCAAACCGAGGACCGAGCCTAAGGCACGAAATGCCACTCTAACAAGACATGGGAAGGGATGCAATATGGCATACAAGCATGTGAATTTCAGTATTGAAATATGATGCTAAGTGGCCCTGAAGCATGGAAACATGACACCCGATGCATGGAATGGTCCCAAAACACAAAACTAGGCACAGGCAATGACCTATAGCTATACAAAGCATGCATTATTTGATTATGAAGCATGAAGACAAAGTCAAGGTAGTCCCAAAATATGAACTTTTTCAGTTTAGAGTGTGGTCAAAAAGTGCTAGCAAGATGGCTCAAATTAGCATGCAATTTTGACTATCAAACATGGATTACACGGCAAGTACATGAAGCAAGTGAGCACTCACCAAACCAGAAAAAATCAGTGAATAAAACATGCCAAAATATGTCCAAATAAACATGGAAAGGTCACCAACACATGCATTTAGAGGACATACCAAGGGGTTATTAGGCACATACAAGATGGACATGAAGCATGACCAAAAAAACTCTGGAAATCAAATATGGTAGTCCCAAAAATCACTAAATTGACCCTGAAATGTGACTTCAAAGCATGGAAGATAGGGTCTCTTTGGAAGGCCAAAATGACCACCAAACAAGTCAAGGTGAGAGAGGTTCACCCCCCCTCTGATTTGGAGGCTCAAAACAGTATCAAAGCCACTGGAAATCCACTAGATTCCAGTGGCTAGGAGGTCAAACAAAGCATGCAACAATAGCTTAGGTGTAAAGCTCAAAATAGGATACAATCAAGCATACAAGGAAGCATGTGACCCCAAATAAGAAAATGCCCTTAATAAGACATGAAGATGATGCCAAAACAAGCTTTTTTTTCCAGTTTATGAGGAATCTCAAAAGTGAACACAAATAGGGCTTATCTATAATGCAAAAATGGCCCTAAAAGAGAGAATAGAGATAAGGGACAGCAGCTGGCCCCAAATGGCCAAGAGCCCTTCAACAAAGTCAAATAGGGGCTCAAAACATGGCACTTTACAATTTACATCAAGCCACAAAAATAAACACAAGTGAGGCTAAACTATCATGCAAGAAAAAGGCCTAAAAGAGGGATAAAGAGACAAGTGGTAGCTGCTGGCTTCAAACAGAGGAGAGCCCTTCAACAATATTGA
Organism: Camellia lanceoleosa; assembly: GCA_025200525.1. Classification (NCBI taxonomy): domain Eukaryota; kingdom Viridiplantae; phylum Streptophyta; class Magnoliopsida; order Ericales; family Theaceae; genus Camellia; species Camellia lanceoleosa. Next base: position 93,632,970 of record CM045771.1, read on the forward strand.
ATAGGGGCTCAAAAAAAGGCATTTTTAAGTTTATGACCAAGTCCGAAACAGCTCACAAATAAGCCTAAAATACCATCCAAAAATAGGCCTAAAAGAGAGTTAAAGAGGCAAATAATAGTCGGAGACCTCAAACAACAAGAGGTCCTTGATCAAACATGAAAAAGAGCTCAAAATATGACTATTTACAGTTTGGGTCAGAGCCCAAAAATTCTTGCAACAAAGGCTAAGAAATGAAGCAAGAAAAGACTAGAAAAAGGGAAATAGGAGCTTACCCTTGTAGAACAACAACACAGCAGCCTTTGATCCAAGGAATGGTGCTCCTAGCCTCTGGAAATAGCCTTCAAGTTTCTGGAATGGAGTGTGGAGGCGTGGTGCTATGGATTGGTGTAGAAATGGCCAAGACTTTTAGGGTTTTGAGGCTTGGAAGAGAGGGAGAGGGAGAGATGTATGCAAGAGCACCAAGGGATTTTTGTAACCCTTCAAAATAGAGCTGGGGGGGCTGGTTTTATAGAGGGAAGAGTGAAGGAAACGGGGGGGAGGGGAAATCAAATTCAAATTCCCCCCCCAAAAGACCCCCCATCGGATACAGGATCTGCGGAAAAAGGAGGGTGCAGCTGTAAGGAACCAGCTGAGGAGAGCATGGCCAGCCAGGTTCAGAGGGTTCAGGTGGCTGGCCACCTCCATGGCCGGTCAGAATAACGCCCATGAGGACCTACGCTGATTCGGACTCGATTTTGTTGCGGTTCTCAATCTCGAACCAAAGAGTCCGAATCCGGCAAATCGTTTTAAAGGAAAACAGATTTTTTGAAAAGAAATGCCAAACATGGACTGCTTTGCCAGATAACAGAGTCGCCACCTAAATATTTTAAAATGGGAAATTTAGGAAACCCTGACTCGGTGCCGAAAGGCCACGTGTCCGTCATCACCAAAGTTGGCTCGAACTTGGGTACGATTAGGAAGGTCACATCGTGAGCACCCTCTCGTCGGCCAAAGACCGCCTCTACTAACCATGATATCTGCTTTTGAAAACTTTGGGCGTTCTTATTCCTAGGTTATTAGCCTAGAATTACTATGTGATGCTCGCAAAGAAACAAGTATAGGAGTCGTCGCTCAGATTGGAAATAAACATCTCATGTTTGTTTGTGAAAGATGGTTTGCTACCCGCAGGTAGGCTGAAAATACAGATTTTGCCACAATCTAGTGGGCTTAACAAACAATTGATGAATTGTTCCAATTCAGATAACTCAACCTCCACCCACAGGCATTCAAGGCAGTTATATCACATAAGCACATAGCCTCATGGTAAGCATGCTATCATGGCAACACTCACACACATGCAAGGATGCTAAAGCATAAAACTCACCTAGTACTCCAAGCCAAAACAAAAGCTGATTAGAAATCATGCATGATCCTAAGTATACAGAATTGCCTAATGCAACACATGCAGAGATGCAATTATAGCAGGCTCGGCTATTCTAAAGATGGCATATGAAATACTATAGTTAACATGTATTCAATTTGGAATTGAAATAGAGATGCAGTTTGTATGATGCGCCGAGGCAGCATGCAAAAATGTATGAATGATGCAAACATCTTTGTCATGTCAGTATGCTAATTGAAATATGCCCTATATCTAACCATTCAAAGCGGGTAAATAAAAGGGAGAAAGAAATGGGGGTTGGAAGACATACATCACACTCACCCACCCTTATTACAATTACGCCCTCGCGCAGAGGGTCCGAATAAATATACAGTCCGAATAAAAGAATATACAGTCCGGAATAAATATACAAATTTCTAATTAATTGACAAATTAATTAATAAAAGCGGTAAAACTGGCGTGCAAGCCAGGGACTGCCTTGCTTCTGATAGATGATGTATGCTGGGCTGCTTCGGGCGGAAATCCACTGGGATGCCCTGATTAGCCTCTGTTTGCAGTATTTCTCGAAATGCGCGCCGGACTCCGAAAAGTTGTTGATCCTCGATTTTGCTGTAACAGAGAGCAGGAAAAGGGCATAGCAATGTATTTTCACAAATGTATGCATGCCTCGATCCTCGTGCCACCAATCACGCATACCGATGCATGATGGCCGAGGAACCAGATTGCACAATTCAGTATAGGGATGAATGCTACAACAAAACTTAACTCCATCATGGGTAATCCGGAGTGTCGGTGATTTGGGAATTGAGACCCGTTCCGTTACTCGGAGTACAAAACGCGCCTCGTTTCCCGTGCAATATGCATGATATGTATGAAATGCAACTAATATACAACCTAGCATGCGCAATGCTATGAAAATGAGATGAAAATGAGACGCCTCGAAAAGCGTGCACACGGGCACGCAAACCGAGGCGATGACAAAATGGAAATCGGATACAACCGAAGTGTCTCGAAATGCGCGCCCACAGGCACGCAAACCAAGGCGATGATGAAATGAGAAAATCGGATACAACCGAAGTGCCTCGAAGTGCGTGCCTGTGGGCACGCAAATCGAGGCGATGATGAAAGATGAAAATCGGATAAAACTGAAGTGCCTCGAAGTGCGTGCCCACAGGCACGCAAATCGATGCGATGATGAAAGATGAAAATCGGATAAAACCGAAGTGCCTCGAAGTGCGTGCCCACAGGCGCGCAAATCGAGGCGATGATGAAAGATGAAAATCGGATAAAACCGAAGTGCCTCGAAGTGAACCGAGGCGATGCATGAAATGCAATGAAATGACACACGGAATGCCGCGATGGGCTTACACCAACATGGGAGAGCCTCAGCTCACTCACATAGGAGGCCGTCGGATAAAACGGAGGTGCCTCGAAGTGCCCAGCACGCAAACCGAGGCGATGCATTAAGGCATAAAATGACATGGGAAATGATATGCAAGCATGCAAACCACTAAATGAAGGGGAAAACAGCCCCGAAATGATACGAAATAACAACCGAAGCATGCAATCATCCCGAAATGTGAAATTAGACACCCGAAATGGCCTATAGCCATACTAAACATGCAAAATTGATACACGAAAGCAAAAACAGTAGTAAGGCAGTCCCAAATATGGCATTTTTTCAGTACAAAACAAGGCCAAATTGTAAGCATAGATGGGTCAACATTAGCATGCAAGAATAAGGGCCAAAAGAGGGGTATTGAAGCAAGTAGTATATACAAACCCCAAATGAATAAACATGCTTCTACAAAATTTAAGAGGACCTAAAAATAAGCACATTTACAGAAGATGGAAGCCCTAAAAACAGAATATAAACATGCTATAAATTCTATGCAAAATGGAGCCCAAAAGAGGTTATAACAAGAGATATGCAAAGCATACACCAAACAACAAAACTTTATTCATGAAACATGTATAGGGGGTCAAAATAATTCCCCTTTCAGTTCTAACCAAGGACTAAAACCAAAAGCACAAAAGGATACAAAACATGCAAGAATTAGGGCCCAAAGTGGATTTCAAAGGGAGGTGGTATATGGGATGGCCAAATGAGGTTGAGCCCTTCTACAATGTTGTAGAGGGGCTCAATACAAGCACAAAACCAGTAGGGGTCGGATCCCCAAAAACAAATGCAAATAGGCTAAAAATAGCATGCAAGATTGTGACATACAAACTAGATATTGAGACAAGTGTATCATGGAGGCACCAAATGAAGTTGAGCCCTTCTACAAAGTTGTAGAGGGGCTCAAAATAAGCCTAAAACTAGTAGGGGTCGGAGCCCCAAAAACAAAAGGAAATAGGGTAAAAATAGGATGGAAAATTATGCTACAAAGATGAGATTTGGAGACTTACCCTTGAAGATCCAAGTGTTGCTACTTCTTGGCCCGAATTTGTTGCTTCTTAACCCCTGGAGAACACTTCCTTGCTGCTGGAATGGTAGTGTTGATGGTGGAGCTAAGGGTTGATGAAGAGGGGAGCTAGGAACTTGGAAGTTTTTCTTGAGTTTTGGCTATGGAGATGGAAGCTTTTGGAGAAGGGTCCTTGAGAGCAAATTTTCTAACCTTGAGGAAGGAGCTGTTGGTCCCTTTAAATAGGCACAAAAAGGTGTAAAAGGGGAGGGAGAAGCATCCAAGCTTTCCCTCCCAAAATATCCCCCGGATGGGGTGATATTTCAAGAAAATATCCTGACAAATTGCATCGAAATGAAAGCAAGAATCTGGCCGACTGTGGTTTCGCAAGTGGCCGGCCACCACCCCTCATGGCCGGCCACCACCTCCCATGGCCTCGGCCACCCCACAAAAATGAAAAGTTGAATTAGTGGCCGACCACCAGTTTGTGGTGTCCTCCCATGTGTGTAGAACAAGGCCCCAAGGTTGAATTTGGCAACTCAAACAGAGACACAACATTGCATTTGAAGGAGAGGCTCAAAATGAAATTCACAATTCTTGGCCGACCACCACTTTTTTGTGTCCTCCCATGTGTAGAACAAGGTTCCAAGGTCGGAAATTGGCAACATTGAAGCAGGATTCACAACATTGCATTTGAAGAAGAGGCTCAAAAACGAAAATAGGAATTGCTGGCCGACCATACATTTTTAGGGTCCTCCCATGTCCCCTGATCACAGATATGTAGCTTTGGTTGGAAGAAAATACCCCCAGGGTGTTCAACATTGGCCCGGAAGTGAGAAAAACGGGCTCCGGAGGAGCGAAACTGATTATCTGGGATAATTGCTGGCCTCCCACCCCCCAGTGATCTTCCTAGTGTTGAAACAGAGGTACCTGCCAAATTTGAACAAAAAGTAATGAGAAATGAACGCTCGGAGCCAAAACCGAGCAATTCGGGATCCCGAAAATGGGCTGCAGGTGCCGGAAGTGGCATACAGCAGCGAAGTGGGTATCTGCAACTCCAGTGTCCCTCGGAATGACAAAACAGAGGTTCCTGCCAAAAATCAGAGAAAACTGATGCAAAATGAATGCTCGGGGCCAAAACCGCGAAGTTCGGGGTCCCGAAAAATGGGCTATGAGCACCGAAAGTGGCGTTCGGCCACGAAGTGGGTATCAGAGACCCTAGTGTCCCTCGGAAGGACCAAACAGAGGTGTCTGCCAAAAATGAACAGACATCGATGCAAAATGAATGCTCGGGGTCAAAACCGCGCGGTTCGGGGTCCCGAACAGTCGCCGCACCTAAGTGGTGTTCGTCAGTGGGTTTCGAGCCCCGGGGTTCCTCGGAATGCTAAAACAGAGGCACTTACCAAAAATCGAAGAAAACGGATGCGAAATGAATGCTCGGGACCAAAACCGCGCAGTTTGGGGTCCCGAAATGGGTCACGGCACCTAAGTGGTGTTCGTCAAGTGGGTCTCAGGGCCCAGTGTTCCTGAACTATAAAACAGGTGCAATCCAAAAACCGGAGAACTCGGAGATGGCACACGGCCCGACGGTTCAAAACCAGAACCGCTCCGAATGGCAAAATGGCCTCACGGCCACAAAAGTAGCTCACGGCCATCGGAGATAGTCTACGGACCACTCCTTCCTCAGAAAGAAAACAGAGAAAACCGAGTCCGTTCGCAAATCGAGACAAGGCACGTAAAAGAGTTCTAAGTCCGGAGGCGGGCGCACGGCGCGACTCGAGACTTCGAACGAGCAAAGATGCAACATCACCGAGCGCCAATCGGTGACGCTCGAAGTCTTAAGGTCGGTCAAAAATGGGGTGTCTCTGATTGCCCCTCTTGATGTAACTCGGAAGTCAAGAAGTGACGGGAGTGAATGTCAAAGCCCAGAGACGACCTATTTTTGACAAGGCCGAAGACTTAGACAATCATACAAGATAAGCAGAGAATGTGTGCCCGCAGGCAAAATGGGGCAAAATGCAAAAGATATGCACAGAGCCAGGTGATCATGCAAGTGCAGCAAGCTGTAATGAAGCAAGTATTGACAAATAGATGCAACAGTTTTAAGCAAGAATGCAAAGCAAACAACTACATTTCATGCAGTTAGGATGTAAGAGAATTATTCAATTCTCGTCGCGAAGATACAATACCTGCGCGATTCGTCTGGTCGCACCAGCCTCAAATGAACCGTACATACAATATCGTGCCTGCAAAATAGAGAAATTCAACAAGAACAATATGCTAACAACATATATTCAATGCGATTCCTGTGATTCCGAAAGTTCGACACACGCAGTGTCGGCGAGTGAATGCATCGCAATGTGATACAAGTAAGGTGCGCAAGATAGCGCGATGCAACAGAGAGTATAATAGATGCAAAATGGTGACATACTCCAACCGTGCTGGACCCGTGGGAGGAGAGAGAACAAAGAAAATCAATCAGAAGCGCGTTCCACGCAACCTAAGATAAATTCCAGACACGCTGAAAACCGTGTGAGGAAGGGGACACTAAAAACACGCTGAAATCATGAGAAGAGGTCGAAACAACCGCCCAGGTGCGTACACAACGCAACCTAAGATAAATTCCAAACACGCTGAAATCGCGTAAGGAACGGGAAAAGAGAGACACATAGGGAGCAATCCCAGTGTTATGGAATGGTGTGAGCACTGGAACGTATTCCAAATACTTTTAACCGAAGGAATGGTGTGAGCACTGGAACGTATTCCAAATACTTTTAACCGGAGGAATGGTGTGAGCACCGAACGTATTCCAAATACTTTTAACCGAGGAATGGTGTGAGCACCGAACGTATTCCAAATACTTTTAACCGAGGAATGGTGAGCACCGAACGTATTCCAAATACTTTTAACCGAGGAATGGTGTGAGCACCGGAACGTATTCCAAATACTTTTAACCGAGGAATGGTGTGAGCACCGAACGTATTCCAAATACTTTTAACCGAGAAATGGTGTGAGCACCGAACGTATTCCAAATACTTTTAACCGAGGAATGGTGTGAGCACCGAACGTATTCCAAATACTTTTAACCGAGGAATGGTGTGAGCACCGAACGTATTCCAAATACTTTTAACCGAGGAATGGTGTGAGCACCGGAACGTATTCCAAATACTTTAACCGAGAAATGGTGTGAGCACCGGAACGTATTCCAAATACTTTTAACCGAGAAATGGTGTGAGCACCGAACGTATTCCAAATACTTTTAACCGAGGAATGGTGTGAGCACCGAACGTATTCCAAATACTTTTAACCGAGGAATGGTGTGAGCACCGAACGTATTCCAAATACTTTTAACCGAGGAACGGTGTGAGCACTGGAACGTATTCCAAATACTTTTAACCGAGGAATGGTGTGAGCACTGGAACGTATTCCAAATACTTTTAACCGAGGAATCTAACTTGTCGCACGCGAGGAAAAAGAATAATAGTCGCAAGTGAAAAGGTGCATAACAATGCAGATGAAGTGCGCATAACAATGCAAGTAATGAGCATAACAATGATAGGCAAATGTGCATAACAATGCAACGAATGAGCATAGAGTGATTGATACACAAAATGAGCAGAGTATGATAGACATACTAAAGGTGAACACAAAGTGTGATAGATGCACTATATGAACAAGTGTGATTGATACACTAAGTGAGAATGTGTGATAGATACACAAAAGTGAGAATGTGTGTGATTGATACACTAAAGCGAATAATCTCAAATGGAACTTCTTTGAATGAACCGTACATACAATATCGTGCATGACTAAGAAAGAAACTTGATAGGGATAATACATTACAAGGCATGATGCTTAAGGAAAGCAAATAAATGGACAAAGCGGCGCTTTAGAAAGCACCTCATAAGGTGAGTGGCGGTGAACCGCTCATCTGGGGATCTCCTCGTGCTCTTCAACACTTACCTTCAACTCACAAAGACAAAGGCTCGAATGTCGACAAGTAACATCATCTCAGATGTAAGAGCTACGGTCGCTACTTGTCTTCCCGATCATACTCACAACTTTCCCTATTCTCCAATGGGTGACAGACTAGGTTGGTTCAGTATCCAGAATTGAGGTGCATACATGCTATCTCAACCTATGGGGCTTCCATACAGATTTCAAGCCGAGGGCACGCCTCTGGGTATTTAAACCAGACTTTAGTCTCGGAAATCCCGAACCTTTGCGTTCTAGGCCACGGCCATTCGAACTCTAATTTCCACCGTCGCAGTTGGTCTCCTAGGAACTCATCGCAAACACGGCCAAGATGCATCTGGCAGAGGGTGGTATTCAGAGAGAGCATTTCTGATCGCCATTCTGGCTTGAAGTAGACTTGATTTTGAGCTTGAGGTAGAGGCACACTCATACTTCGGAACATTGGCAAGACCTGAAGAGGTACACACGGAGTGTAGTCTCGGAACTTACTGAAGTTGGAACAAACTCAGATGCTCGACATTTTCCTCTTTTGCTTTTGCTTGCGTACCAAACTCATAGCTTCAGATAGGTCCCGGTTTCACGTTTCACATGACCCGGGTTGAACCCTGCAGTTTATGAAAGAACAAATTCCATTTTGCACAAATGTGGAGAACGACAAGACTCTGAGCACAAAACGATTTTTGAAATTGAGAGTGAGCATAAGTTCTCAATCGGGTATTGAGCCTACGATCAATACAAAGAAACTACGACTCAACAAGAAACAAAAGGCACATAACCTAGACACATCGAGTAACACTCGAGACGACTCAAAACAAGGATCGAGATAAAACAAAAGACACGACACTCGACGCGCACAGTGGAGCCTGTTTCACCGAGTATGTTTCCCATCATTTCTTATTTGTGATTCTCACATCACTCGCCCTCAAGCTCGCTTTTTTCCGAAAAGCCCTTTTCACTTTTCCTCTCATCGCACATCTCTATTCTTAAATCTCTCATTTTTCATCCCTCCCCGGTGGTTGATGGATAAACAACAAGTTGAAGGCTTTTGCCCCGGTATTCTACCGATTCTTCTTCTTCTGCCACAACAGTGAGTTTCTCCCTCTGAGGGGTTGTGCTACAACAGATGTGTAACAAATCAGAGTGACATCGATTGATGATGCTTTGGGGAGTTTGGACGGATCGATCTGTCCAGATGATGGAGTGGAATGTCTTGGCCATTCCAGGCTTCGTGACTTGGCTTGATACCTCGCTGCTTGGAGGGTGAGAGAGCCTTTTCGACCATTTTGTTGTCGCCTTCAGTTGTGCCTTCTTCTGGTAGGCAAAGTGCCCTTCTTGGCGAGTATGGTGCCCTTTCTGGCAAATGCATTGGCTACGGGGAAAAGACAGAACACCTGACTCAATTGTGCCCCTAGTTCATCATTTTGACCATTTTTATTTTTTGAGCTTTCTTCTAAAAATTTTGACCAAAATGAGAGTTAGATTAACATGTTTGTTCAATTTTGATTTGAAATCATGCGCCAAAGCTATGAGCACGAAAATTTTCCTTTTTGGGTCCAAGAAAATGGTCCGCTTTTGAAAATGAAACAATTTTCGAGAAAATTAGTCAACCTCAAGAAAAATTCTCAAAAACTATTTTTGCAAACGGCCAATGCTCAACAAGCGGAACCTACTCTTAAGATGCACAACCTCGAATCTGAGGAAATCGCCTTGCTTGAGGAGGGTTACATGGCAACGGAAAGTTGCCCCTTGTTTGAACGGCACCGCGGCGCGTTGAATGGCAACGGAAAGTTGCCCCTTGTTTAGATGGCGCCGCAGCACACTATAATCAGTCCTCAGAGTGATGATGACAACCGAACTCTTAGATACAGAGAAGGCAAAGATGATCAAAACCATTACATGGACACAATCGAATTTGAATCGCTTACTACCGACTTCGTGATGAAGTTGCCTCACGATCCCAAACATGGGAATCAAGCCTTACGTAGTTCGGTTAAGGTACACTCGCATTTAACCTCTCCTTTTATGCTCTAACTTTTGCCAAGCGCCCATTGCAGTGTTTTCGACCTTGAGCTTTGTTTTTCTTTCTTTTCTTTTCTATTCTTTTCATTCCTTTTTCTTCTCCTTTTTTTTTTTGCATTTTTCTTTTCTTTTCCTTTTTTTTTGCATTTTTTGTATCTTCGCATTTTTTCTTTTTTTCTTTGCTCTAACTTTTGCCTGGGTCGCCCTTCCGGGTTTTCGGCCCAGCGAGCCTCTCAAAGGGTAAAAATGTAACAAGTCCATGCCAAATGGTTTTGAGATTGAAGCCCCTTGTATCCCGGAGAGTGGCTGTTGTATTGATTTACGTATGATCCACCTCTGGCCCGTCGAGCACACCGGATATTTTTTTGCTCCTAGTTCGAGAGGTGCTCCTGACCTAGCTTTGCAAGCTTCTTTTGACGAGGTCTGATCTTCTTGATCTGACTTTGGTGCCTCTTGTCCGAGGGCTGCTTCAACCACCACACGTGCCTTACATTGTGGTCGACCGCTGAACATTCTCAATTCAAGTTCAAGGTTTGAAGCAAAGGGCGAGTCTCGAGGCCGAGAGTGATCCTAAGTCGCACAATCTCAAGAGCGATTCCACACATGTCTTCGCAGACCGCAAGAAAACATTTTTTGAAAGTTTTAAGAAAGCGACAAATCGTCATACCAAGACAAGTAGGATCAATCGATCAAAGCTAGGGTCCTTCTCAAGACTATATTAACAAGCATGATCTCAATCATTAAGGGCTTAGCATGCCTCTCTCTTCTCAATTTGATCAAAGTTTTGGAAATCCCGAGGAATTCCTCCTCTTTGTTTTCACGCAGTTGTTCAAAAAGTTTTGAAAAACTCAGTCATTACAATGACTTCAAGGCACAAGAGAGCAGTGGAATGCACCGCCATTTCATTCAAATCCCCAAGACAACTAGCACACGGCGTATAAATACGAGAGCGTGGAAATCACTGCTGTTTCATTCAAAATCTGTTGGCATAACTGGCTCCCTGCCAGGAACAGACTCAAGACAAAACAAAAGAACAAATGCAAAACAAAATGGTGACGCCCGAGGTAACACCCCTAATCACCCGACTATACAACAGATCGACTCGATACAACAAGATGCACTCCAAAACAAAAGAGACTTGGCTTAAAACAAAAAGACAGACTCAAAACAAAGTAGCAAAACTAACCCAATACCCAAGTCAGAAAGCACAAAAACTGATATTCGCGAATGCTCAAAACAGTGCATGCCATCCACCACAGCTAGAGTAATTTGAGTGCCGCACGCAAATGCTTCATCCCCCCAATCACATCACATTATCCCTTAAGTTCACCAATCCTGTGCCGATAGACTTTGCAGAGCTTGGCGGGAGGACAACCCCGTTGTCAAATAGATCCTGTACTTCATGGCGAAGACGGAAGCAGTCGTCGGTAGTATGGCCGGTTTGCTGATGGTACGCGCAATACTGGGTAGCATCATGTGTTGCCGGAAGAGGGTTCGGGAGAGGCCGAGGCTCAAGGGGTTTGAGATGGCCTTGTCCAACAAGGATTTGGAAAGCTTTGGACAAAGGCATGTGGAGGGCATGGAAGACCCTCCGACCTCGGGGTTGGTACTTCTGGATTTGCGGATTTTTGCTGGACGCACCCACAAAGGGATTGGCAAGTGCTAGCCTGGTTTGCTGATCTCTTCTGAGTGGAGGATTAGAGCTAACAGGATTGCCTCTGGTATATCGGCCCTTCTCCCGGCTTGCCCCTTGATTCAAATCGCCTCAACTTGAGTGGCGAAAATGCCATTCACGCTTTTTGGCAACAATCGCGAGCACTTGCTCTTTGTTCACCCTCGGCTTTCAAAGCCTTAATACCAACGAAGATGTTCATGGGGATCCATGTTCCGCCTTATCTTGTTCCTTCCACTGCCTCCACTTTGCCAAGGGATTGGCATTCTCGATGTAGCCCGCCCCAAGACTGGGAGCCTTTTTGTCGTGAAACTCTTAGCATGTGCTGTGGTCGATGATGGAGCCAATGTCCCAGAGGCTAGATCTGTCACAGTCCTTTGGAGATCTATGATCATTCTGTTTAGCTCAGAAGTAGTGGGCTCACGGTTTTGAGATGATTGGGGTTCAAGTACATCCATCGTGCTTAAGCCCATGCTATGGGTCGGGGGGTATATACTGGGGTTGTAGGTGGGTGGCAGTGTATGGCTGAGGTTGGGATGTGGATGAGGTACTTGGTCCTTGGGGCTTTGAAATGGAGCTATTGTCCGGTTGTCAATGAGATTCTGGATCTCATGACGAAGGCGGTAGCAACGGTCGGTGCCATGACCGCGCTGTTGATGGTATACACAGTATTTGCTGGGGTTATGTCTGGCAGGGAGTGGGTTTGGCAAAGGTTGAGGATTAAGGGGTTTGAGATGCCCTCTTTCCATCAGGACTTTGAATGCGCTGGTTAGGCTCATATGGAGGGGGGGGAAAAATCTACCCTGAGCTCGGGCTGGGCTGGCTATTTGTAGGCTGGCCTTGGCAAAAGGGTCGGCTATGGCGATCGTGGTTGACTTTAGCAGTTTGGAAAGGTCCCGCGAATCTTCACCGCAAAAGTGGGTCAAAGTTCACTGGGTCCCGGTTGGTGCGAGGCAGATGCCCTGTGATGGGCGCTATGCCAAAGATCGTCTCATCCTCGCATTGCGCCTCGATTTAACATCGCTATCATAGCCACAAATTCTTCCGAACCTTGTGCCATCACTTGCCCATCGATGACTAACAAAAGTGATGTGGATCAGATCGACGGATCGATGAACCGTGAGCTCGACCGCCTTTTGCCTTGCCTCACGATGTAACACCGTTGCCCTTGAATTGAATCTCTAACCTAACAAAGTCTATCAACACAAGTTTGGTGTACTCGGGGGATATTGGAGCCCTCTGAAGCTATGGTTCCGAGACTACCTAGCAAAAGAGAAAAGATCTCAAATTTAATTTCACCGAACAGACACGAGCATAGTTGAATGAGTGTGCCTCTATCAATTTCGCCCAAAATTCCACCAGAAGCCGATACCTCGTGTAAAACTGATTCCACCAAATATCGATGCCCGCAGTTCGAGCACCAAAATATCAATTGGTGCCCGCAGCCTCATGCTCAAACTTGTAAACCGATACATGCATTCCTCAGAGAGACGACTCTAACAAGCACATAATGTATAAGTGAGAGCCAAGACACCCCTATGTTGGGGTAGGGTTTCGCCCTATTTTGTCAGAACTAGGGTTTCACCACGCACGCAATGCTTCAAACTACCTATAAACGGGTAAGCAACCTGTCCTAGTTTGGAATGGTCACTATGGATCCGAATATGCACTAGGTCGAACGGTCAAAAAGGGTGGCCCGGTAAAATCGGGGTTTGGGTTCCCATATCGGCAGAGCTCAGAATCGATCAATTTTATGGACATGCCTTGACAAGACAAGCCTCCCAAGAAACCGCCAGAATAGCAGATGGCAAACACGGTGTCCTAGGCGCACTAATGCAAATGCAATGCAAAGAAACACACAAGTGTAATCAAAACTAGATATCATGAGTTCGAGTCAAGTTCTCTAAATCCTCAAAGAGTCGCCAGAATCAGAATAACGCCCACGGACCTCGCCATACCGACTCGATTTTGTTATGTTCTCAATCTCGAACCAAAGAGTCCGAATCCGGTAAATCGTTTTAAAGGAAAACAGATTTTTTGAAAAGAAGTGCCAAACATGGACTGCTTTGCCAGATAACAGAGTCGCCACCTAAATATTTTAAAATGGGAAATTTAGGAAACCCTGACTCGATGCCGAAAGGCCACGTGTCCGTCATCACCAAAGTTGGCTCGGGAACTTGGGTACGATTAGGGAAGGTCACATCGTGAGCACCCCCTCTCGTCCGGTCAAAGACCGGCCTCTACTAACCATGATATCTGTTTTTGAAAACTTTGTGCGTTCTTATTCCGGTTATTAGCCTAGAATTACTATGTGATGCTCGCAGCAAACAAGTATAGACTGAGTCGTCTGTATTGGAAATAAACATCTCATGTTTGTTTGTGAAAGATGGTTTGCTACCCGCAGGTAGGCTGAAAATACAGATTTTGCCACAATCTAGTGGGCTTAACAAACAATTGATGAATTGTTCCAATTCAGATAACTCAACCTCCACCCACAGGCATTCAAGGCAGTTATATCACATAAGCACATAGCCTCATGGTAAGCATGCTATCATGGCAACACTCACACACATGCAAGGATGCTAAAGCATAAAACTCACCTAGTACTCCAAGCCAAAACAAAAGCTGATTAGAAATCATGCATGATCCTAAGTATACAGAATTGCCTAATGCAACACATGCAGAGATGCAATTATAGCAGGCTCGGCTATTCTAAAGATGGCATATGAAATACTACAGTTAACATGTATTCAATTTGGAATTGAAATAGAGATGCAGTTTGTATGATGCGCCGAGCCCGGTGCATGCAAAACAGATGAATGATGCAAACATGCTGTCATGCTGTATGCTAATTGAAATATGCCCTATATCTAACCATTCAAAGCGGTAAATAAAAGGAGAAAGAAATGGGGTTGGAAGACATACATCACACTCACCACCCTTATTACAATTACCTCGCTAGAGGGTCCGAATAAATATACAATCAATAAAAGAATATACAAATTAATAAATATACAAATTTCTAATTAATTGACAAATTAATTAATAAAAGCGGAATCGGGCAAGCCGTGGACCCGCTTTGCTTCGATAGATGATGTATGTCAGGTGCCGCTTGAAATCCACCGATGCCCCGATTAGCCTCGCTCTGATTTTCAAATGCGCGCGCCGGACTCCAAAAGTTGTTGATCCTCGATTTTGTCAGAACAGAGAGCAGAAAAGGGCATAGCAATGTATTTTCACAAATGTATGCATGCCTCGATCCTCGTGCCACCAATCACGATACCGATGCATGATGGCCGAGGAACCAGATTGCACAATTCAAGATATAGGGATGAATGCTACAACAAAACTTAACTCCATCATGGGTAATCCCGAGTGTCGGTGATTTGGGGAATTGAGACCCGCTCACATTACTCGAGTACAAAACGCGCCTCGCTTTCCGTGCAATATGCATGATATGCATGAAATGCAACTAATATACAACCTAGCATGCAATGCTATGAAAATGAGATGAAAATGAGACGCCAAAGCGTGCACACGGCACGCAAACCGAGGCGATGACGGAAATGCAAAGCGGATAAAGAGCAGTGCCAAATGTGCGTCACGGCACGCAAAACCGAGGCGATGATAAAATGGAAATCGGATACAATCGGCAGCCAAACGCGCTACCACGTGCACGCAAAACCGAGGCAATGATAAAATGAGAAAATCGGATACAACCGGCAGCCAAATGCGCGCGCCTACGTGCACGCAAACCAAGGCGATGATGAAATGAGAAAATCGGATACACAAGTGCCAAGTGCGTGCACGTGCACGCAAATCGAGGCGATGATGAAAGATGAAATCGGATAAAACCGGCCTCGAAGTGCGTGCCACGTGCACGCAAATCGATGCGATGATGAAAGATGAAAATCGGATAAACCGGCGTGCTCGCGCGTGCTCACAGCGCAAATCGAGGCGATGATGAAAGATGAAAATCGGATAAAACCGAAGTGCCTCGAAGTGCGTGCCCACAGGCACGCAAACCGAGGTGATGCATGAAATGCAATGAAATGACACACGGAATGCCGCGATGGGCTTACACCAACATGGGAGAGCCTCACCACTCACATAGAGGCCGCTTGATAACGGAGGTGCCTCGAAGTGCGTGCCCACAGGCACGCAAACCGAGGCGATGCATTAAGGCATAAAATGACATGGGAAATGATATGCAAGCATGCAAACCACTAAATGAAGGGGAAAACAGCCCCGAAATGATACGAAATAACAACCGAAGCATGCAATCATCCCGAAATGTGAAATTAGACACCCGAAATGGCCTATAGCCATACTAAACATGCAAAATTGATACACGAAAGCAAAAACAGTAGCAAGGCAGTCCCAAATATGGCATTTTTTCAGTACAAAACAAGGCCAAATTGTAAGCATAGATGGGTCAACATTAGCATGCAAGAATAAGGGCCAAAAGAGGGGTATTGAAGCAAGTAGTATATACAAACCCCAAATGAATAAACATGCTTCTACAAAATTTAAGAGGACCTAAAAATAAGCACATTTACAGAAGATGGCAGCCCTAAAAACAGAATATAAACATGCTATAAATTCTATGCAAAATGGAGCCCAAAAGAGGTTATAACAAGAGATATGCAAAGCATACACCAAACAACAAAACTTTATTCATGAAACATGTATAGGGGGTCAAAATAATGCCCCTTTCAGTTCTAACCAAGGACTAAAACCAAAAGCACAAAAGGATACAAAACATGCAAGAATTAGGGCCCAAAGTGGATTTCAAAGGGAGGTGGTATATGGGATGGCCAAATGAGGTTGAGCCCTTCTACAATGTTGTAGAGGGGCTCAATACAAGCACAAAACCAGTAGGGGTAGGAGCCCCAAAAACAAATGCAAATAGGCTAAAAATAGCATGCAAGATTGTGACATACAAACTAGATATTGAGACAAGTGTATCATGGAGGCACCAAATGAAGTTGAGTCCTTCTACAAAGTTGTAGAGGGTCTCAAAATAAGCCTAAAACTAGTAGGGGTCGGAGCCCCAAAAACAAAAGGAAATAGGGTAAAAATAGGATGGAAAATTATGCTACAAAGATGAGATTTGGAGACTTACCCTTGAAGATCCAAGTGTTGCTACTTCTTGGCCCGAATTTGTTGCTTCTA
This sequence comes from Camellia lanceoleosa, assembly GCA_025200525.1. Lineage (NCBI taxonomy): Eukaryota > Viridiplantae > Streptophyta > Magnoliopsida > Ericales > Theaceae > Camellia > Camellia lanceoleosa. The sequence goes on from CM045771.1 coordinate 93,649,597, forward strand.
ACCCTGGAGAACACTTCCTTGCTGCTGGAATGGTAGTGTTGATGGTGGAGCTAAGGGTTGATGAAGAGGGAGCTAGGAACTTGGAAGTTTTTGAGTTATGGCTATGGAGATGGAAGCTTTTGGAGAAGGGTCTTGAGAGCAAATTTTCTAACCTTGAGGAAGGAGTCATGGTCCCTTTAAATAGGCACAAAAAGGTGTAAAAGGGGAGGGAGAAGCATCCAAGCTTTCCCTCCCAAAATATCCCCCGGATGGGGTGATATTTCAGCAAAAATATCCGGACAGCTGTACTGAGCTGGAAAGCAAGAATCTGGCCGACCAGGTGGTTTTGCTGCAAGTGGCCGGCCAGCCACCCCTCATGGCCGGCCAGCCACCTCCCATGGCCGGCCAGCCACCCCTCAAAAATGAAAAGTTGAATTAGTGGCCGACCACCATTTTTTGGTGTCCTCCCATGTGTGTAGAACAAGGCCCCAAGGTTGGAATTTGGCAACTCTGAAACAGGAGACACAACATTGCATTTGAAGGAGAGGCTCAAAAATGAAATTCACAATTACTGGCCGACCACCACTTTTTTGTGTCCTCCCATGTGTGTAGAACAAGGTTCCAAGGTCGGAAATTGGCAACATTGAAGCAGGATTCACAACATTGCATTTGAAGAAGAGGCTCAAAAATGAAAATAGGAATTGCTGGCCGACCATACATTTTTAGGGTCCTCCCATGTCCCCTGATCACAGATATGTAGCTTTGGTTGGAAGAAAATACCCCCAGGGTGTTCAACATTGGCCCGGAAGTGAGAAAAACGGGCTCCGGAGGAGCGAAACTGATTATCTGGGATAATTGCTGGCCTCCCACCCCCCAGTGATCTTCCTAGTGTTGAAACAGAGGTACCTGCCAAATTTGAACAAAAAGTAATGAGAAATGAACGCCGAGCCAAAACCGAGCAATTCGGATCTCAAAATGGCCGCAGGTGCAAGTGGCATACAAAGTCAAGTGGGTATCTCAACTCCAGTGTCCCTAATGACAAAACAGAGGTTCTCGCCAAAAATCGAGAAAATCGATGCAAAATGAATGCTCTAAACCGCGGTTCGGGTCCCAAAATGGGCTATGAGCACGAAAGTGGTGTTCGCCACGGTGGTATCGAGACCCTAGTGTCCCTGGAAGGACCAAACAGAGGTGTCTCGCCAAAATGAACAGACATCGATGCAAAATGAATGCTCGGTCAAAACCGCTGCTCGGTCCTGAAAATGTCGCCGCACCTATGGTGTTCGTCAAGTGGGGTTTCGAGCCCCTGTGGTTCTCTAATGCTAAAACAGAGGCACTTACCAAAAATCGGAGAAAACGGATGCGAAATGAATGCTCGGGACCAAAACCGCAGCTTTGGGTCCCGAAATGGGCCGCCACGCACCTAAGTGGTGTTCGGGGCAGTGGGTCTCAGGCCCCAGTGTTCCTAACTATAAAACAGGTGCAATCCAAAACCGGAGAACTCGGAGATGGTCAAGGTCCCAGCCGAGGCACACGCCCGACGGTTCCAAAACCAGAACCGGCCCGAATGGCAAAATGGCCTACGGCCACAAAAAGTAGCTCACGGCCACTGGGAGATAGTCTACGGGACCACTCCCTTCCCTCAGGAAAGAAAACAGAGAAAACCGTGTCTGGTCCGCAAATCGAGACAAGGCAGAAAGAGTTCTAAGTCCGGAGGCAGGGCGCACGGCCGCGACTCTGAGACTTCTGAACGAGCACAGTATGCAACATCACCGAGCGCTCAATCGGTGACGTCTGAGTCTTAAGGTCGGTCAAAAATGGGGTGTCTACACCGGCCAACCAGGTTCAAAAGGTTCAAGCAAGAAAAGCTGGCCGGCCACCCATATTGGTGGCCTCCAATGTGTACACAACACAGCTATGTGGAGAAAAACCAGGAAATGTAACCCAGGAAAGAGAAAAACCAACTTTCTAGAGGTGTTCAAAAGGGTCAGGAACAATTGCTGGCCTCCCATGTCATATTGGTGGCCTCCCAAGTGTGTACAACACAAATATGTGGTTGATGGCCCAAAAAAGTGGCCTGGGGGTGGTCAACACTAACTTTCTAGTGAGGAAAACGGCGACGGAGAGCGATGAAGGAATAAAGCTGGCTTTTCAGAACAATTGCTGGCCTCTCACCCTTCTACAAGATTCCCAATAATGAAAATAAGGTCTTCACCAAAAATGAACTGAAATCGATGCAAAACGAAGGTTCGAGGGCCAAAACGCGCGGTTCGAGGCCCCGAAAATGGACTATTAAGCACCAGAGGTGGTGTTTGACCACGAAGTTGGTCTCTCGGGCCACAGTGTCCCTCAAAAGTGAGGAAATAAGGTGTGTGCCAAAAATCGGAGCAATCGGAGGTAGTTAAGCGGTCCCGAATTGAGGCACACGGCCAACGACTCCGAAAACCGAGAACCGGGCTCCAAACGGAAAAAATGGCCTACGACCACGAAATGTAGCCTACGGCCACTGAGAGATGATCTACAAGACCTCTCCCTCCCTTCGGGAAGAGAAAGCAAAGAAAACGGGGCCTGGTTCGCAAACCGAGGCAAGGCACAAAAGAGTCCGGAAGTCCGGAGGCAAGGCTCGCAGCCAAGACTCTGAAACTTCGGAACGAGCACATTATGCAACATCACCAAGCGCTCAATCGGTGACGTCTGAGTCTTATGATCGGTCAAAAATGGAGTTTCTACAGTTGCCCCTCTTTGATAGAACTCAAAAGTTAAGAAGTGACGGGAGTGAATGTCAAAGCCCAGAGACGACCCATTTTTGACATGGCCGAAGACTTGGACAAAAAACAAAATATAGACAAATAAATGGTTACGCCTGCAGGCTGCCTACATATCCCTTTGCAAGGAATCAAACCAGCGTAGTTCAGGGGCAGGATGCAAAATGCTATGCAGAAATATTTTGATAATTGGACTTATACGCTAAGCGAAGCCGGTTTGATAATTGGACTTATACGCTACGCGAAGCCGGTTTGAAAATTGGACTTATACGCTACGCGAAGCCGGTTTGATAATTGGACTTATACGCTACGCAAAGCCGGTTTGAAAATTGAGGATTCATGCAATACACTGCAATGTAGTGGCTAAAATGCAATGTAATAGCTAAGAGGTAAAGATACCTTACAGGGGCAATTGGTGATGACTCACCTCAGGCTGTTGGGGATCTCCCGCTTCTGCATCTTAATTGAACCACAAGTAATACTTTTCTCCCTGACTGTGGTCGCAGCTTTCCCTATTCTCCAACAGGGTGACAGACTAGGTTGGATCAGTATCCAAAATTGAGGCGCATACAGATGCTATCTCAATCTATGGGGCTGCCATACAGATTTCAAGTTAAGGATATACTCCTGGGTATTTAAACCAGACTTTAGTCATGGAAATCCCGAACCTTTGTGTTCTAGGTATGAGCCATTCGAACTCTAGTTTCCACTGTCTCAGTTGGTCTCCTAGGAACTCACTGCTAACACAGGCAGGTGGCTATACTGCATCATTGAAGTCGTTTCGCACAACAAACACCAAAGGAATTGCACCTTTAGAGGATTTAAAGTCTCCTAGACCAGAGAGTGCACAAGACAGTGCGAATGAAGATACAGGATTTAAGGTCTTTCAGACCGAAGGATTTAAGGTCTCCAAGACCGGGCAATAAAATAGATACGATACAATGGATGTAATAGATGTGATGTGATAGATAATAGATGCGATGCAACAGAGAGTACAATAGATGCAAAATGGCGACATACGCCAACCACGCTGGACTCGTGAGTGGAGGAAGAACAAAGAAAATCAATCAGCAGTGCGTTCTACGCCACCTAAGATAAATTCCAAACACGCTGAAATCGTGTGAGGAATGGGACACTCAAACTACGCTGAAATCGTGAGAGAAGGTCCAAAAACAACCTACCCAGCGCGTCTACAACGCAACCTGGGATAAATTCCAAACACGCTGAAATCGTGTGAGGAAAAAAACACTCCAACCACGCTGAAATTGTGAGAAGAGGTCTGAAAACAACCACTCAAGTGCGCGCACAACGCAACCTGAGATAAAATCCAAACACGCTGAAATCATGTGAGGAACGGGACACTCAAACCACACTGAAATCGTGAGAGGAGGTCCAAAACAACCGCCGCGGCGTCTACAACGCAACTCGATAAATTCCGCATTTGAAATCGTGTAAGGAAAAGAACACTCTAACCACGCTGAAATCGTGAGAAGAGGTCCGAAAACAACCGCTGAAGTGCGCGCACAATGCAACCTGAGATAAAATCCAAACACGCTGAAATCGTGTGAGGAACGGGACGCTCAAACCATGTTGAAATCGTGAGACGAGGTCCAAAACAACCCGCCCAGCGCGTCTACAACGCAACGTGGGATAAATTCCAAACACGCTGAAATCATGTGAGGAAAAGCACACCCTAACCACGCTGAAATCGTGAGAAGAGATCCGAAAACAACCCGCCCAGCGCCTCTGTCACGACCCAAACCCGGCCCTATGGGTTTAGCATCAGAATCGCCAAGAATCCGAGATTACAAGGCCTACAGATCAAGAATACAAGAAATACAGAGTTCGTTCATGAAGCCAAACAAAGAAAAGTAGTGTCCATAGAGTGTGTTAATCAGATGCCAAAAACATTTTTCATACATTTATGCATTCAAACCAAGACAAGATACACAATCATTACGTATATTCAAGACGGGGACTTGGTTCTCACATAAAGGCAAGAAAACAGTCTATACAAGAACGCATAACAAAGACAAAACAAGAGGGAGACTAGTGGGACACAAAACACCCCAAGCCATGGCATGGCGTCTCGAACCTCACAAAGGAGGCACACAGTCGGCCGACAAAATCGGGATCAATCCCACGCCCTAGCTTCGGCCGGGCAAATGAAAGCACCTACATATATATATAAACAAAGGAGCTAAAGCCCGATGAATAACATAACGTGTAAAGAGGTTATGAATGAATGTCCTTACAAGAATGAAATCAATTCATTATACTAGATTTCAATCTTTCAAGATTTCACCAATCAATATTTCAATCAATCACCATATGTGGTACATCCATTAGCCTATAAACAAGAGGGTCCAAAAGGACCGGCCTTAATGCATCTAACAATAATGATGGCCATCAATCAAGATGGTTCCACAAGGAAACCGACAGAGCTCAGAATACCAATAACAAGGGTGCTAAGGATGCCACAATACAGAAATACGTGACATACATTCATTCAATAAACAATATCAGTTCAATAAACGATTCGATTCAATATTCAAAATGAAACCATTGGAACATATCTTTACACAACTGTTACTCACAGTGATTGGGCTATCAAGAGCTAGAGCGCCCCCGAGAGTCAACCCTAAACAAATAATCAATAGAACACACACTAAGTTTATAGTTGGAAAGGATGATAATTAAAGCCCTAAATCCCCCCGGTGTGGTTCTATGTCTAAATCCTCATTAAGATGCTTTAAACTAGGCCTAAGAATGCCTAGGATGCGATGAGGATGCAAAAATATTGGAAGGCACTTTTCAAAAGTTGTCGAAAACAGGGTCTCGCCGAGCGAGCCTCCTTCGCCGAGCGAGGTTGCAAAATCGAGGCTTCGCCGAGCGAACAATCCTTCGCCGAGCGATCCGATGAAACAAAGAAAATATGGATGCTCAATTTTTACGCTGATGCTCGCTTCGAGCGAGATTCCAAAATCAAGGGTTCGCCGAGCGATCCTTCCTTCGCCGAGCAATCGATGAAACAAAGAAAAGTAATCGATGTTCGATTTGACGCCGAGCCACCAATCCTTCGCCGAAAGGGGCTCAGAGGAAAACGTTGGTCGCCGGCGAGGAATCTTCGCTGAAGGAAGAAGCCAACTGAATTTCCAGATTTGCCTTCCTAGCTCAAACCAAGCATTCTCACCTCAATTCTCGACCTCTTGGGCTCAAATTCTGGGGAATACATCCCAACTCAACAATTAACAAGTTTCAAAAGCCAATTTGAGAATTCAAGCCCCAAAGGTGAGTCAATGCAAACCATTTTCCAAGAACAATCCAAGAACACTTTAAAACATGCAATGCATGAGTTTCAAACCAACTTCAATCTTAAATCTTGCTCCAAAGAGCTCAATAGTTGGCAAATGAGATGAAATCATGGACTTAATATGACTATGAGCTTGCATGTACTAATTAGCCAAGAATTCAACTTCAAAAGTCAACAAATTCAACATGCATGCATGAATTGATCTTCAATTCAATATATATGAGCAAAATCATGTCTTAGCTCTACAATGATGCATGAATCATGCAAATCTTAGCTCAAGAACAACAATAAGAAGATGAATTCCTTACCTAGAGTTCCAATTACAAGTTTTGGAGGCTTAATTTGACAATTTCCTAGCAACCACTTCAATTCTCCAAGCAATTCTTCAAGATGAGCTCAAATCTCCCTTAACACTCTTCTTCTCACTCTAATTCTCTTTGGTCGGTTGGGACTAAGGGAAATGGCTGATCAAGATGTTTGTTAGGTGTGGTAAGGCTCTAGAATAATAGTAAACAAAGGGTCCACTCAAAATGGCAATTCGGTAAATACGTCCAAGTTCATAATTAACTCTTTTAATCTAATGTAATCATTCCTAATCAATTTTCAGATAAAAAATACCATTAAATCACAAATATTATGCTGATTACAAAACATCAAACGGTTTCTAAATCGGCCGCCGATAAGGCCTTCAGCAATTTAAACATAAAATGCAAACAGATAACCATACACTCAAACAGATGCAACACGCAATTCAATAGACGAACTTGTTCGGGCCAGCCAGCCATTCGGTTTGTTCAAGAGTTCATCCATTCACTTATTAGTCATTAGCGCTCATTTAATGGTAATCAAGATATAATTCTTGGTTTAACAGAATCAAGACGAGGGTTGTTACTCCCTCCTTATAAGGAGTTTAGCCCTCTAAACTCGAGTTACCTTCAGTCTGGAAGAAAACAGCATTCAGCGGGAACAAATCCGGATATCGCCTAGCCATGTCATCTTCCCTTTCCCAAGTGGCATACACACCACCATGGTTCTGCCAATCAACTTTCACTAGCGGGATCTCTTTGTTTCTCGCTTGATCCGCTTGCCATACAATCAGATAGGCCGCTCCTCGTAAGTGTAGTCATCACTCAACACGATACGGTAGGCTCAATCACATGAAACGGATCTCGAAGATAGTCTCTCAACATCGAAATGTGGAAGACGTTATGCATATGCTCCATTTCATGAGGAAGTGCAACTTGATACGCCACCGGATTGATTTTCTCACTCATCTGTTACGGCCCGACATATCTCCGTGCTACCTTGCCTTTGACTCCAAAGCGAAGTCCGCCTTTCATTGGTGTCACTTTCACAAACACGTGATCACCCACTTCATATTCTCTATCCCGCCTTCGACATCTGCATAACTTTTCTCGCTACTCAGGCGCTTTTCTCTCAGTATCAATTTCACTTTCTCAGTCGTTTCATACACAATCTTGGGCCCAAGCAACGGCCCATCTCCAACTTCTGCCCAGCAGATTGGAGATCTACACTTTCTGCCATACAATGCCTCGAAAGGCGCCATACCGATACTCGAATGGTAGCTGTTGTTGTAGGCGAATTCAGCCAATGGCAGATGGCTTTCCCAATTTCCCTGAAAATCAAGGACACACATTCTCAGTAGATCCTCTAGAGTCTGGATGGTCCTTTCTGACTGTCCATCTGTCTGAGGATGATAGGCACTACTCAGCCTCAATTCAAGACTAATGCAATCTGTAGGCTCGCCAGTAACCTCGATGTAAATTTCGAATCCTCGTAAACAATAGATACAGGCACGCCGTGCATTCTCACAATCTCATCAATATAGATAACAGGCAATCTATCTAGATTATAAATTGTCTTGACAGGTAGGAAGTGTGCAGATTTAGCCAATCTATCAACAATAACACAAATAGAGTCCATACCTTTCCCGAGCGAGGTAATCCAACGATAAAATCCATCGTGATATGCCCCATTTCCACTCGTATGGGTAATGGTTGCGAGAAGCCCGCAGTCGTTGATGTTCAAATTTTGACCATTGGCAATGAAGACACTTAGACACAAAGTCGGCAATTTCTTCTTCATTCCCGCCACCGTAAATTTGCTTTCAGATCTTGATACATTTTCGTATTCCCGGTGAATAGAAAACTTGAACCTGGCCTTCTTGTAAAACTCTTCTTTTCAATTCGGGTCATTTGGTACACACACCGTCTTGAAATTTCAGACATTGTTGTCAAATTTGAACCCCTCTCTTTTGAATCTCTTTCTTCAATAACCTTCTTCAAGAAATCATCAAGTTGTTGTTTTTTTAATTTCCTCAATCAATGCCGTTGAGCGAAATAGCACTAAGGTTCCACCTTGTTCTCTCAAAACGATTTCAATTTCAGACTTTTCTAGATCAAGAAGCAACTCTTTCATTCAACAAGAACAAAGCTAAATTGGCAATCGATTTTCGGCTCAATGCATCGGCAACGGTGTTGGCTTTTCCCGGATGGTACAAAATCTGTAGGTCATAATCTTTTATCAGTTCAAGGCATCTCCGCTGTCTCATATTCAGCTTTTCTCGAGTGAAAAAAGTACTTCAGCTCTTGTGGTCAAGATACACTTCACATGTTGCTCGCACAAATAGTGACGCCAAATTTTCAAAGGCAAAACCATCGCAGAAGTTCTAAATCATGGGTAGGGTAGTTCTTTTCATGCGGTCTCAACTGTCGGGAAGCATAAGCAATAACTTTCCCATTCTGCATTAAAACACATCCCAAACCCTTATGAGAAGCATCACTAAAAACAGTATAACCATCCGTACCTGAAGGTAGAGTCAAAATCGGTGCAGTCACAAGTCGGGTTTTCAGTTCTTGAAATGCTTATTCCCTTTGGTCAGTCCAGTCAAATGATATCCCTTTCTGTGTCAATTGAGTCAGTGGTAAGGCAATCTTAGCGAAATCTTTGACAAACCTTCTGTAGTATCCAGCCAATCCCAAAAAGCTTCGGACTTCAGTTACATTGGTTGGTCTAGGCCAGTTTACTACGGCTTCAATTTTCTGCGAATCAACAGAAATTCCATCTTTGCTAACAACATGCCCCAAAAACATCACATGATCAAGCCAAAATTCACATTTAGACAATTTAGCATACAGTTTCTGTTCTCTTAAGGTTTGCAGGGCAAGTCTCAGATGGTGTTCATGTTCTTCTACAGTCTTAGAATAAATCAATATGTCATCAATAAATACCACAATAAAATCGTCAAGGTATGGTTTAAAAATTCTGTTCATGAGGTCCATAAATGCGGCAGGGGCATTCGTGACTCCGAACGGCATAACTAGAAATTCAAAGTGGCCATACCTCGTTCTAAATGCAGTTTTATCAATGTCTTCCGGTTTGACTTTCAATTGGTGATACCCCGATCTAAGATCAATCTTGGAAAACACTTGTGCACCCTGTAACTGGTCAAATAAATCATCAATACGCGGTAATGGATATTTATTCTTTACGCTACCTTGTTCGCCACTTAATCGATGCACAGCCTCGGAGCCGTCTTTCTTCTTTACAAACAAAACAGTGCACCCCGGTGAAATCTTTGGTCTGATAAACTTCTTGTCTAACAGTTCCTGCAATTGTACCTTCAATTCTTTCAGTTCAGTTGGAGCCATTCTGTAAGGAGCTTTAGATATCGACTGGGTACCCGGAACCACATCCACAATAAATTCAATTTCCCTGTCAATCAAATTCACGCAATTCATCCGAAATACATCCGGGAACTCTCTCGACTATAGGAATACAATTCACATCGCTTTTAACATTATCATTAGCAGTGTACAATAATACGTAACACGATATCCTTTACACCCTTTTCTAATCAATTTGACAGCCTTTACAGAAGAAATCAGATATGGAGGAGGTACTACTCCACTCCCATTAAACACAAATTCGGGCAAACCCGGTGGACGGAAAACTACTTGTTTTGTTACACAGTCTATCGTAGCATGATATTTTTGTAGCCAATCCATCCCCAATATTACATCGAAGTGGTCTATGTTCAATGGTAGTAAATTAATAAACAGATGCATATCCCCAACAATAATCTCACAAGCAGGATACATATATGCACATGTCATGGATCCCCAATAGTGATGATACTGACTAACAAATAGTTCATGGGTTCTAAGGGTCTATTCAATTTACGCTAAAAGCATGCGACACATAAGAATGTGTAGACCGAATCAATCAATACATAAGCATTCTCGAGCACGATAGAGAGGATACCGACACAACGGTCTCAAGAGTTTTGCACGCCTCTCGGTACTAGGGCAAACACTCTACCGCCTCATAGGCTCTTTCCTTAGCTTTGGGGTTCGGTTTTGGTGCTACATTTGATCTTTCCGCTTGGTGCGGCTTTACTACTAACCGGTGGAGCGAAGGGCGATTTTGATTCTGTGGCCCACCTTGCCACACCTGAAACAAGCTCCAGAGATCTGATAGCAAACCCCTTTATGCTTGTTGCCACATACGGAGCAGGGTGGAGTAAACCCACTCCCTTGGCTGGGGCTAGTAGTCGACCCCGTATTCTGTTTCTTGTTTGCTGGGTTATGCTTGCCTTTCTTAAATTTAAAACCCTGCCTTTTCCCTTGCCACTCAGTTGTTGGTGTTTCAGATTGTTTCACTGCTGCAATATTTACCTCGGCCATCAAAGCCCGGTCAAGAACACCCACAAAAGTTGGCATTTTCAGAACACTAATTCTGTCTTGTATATTAGCATTAAGGCCTCCTTCAAATCTCCTGGCCTTCTTGTAATCGGTATCCACCATGTGTGGGGCATACCTAGCAAGTTCAGTAAATTGCTTCTCATACTCGGCAACAGACGTCTTGCCCTGTCTCAGTTGTTCAAACTCGGTTACCTTTCTGTCCCTGATGCACTGAGGAAAATATTTTTCAAAGAAGGACTCCTTAAACTGAGCCCAAGTCATTACAGTGTTTGCATCACGGGTCAACATCCACCACCTTCTAGCTTCTTCCTGCAGGGTAAAGGTGGCTAACAATACCTTGTGTGCTTCTGAGCACGGAAACACTTCGAACAGCTTTTCAGTTTCAAGGACCCATGCTTCAGCCTTTAGCGGTTCTAAGCCTCCCTGAAAGGACGGCGGTTTCATCTTGCTGAATTTATGAGTCAATGCAATGATATCCACCTCATTAACATTCACATTCTGTACATTTTGTTCCGGTTGCACCGGAGGAGGAGGAGGAGGAGGTGGGGGCTGTTGGTTCGGTTGTTGTTCTAATCTTTCCATGATCAGTCCCATCATTTGTTCAAGTCTGGCCATTCTGGCCTCAGAGGATGATGCTTCAGTTTCATTTGCATTATCCATTTCACTATAGCAGTTATAACAGTTATCATTATAAACAGTTGTACAATTAAACAGTTTAACACTTTAACATATAATCAGTCAGTCATAAGCACACACACTTTTCAAATTCATGAGATGCCCTAATTGCTTTTCTAGGACACCCTATAGCTCATTTGGACATGTGTGTGCGGTATAACTCGTGGTTAAGTATCGCTCTGATACCACTCTGTCACGACCCAAACCCGGCCCTATGGGTTTAGCATCAGAATCGCGAAGAATCCGAGATTACCAAGGCCTCTGATCGATATCTGATAAATCTGAGTTCAGGGCTGGCGGAAGCCAAAAGCGAGAAAAGTAGTGTCCATAGAGTCGTTAATCAGATGCAAAAACATTTTTCATACATTTATGCATTCAAACCAAGATAGATACACAATCATTACAGACATTCAAGACGGGACTTGGTTCCTCGCTACAGTCTGATAAAAGCAGTCTATACTGAACGCATAACAAGACAAAACAGTAGGAGACTAGTGGGGACACAAAAACACCCCAAGCCATGGCATGGCGTCTCGGAACCTCACAGTGAGGCACACAGGCTGGCTGACAAAACTGGGGATCAATCCCACGCTCCTAGCTTCGGTCTGGCAGCTGAGCACCTACATATATATATAAACAGTGAGCTAAAGCCCAGTGAATAACATAACGTGTAAAGAGGTTATGAATGAATGTCCTTACAGTAATGAAATCAATTCATTATACGGTATTTCAATCTTTCAGTATTTCAGTCAATCAGTATTTCAATCAATCAGTCATATGTGGTACATCCATTAGCCTATAAACAATAGGTCCAAAGGACCGGGCCCGAACAGACCCAACAATAATGATGGCCATCAATCAGTATGGTTCCACAAGGAAACCGACAGAGCTCTGTAACGATCAATAACAAGGGTGCTAAGGATGCCTGTCTGATTCAAATACAGGACATACATTCATTCAATAAACAATATCAGTTCAATAAACAGTTCGATTCAATATTCAAAATGAAACCATTGGAACATATCTTTACACAATCTGTTACTCACAGTGATTGGGCTATCAGTAGCTAGAGCGCGTCCCCGAGAGTCAACCCTAAACAGTCAATCAATAGAACACACACTAAGTTTATAGTTGGAAAGGATGATAATTAAATCCCTAAATTCCCTCGGTGTGGTTCTATGTCTAAATCCTCATTAAGATGCTTTAAACTAGGCCTAAGAATGCCTAGGATGCGATGAGGATGCAAAAATACAGTTGGAAGGCACTTTTCAAAAGTTCTTTGAAACAGGGTCTCGCCGGCGAGCCTCCTTCGCCGAGCAAGGTTGCAAAATCAAAGGCTTCGCTCGAGCGAACAATCCTTCGCTCGAGCGATCTGATGAAACAGTAAAAATACTGGATGCTCAATTTTTACGCGCGATGCTCGCTCGAGCGAGATTCCAAAATCAAAGGGTTCGCTCGAGCGATCCTTCCTTCGCTCGAGCGGTCTGATGAAACAGTAAAAGTACTGGATGTTCGATTTTTACGCTCGAGCCACCAATCCTTCGCTCGAGCGGGGCTCAGAGGAAAACGTTGGTCGCTCGGCGAGAATCGCCGCTCGGCGAAGAAAGCCAAATCTGGAATTTCAGTTGCCTTCCTAGCTCAAACCAAGCATTCTCACCTCAATTCTCGACCTCTTGGGCTCAAATTCTGGGGAATACATCCCAACTCAACAATTAACAAGTTTCAAAAGCCAATTTGAGAATTCAAGCCCCAAAGGTGAGTCAATTCAAACCATTTTCCAAGAACAATCCAAGAACACTTTAAAACATGCAATGCATGAGTTTCAAACCAATTTCAATCCTTAAATCTTGCTCCAAAGAGCTCAATAGTTGGCAAATGAGATGAAATCATGGACTTAATATGACTATGAGCTTGCATGTACTAATTAGCCAAGAATTCAACTTCAAAAGTCAACAAATTCAACATGCATGCATGAATTGATCTTCAATTCAATATATATGAGCAAAATCATGTCTTAGCTCTACAATGATGCATGAATCATGCAAATCTTAGCTCAAGAACAACAATAAGAAGATGAATTCCTTACCTAGAGTTCCAATTACAAGTTTTGGAGGCTTAATTTGACAATTTCCTAGCAACCACTTCAATTCTCCAAGCAATTCTTCAAGATGAGCTCAAATCTCCCTTAACACTCTTCTTCTCACTCTAATTCTCTTTTGGTCGGTTGGGACTAAGGGAAATGGCTGATCAAGATGTTTGTTAGGTGTGGTAAGGCTCTAGAATAATAGTAAACAAAGGGTCCACTCAAAATGGCAATTCGGTAAATACGTCCAAGTTCATAATTAACTCTTTTAATCTAATGTAATCATTCCTAATCAATTTTCAGATAAAAAATACCATTAAATCACAAATATTATGCTGATTACAAAACATCAAACGGTTTCTAAATCGGCCGCCGATAAGGCCTTCAGCAATTTAAACATAAAATGCAAACAGATAACCATACACTCAAACAGATGCAACACGCAATTCAATAGACGAACTTGTTCAGTTTCAGTTTCAGTTTCGTTCAGTTTGTTCAGTAGTTCATCCAGTTCACTTATCAGTCATTAGCAGTTCAGTTTAATGGTAATCAGTATATAATTCGGTGGTTTAACGGTAATCAGTACGAGGGTTGTTACAGTCTACAACGCAACCTGGGATAAATTCCAAACACGCTGAAATCGTGTGAGGAAAAGAACACTCTAACCACGCTGAAATTGTGAGAAGAGGTCCAAAAACAACCGCTCAGGCGCATGCTCAGCACAACCTGAGAAAGTCCCGGAGGACAACGATCCCAAACACTGCTCGGCGTAAAAGGATAAACGGTAGAAGATAACACAAGGTGCAAATAAATGCAAGTATGGTGTGCATGACAATACAAGTGGAAAAGTGCATAACAATGCAGGTGGAAGGGTGCATAACTTTGAAGCAGGCTTGATCTTGCGCTTGAGGTAGAGGCACACTCATACTTCGGAGCATTGACAAGGCTTGAAAAGGTATATCCGGAATACAATCACGGAATTTTCTGAAGTTGAAGCACACTCAGATGCTTTGATTTTCGCTCTTTTTCTTTTGCTTTGTAGTCCGGAACCAATATAGCTTCAGATAGGTCTTGGTTTTACTGTTCTCACGTGACCTGGGTTGAACCTTGTGGTTTTACGAAAGAACGAATCTTGTTTTGCACAAATGTAGGGAATGGCACGGCACTCTGAGTGCAAAATGATTTTATTTTTGAAATTGAGACATGAGTTCTTGATCGGGGTATTGAGCCTACGACTGAACACAGCGCACTATGACTCAACAACGGAAAACAAAAGGTAAACAACCTAAACACATCGAGTAACACTCGAAACGACTCAAAACAAGAATCGAGATAAAACAAAAAGACACGACACGCAGACATGCACAGGGAGCCTGTTTCTCTGGGTATTATTTCCCACCCTTTCTAATTTGTGATTCTCACATCACTCGACCCTCAGGCTCTGTTTTTCTCTTAAAACCCTTTCCTCGCTTTTCCTCTCAGCGCACATCTCTCTATACTTTAATCTCTCATTTTCCATCCCTCCCCAGGGTGGTTGATGGATAAATAGAAAGTTGTGGGCTCTTGCCCCTAGCATTCCGCTAGATTATTCTTCTTCTGCACGCAGCTAGTGAGTTTCTCCCATAGAGGGGCTGTGCTACAACTGGGTGTGTAGCAAATCTGCAGCTGACATCGTTTGACGATGCTCTGTTGGGGAGTTTGAACGTGATCAGATCTGTTCAGATGAGAGAGTGGAATATCTTGATCCATTCCAGTTCGTGCTTCGCACTTGGCTTGATACCTCGTTGCTCGGAGGGTGAGAGAGCTTTCAGCCTTTTTGCTATTAACTTCAGTTGTGCCCTTTTCTGGCAGGTAGAGTGCCCTTCTTGGCAAGTATTGTGGCAATGGGGGAAAAGACAGAACGCCTGACTCAACTGTGCCCCTAGTTCATCATTTCGACCATTTTTTTTTTGTTTTTGGCTTTCTACTAAGACAATTTTGACCAAAATGAGAGTTAGATTAACATGCTTGTTCAATTTTCTGATTTAAAATCATGCAAGTTAGGCTGTGAGCACTGAAAATTTTCTCTTTTTGGGGTCCAAGAAATGGTCCAGTTTCAGAAAAATGAAATAATTTTTTAGAGAAAATTAGTCAACCTCATTAAAAATTCTCAAAAACTATTTTTGCAAACGGCCACTGCTCAACGAGCACGGAACCCGCTCTTGAGATGCACAACTTCAGATCCGAAGGAAAATTGCCCCATGTTTGATGAGAGCTTCCTGGCAACAGAAAGTTGCCCCTTGTTTGAACGGCACCGCAACGTATTGAATGGCAACGGAAAGTTGCCCCTTGTTTGGATAGCACCGCGGCGCATCGTAGTCAGTCCTCAAAGTGACGAACACAACCAAATTCTCGGATTCCGAGAAAGCAAAGATGATCAAAACCATTACATGGACACAGTCGAATTTTGAAGTGTTTTACGGCTGGACTTCAGAATGAAGTTGCCTATGTATCCCAAAGATGGGAATCAAGCCTCACGTAGTTTGGGGTTAAGGTACACTCGGGTATTAACCTCTCCTTTTGCGCTCTAACTTTTGCCAAGGCCACTCTTTCGGGTTTTCAACCTTGCGAGCTTTGTTTTTCTTTTTCTTTTCAATTTTTTTTTCATTTTTTTTTTCATTTCATTTCTTCCCTTCATTTTCTTCATTTTTCTATATTCTTTGTTTTTGCTTTTTTTTTTTTTTTTTTGCTTTAACTTTTGCCTGGGTCGCCCTTCCAGGTTTTTGACCCAACGAGCCTCTCAAGGGTAAAAGTGTAGCTTTGTCCATGTCAAATGGTTTTGAGATCCTGAAGTCATCTGAATCCAGGAGAATGGCTGTTGTTTGCTGACGATGCAGGAGCCCATCCAGTGGGGTCTAAATTGCCCCCAGCGTTGCAGATAGGGACTCAATTGTCCTTCAGCAATACTTTCTTCTTTCCTCCCCTCTGGGATTTGGCATTCTTGCCGATCTTCATCTTTGACTCTTCGAGCACACTTGAAATTCTTTTGCCCTTAGTTCAAAGGGGTGCTTTTGATCTAGCTTTGTAAGCTTCTTTTGACCTTCTGATCTTCTTGATCTGACTTTCTTGCCTCTTGTTCGAGGGCTGTTTTGAATCTGGCCACACAGGCCTCATATTGTAGTTGACCGTTGAACGTTCTGAATTCAAGTTCAAGGTTCGAAAGTGAGGAGTTAAGTCTCGGGGTTGAGAGCGATCCTAAGCTGTACAATCTCAAAAGTGATTCCACACATGTCCTCGCAGGACCGCGCAAAACATTTTTTTGAAAGTTTTTAAGAAAGCGACAAATCACTCGTGCTAAAGACAGTGTAGAACCAATCTGGATCAAAGCTAGGGTCCTTCTCAGTACTCACACTAACAAGCATGTTTTCATTCATTAAGGGCTTAGCACGCCTCTCTTTCTCTCAGTTTGATCAAAGTTTTGCAAATCCCGAGGAATTCCTCCCTCTTTGTTTTCACCGCAGTGTTCAAAAAGGTTTTGAAAAACTTAGGTCAATGCAATGAGTTCGAGGCACAGAAAAGTAGGTGAAAAGCACTGCCATTTCATTCGAACCGCACACCGCACAAGGCGAAGCGAGCACAAGAATGTGAAAATCATCATGCTCATTCAAATCTGTTGGCATTCTTGGCTCCAAGTAAACAGACTCAAAAGAAAACGAAAAGACAAACACAAAACAAGCAAGTGATGTCCGAGGTAACACCCCCGAAATCACCCGACTCCAACAAAACAGGACTGACTCGATACAACAAGACAGACCCAAAACAAAAAGACTGACTCTATACAAAACAACAAGACTGACTCAATACCCAAGTCAGAAAGCATAAAAACTGGTATTTGCATATTGCTCAGAACAGTGAGTGTTATTCCCACGTCTGGAGTTAATCAAGCACCGTCCGCAAGTGGTTCATCCCCTGATCACATACTCACATTATCCCCCAAGTTCACCGATCCAGTGCCAATAGACTTTGCAAAGCTTGGCGTGAGGACAACCCCGTTGTCAAATAGATCCTGTACTTCATGGCAAAGACGGAAGCAGTTGTCGGTAGTATGTCCAGTTTGCTGATGGTATGCGCAGTATTGGGTAGCATCATGCGTAGCCGGAAGAGGATTTGGGAGAGGCCGAGGCTCAAGGGGTTTGAGATGGCCTTGTCCAATAAGGACTTGCAGAGATTTGGACAAAGGCATGTAGAGGGCATGGAAGACCCTCTGACCTCGGGGTTGGTACTTCAAGGTTTGTGGATTTTTGCTGGATGCACCAGTAAAGGGATTGGCAGGTGTTGGCCTGCTTCGTTGATCTCTTCTGAGTGCAGGATTATAGCTGAAAGGAACGTTTCTAATACAACGACCCTTCTCCCGGCTTGCCCCTTGATTCAAACTGGCCCCAACTTGAGTGGCGAAAATGTCATCCATAGTTTTTGCAACAACTGCGAGCACTTGCTCTTTGTTCAGTCCCTCGGCTTTGAAAGCCTCAACAGCCAACAGAAGATGTTCATGGGGATCCATGTCCGCCCTTATCTTGTTCTTTCCACTCGCCTCCACTTTGCCAAGGGATTGGCATTCCTCAAATACAGCCCGTTCCAAGACTGGGGAGCCTTTTGACACGAACTCCCTGGTATGTGATGTGGTTGATGACGGAGCCAATGTCCCAGAGGCCAAATCTGTCACAGTTCTCTGAAGATCTTCGATCATTCTCTTCAGCTCAGAAGTAGTGGGTTCACGGGTTTGAGATGATTGAGGTTCAGGTGCACCCATCATGCATAAGTCTATGCTTTCTGGAATGAACACCTTAGGCTTAGGTAGATGGGCTGGGGTGATGTATATGCTGGGGTCGAAGGTGGATGGTAGTGTATGGATGAGGTTGAGGTGGGGAGATGACGAATCAATACTAACCTGAGGTCCTTTAGGTGGAGCTAGGGTCTCTTCGTCAATAAGATCCTAAATCTTATGACGGAGGCGGATGCAACCGTTCGTATCATGACCGTGTTGTTGATGATAGGCACAGTATTTACCTGGGTCATACCTTGGTGGAAGAGGATTTGGAAGGGGTTGGGATTCTAGGAGTTCTAGGTGCCCTTCTTCTTGCAGCTTTTTCAAAGCTTGGAAGAGACTCATGTAAAGAGGATAAAATTTTCGGGCTTGGGGCCGAGTTGAAGTGGTTGGTTTTTGGTCATTGAGGGAAGTGGTGATAGTGTCTACTTCTGAGCATTTCGCAGCTGTGCTACCATCAGTGGTAGCATTGGAACTGCGAGCAATATTCCTCTTCAAAGGCTCATTATCTTCTGCAAAGATCCCTTGTCTGATGGCATCCTCGATTTGAACCCCCATTTCATGAAGCGCTGGAAAGGTAAACAGAGGTAGAACGACCATCTTTTGCAGCAACTTGCCATGCAGATTCTGAACAATCGTCCTTATCTGATCTTTGTCGGAAGGCCTTGTAGTCATCATTGAGGCCTTTGCTCTCCATCTTGTCACGAACTCTGAGAAACCCTCCTTTGGCTCTTGGCGGGTGACTTCGAGATCACGAGTTGTGACCTCGATCTGTGTGTTGTAGGAGTATTGAGCAATAAAGGCCTCAGCCAGCTCTTCCCAGTTCCGTTTCACGAAGTCCTCAATTTGATACCAGTTAAGGCTATCGGACATGGTTCGCCAAAGAGACAACTTCGAAAATGGGTCAAACCCATTGGCCTCAAGATATCGAGAAAATAGGTGGAGGTGCACCCTTGGGTCTCGAGCCATCAAATGGTCGATATCGGCATTTTAAATCTGTCAAACGCGTCACGCAAATTGCCGGTATACCCATCCTCGATGTTCGGGATGGACTTCACACCTTGAGATTTCTGGAACAGCTTCTCAAGCTTGCTCAACTACAACGCTGTAGGGTCCACCTCGAACTCAAAGGGAGAGTCCGGTTGATTGATAGGAGTGGGTGCCTTGGATAGTTAAGGTAGAATCGGGGGCGGAGCTGGCCCTGTCGGGATGTCTGTATCCTCCTGGATATTCTGAACATTTGGTGTCTCCCTGGGTATTGGATCTCTTGGTGGGGGAGGAGCTTGATGTGAGGCTGATACTCCGGCTTGCTGTTGTAGTCGGGTAATTAGCTCTGCCTACTGGGTCATGACCGCGGCCTATTGTTTGGCAAATTCCGCTTGGCGGACAGCATCTTGCTACATGAGTTTCATACTTTCCTGCATCTGACGCATCATTGCCTCCATCTCTGACGTGTTCTGCTGATCCATCTGACTGACTGGTATATCTATCCCTGCAGTAGAAACTAAGACCTCAGCCTGACTATTCACTGGTGGGGTGGATAAGGGCCACCAATCTGATAACTACTGAACTGGTGATCTGTGTCTGACTAGCCCTTTTACCCTGCCTTTGGCGAAGGAATACTGATTTCCCTTGAACTGAATCTCTGACCTGACAAAGTCTATTAACACAAATCCGATGAACCTCGGGGGATATTGGAGCCTTCTGAAGCTATGGTTCCAGGACTACCCCCTAGCAAAAGAGAAAACAAAGAGCATCTCAGCCTGATTTCACGATAACCCATATGAGCAGAGCTGAATGACTGTGCCCGTAAATTGATACCCTCAGGTAAACTGAGTCCCAAAATACTGAACCGGTGCCTGCAGGCTTGATGCCCAAACTTGTAAACTGATACATGCATTCGTGTAGAGATGCACTCTAAAAGCACATAACAGATAAGTGAGAGCCAAAACAACCCTATGTTGGGGTAGGGTTTCCCTGTCCTATTTTGTCAAGAGCTAGGGTTTCACTACGCACGCAGCGGTTTCAAACAACCTATATTGGGTAAGCAACCTGTCCTTGTTTGGAATGGTCACTATGGATTTCGAACAAGCACTAGGTCGAATGGTCAAAAGGGTGCCCTGGTAAAATCGGGGTTTGTGTTCCCATACTGGCAGAGCCCGTAACCGGTAAGCCTTATGGCACGCAGCCGCTGGCAAACCGCTCAGGAATAGCAGATGGCAAACACGGTGTCCTAGGTGCACCAATGCACATGCAATGCAAAGAAACACACAAGTGTAGTCAAAACCAGATATCATGAGTTCGAGTCAAGCTCTCTAAATCCCCAGCAGAGTCGCCAAAACTATAGACGTCCCTGAACGCCCCAGGAGGAACGAGTCCCCCCCGTTCCATTCGTATTGGGCTCACTACAGTTCAGGACTCAATGTCACAGTTCTTAATCTGAACCAAAGAGTTCAAATCCGGCAAATCGTTTTGAGAAAATAAATTTTTTTTTGAAAGAAGTGTCAAACATGGACTGCTTTGCTAGATACAGAGTCGCTACCTAAATATTTTATTTTGGGAAATTTAGGAAACCTTGACTCGTTGCCTAACGCCACGTGTCTGTCATCACCAAAGTTGTCTCGGCTCGGGAACTTGGGTATGATTGGGGAAGGTCACTTCGTGAGCACCCCCGCTCGCCCGTTCAAAGATTGGCCTCTACTGACCATGATATCTAGTTTTGAAAACATTATACATTCTTATTCTGGTTATTAGCCTAGATTCACTATGTGATGCGCACAGAATACAAGTATAGACTGGATCGCTTGAATTGGAACAAAACACTTCATGTTTGTTTTTGAAAGATGGTTTACTACTCGCAAGTAGGCTTAAAATGCAGATTTTGCCACCCTCAGGTGGGCTTAGAAAACATGGTTTTGCCACTATCTAGTGGGCTTAAAACTCACAGTCGATGTATTGTTCCAATCCAAATAACCCAACCTTCACCCACAGGCATTCAAGCAGGTATATCACATAAGCACATAGCCTTATGGTAAGCATGCTATCATGGCAGTCATTCACACACATGCAAGGATGCTAAAGCATAAAAACTTACCGAGTACTCCAAGCCAAAACAGAAGCTGATTAGAAATCATGCATGATCCTAATTATACAGAAATGCCTAATGCAACACATGCAATAATGCACCTATAGCAGGCTCGGCTATTCTAAACATGGCATATGGAATGCTACAGCTAACAAGTATTCAACTTGGAATTTGAAATACAATGCAGTGAGTGTGATGCGCCGAGCCCGGTGTATGCAAAACAAATGAATGAATGCAAAATGCTATCATACTGTATGCTAATTGAAACATGCCCTAATCTAACCATCATAAGCTGGTTAATAAAAGGGAGAAAGACGTGGGGTTGGAAGACATACATCACACACACGCACACTTATTACAACATTGCCCTCGCTCGGAGGGTCCAAAAGAATATTACAGTCCGAATAAATGGTACAGTCCGAATAAATACAAAACCCTAATTAATTAGGAAAGTAATAAATTGGCATGCAAGCCAGGGACTGCCTCGACTCTACTCCGAATGATGAATGATGCATGTTCGGGTTGCCTTGTGCGGAAATCCACTGCGATGCCCCAATTAGCCTCTGTTTACAATTAATGCTCGGAATATTGTACGAAGATCCAAAAGACTGCCGATTTCTGATTCGCTGCAACAGAGTGCAAGAAAAGGGCATGACAATGTATTTTCACTTATGTATGCATGCCTCGATCCTCGTGCCACCAATGACGCATCTCGATGCATGATGGCCGAGGAGTCGAATTGCACGACTCAATATGAAATGAATGCACGTATAAACACAACAAGACCGAGACTCCATCATGGATAATCCGGAGTGTCGGCGACTGGGAATTGAGACACGTTTCGTTACTCGGAGTACGAAACGTCTATCGTTTCCCGTGCTCGAGCTAACCCCTATCCCAAACACGATGTAATATGCATGACATGAATGAATGCAATCCTAACATGCAACCTAACATACACAATGCTGTGAAATGGCATACACAATGCACGATGTAACACGGCATACACAATGCTCTAACATACAACCTAGCATACGCAATGCTATGAATTGAAATGGCATACACAATGCAATATGGGCTTACATCAATATGAGTGGACCTCAGCCGCACTTACATCAGTAGCCATGAGATGAAAATGAGACACTCGAGATGCGTGCACAGATACACGCAAACTGAGGACCGAGCCTAAGGCACAAAATGCCACTCTAACAAGACATGGCAAGGGATGCAATATGGCATACAAGCATGTGAATTTCAGTACTGAAATATGATGCTAAGTGGCCCCAAAGCATGGAAACATGACACTCGATGCATGGAATGGTCCCGAAACACAAAACTAGGCACATGTAATGACCTATAGCTATACAAAGCATGCATTATTTGATCATGAAGCATGAAGACAGAGTCAAGGCAGTCCCAAAATATGAACTTTTCCAGTTTAGAGTGTGGTCAAAAAGTGCTAGCAAGATGGCTCAAATTAGAATGCAATTTTGACTATCAAACATGGATTACATGGCAAGTACATGAAGCAAGTGAGCACTCACCAAACCAGAAAAAAATCAGTAAATAAAACATGCCAAAATATGCCCAAATAAACATGGAAAGGTAGCCAACACATGCATGACTGAGGGGCTCCTTTAGAGGACATACCAAGGGGTTATTAGGCACATACAAGATGGACATGAAGCATGACCAAAAAAACTCTGGAAATCAAATATGGTAGTCCCAAAACTCACTAAATTGACCCTGAAATATGACTTCAAAGCATGCGAGATAGGGTCTCTTTGGAAGGCCAAAATGACCACCAAACAAGTCAAGGTGAGAGAGAGTCACCGCACCTCTAATTTGGAGGCTCAAAATAGTATCAAAGCCACTGGAAATCCACTGGATTCCAGTGGCTAGGAGGTCAAACAAAGCATGCAACAATAGCTTAGGTGTAAGGCTCAAAATAGGATACAATCAAGCATACAAGGAAGCATGTGATCCCAAATAAGAAAATTCCCTTAATAAGACATGAAGATGATGTCAAAACAAGCCTTTTTCCAGTTTATGATGAATCTCAAAAGTGAACACAAATAGGGCTTATCTATCATGCAAAAATGGCCCTAAAAGAGAGAATAGAGATAAGGGACAGCATCTGGCCCCAAATGGCCAAGAGCCCTTCAACAAAGTCAAATAGGGGCTCAAAACATGGCACTTTACAGTTTACATCAAGCCACGAAAATAAACACAAGTGAGGCTAAACTATCATGCAAGAAAAAGGCCTAAAAGAGGGATAAAGAGACAAGTGGTAGCTGCTGGCCTCAAACAGAAGAGAGCCCTTCAAAAATGTTGAAGAGGGGCTCAAAACAAGGCATTTTTCAGTTTATTACCAAGTCGAAAACAGCTCACAAATAAGCCTAAAATACCATGCAAAAATAGGCCTAAAAGAGAGTTAATGAGGCAAGTGATAGTACGAGACCTCAAACAGCAAGAGGTCCTTGATCAAACATGAAAAAGAGCTCAAAATATGACTATTTAAAGTTTGGGTCGGAGCCCAAAAATTCTTGCAACAAAGGCTAAGAAATGAAGCAAGAAAAGACTAGAAAAAGGGAAATAGGAGCTTACCCTTGTAGAACAACAACACAACAGCCTTTGGTCCAAGGAATGGTGCTCCTAGCCTCTGGAAATAGCCTTCAAGTTTCTGGAATGGAGTGTGGAGGCGTGGTGCTATGGATTGGTGTAGAAATGGCCAAGACTTTTAGGGTTTTGAGGCTTGGAAGAGAGGGAGAGGGAGAGATGTATGCAAGAGCACCAAGGGATTTTTGTAACCCTTCAAAATGGAGCTGGGGGGGCTGGTTTTATAGAGGGAAGAGTGGAGGAAACGGGGGGGAGGGGAAATCAAATTCAAATTCCCCCAAAGACCCCGGATCTGAGGATCTGAGGAAGGAGGGTGCAAATTGTAGGAACCAAGTGAGGGAGCATGGCCAGCCAGGTTCAGAGGGTTCAGTTGGCCGGCCGGCCACCTCTCCTGGCCGGCCAACCAGGTTCAAAAGGTTCAAACAAGAAAAGCTGGCCGGCCACCTATATTGGTGGCCTCCAATGTGTACACAACACAGCTATGTGGAGAAAAACCAAGAAATGTAACCCAAGAGAGAGAAAAACCAACTTTCTAAAGGGATTCAAAAAGGGTAGGAACAATTGCTGGCCTCCCATGTCATATTGGTGGCCTCCCAGGTGTGTGCAACACAAATATGTAGTTGATGGCCCAAAAAAGTGGCCCGGGGGTGGTCAACACTAGCTTTCTAGTGAGGAAAACGGGCGACGGAGAACGATGAAGGAATAAAGTTAGCTTTTCGGAACAATTGCTGGCCTCCCACCCTTCTACAAGCTTTCCAATAATGAAAATAAGGTCTCCACCAAAAATGAACTGAAACCGATGCAAAACGAAGGTTCGAGAGCCAAAACGCGCGGTTCGGGGCCCTGAAAACGGACTATTAAGCACCGGAGGTGGTGTTCGACCACGAAGTTGGTCTCTCGGACCACAGTGTCCCTCAAAAGGGAGGAAATAAGGTGTGTGCCAAAAATCGGAGCAATCGGAGGTAATTAAGCGGTCCCGAACTGAGGCACACGGCCGACGACTCCGAAAATCGAGAACCAGGCTCCAAACGGGAAAAATGGCCTACAACCACGAAATGTAGCCTACAGCCACTGAGAGATGATCTACAAGACCTCTCCCTCCCTTCGGGAAAAGAAAACAAAGAAAACGGGGCCTGGTTCGCAAACCGAGGCAAGGCACAAAAGAGTCCGGAAGTCCGGAGGCAAGGCTCGCAGCCGAGACTCTGAAACTTCGGAATAAGCACATTATGCAACATCACCAAGCGCTCAATCGGTGACGTCTGAGTCTTATGGTTGGTAAAAAATGGGGTGTCTACAACCTTGCTTTCAAGGCCTTTTACCCTTGTGTTTCCCGCTTTTACACTATCTCTTTTTAAGCTTTTAAACACTGATTTTCAGAGTTATTTCAATGACTAAAAACATGTTTTGAAGTCCAAAATTGGAGGGGTTAGCCTTCCTTTCTTGTGTCTTATTTACTAGCCTAGCATGCTCCATGTTTTAGCTTATTTTTCTAGCTATTTTGTCTTAATTCTAGTGTGCTTTAGGACTGTTTTTAGACTATTTTAGGACTGCTTTTTAGTGATTCATTGCATTTGAGTATTGTATTGCGTGCTTGTAGTTGAATTGTCCTCATAAGTTTGGTGGTTTAGGCCTTAGCCACCATCCTATTTGAGTTGATAGTGTCTATTTATGGCTTTCCATACTTGTGATCACTCTTAATCACTTCTGCAACCTCCCACCTTTCTTGGTTTTTACTTTGCTTTGAGAGTTGTTTTAAGCCTATTGTTCTTTTAAGCTTGAGATTGAGATTGTCATGCTTAATGGTTTAATCCCTTTTAAGGATTCATTATCAATGGCATGACATTTCTCTCATGTCTTAAGCCAACTCTTGCTTTAATGCTTCTTTGCATTAGAGGACTTAAAGTTCACCTTTGGACTTAAATGATTAAAGAATTGAAAGGTAACTAAAATGGAGTAATAAAATTAATGACTAAAAAAGGGCAAGATAATAATTTGGTTTGAGTTCAATCAGATGTTAATTGAATCCTTGAGCCTTGAATCGTTTCATACTTGTTAGTGATGTAAACGGTTCAAGAGTCATTGTCAACCACTTCCCTTGATCAATCCATGATAGGGAGAAGGTTTGAGAGTCTTTATTTGTTGTATTTATTGAACTTGCACACTTTGGTTCATAGGCCATCATGAAATGAAATTGCATCGATTGATGGTTTGTGAATCAACTTTACTACTCCTTTGAGATTTATGATGATAAGGAGCGGTAAGTTGTGCATGTAACCCTTGAGAATACCCTGTATTGTGCACTATTTGCTCTCTGTTGCAGCAGAAAGAATCATGCATCAGTGGTCGATAGGCTACCTCCTGTGGGCAGCAGGCCATCATTTGTGGCTGGTAAGCCACCACTTCTAGCCTGCCGGCCACCTTTGCAAAATCCAGCAGTGACTTGTTGAAACAGAACAGAGTTGGTTCTAAGGTGGAAATCAGTGCAAGTGTTCTACTGTGCAACAGAGGCATCTGACAGCGGAAACAACAGCTTTTTCAGGTGTAAAGTCCGCGCATGCTTAAGCATCTCTCGTTTCCCGAGGAGGAGTAATAAGAGTAGTGAATTCAGTTACTTTGTGTTGTAATAAATTAGTTAGCTAAATAGAATTTTGTAAATAGTTAATTAGTCTAATTAATTAGCTAGTTACATAGATTATTTAATTTGTTATAATAATAAATTAGCTAGTTTAGTTAATTATTTCATTCGTTTTGTAATAGTTAGTTAATTCGTAGTAATTAACCTAGCTAGTTAGTTTATTCAGACCCTCCTGCGCGAGAGTAAGCAATTGTAATAATGTGTATGTCTTTCAACCCCACATCTTTCTCCCTTTTGTTTACTAGCTTATGATGGTTAGTTTAGGGTATCATGTTTTGTTTAACATCTCTCATGCCTTGCATCCACTTGTATTGCATACATTGGGCTCGAGACATCATTCTAATTTGCATTGTCATTTAAATACTTCTTTGAATACGTACTTAGACCGTATGCTATCAAATTGATTCATATGTCATGTTAAGTAGCCGAGCCTAATAATTGCATATCGTTTGTGTTGCATTAGTTATATTGTATAGTTAAGATCACGCATTTTTCCTAACTCTTTTATCTTTTTTGGCTTAAAGTATTAGGTAAGCTTTTATTTGCTTTAGCATATTACATTGCATGTTGATGTTGTCATGTTGAGCATGTTTACCATGAGGCTAAGTGCTTAATTGATAAACTGTTTGAATGCTTGTGGATGAAGGCTAATTGCTTGAATTGGAATAATTTAAGTAATGTATATATGAGATCACTTTTTCAAGTGGTACATATTCGAAACAATTTTCAAAACAAACATGAATTGAAGTGTTTCAATTTTTGCAAATTAGTCTATACTTGTGTGCGCACATAGTAACAATAGTCTAAATAACCGGAACAAGAGCATATAATGTAAATAAGATCACGTCATGATTAGCAGAGGCCGATCTTTGATTGGGCGAGTGGGGTGCTCAATTCATGACATTCCCCTCTTGTATCTAAGTTCTCGAGCTGAGACAATCTTGGTGATGACGGACACGTGGCCTTTGGCACGAGTCATGGGTTTTCTAAATTTTTCAAAAATATTTAGGTGGCAACTCTGTATCTAGCAAAACAGTCCATTTTTGGCAATTTGATTCAGAACTGTAGGAGTCTGATACTGTAGAGCTAGTCGTCTTCCGAAAGGGGGCACGAAAAGTCGACCTATAGACATTGAATTCAACCTTTTTATAGTGACAGTGGTTTTCTCACCATCGATGAGTCCTTTGTAGACCTTACCAAATCCACCACTTCCAATGACGAATTCATCATCGAAGTTGTTGGCCATAGATTGAATCTCAACAAGTGAGAAGCGACGACATAATTCTTCAGACGATAATGATGAAGCAGATTTGATCTTTGTGAGTGAGAAATGTCCGTAGAGATTAGACGGTAGTGATGAAGGGAAAGTCTTCATGGACTTTGAAGTGTGCGAAATTGAAAATAGGACCCATGGTCAACATTAAGAAAATAATAATTTTATGCGCTAAATTTAAACATAAAAAATTACATATTCATTATTAAAAGGAACAAATTAAAATTCTATAATAGTGTAGAATAGCTCGGTACGGGATAGTGATGTAAGTTTATAATTTTAACACAAAAAATAGTGGATCAAAATTCCTAATTTTAAAAGATAAGAACACATCTTTTATAGCACAAAATATTATAAAATCTATTTAATTTTTATTTGACAGAAAAATATTAAAGAGATGACATTACTTATAAATGATGTGTTTTGAATGAAAATTATTAAACAGTCTTGTAATACCATATAGCATTGCTTACGTGATGCTCAAAGTATGGAAAATCACAAATCACACTATAGTATATGCACTGCTTGAAAATAATGAGTTTATTATATCCAATCTGTAAGATTTTTTGCTATACTATAAGGACATGTTTGATTGGGTGGATTGGAGCATGGGATTGAGATTATTAATCCGTGGGCCCAATTATCCTATGTTTGTTTTAACATTTTGGTTTAGGATTATTAATCCAATGGATAATTAATCCAACAAATTTGTAGGATTATTAGTAATGGAGAAGGGGTGAGATTATTAATCCAATG
Source organism: Camellia lanceoleosa (assembly GCA_025200525.1). Classification (NCBI taxonomy): domain Eukaryota; kingdom Viridiplantae; phylum Streptophyta; class Magnoliopsida; order Ericales; family Theaceae; genus Camellia; species Camellia lanceoleosa. Next base: position 93,678,308 of record CM045771.1, read on the forward strand.
GATATTAATCAAATTGGATAGTGAATACTACACTTAGTTAATAGAATTATTAATACTCCACTATTAGTTTTGTGAATCAAACATGACCTAAGTTTAAACTACTACATAAATAATACCACACAATACTCTCAAAGTATCAAATAATTACTTTTGTAAACAATACAATAAATTCTTCACCAAAAAACATGTTAAGAAAAAAAAAAAAAAAAAAAAAACATTTTGTATGTGACAACAACAACGCACACCAAAAAAAAAAAAAAAAAAAAAATTCAAAATTGAGAGAGGGCACGTGACCTCCTTCCGCCTTCTTTTCCTCCATCTCTGCTTGCACCGGAGTCTCTCACCGTCCTTTGACGCCGGAAAATCAAGAAACCAATCACTTAGATCAAGAATACTCCGCCGATTACACTTCCGGCGATGGCGAAGACCAACGACAACGACGTCTTACTATTCTGTTTGCCTGATAGCTTTGGATACGGTGCCGGCGGCGCAGGAACCATATCGTATTTAGGATTGGGCCCGGCGAGACTACCATCCGATTGATTCAACTTGAAGATCTCTAAACCGTTCAAGATTGCATCAGCGTACATGGGCTTGGAGTCCATATTCGGGTGCATCGCGAGCCACAAATCCACCTTACTTCGGAGACCATCGACGGCTGGGACTGAAAGAACATAATCTTTGAAAACAGGAATTCCGTTACCCCCACTCAAGAGTATAACATCAACCGCTTGATCAGCCGTCTGATTATTCATATACACAGAAAATATCCTCTCATTTTCTCTGGTTACCTCCGGTAGAAACTCGCAAAAATGAAGCCTAGCCAGGTACCAGAACCCAGAGTCAACGGTGAAGATCCAAGTCAAATTGTAGTTCAAGTTTATATTTGGGTCCCTTCCCATGGTCCGAGCCGTCGTGTACACAGTCGCTGGAGCAGTGTAATTCGGTGTCTCGTTAGTGTACCGAATTGGGACCTCACGGTGAGGCACCAAACCAAAGGCCGCACCGTATATATACGGGTCATCTGGATGCCACGCCCGGTACATGCCGGTATCGTCATTCACAGACACGTCGTTGCCACCGACGTTTAACCGGTACAGAGTTTCAAGAGCAGTGTTGTTATCGATATAGAAAGATTGTTGAGAGCCAATAAGATGGATACGATTGAGATCGCCTTTCATGTAGAAATTACTGGGAATTGAAACGACTTCGATGCCGTTGATAAAGGCGTATGAGTTGGGAGATGGATTGAATGTTATGTCGAGCTTTTGGGTGTCTCTGACATTGACAATGAATTCTTTGATCAGCGTGTATTGTTGGGGAACCAAAGCAGAGACGGTGAGGAAGGCACTGAAGTTGGTTAGGAAGGTGTAGTTTGCGGCGGTGACAGAGAAGTAAGATTTTGATCTGTCGAAATTTGAGTAGGTGGCTGGGTAGAAGTAGAGGCGGATGAATTTGGGGCCGGAGGAGACGGGGAAAGTGTAGGTGAATTTGGAGGTGAAGATGCGGGCGGTGAGGAAAGGGATGTCGGTGACAGAAGGGTCTTGTTCGGTGGCCGTGGATGCTGATGAAGTGGTGCCGATGTTGGACGGTGAGAATTTTGAGGTGGCATCACCGTCCCAGCTCCGGCCATCTTGTGACGTGGCCTTGGAGGATGAGCCGCAGTTGAGGAGGAAGTAATCAGTGGGTGTGTAAGGCGGTGTTGTGGCCACGGTGGAGGAGAGGAGGTGGAGTAAGGAATAGAGGTAGAGAGCGATGGTGAGCATGTTGGGGGTATTGAAGATTAAAGTGTTTGATGTATCATTGTCAAGTCCAAACTGGAAGCTAACTTAAGTGATGAGATTTTTCAATTTAAGTTGGGTGGTGGATAACTTGTGATTGACTTCGAGAGAGTGAGAGCTTGGATTGCTTAATGATGGTCAAAATTGGCGCTTCACGAGGGGATCTTTTAGGTCATGTAATAGATATTTTCAAGCTAGTCCAATTTTTTTGGCCTTGCTGTCCGAAATTTCTTGGAATTGTTAGCTTTGAGAGTCGAATCTAGGGTTTTCATTTTCCATGAGCAATTCTATGTTTTAATCATGTGTTCTTGGAATTATTGCAAAATCAATGTCTAATTAATCTACATCAGAACAATCAGCCATGAAAGTTTCGTGCTCTGGTATGGATGAAGCTTGAAGGAATATGCCTATGGATTCTAATAAGTGTCAAATTCCACTGAATATAATGCAAAGCTAGTTCACTTTCGCTGACAAGTGACGCACTTAATTGGGAATAAATATCAGGTGTGACATAATGAATAGAAAGTCCCAAACAAATACCAGATAGACACTATCTAACAAACAAATATCAGATAGACACTATTTAATTCTTGTTAACCCAACCTTATACTTCTTACTATTGTAATGTGATATTTTTTAGTTGCTGATGCTACTCATTGTAAAGACTCTGTTTCAATAACATCTTAAATTTCTACCAAATTTAATGATCACGTATATCAATCATTTGATCAGTTTGTTAAAGAAATTAACATGTTGATTATATTGTGGAATATACTCGTGGGTTCCTGCTAGATTCCCACAATCTCAAGTTTCTGTGTGCATCAACCAAGTTTGGGAAGAGGGTTGGAGGCTAAAATAGTCAATAAAAATAAAATAAGTTAAAATAGTCAATAAGATAAAATGTTACATTTAAATCATAATCATTTCATTTTTTCTCTCACAACCATCAAATCAACTACCAAAAAAAAAAAAAAAAAATCAACTATCAATAGTCTTAAAATTAACTAAAATGGCAAAGTTCTCAAACGAGCCCAAAGTAAGCGCAAATGTTGGTACTACTTTTTGTTAGTATTTCTTGGAAATCAACAAAGATCATCTCTGTTCAATTGGAAATTCCCCAAATCTCCCCGTTAAACTCGGATAGTACAACTAAAACACACTACTAGTAGATGCATCTGAATTCCAAGATCAAGGAAGAAAAGTTATCAAAGAAAGATGTAGAACATTTATATATATGCTTTTAATCGAATCAATGCTATCGTAGGGGATAATAACAAAGATGATTGTGAAATTTAATCACACTATTATTTAAAGGTATACACACTAAATATGATCACAAAACAAGAAAAATCAATCAAGAAGAACAATAGGCATGAAATTCCCCATTGTCCAAATCACTTACGACGTTCCATGAATGACGTGATTTTGACTTCATGAATTTATTTGGGACTGTGTTTGCATCCATTGTAGGTGGTACAAGGCTGACTATCCTTATTGGCGCGCTCGATACAATCGCAGAATAGCTTTGTATTACATACCATAGGCTTCTGTAGACCATGGTACGAAATTTGTTGTTGATTATAAACAAGAAACCTTCTAGTCGTCCCTAATTCTATCAAGAACTCTTCTTCTTCTTCTTCTTCTTCTTCTTCTTCTTCTTCATTATCTACTAACCATTCAACAATTGTGGAATTGAAGTCCCTAAAGATCATTGAGTTGCTCTTTTTAGCTAAACAGAGATGCATGAAAACCATCAAAAGTAGGACAAAAGAGATATGGAGGTGGTATGGTCTAATCTTCATTTCAGTTTTCATCTCCTCCTTGGAGCCTTTTCTATTGAATTTAGATATCAATTTCTTGATCTTTGATAGGACAAAACTGGCCCAATCAATCATGTTTTCTCCTACACCTATCCATTCAATTATAAAAAAAAATGACACATCATTCTAAATTACAAAACTCTGAATCACATAACTCCAATTGCAAAACTATAAAACTACTTTCAAAATATACAAGGGTAAATTACACTTTGCTTCTTTTATGTTTCGTCACTTTCTCACTTTAGTCTTTGAATTTTGTTTTTACTTAGTCATTCATATTTTAAGTTTTTCCCACTTTATTTTTAAAACTAATCTTGTTCAAAATTAGATTAAAAATGCCACAATAACTGTCACATAAGATAAAAAATATATTACTATATTAGAATTTAAATTTATCCCAGAAGTGTGATATAATAAAGTATTTTTATGTCACGTAACTGTTAATATGTACTTTAAGCAAATCTCAGGAGGTATACTTATAAATTTTCAAATCATAAGAGTAAACTTCAGGAGGTATATTTGTAATTTACCCATTAAATAAAGAGTAAATTGGTGATAAATCTAATCTAAGGAGAGTATAATGCATTAGGTCAAGTGGATATTTTTTATTGGTGAGAGGTCCATCCTTTGTTTCGGTAAGAAGCTTTTTTATTTATTTTGAAGGATACTTTGTTTCCTATTTTACCCCTTAAGTTAGCTATTCACTATCTGTTCAAATTTTTTTTCTATATGTTTAAAATTTTTCTATGTGTTCCAATTTTTAACTATCTGTTAAATTTTTACACCTATTTGTTGAATTTTTAAAACTATTTGTTGAATTTTTTCTATTCAAATTTTTATCTATCCAATTTTTTTTACTAGTTAAGTTATTTTTTGTTTTTAAAACCTATTTGTTCAAATTTGTATCTATTGTCAAAATTTCAAGCTTTTTTAATTTTTTAATTTTTTATTACCTGTTAGACTGATTTGTTCAAATTTTTGTGCACCTGATGGACTAATCTGTTCAAATTTTGTATAGAAACTATAAGGCAACACATTTCAAAACAGAGGAAGAGAGAAGAGATCTTCCTCCATTGTAGCACCAAACACTACAAAAAATTTGCTTTTTTGCGACGGTAAAATACCGTCGTAAATACCCAAAACGCCGTCTCAAAAGCTTTTTTGCGACGGCAACTGGCTTTTAGCGACATTAAGGGGGGGGTCGCAACAAAAGGGGTTGCTAAAGGCCTTTAGCGACGGTGTGACGCCGTCGCTAAATATAGGCGACGACAAAAATGCCTTTTAGCGACGGCAAAATACTGTCGCCATTAATGTGTAGAAATTTGAAGTTTTTGAGACGGCACTGTGGTGCTGTCGCTAAAATGGTTATTTGTGACGGCAGCATACCGTCGCTAAAATGTTTATTTGAGATCGCAAATATGTCGTCGCTAAAATGATTATTTGCAACGGTAAAAATACCGTCGCTAAATGGTTATTTGAGATGGCAAACATACCGTCTCTAAAAATATTATTTGCGATGGTGAAGAATACCGTCGCTAAAGGCCTTTTGTTTCAACTAATTAATAATGCCAATATCTTTGGCGACGGCTATACTACCGTCGCAAAAAAACTGGTTTTAATTTTTTTGAGACAGTGTGGTGTCGTCCCAAAAAAAAAATAAAAAATGCAATAAAATTATTAAAAATATGAAAATTACCTGTATTAAATGAAAATAACTAAAAAAAATATCGATAATTATATAATAATATAAAAATTCCTGTATATAAATAAAAATTCATCCATAATTAAAGTATTCTTCCATTCATAACAACACATCAGCAAAATTATCCCACCACATAATGTTGCATAATACATACATAATGTTGTTCACAAATCTAAATAACGTAAATCAAAAATAAAAGTTTTCGTCATGATTCTTCCGTGGGTTACAAAAACAAAAGTTTGTCGTAATCTTCACACGCCTGCATTCCACAAGAAGCAAACTGCTACTCAGGAAATATCTGAAAATAAAAAATAAAATAATTAATGACAATATAATTATGTGTTAATATTTTAATTACAAAAAAGCATAAAAAATTAACTACTATATAATTACAAAGATAGTTAAGTAAATAATTTTGGCTAGACAGAAATTCGACCCTAACCCAAACGGGGAACTTGATTTGAGCCCCGTCTTCTCCCACAAGTCTCTCGTGCTTAGGCAGTTGTGTGTGCCAAGTTTCATGCCAATCCAACCCCATTTGGTGATTTTGGGGCGTCAACACTTCGAATTCAAGTTTCTTAAGGAACTAGTTTGCCTAGATCGAAATACGGCTCTAACTCCCAAACCGGGAACCCGATTGGAGTCCCATCTTCTCCCACAAGTCTCTCGTGTCTAGGCGGTTGTTTGTGCCTAGTTTTGTGCTAAACCAACCCCTTTTGGTGATTTTGGGGCGTCAACACTTTGAATTCAAGTTTCTTAAAGAACTAGTTTGCCTAGTGTGAAATCCGTCTGTAACTCCTAATTTGGGAACTCGATTTGAGTCCCATGTTCTCCCACAAGTCTCTCGTACCTAGGCGGTCGTGTGTGCCAAGTTTCGTGCCAATCTGACCCCATTTGGTATTTTGGGGCGTTCACACCTCGAATTCAAGTTTCTTAAGGAACTTGTTTGCCTAGATCGAAATACGGCTCTAACTCCCAAACTGGGAACCCAATTGGAGTCCCATCTTCTCCCACAAGTCTCTTGTGCCTAGGCGGTCGTGTGTGCCAGGTTTTGTACCAATCCGACTCCGTTTGGTGATTTTGGGGCGTCAACACCTCGAATTCAAGTTTCTTAAGGAACTAGTTTGCCTAGAGTGATATCCGACTCTAACTCCCAAACCGGGAACCCGATTGGAGTCCCGACTTCTCCCACAAGTCTCTCGTGCCTAGGCGGTCGTGTGTGCCAAGTTTCGTGCTAATCCGACCCCGTTTGGTGATTTTGGGGCGTCAATACCTCGAATTCAAGTTTCTTACGGAACTAGTTTGCCTAGACCGCAATACGGCTCTAACTCCCAAACCGGGAACCCGATTGGAGTCCTGTCTTCTCCCACAAGTCTCTCCTGCCTAGGCGGTCGTGTGTGCCAAGTTTCGTGCCAATCCAACCCCGTTTGGTGATTTTGGGGCGTCAACACCTCGAATTCAAGTTTCTTAAAAAACTTGTTTGCCTAGAGTGATATCCGACTCTAACTTCCAAACCGGGAACCCAATTGGAGTCTCGTCTTTTCCCACAAGTCTCTCGTGCCTAGGCGGTCGTGTGTGCCATGTTTCATGCTAAACCGACCCCTTTTGGTGATTTTGGGACGTCAACACCTCGAATTCAAGTTTCTTAATGAACTAGTTTACCTAGAGTGATATCCGACTCGAACTCCCAAACCGAGAACCCGATTGGAGTCCCGTCTTCTCCCACAAGTCTCTCGTGCCTAGGCGGTCGTGTGTGCCAAGTTTCGTGCCAATCTGACCCCGTTTGGTGATTTTGGAGCGTCAATACCTCGAATTCAAGTTTCTTCCAGAACTTGTTTGCCTAGAGTGACATCCGACTCTAACTCCCAAACCGGGAACCCGATTGGAGTCTCGTCTTCTCCCACAAGTCTCTCGTGCCTAGGAGGTCGTGTGTGCCAAGTTTCATGCTAAACCAACCCCTTTTGGTGATTTTGGGACGTCAACACCTCGAATTCAAGTTTCTTAAAGAACTAGTTTGCCTAGAGTGAAATCCGTCTGTAACTCCTAATCCGGGAACCTGATTTCAGTCCCGTCTTCTCTCACAAGTCTCTTAGCTTAGAATGCAAAGAATGCAAAGATACATTTTAGTTTAGAATGTAAAGATAAATTTTATACCTGATCTTCTGGTGGTGTATATTAATTCTCATCTTCTACAGATTCCCTAAATGCCCGGTGGCCACTCGATGCATCAGGAGCCTATGATAGTCAATGCATAACATGTTAATCATATTCGAATTTTATACATAATGTTGTGTGAAAATTTAACTATCAAACAATTTAATTTATATCGAACCTGTCTGTTGGGATACACACTTGCCCCTTAGATCTCTCCAAGTTTGTCGTGAACTCATCTTGATGATCTGATTCATTATTTTTTTAAGTCTTCTTGAAAAAAATCATTCATATAAAAATTAAATTAATCAAATAACTATGCCCATATTATCAGATCACATTTCTCTTCTAAAAATAGATGATAAGAATATAATTTTAATAATATCATTCATTATTTTGAAATCAAATATGATTTGATTATGCAGTTATAATTATCTTATCAATTTGATTTTTGAAGGAATAAGCTGTTCAAAAAATTTTAAAAATAAACAATTTGGATTAACAAAGTGAGAGGGTAATTTATATACAAATTGAGCCGAGCTGGATATTGGGCTGTTATGGGCCATAGCACAAAAGGCCGAGTAAAATGGCTATGCAAGTTACTCCGGTCTTGTGAACACCTTGGAGTTAGACTGGTCCTAAGCCGGAATGTTAGTCCGGTCCGAGAGAAGACTGAAGTTAGGCTGGTCGAAGGTACTTCGGGGGAGGCTAGACCGGTTATAAAGTTACAACGGTTCTGACATGTTAGCTCGGTCTGGCCAGGCGAAGGGTTTCACATGAGAAGCCGAAGTAAGTTCAGAGAAAGGAAGAACCGAACCAAAGTTAGTTCGGCCGATATTAAGGTCGAAAGCAGTCATGTTACTTACTTCGTATGGTAGTTCGGCCATAGAAGAACCATCTCACTTGGTTTAAGCAGTGAGGGGGGTGTTGAAGGATAAGCATTATCCATCAGGAATGTGAATCCTAAGAGGACTCTACATGGAGGAGTAAGAGTCCTACTAGGATTGTGCCACGCGAAACCTATATAAGCTCACCAATATCACCTTTGGAGGGGTAATGTAATTTTGGCTTTCTGAATACACAGAGCTTTTGCCTATTTGATAATCTTTCTGACTTCGGCATCGGAGAGGTTTCTGGCACCCACCTGCCGGCTAGCTCACGTTTGTGTTTTCAAGTGATAAAGCGACGTCGTACAGAGGAACGCAGACTTGATCAACAGGATTATACGAGAAAGTATATTTCTTTCCCGTACACAAAGTAAATCTATCAATGAGTCTACAGAAACCCAACAACACTCTCAATTTAAGATCATGAACTACAGAGAACCTATTTCATTTTGAGAACACGAAAAACAAAATGCAAAATTTTAAATACAATACAAAACAGGTCTAAATGAGTCACTAAGTGCCCTCTTTATTTTTCATCAATAGCAAAAAAACAAAAACCATAACGTCCCAAATTAAATTCCATTTGAAAAATGGAAAACTAAAAATTACAGTACAAGTCAACGGGTATCTTGGTCATTGCACAATTACAATAATTTTTTTGGCACCATAACATGCCATGCCATCCACCTCACTTCACTTTGTAACAATATATAAATGGTCCTATATCACAAGAAGCCAAACCAAAAGCAAACCAAAGCCAATCTTCTGGGCTTTTCCCATTTTTTTGAGAGTAGAAAACCTCCGGTGATTGGTTTTCCGATCAGCTAGAGTCATAAATGGTGAAGATCGCGTTAGGAACCGGCCGTGAGGCCACACAGATTGACTGCATCCATGCCCTCATTGTTGAGTTCATTTGCACTTTCCTATTTGTGTTTGCCGGTGTTGGTTCCGCCATGGCTGCCGGTAATTCATTCCATACCATACAATTTTTATTAATGAGAAAATGATTGTTGATTTTTAAATCAAAATTCAAGCCAAGATCAGTTGATAGTATATTTGGTTTGGACTAAAAGTGTGCTACCACTCTCTAACTTGAATTTTGACTTACAAATCATTTTTCTAGAATATGGTAATGATAATTATGGAGACTTCAACTTTTAGATTGCATTGGGATAAAATTGCAGACATGTTATGTTATTACCCTTCAGAATTCAGTTCCTATGTTAGTGAGAGTTTCGTGGCGGAACTTTTTTATTTTTTGATTTTTATATCAATAGATACAAACCCACCACTTTATGTCTAGTGATTAAAAAATTAAATGAAAAATTTATTTATGTACAACATTACACCAATGTTCAGGGATTATGCTTTTTGGGTTGGCTATGAAAATTGTTTTGCCTTTTTTTTGAACAGATAAGCTAGGTGGAGATTCTCTAGTGGCGTTAAGATCCTCTAGAGTAACTCTCTAGAGTGATCCTCTAGAGTAAAAGATCGGACGGCTGTGGTTGTCCCTCACCAAAACGACGTCGTTTTGGTGAGGATTTTCAAAAAAAAAAAAGAAAAGAAAAAACCCAGATTTCAGGGATTCAAAGGAGGGATTTTGGGTTTCCCTCCATTTGTATACACAGGGCTCTACAGACGGCGGGAAGAATCAAAGAAAGAACGAGAGAATGAAGAAGAGTTGGCCATCGCGAAGAACATCCTTTCGCCCATGCTGCCTGCCTCTTTGCCGCCACCGCTGTTGCCCCTGCTCCAACCGTTGTGAAGCCATTTGCCCCTGCCCCTGCAATATATAGGTGATTGTATTATATATATAATTTTATGTTCAAATCTTGATGAAATGTTGCTGAAATCTAAGAACTGAATAGGTAATTTTAAAATTAACTGAAGTACTTCAGAACTGAAGTACAAAATCAGAGTATAAAATTAGAATTAACTGAAGTACAAAATCAGTATAAACTAAATATCAGTTTATACAAAATCAGTACAAAATCAGAGTATAAAATTAGAATTAACTGAAGTATAAAATTAGTTTATACAAAATCAGTTCTGAAGTACAAAATCAGAGTACATTTTCAGAACTGAAGTACTTCAGAGTTTACATTCAGTTCTTAGATTAGTTTAAAATTAACTGAATAGGTAATTTTATATAATTTGCTGAAATCTACTATGGTTAACAATGTGTATTAACTGAAGTACAAAATCAGAGTTTGCATGTGGATTGATTTCTTTACTTTGGACTTCTGAAGTACATTTTCCATCTATTGTGAAAATTAGCAATCTTTCCATTCTGTATAATTTGCATATATATAATGTGTATACAATATCTGTTTTCATTATCAAGTTATGTGCGCATTATTGTATTAGCTGATAAACAAAGCCTTCTATTTAGGTCATTGGTAGTATAAAATGTGGAAGTTATTATTTGAAGTTTGCAATGTACTCAAGATATTCATTAATCACATCCTGTTTTTTTATCAGATATTCATTAATCAATTTTTTTGTTTGACATTAATCATAGCCCAAATTCCATTCATATATAAATGGCATCAACTCTTTTGTATTTCTCTTCTGATAAAGTTTGACCCTCCTCAAATGAAGCTTATTTGACATAATTTACAGTTTTTATGCTAATATTGAGCACTTTTTAATTTTTTAAGTGACTTGTGACATTCAGATGGAACCTAACAATCATGAGAATAGCGGGGTGAGTGTGATTGGAAGCCTAGAGTTCGCATGACCTTTGCTCTGAACAAGAAGCTTATGATTTCTATAATACTTATGGAGGAAGGTTGGGTTTTAGTATTAGAAGGGTTATGTAAACAAGAGCAAAAGGCAGGGCAAATCACTTCAAGGCAATTTGTTTGTAATAAGGAGGATTTCGGGTTGTCGACAAGCGAGATTCATTAACAAAAATCCTAGGCAGAAGTGAGGAGTGGTTGTCAAGCCCGACTTGTCATAAAGTGGGATAGGAATATCGAGAAATTTTTTGTTAGTGATTTTGTTGAACAACATAATCATATCTTTGTACCAAGATATGCATATGTTACCATCCCAAAGGAAGATATTTGCATCACAAGCAACCGAAATAGATTTAGCCAAAAATCTGGAATCGTCTTAATGTGCATTTGAGCTCATGGGTAATGAAGTTGGTGGAAGGAGTCACTTGGGTTCTAAACGGACCAAAAAATTATTTGAGCGAAGAGGCAAAACAGTTTAGCATATGGGGAGGCGGTAGCATTTTGCAATATTTTCGTGACAAATCATTGGAGAATCCATCTTTTTTACTCGGTCCAATTAGATAATGAGGAGCAGACTTAACATATTTTGGGCCGATCTTGAGATGATCATGGATTATGGGCAATTTGGTGATGTTGTCACTTTCGACACTACTTACAAGTTAAATAGTGCACATAGACCATTTGCGTCTTTTGTTGGATTGAACCATCATAGGGAAACTGTGGTATTTGGTGCAGCTTTGATGTATGATGAGACTGCCGATTCTTTCGTATGGCTTTTTAGAAGATTCTTGGAGGCAATGTCAAGTAAGGCTCCAAAAACAATTTTTACGGATCAGGATGCTGCAATGGCTAAGGCCATACCTATTGTCATGCCTAACACAACCCATCGCCTTTGCACTTGGCATTTGATGCAAAATGCATTAAGGCATGCAAATTGTATCTTCAAGGATAAGGCGATGAAGGATAAGGGGATGAAGAGTGTTTTATACACGTTTATGTACGACATTGAGGATGAGGAGGAGTTTATGTTAAAATGGGAGGAAATGCTTGACAAGTCACAGTAAGAGACAATCATTGGTTGAAGTTAACATTTGGGGTCAAGGAAAAATGGGGTTGGCCATATGTTAGAAATGCATGGGGTGCGGGCATGAGTAGCACCCAACTTAGTGAATCCTTTAATGCTTTCTTGAAGGATTTCATTCAGTCTGATCACAACTTAATGCAATTTTTCATGCATTTTGATCGAGTTCTGTCTGAGAAAAGGTACAAAGAGTTACAAGCCGAATATGCTCTATGCCAAAAGTTGCCAAGGGTGAATATTAAAGTGAAGATTATGGAGCAAGCTGCAAATGTTTACACAAATAAAATTTTTGAAGAATTTCAGGATGAGTATGTCAAGTCCCTTGAAGTCAACATTGAAGAAATTGAAAATGATGGTGAGAGTACCGTTTATACGGTTCTTGATAGTGATGGTATAAAGGTGAGGAAAGTGAGGCAGGACTGTGATGATTCGGTCACTTGCAATTGTAGGAAGTTTGAAATGAAGGGCATTTTGTGTAGTCATTGTTTGAAGATCCTTAGAGAACGACTCAAATTGAAAGAGATTCCTTCACAGTATATTCTGAAGAGATGGACTAAAAAAGCAAGATCTGAAAATGTGAAAGATAGGTGTGGGCATGATATTCAGGTTGATGTAAGATTGCATCAAACTTCACGTTATAGGTCATTGATGGCAATATTGGATCGATGGCGTGTAGAGCTTATGAAAGTGAGAAACATATAATTTGTGATTAGAAAGCGGATGAATTAATTGCGGACATTGAAACCATGTTAAGCGCCAAAATTCAATATGCCTTGTTCAGATACTATTCAAGAAGAAAGCCCCCCCAACACATGCCCCGAAAGCTTTGAAGTGGATAGTGTAGCGGGTAAAAATGTAGTCCAAGCAAAAGGACTCAAGAGAAAAGAGTGCACTAGCAAGGGACGAAGGCGGACAAAAGGTGGTTTGGAGCTTGCCTTGGCAAAGAAAAATAATTCAAGTTCACATCATGCTTCTCAAACTTGCATGTCTGTTACTCCTCAAACTCCTCCCTTATTTTCGGCAAGTGCTCCTGAAGCACCTCCTTAATTCCTCGGTCGGCTCCTTTATTTTCAAGTGTTCCTCAACTTCCTCCATTCTCACGAGTGTTCCTCAAGTTAGAGCTTCTTCGTCTCAATTTATGTATCCGCCTATGATGTAAGTTAGTTTAATAAAAAGTTTTAGTACGGATTTGTAGGTGACTATTATCATTGTAGATTGATATGTGTTTGTTATTGTTGCAGCCAAGTTTTCTTCATCAGAATATGCATTTTTCAATGCCATCGATGTATTCCGTCCAGGGAACCTATCAAGCATTGCTTAACAATGCGAGTAGTTATCACTCGCAAGCTTCAAATAGTCCCGCATGTACTGAAGTAATTTAGTTTTCACCTTTCTTATTTCATTTTGTCTTTCATTCATTTAAAGTTCCATTTTATTTTATGGTTCTTTTGATGTAATATTAATATCTTCTTTTTTGTAGGTACTATATGGTCGTGGTCGTGGTCGTGGTCGTGGTCCTGGGCATGGGGATGTGGATCACACGCCAACATCTTAGCGTTATTTTGTTTTGGGAATTTTTGTTAAATTTTTGTCGGATATGTAATATTCAAAACCTTTCCTCAAACTGGTACTGTGTTTGGAAATATATATGCATACCTAAGATAAGGATGCTGGTACTGTGTTTGGCTTTTAGCATGTGATAAATTCATAAACATAGATATTAGCTTGTGGATGGACAGAACCTATGTGTTGAGCAGTAGCATATGTAATCTGTTGATATATTTCTCATTAGCAACTATTTATTACATAAAAGTTATATATGGAAATTGAAGAGAATCTTATTGAATCTGGTGTTATATCTTATATCTGCTATGCTGTTCTGTTAGGTGGGTGTATGCTGTGCCTATCTATGTTTGTTGCTAGTCCTGTATGTGGTCAGCTAATGCATCGGTTTGTTCTTTGGTCTGTATGTTCTTTACTGATCTTGTATCTTTACGCTATGGTTTGGTGTTGCTTAGTAAATCAGTGTGGGTGAAGTTGCTTCTATGTTGCTTAGTAAATATTCAGCTCATATCTGTGTGGTTTAGTGTCAACTGTTGTTCTCAATTAGAGCATCATAGGGCTGCAAAACAGTCAAGTGCTTACAATGACCTCCATCTTTATCTGTTCATATTTGTTAGAATTGAGTCAATGGTTGATCTGGATTGATGGGGGCTGAAATTGTTGATGAAATGTTGGTGAAATATAGTTGATGAAATGTAGTTGATGAAATGTTGCTGAAATTGTAGTTGAAATGGAGTTAAAATGTTGCTGAATTTTTGCTGAAACAGAGTTTAAATGTTGCTGAAAATAGAGTTAAACTATTGCAGATTTTTTGCTTCAATAATCTTTGAAATGTTCTTTGAAATAGAGTTCATGATGCTTAAATACTGGACAGAATTTTTGCTTCAATTCTGTTTGTAGAAACCTGTTATACAACATTGAACATTTCAACATTTCAACATTTTCAATAGATTTCAGAAACCTGTTATACAACATTCAACATTTCAACATTTCAATATTTCAACATTTCAACATGTCAACATTTTCAATAGATTTCAGAAACCTGTTATACAACATTCAACATTTCAACATTTCAATATTTCAACATTTCAACATTTCAATATTTCAACATTTCAACATTTTCAATAGATTTTAGAAACCTGTTATACAACATTCAACATTTTCAACATTTCAACATTCAACATTATTCAACATTTCAGAAACCAGTTATACAACATTCAACATTTTCAAACCATCACAGTTAATACACGTTGTTAACCAACCAACATAATTCAATAGATTTTACAAACTGTTCATTAAACATTCAGATTTCATTACACACTTGTTTCTGAGTCATTTCACAAACTGCTCCAAAACCTAAGAACTGAGTCATTTACATGATAAAGTACAAAAATATACAAAATACAATGACATAAGTCATTGCCTTCAAGATCTTCTCAATCCTTTGAAGCCTTCTCTCATGCTCACCAAGCCTTGTCCTTAGATCATTATTTTCTTCTGTTCTTGCATTGGCACGGATTGATGAGGTAATGTCATCGTCCTCGTCATCATCTGAGAACCACTTGAAGTAATCGCAGTAGTTGTTCGAACTCTACAATGGACAAGAATCAATTAATCAATAAAGGACAAATGAAATTTGTAAAAAGTAACAGATTCATTTATATAACAGGTACTTACATATTTTAGTAGGCAAACAAAATAGACACGTCCTTTATTTCCATTCACATTGGTTCGTACAACATGCACGGAAGATAGCCTTACACAATTACAAAACCTTGGCTTTAGATTTAAGGTCGTATGATCAATAGAAGATGAAGCCATTCCTTCTTCTGCATAAAAAACAAGTTCTTAACAAGTGTCTTAGGAAAGTCAAGTTATCACAGTATAACAACTACATCCTAGTTAAATTAGCATAGAAGTGAATAGGTCATTATTATTGTGTTCACATATCAAAAGCTATATCTGAGTTAGGCAAAGCTCTGACATTTTTGATTGTCACCACTATTTTACTTTTGTAGAGACATACATACTTGATGCACTTTCAGATAAGTCAATCTGTGCATATTCTATCACCCAAATAATCTCTCTGCTAGGACCTCTGCATATTTTTTTTCAGTCCTATTGTGTTTTCCAAATGGAGTTGAAACTATGAATTTAAATACCATACTTGACAGGTTGCTCATAATGTTCAATGGCATGCTATATGATAGAAGCAACACAAGCCCGAGCCCTTTAGTTTGTGTTTGAAGCTATCTTAGAGTATATACTATTTTGGGAATTTACTGATGCATATCATATCCATATAATAAAGTTTAACATAATAAAATTTTGTGTGGAGATTTTCCTATTAGTTAGATTGTTAAAATGGTAGGATAAACAAAAAAACAAAAGCAAAAAAAAAAAAAATCTCAACTACGGATCCCACATGTCTTCTAATCTAATCAGAACTGTCATTGTGCTTGGTTCTTAAATTTTAGATATAATTTTTAGAAAATTACTACATTTTTGTTTGGTTATCTAAAAAATAAAAATAAATAAAAAATTCGAAATTTTATTTTTTGGATGCACTTGACAAATGGAGAAATGGAAAAATCGAGAAATGGAAGTTGAACTTCAAAATCTGAACTGGATAGAATTTTGAATTCCATTTACAAGATCCAAACAAAATAAAAAGGAACTAAACAGTATTCCATTTAAAAAAAAAAATTTTAAATCACAATTTTAAAAATTAACTCAAAAAAATGGAACTAAAAAATCCAGATTAAAGCCAAATCCCAACGCCTAACAGGTATATTAAAGCCAAATCCCAAACCCTAACACAAATAGCAAACAAAATCCAACCCGAAACACTCCCAATCGACTAATTTATACAAAAATTTAAGACGAAAGTAAACCCTAACTTCACTATGATTCAGATTTACCTCGATTCGTCCGCAGCTCCTGCTCGTCTCCGTCCGTGGTTCGTCGTCCTCCGTCCTCCGTCGTGGTTCGCCGCCGTTCGTCGTTTGAACGCCAATCACTCCTTTGAGCTCCTTCACAGTCTCCCCCTCTCGCCGTGTGTATACGTATGGGGGGAATTTGGGGGAATTTTGAAATCCCTCCTTTGAATCCCCGAATCTGGTTTTTCTTTTTAATTTTTTTTTTTTTTGAAAATCCTCACCAAAACGATGTCGTTTTGGTGAGGGGCAACCACGGCCGTCCGATCATTTACTCTAGAGGATCACTCTAGAGAGTTACTCTAGAGGATCTTAACGCTCTCTAGTAGGCTTGTTTTTCGTGGCCATGGCTCATGCACTGGTGGTTGCGGTGATGATATCGGCGGGTTTCCGTATCTTCGGCGGTCATCTTTATCCGGCAGTGACACTCGGCCTCTATGTTGGCGGTCACATCACCGTATTCAGGTTGATCCTCTACTGGATTGATCAACTCTTAGCTTCTGCAGCTGCTTGTGCTCTACTTAAGTATCTTACTGGAGGATTGGTAAGTCAAATGATTATAAAAATATGATAATTTTTTTGTTAGGTGTAACTTTTGCTGTATTTTTTACTCAGAAAAAACATTTGTAATTATTTTAGTCCGGTTCCTAATTAGGTTTTTTTTTTTCTTTTTTTTAATGTTTTCAGACTACTCCTGTACATACACTAGCCAGTGGAATGGACTACTCCCAAGGAGTTATAATGGAGATTATCTTGACATTCTCATTGTTGTTCTCAGTGTATGCCCTTTGTGTGGACCCAAAGAAGGGCTTTCTTGATGGGCTAGGTCCACTACTAGTTGGGCTTGTAGTTGGGGCCAACATCATGGCCGGTGGGCCTTTCTCAGGTGCTTCCATGAACCCAGCAAGGGCTTTTGGGCCAGCCTTGGTGAGTGGAAACTGGACTGATCACTGGGTTTACTGGGTTGGACCGCTCATTGGTGGTGGGCTTGCTGGATTAATCTATGAGAATTTCTTCATTGTTAGGTCTCATGTTCCACTTCCAAGAGAAGATGAAACTTTCTAGGGTCGTGCTAAGTGCTCATAATGTCATTATGTAGTGTTGCCTTTGACTTTGATGTATGATACTGTATTTTTTTTTTTTTTTGTAAGTTTCCTGATATAATGGAGTCTTGATTGGTATTTACTCTCTCTCTCTCTCTCACACAAAGCTAGGTGTGTTAAAGCCTAATGAGTTTTCTTACGAATCTGAATCCCAGCCTAACATGACTAATTTTTGCTGAATGGTCGGTTTGGTTGGGATTAGACTACAACCCATCAATTAATCAAAAAACATCGAGTTGATATTATTAGTAATTGATTTTGACTGGCCATTCAATCGAAACCATCCGTTCATGTTAATCAGTTGGGCAATCGGATTTCATGGGTTGGGCCATATAGCATTTTTGGGCCGCTTAGTTTTGGTCTAAAACAACTTTGTACCAGGGCCACTTTCCACTTTTACAAAAGAGCTCATCTCAGTACCTGGGCCAATTTAGTACTCGTCAATTTTAACAAAAGACAACCCATTTTGCATTTTATGGGCAACACAAAAAAAGAAAAAAAGAAAAAGAAAAAAAGTGTAATTAGTGAAACTTCTTGTGGCCTATCTTAAATTTTCAAGCCTCTTTTTCATTTTCAAGCCTCTTTTTCATTTTTTCCAAGTGGTCCCAGTTGATGAAGCCTATGAATAAGCGAGTAAGGCTTATGAAGTGACGAGACTCACTAATAGATTGCTTGGTTGTCCATTTATGAGTGATGTGGAGCATCATCTAACCTAAATCTAGAGCACCGAATAACTTTTCATCGTATCAAAGTTTAGCAAGTACATTTTTTGTGATAAATTTGGACTTTCCAACCAAGAGAAGATTATCAATTGAATTCTATTGATTTTTTTGACCCATGTATTGATCGTTTAAAAAAATTAAAAATATATATAATTACATTTTTTTTATTTTATTATTATTTTAATATTTCAATATTTGACACACTACATAATTTCTTATTATTTGCATAGAAGACTCTTTCCTCTATATAATATTAGGGCAATACTTCTACCAATTTTTTTTTTTTTTTAATGTTATTCAATGTTCCATGGTTGGAGTAGCTCAGGCCATGCATGGTGTGGTAATGTGACCCCTAATACTATAAATGAGTCTTTCAGAGAGTATAGTGTTGGATAGGGATGGTGGTAATTGTTTTGCTACCTCTAGTACTTCCAATTTAACATGGCCACCACCCTCCTATATTGATGACCACTACCAGCAATCTCCTGATTGTGTGCAATTTCATCAATAGCTGCATCTTCTAGCCAAGGGACAACTATGAAAACTAGGCAAACTAAATGATTAAATTATTTCTTACCCATCATATATACACACACCCAACATATATATATATATATATTTGTATACTATTTTGGTACATCAAATGCCTTTATTTGGGAAATGAGAGATTTCTTAGTGCTGTGTGAAAATTCCAGTTAAACTCAGTTGTCTCATGGATTCTATGTATGTATGTGAATGTGTGCATGTGTGCTTGTGTGTAGACATCCATTTCTATATATTCATGATGGTCAATTCTAATGATAAATCACTGAAGTTCTATTATGGAGATTTTTGGTTCAAATTATAATATTCTATTTCGCCTGATATGTGAGGTTAATAATGGGTTGTATGTGTGGGGATATATTTTTTGAGTACCAACACGTGGCAAGGTGACGCCGACGTGTCAGCCGAGGTGCCACGTGTCCTGGTCGTGACGCCGAGGTGATCTCGGCAAGGCCGAGGTTATCTCCGAAGATATCGGAATCCTAGAATAAAGAGGGAACTCAACCTAGATATGGACAAGAGTCCTAGATTGGGAGAAGACTTCAGTTTGGGTAAAGATAGAACTCTTAGAGAGTTTATTCTAATCCCACTGGGAGTCCCAGATTAGCAGTAATCCTAAGTCCATTAGGGCCAGGCTCCTATTGGGACTAGGATTGTGTTGGCTATAAAAGAGAGGCACCCCCATGGTCTAAGGTATGCTTTTTATACTCAAGCTTGTGAGTTAATTGATTTATCTTTGAGAGATATACTGACTCGATCGTCGGAGTGCCCCCGGGTGGACGAACCACCGCGGGATTCTTATATTTCTGTTACAGGTCAGCAAGGTGCCATCTATTCTGCCGGTGCTCTCTAGTTGACTACTAAGCGGGCAGTGTGGTCAGAAAATCACCCACACAATTTGGCGCCGTCTGTGGGAAAGAAAGAAGAATAGATGGCTAATGACGGACAGAAGGATCAGATTGAAGACAAAAACTCCTGCTGTGAGTGGGAGATCTATCGACCTCGACGCTGAAGGGACAACATAACCGAAACTCGTGACGAGTCACGAGTGAAAACGCCCGGCAGAAGGTGACGCATCAAAGACAACAGATCGGCGGATACTACAACAAAGATGACCTCCGGTATGGAAGGATAGATACTTGCGGAAGAACGAAGACCCTTCCAGAAAGGATGCAAAGACAGAGGGCATGAGTGCTCCCAAGGAGATGTCATTCAAGTATAGTAGAGCTCAGCCTAAGTGTGCAGATCCTGGATTCTCGATCCGGATCCGAAGACATCATCTCGGCCTAGATGAGTGGGCCGAGAAGACGAGAACTCGGCCTAAGTGAGCGATTCGGATTCGGATCCGGATCCTAGAAGACATGATCTCGGCCTAGATGAGTAGGCAGAAAAGAAGAGCTCAACCCAGTGAGCGGATCTAAGAAGATAAGATCTCGGCTTAAGTCCGAGAAGAGAAGAGCACAAATGACGGATCTAAGATCCCGGAGGATAAAAAGAAACACAGAAGATCGGACTAAAGTTGGCGGGTTGAAAACCCGGCTTGAATCAAGAAGATGTAACCGTAGTTAAGCGAGAAGATTCTTAACCCGGTTAAGACCAAGAAGATGTAACCGTAGTTAAGCGAGAAGATTCTCAACCCAAGTTAAGACCAAGAAGATGCTTAACCGTAGTTAAGACCAAGAAGATGCTTAACCGTAGTTAAGCGAGAAGATTCTTAACGAAGGTAAGACCAAGAAGATGCTTAACCGTAGTTAAACCAAGAAGATGCTTAACCGTAGTTAAGACCAAGAAGATGCTTAGTAGTTAAGCGAGAAGATTCTTAACCGAAGTTAAGACCAAGAAGATGCTTAACCGTAGTTAAGACCAAGAAGATGCTTAACCGTAGTTAAGCCGAGAAGATTCTTAACGAAGTTAAGACCAAGAAGATGCTTAACCGTAGTTAAGCCAAGAAGATGCTTAACCGTAGTTAAGTCGAGAAGATTCTTAACCGGTTAAGACCAAGAAGATGTACCGTAGTTAAGCCAAGAAGATGCTTAACCGTAGTTAGGCCGAGAAGATTCTTAACCGAAGTTAAGACCAAAGATTCCTTAACACTTGTTGAAATTTGTAGCAATTTACCAGTTGTTAAGTTGACAAAGATTCCTTAACACTTGTTGAAATTTGTAGCAATTTACAAGTTGTTGAGCTGAAACCATTCCTTAACACTTGTTGAAATTTGTAGCAATTTACAAGTTGTTAAGCTGACAAAGATTCCTTAACACTTGTTGAAATTTATAGCAATTTACAAGTTGTTGAGCTGAAACCATTCCTTAACACTTGTTGAAATTTGTAGCAATTTACAAGTTGTTAAGCTGACAAAGATTCCTTATCACTTGTTGAAATTTGTAGCAATTTACAAGCTGTTGAGCTGAAACCAGTCCTTAACACTTGTTGAAATTGTAGCGATTTACAAGTTGGAGGTAAGCCGAGATCATTCCTTGTCTATTGCTTGTTGAAATTTGTAGCAATTTACAAGATGAAGATAGATCGAGTTCATGGAGTAACACTTGTTGAAGTTCTGTATGAATTTACAAGTTGGTTAAAACGAGATGATGCTTAACCGAAGTTAAGCCGAGCAATTTACAAGTTAAAGATAAGCTGAGATTATTGTTTCTCTTCGCTTGTTGAAATTTGTAGCAATTTACAAGTCGAAGTGAAGCCGATGTTATTAACTTCTGGACTTATAGCAATCTTGGTTGGTTAAACCAAAAAGATGCTTAACACTTGTTGAAATTTGTAGCAATTTACAAGTTGAAGTTAAGCGACATGAAATCATATGTTGAAATTTGCGACAATTTACGAGTTGAAGTAAAATCTAAGTAGATCATTGTTTAACACTTGTTATAACTTGAGAAAAGTTTACTGTATATGTTAATCCTTGTTGAAATTTGTAGCAATTTACAAGTAGGATAGACTGAGATTACTGTTTAAACACTCGTTGAAACTTGAGAAAAGTTTGCAAAAGTTAACATTGAATAGTATATGTCTTATGCTTGTTGAAATATATGAAAAGTTTGCAGGTCAGTATATTGCCGAAGTAAAGTTTGTAGTTATTATACCTGAGGTATGTAACCCCGAGAAGATTGCATAAAGAAGGCAGTCAAGAAAAGACAAAGGCACAAGCATTCAGAGAAGGAAAGTTAAATTAGACATTCAAGAACAAGGGGGCACGTCGGCCATATGCAGAGCTTACATTGTCTGAAAAGCAAAAAGGTACAAGAGTACAAGCAACAAAAAAGGAAGAACGTCAAAAAGCCGAGATGACGTTTAACCGAAGTTAAACTGAGATGATGCTTAACCGAAGTTAAGCCGAGATGATGTTTAACCGAAGTTAAACTGAGATGATGTTTAAACGAAGTTAAACTGAGATGATGCTTAACCGAAGTTAAGCCGAGATGATGTTTAACCGAAGTTAAACTGAGATGATGTTTAAACGAAGTTAAACTGAGATGGTGCTTAACCGAAGTTAAGCCGAGATGATGTTTAACCGAAGTCAAACTGAGATGATGCTTAATCGAAGTTAAGCCGAGATGATGTTTAACCGAAGTTAAACTGAGATGATGCTTAACCGAAGTTAAGCCGAGATGATGTTTAACCGAAGTTAAACTGAGATGATGCTTAATCGAAGTTAAGCCGAGATGATGTTTAACCGAAGTTAAACTGAGATGATGCTTAACCGAAGTTAAGCCGAGATGATGTTGAAACTCGAGAAAAGTTTACAAGCAGAGTTAAAATCGAGAATGAAGAATGGCTTAAACACTTGTTGAAATTCTAAGATAATGTACAAGTTAAAGAGTGCACAAAGTTAAGTGTCGGCAAAAGATTCGCCGGAGTCAAACGTCGTTTTGGTTAGAATAGAACCACTAAGTGCACGCCAGAAGTGGTGACCAGAATTGTGAAAGGAATAAATGCTTCAAGAAACAGCGATGATAGTTTGCAAAGGCCAAGAGAAAGAGGGTCTAAAGGGGGCGAATTAAATACCAGAAGTTTTAATACATCGGCGAAAGAAGATCACATCAGTGCGTGACTCTGACAAAGTTAACTTCCCTAATGTGATCTTAAGTGCAACTTATGTTCACATTAGGGGGCAGGGAGAAGATGCAGGGGGAAGGAATGATAATTAAGGAGCAAGGAATGTTAACACTTGTTGAAATTTTTGAGCAAAATTACAAGATGAGTTAACCGAAGATTGTGAAGTCTACCACTTGTTGAAATTTAAAGCAATTTACAAGTTTGGTATAGCCAAGATAAACTGAAAGACGTTTCCAAGATATGGTCATCCGAGATAACCATGTTGCCAAGACTTGGAAGATAATGGAAGATAGAAGTCTTGAAGCAACACTTGTGAAAATATTTGTTAAAATATTTTCAAGTGTTAAGCCGAGGTCAAATAAATCAATGGGTACAACCAACGTGTGACACCCCGAGGAAATTGCACAGTGAAGGTATACTTTGGAAAGACATGTACATTTTTTCTAAAGTATAGAATCATACGAGAACCAGAGAAGGCAGAGATCGGACACGAGGACGTGCAAGTCCTCGAGGACGTCGGCAAGGAGCCAGCCGAGAAGAATGAGGAAGCAGCACTTGAAAGCCTCTGAACACACTTGTAGAAATAAAGTACCGAGGTTATGTTGATCCAAGGTGTCTACTTGATGATAATTCCGAAGAGACGCTTATCCGAGGTGTACTACCCCGAAGTGATTTGCAGAATATGTTCAAAAAAAAAAAAAAAAAAAAAAAAAAAAAGAGAAAATTCAGAGTCAAGAAGATAACGAAGTTTAAAGATAAAGCCAAGTGCACAGGCACTAAGTGAGTATGTGAAGAACAAGAAAGTAATGACCCAGACATGATGCTAGCAACAGAAAGCGGATAAGACAAGAACAATGCCAGGCATTCAAACAAATCAAAACTTGAAGACAGACGAAAATACAAGGCAACAGGTGGCAAGTAAACAGATTCGGAAGAGTTATAAAAGATTGAGCTTAAATAGCAAGTAAAGAGTTTATGAACCTACCAAGGGAAATGAACGCCGATATGAAAATCGCCGGAGTCAAATAGATGATCGAAATCGAGAATCCACCAGAAAGTGTGAATGGAGCAGTTATAAAGCTCTTGGAGTTTACGAATTAATGGAACCAGAACCTCGGTTAGGAGGTGCGATCCCAAGCAGCTTGGAGAGCATGAAACTTGATACTTGGTGTAGACGCGTCCGCGAGGGACCTCGACTACAGTTCGGACTCCCTTTTGTTTGTCGGTTCTAAATCTGAACCAAAGAGTCCAAATCCGGCAAATCGTTTGAGAAAATAGATTTTTTGAAAAGTAGTGCCAAACATGGACTGCTTTGCCAGATTACAGAGTCGCCACCTAAATATTTTAAAATGGGAAATTTAGGAAACCCTGACTCGGTGCCGAAGGCCACATGTCCGTCATCACCAAAGTGGTCTTGGCTCGGGAGCTTGGGTACGATCGGGAAGGTCATTATGAGCACTTTCGCCCGGTCCGAAGACCGGCCTCTACTAACCGTGATATCCGTTTTTGAAAACTTTATGCGTTCTTATTCCGGTTATTAACCTAGAATCACTATGTGATGCGCACAACACAAAAAGTATAGACTAGATCGCCTAACTTGGAAATAAACATTGCATATCCGTTTTTGTCTCGAAAAACGTGTTGTTTTCTTTTGCTACCCGCAAGTAGGCTAAAATGCGGATCTCAATGAATTGTTCCAACTCAAGCAATCCAACCTCCATCCACAGCATTCAAAGCGGTTTATCATGTAAGCATTTAGCCAGATGGCAAGCATCCTGTCATGGTAAACATTCACACGCATGCGATATGCTAAAGCGAAAAAATACTTACATCGTACTCCGTGCCAAAACAGTAAACTGGTTAGCAAACATGCATGACCTAGTTCATGTTAAGTGGCTAATGCAACACAGGCATAGATGCAATCTAGAGTAGGCTCGGCTAACCCTAAACATGGCATGTGAAATGCGCGAATAGCACGTATTCAATTTTGGAATTTGAAAATACAATGCAATTTGTATGATGTCTAGGCAGTGCATGTAAACAAATGCATGTATGCGCATGCATTGCATAAGGTATGCTAATTTAAAGGTGCCTTAATCTACCATAGCGTGTAAATAAAGGGGATAGAAAGAAGTGGGGATTGGAAGACATACACCCACTCACGCACACTTATTACATTTTGCCCTCGCCGAGGATTAAAACAATAATACAGTCAATAAATAATTAACTAAACTAGCTAATTAAATATTACAAATCAACTAAATTAATTAAATTAAATAATTAATCTAATTAAACATTAAATGCCTCGGGATGAGGGCTAAGCTGCAGCGTGCCGGGACTCGCTTAATCGCACGCCATGCAAGTATGCCTCTGTTTCTTCGCTATCCAACTCGAAAATCACCAATGTCCTAGAAACACTTTCTTTGGTAAAGGAGATCATCACCGGCTGCACAGAATTTCCACCGGCTGAAGGATTTGGCCATCGGACCGAATTGTTTCATCGGTCGAATTAACGGCCGGTCGGCATCGAGAAGTGCCGGTCGGCACAAAATGTTCTGCAGATCCGCAACTCACAAAGAAGAGAGGACAAACTATGCATGGCAATGTAATTCAAGGCATGTATGCACCAAACACATCCCACATCATGCTATGGACTCAAGAGGGCATGTGCCTCGATTCCGGACCACCAATCGCAAAGATTTCCATGCGTGATGGCCCCGAGAACCAAGAGTGCAACTTCAATGTCAAATGCATGCAATGCAAACAAGCAAATAAAGGTGCCAAACCTCCGTCATACTTCACTTCAAGAGGCCCAACATGCATGCCAATGCAACAAGGCCCTAAGCATGTTATCTACTATGCCATATGGACAATGCGAGGCACTTATATAAGCATACAAGTAGGCGTACAAGGCAAGTATACAAACTAAGCAATGAGATGGACTTACACATGGATTGGGCAGCTCTAACAAGGCTCAAAACAGTGGCCAAGGTGCCTAGAAAATGAGACTAAACACACGCACACATATGCACATGTTGAAGTCTAAACCCAAGGCATACAAAAGCAACTCTCATGCACACTTAAGAGACACAAACATGGGCTAATAGCATGCATGAAAAGCTCTGAAATCCATGTTAAACATGATGCCAAAACATGTAATGAAGCAAGCCAAATATACAACAAATGGCCCAAGTTTTGAAACAAGCCATGAAGGCTTAAACCAAGGCCAAGTCCACCAAGCCTCACAAGACTAAGGGGACTCAAAATAGGTCACAAGCAGACCTAAACAAAGCCTAAGGAGCACCTAGATGGCATCTAAGGGGCTCAAGTACAAAGGCATGCAACATGACCAAAACATGAAGCATTCAACACATGCTTTTAAAGCGTTAAAGAAGCAACTAAAGCATGCATACAAGCACACCAAAAAGTCTGAAATAACATGCTAGATGGTTCCAAGCTATCAAAAATGAAGTAAGCATGGCATGCTATACACTCATACTCTCAAGGCCAACAAGCCAAATGCAAAGGAGCTACATAATGCATGATGGGATCGACCCAAATGGCTATGGGCAGAGTTAAATCATGGCAAAATAAGTACACAAGCTTCACAAGCACAAGCCTAAAACATGTTAGAAACTAAGGCTAACAAGCTAGTCATGTTTAAGCAATATTAAGGCATTACAAAGTAACTATGCAAATCATGCAAAGAGTACTAAAACCAACTTGAAATCATGTTATAACATGGCAATATAAGCATGGAAAACAAGTCAAACATGCTCAACACACACTCAAGCATGGAGCTCCTTAAGGAAGCAAAATTTGTCCTTTTCAAGGACATCAAGGAGAGGGGGTGGCCCTCCCCTTTTTGAGACTTCAAGGCATGCTCTTCACCACTGAAATCCCTCAAGATTTCAGTGGTGAAGAGATCCTCTCACCAAAATCTCGGATCTCAACCAAAATGGCACAAAAGGGACCCTTTTCAAGGCCTAAAGGGGTCAAACTTCCCCAAACCACAAAACACTCTTAATATACAATAAAGAGGGTCAAAATCAGAACTTTTGTGTTATGTGCTAAGCACAAAAACAGTCCTAAGCTAGGTAAAAGAAGGTGCAAGAATGGGGTAAAAAGGGAGTAAAGTTCTTACCCTTGTAGACCTCTTCACAAAGCTTGATGTTGTGGCTTCTTTGGACTCAAAACCAGTCAAGAACTTCAAGAATAAGCTCGATTTTCAAGAATACCAAGAAAGGTGGAAGACTAGGTGTGTTAGTGCAATAATATGAACTAAAACACCTAGAAAGCAAAAGAAAAGGAGATAGGATGTGTATCTATCTTAACCCTAAAACCGAGCTTGGTTCCCTCTAAAATGGTCAAACCTCTCAAGAATTCCAACCCTTGAGCAAAGGGAAGAGCTTTCCCTCTTATAGGCCAAAAGCTTACAAGCTTAGCCATTAAGCAAGCTCATCCCTCCATACACGTGTATGGAGGGAAAGACAATTGCACACAGCTGTCTGAAAATATCTCAGAAAGCAAGTGCACAGTGGTCGGCTGGGCAAATTGGTCATTTCGCCCAAAATAGTGCCGACCGGCACAATAAAGTGCCGATGACAACTCTAGCCAGCCGGTGGCTTCTAGCCCCAGCCGGTGGTGTGTAGGGATGCCTCACAAAGCATTCCCTGCCCTTCCAAGGCAAAACACAAGTGTTTGGTGCAAAACCAAACACAAACGGTCGAGTTCGGAGGTCCTGAGGCAAGGCGCCAAAGCCGAGATCTCCGAACTCCAAACGAACACAAACAGGGATGATCACCGAGTGTTCAAATGGTGACGTCGAAGTCTTGAGGACGGACAAAAATGGGGTGTCTAAAGTTGCCCCTCTTTGACAGGACTCGGAAGTCATAACAATGTCGGGAGTGAATGTCAAAGCCTAATGACGACCCACTTTTGACAAGGCGAAGACTTGGACAAACATACAAAGCGCAAATGGTTGAACTCAAGTCGCCCACGTATCCTTTGCAAGGAATCAAACCAACGTAGTTCATGCAGGGGCATACATGCCAAAGATAAGATATGCCCGTGGCGGGGCAAAATGCAACTGAAAATGCAAGAAGCCGAGCATAACTCATGATCATGCAAAGAAAGTCAGAATGAAGCACACATGCAACAGTTATAAGCTAGTGTGCAACAGTCTACACTACAATGCAGAAAGGATGTAAGAGAATTATGGAATTCTCAAAATGTCTCACTCGGGAGATACAATACCTGTGCGGCTCGCCTGGTTCCACCAGCGGTAAATGAGCCGTACATACAATATCGCGCCTGAAAAGAAAGCAAACTTAACAGGTACAATATTGTTAGCAATATGCATGTCATGCAAAAATGAATGCAAGATGATATGCAATATGTACAAAACAATGTATGAATAATGCAAATGAAAATGTAGTGCGATTAAAACTAATGCGAACTACATGCAGGGCAATTGAATCATGATTCAAACCGGAGCGGTTCGAAACCACACAAATGTCAAATAGATTGATGGAAGTGACAAGTCCGTCTCCCATAGAACGATGTCTGATCTATGAGTACTTCGCACGGACACAAGAACAAGTATTGGGTGGAATGACATAAGTGGAAAGCGACCGGGGTGAGAATAATGATCCTAATGCCGACGCAATGACTACACTATAATGTAATGGAAATGGATACAAATGGATATGGCACGCGGGCCAAACCGTATTTTGCCTAGGAAAGGCATGTACGCATACAAGCCGTATCTAACACAGAAGCGGTGCCGCTACCCTCAAGGCTCGGACACAAAAGCTCGACAACTGTGTTTCAACATGAAAAAATATGGGCACATACCAGACCAAGCTCAACAAGGAAAGGTGCAAGCCATAGATGGAGGTGATGCAATGGATGCATGCAAGCTACAATGCAATGGATATGGATACAATGGATATGGCACGCGGGCCAAACCGTATTTTGCCTAGGAAAGGCATGTACGCATACAAGCCGTATCTAACACAGAAGCGGTGCCGCTACCCTCAAGGCTCGGACACAAAAGCTCGACAACTGTGTTTCAACACGAAAAGTGTGGGCACATACCAGACCAAGCTCAACAAGGAAAGGTGCAAGCCATAGATGGAGGTGATGCAATGGATGCATGCAAGCTACAATGCAATGGACTA
This sequence comes from Camellia lanceoleosa, assembly GCA_025200525.1. Classification (NCBI taxonomy): domain Eukaryota; kingdom Viridiplantae; phylum Streptophyta; class Magnoliopsida; order Ericales; family Theaceae; genus Camellia; species Camellia lanceoleosa. Next base: position 93,707,591 of record CM045771.1, read on the forward strand.
GGTGTTTTACACAAAATGCATGACACATACACTATATTAAAATGATGATGCACGACATATGCATGGTTTGTTTTGTTTTTGTTTTGAAATGCATGACATATGCAATATTTACAAATGATGCGTGGGATGCATGTTGATGCAATGGCTGCGATTGCAGTTTTCCCTATTCTACCAACGGGGTGATATACTAGGTTGGTTCAGTATCCAGAATTGAGGCGTAAACATACCGCCTCAACCTATGGGGCTTCCATACAGATTTCAAGCCGAGGGTATACCCCCTGGGTATTTAAACCAGACTTTAGTCTCGGAAATTCCGAACCTTTGCGTTCTAGGCATAAGCCGTTTAAACTCTAGTTTTCACCGTCCCCATTGGTCTCCTAGGAACTTACCGCAAACACAGACGGGTGGCTTTACCAGGCCACCGAAAGTCGTTCGGGCACGACAAACACCGAAGGAATTGCATCTTCAGAGGATTTAAGGTCTCCTGGACCGTACATGTTTAAGGTCTCGCCAGACTCGGCGGGGCAATGATGAAATGCGCAAAACAACGCTATGGAATGCATGCAAAATGCAATGAGGTGCACCTTAATGCACCGAAGGTTTTGCACCTCCCGAGGATTTAAGGTCTCCTAGACCGCTGCGTGTTTTAGGTCTCGCGCACTGGGGCAATCATACCCAACACTTAAAGTGCATATGATGCAAATGAGACACGCACACGGCTGTAAATGAGGCGAATGAGACATGCGTGTCTCAAAAGATGGAAAATGGAGTGCAATGAGGTACACGTGCCTCAAAGGATGGAAAATGAAGTGCAATGAGGGTGCGCCAAACGGCGCGATGAAATGCATGCCAAACGCAATGAGGGGCAACTTAGTGCACCGAAGGTCCTGCACCTCCTGAGGATTTAGGGTCTCCTAGACCGTACATGTTTAAGGTCTTGCCAGACCGGGGGGGTGCATGGTTCCAAAATACGCGGCAATGCGCGGCTGCTGAGATGATGATACATAACAATGCATGCGCCAAAGGTTTTGCACCTTCGAAGGATTTAAGGTCTCCTAGACCGTACGTGTTTAAGGTCTCACCAGACCCGGTCAAACTTTGAGGTGCGCGAAATAGCGCGATGGAATGCGAAATGCAAGACGAAGCACGCGAGGTAGTACACCTCACGTGGATCAAAATGAAATGCAAAATGAAGCACGTGAAGTAGTACACCTCACGTGGATCAAAATGAAATGCAAGACGAAGCACACGTACCTCGAGATGCGACGAAATGCAAAATGAGGCACGCATACCTCATTTGATGGAAAATGAAATGCAAAATGAGGCACACGTACCTCGAGATGCAATGAAATGCGAAATGAAACACGTGAAGTAGTACACCTCACGTGGATCAACATGAAATGCAAAATGAGAGAGTATGACACGCATGCCATACGACAATGCAAAACGGCGCAAGTCGTAAGGGACGTGCAAGATGGCGCGATACGATGCGCCGGACAATGTGATGGATGCGCGTGACGCACACGGGGCAACTTTTGAATCTTATAAAAGACAAAAGGATACAATCTTCGCTTGAATTTGAGCGTCACGCACAGTAGAGACGGTCCGAAGTCAAAACGGAGGCCGGTTGAGCATCGGGGATGCACTTTCTTGCACTTTCTTGAGCTATGAAAACCCAACACTCCTCAACTTGCCTAAACAGGGCCTTGGGAACACCACCGGCTGGGTGGGGTGGCCACCGGCTACCACCGGCTTCATAAACTCATCTATCGGCACAATATTGTGCCGACCGGCACAAAATAGTGCCGACCGGTCAAAAGTTGCTGATCGGGGGCAGTTCTGCCATTTCACCTTGGGCCGTTTAAAATAGGGTTTGAAACCCTATTTCCCCTTTACTCCGCCGAAAATCTTTGCTCTCCTCTCCAAAGTGTTTTCCTCACTTTTCATCGATTTCCGCGTTTCACGCTTGTTTTCTCGTCGGATTCGCGATACTCGTCGCGTTTGGACATTTTCGAACAAAACTTTGTTTTGGTGCATTTTTCGCCATTTCCCCTTTTCGACTTGTTCCTTGATTTTCTCTTCATTCTCGTGTCTTTTCACATTCCGACCCTTCCGGCCATTTCCGACCCTCTCGGGGTTGACTTTGTCAGTTGACTTTTCGTATTCCGGCCCGTTTTCCCTTTTCGGCTATTTTCTCATCTCCACTGCTATGGCCGATGATGTTCCACATGTTGGGACTCCCCCGGACCATGAGATGGACCCCGGGGTCGAGCTCCTCCCGTTGAGCGAGCGCCCATTCGATCCGGCGACCTATCGCCCGGCCATTCACGTGCTACCACCCGACGGACTCCGCCACTTCCGCAGCTTCGATAGGGCTTTGGATCCGGAGCTTCTGCTGCGCGAGCCGGCCTCTCACTTGTCTTCTGGCGTCGCCGAGGTAACATTCTGGTCTTTTATTTTCTGCAATGTAGGATTTCTTGTCAACTGCCATAGCTAACTGAACCCATTAACTGCTTAGTTCTGATGTACTGTACTTGTAGTTGATTGTAGACAAACTCATAACTGACACCTGTTTAGGACCGACGCACATACACGCACACTGCACTAGCCTGACTCACCCAAACACGGCACATTGCCAGATTAATTCGACACCGGTGCTTATTTGAATCAAAACCGCACACATGCTAGATTTACACGAATCGAACCACTCGAACACGCCGCCATTACATTTTGTAACTCACTGCAGACACCACGATGACCCGTTATCTGCTTGAATGAAAAATCGCGCGTGCACCATATCAGTATGCTATTTCTCACAAAACATCTTGACACATCACAGTCGTAGTCCACCGCAGATATCAAACGACATTTGCTTGCATCGAAAACGCATACACGTAACGATGCTTACCGATTTGTACCGTTCAAACGAAAAAACACACCGACGACGCGCACATTGTAGTTCTTGTAAGCACACCGCACCGGTTTTGTTTGAATCTGAAGGACGTGCACACATGCACCAAGTTTAGACTGGAGCATTTACAAGACATCGACGCGCATTACCAGTAGTTCACCAGAAGCACCGGCTTTCTTTATTTAAACTTTAAAAAATCTGCACGCATACCAAATTTGTACCGAGTGCATATCTTCATATGGCTTTGCAATTTCTTGACTACAGGGATACTCCCATACTCTCCATGGTATGGGAATGTTACCGCTTCATGAGTGGTACCGAGCTGACGCCGTTAGCCGCATCGTGGATCGGGCCGGCTTCGGTACCTTCTGCAGGGGACTTTCCAGGCTTTCTGCCTGCAGACCTCTTCTTGCCGCTCTGGCAGAGAGGTGGTGGGACACCACCGATTCTTTTCATTTATCAGCGACCGGGGACATGACGATGACCCCTTATGACTTCTCGATGCTCACCGGCATCGGGGTGGGGGGTGATCCGATCCCCTTCGATACAGATATGGACGAGTGGATTGCCGCTCAGGTTCACTTGCTTGGCGCCGCCACTTGTTCGTCGTGGTTCGTCGCTATTCTGGTTCGAGGTACGATTTGAGTGACCATCTTTGGTGGCAGCCTTGACTCGATGACCGAGAGGTGAGATATGCGCGTGGCTTTCTCATGTTTTTCTTTGGGGACCACCTGCTTGCCGACCGGTGAACACAAAGTGCCCCTCTGCTTAGCGCCTTGGTGGATATCGAGAGGATTGTGCAGTATGACTGGGGAGGTGCGGCTTTGGCCACCCTTTACGGTTATATGAGCTCAGTCTCTCGTGGCGGTGGGCCATTTGCTAGGAGGCCTCTTGGCGGCCCGGAGGTATGTCTTCTTCTCGCTTTTCATTTCTGCTCAGATGCTACGTAATTACATCGCATTACATGTAGTCTCCTTTACAATTATCGTACACCGCATACACAGCACACATACTTCGCTTATACACTGTTGTTCACGCTGCATCAGACACTTTGCTCAACACACCGCACAACACACGGCTCATTGCTGTTTTATCCTCAGATTTTCGATGGTCATCTTGACGTCATTTTTTTTTGTGGGTGTACGCCTACTTTCGAGCTAGAGCTGCAGGAGAGAGCGGAGACCCTCTGGTCGCCCCTTTTCTCGCCGCTTCTGACGGGCGATGTGTCCGAGGCCCGGACACTTTAGCTTCTTCCGCCGTTTCTTGACACCATCACCCCATCGAGGTATGTTTTACTTGATCCGTTTTAAGCTTTTCGTGCTTACATTTCTATATCGATAGATAATCAATCAGATTTCATTTCAGTCACTGGCGGTAGTGGGCTCCACTCCCGGCGGTGATCTGAGATCGATGCCGGTGCCATCGAGACCTCGCGCTCTGGGATTCTCTGGAGGGCCCAGTCTGTCGAACTGGTACTGGGTGGCGTTTATACGCCCAGACCCTAGGGTTCTTGGGAGCAGATAGTCCCGATCCATCCTCCCGGCGTATGAGAGAGCGAGGGATCGACTTCCAGATGGAGGACTACACCCTTGGCTGGCGTGGACGTAGATGCCGACAAGGGCGAGGCGACTACTCGAGTACGTCCCGACCTTCTTGATGCGGCCTTTGAGCAGGGCTCCCAAGTGATCAGTGAGGCTGCGGCGCCGGCGGCCAGAAGGTGGGAGGCAGGCGGGGCCATCACAGAGGGCTCGGGCTCGCGGCAGGAGGGGAGTGCAGAGGCGAGGGACGGGATGGCCCGCTTTGCCTACCATGTTGACTTACAGGGGGCAGAGCGGGGAGACCTACCAGATCCCGTTTGCTTCTCCTACCGATCATGAGTATTTGGTATTCCACTTGCCTCCGGTATGTATTAAATTATTTCTGCATCTTGCATCGTTATTTGCTTTCAGTACATTCACACATTCCACGTATCTTGATGTATTTAATACTTTTGCGTGCTTCCTCCGAGTATACCGTCGGTCTATGGAGTCAATGCCTCCTTGATGGGGATCTTTGCGGCGGACTCTCGACGCTCGCCGTCTCTGACTTGCGGTATGTTCTAATCGACCACGCCTCAAATCATACTCTGTTTCGCTGTCTGCTATATTGCACAAAAATCGCTCCACGGCTTTCGCCTGCGCATCTTGCACTGATAAACTGCCCACGGCATTCACATATCTTTCATACATTGCGTTCGCACCGATAAAACCGCCACGGCATTCACACACTGTACTCATACACTGCATTCTATACTGATAAACTGCTCACAGCTTTCTGATGTGTTTACTCTTTATATTTTTCAGCCTCCTTTCCCGATCCCTCCAGTGGGTGGTGCTGCTCCAGCTGGGCCTCCCCTCTCCACCCGGGATGGCAGGATATTCCCTCGTACCAGAGGGGGACGTGGTCATGTGGGGAGCAGCTCACGAGCTCCAGTTCCAGGAGACGGTGAGTCGGAGGCGGGGACTGAGTCATTTGCGGAGGAGGCCGGGGATAGCTCGGGCTCGGGCTCTGACAAGGATTTGGCCTCCGATGCTTTTGTGCTTCTGCCCCGGAAGAGGGCGAGGACTGACCCTTAGGCATGAGGCCTACTACTGATGATGATGATTTTTGCTGCTTCTTTTCTTTATTTCTTTTCTTGTACTTTTCTCTTTTTGATAGATAGAGTACTATGTACTGCCGCAGGCAGGTTTTTGCTTTCTTCAAAAGTTTGTACTTTGAAAGAGATTATATAAAACAAACTTTTTATCTGAAAAGTGTTATGTTTACATATCTCTACTTTTGCACTGCATTGCATCATATTACACCTCAATGTAAATGAAATTTGATTTGTTGTCTGAAAATGGAGCATTCGCACTGTAATACTCGGATAACCAACCAACTAATGACCAGCGTTCGCATAAATCATCGCTCAAACTTGGCAAATGGCCCGTTCTCATTGGGATCATTCACACTGACTCACGACTTCGATTTGGTTTATTGCAGACACGACAAACTTTGAACAAAAGCATTAATCGACAAGCGGATCACGGCGGGCGGTGAATCGATCAAATTGAAACACACTCGGATGTCCCAAATTTTCCATTTCTTCTCTTATCTCGCATGGATGTGGAGAATGGCATGGCATTCGAGAAAACGACGATTTTGAGGTAAAGAGAGGCTTTTTAACTGGGTATCGAGCCTACAACCGACATCGCCGAGAACTCAAGTACAGAGTAAAAGGCGCACGACCTAAACACAATGAGACACAATGAAAAGACTCAAAACTAAGTTGGGACTAACAAAAGAAAAGACACGACACGGACGTGTTTGAAAACAAAAGACCTTGAGGAGCCAATTCTCATGGGCAAGTTTCCCACCCTTTTTGATTTGTGTGATTCTCACGCCGCCCTTCAGCTCGGTTTCTTTTCTAAAAACCCTTTTTCTCACTTTTCTCTCAACTCACACCTCTCTATTCTTTAATCTCTCATTTTATATCCTCCCCGGGTGGTTGATAGATGGATAGAAAGCGGGGATTCGTGTCTATATAGCTAGCTCATGGCTATTCCTTCCGTAAATAGGGTGCCTTTTCCGAAAGTGCATTGATGACAAGGAAGAGACAGAACACCTGACTCGACTGTGCCCCTAGTTCATTACTCTGACCATTCTTTGTTTTCTTTCTAAAACAGTTTTGATCAAAATGAACGCCAGATTAGCGTGCTTGGGCAATTTTTGATTTCAAAATCATGCAAGTCAGGCTGTAAGCACAGGAAGTTTTCCTTTTTGGGTCCAAACATGGTCCAATTTTGGAAAATGGAATTGTTTTCGAGAAAATAGTCAACCTTAGTAAAAATTTTCAAAAACTATTTTCGCAAACGGTCAATGCTCAACAAGCACAGAACCTACCCTCGAGATACGCAACCTCGGATCGGAGGCTATTTGGAAAATTGCCCCTTGCTCGAAGGCGATGGTAACGAAAGTTGCCCCTAGTTTAAGCGGCAACTCGTGGAAATCTTTATGGCAATGCGAGGCAACGGAAAGTTGCCCTTGTTTGGACAATGCCGCAAAGATGCTCGTCAATCCATTGATCTCGACCGTGCTCTCGGGCACGGAGAGGATGAAGACGGCCACAAACAATATATGGACACAGTCACCTTGAGGGCGTTGGTGGCTGGGTTTTAGGAGGAAGTTGATCACGTAGTTCCAGTCATTGCAACCGAGACATCAGATCCGGAAGAAGGCACAAGTGATCAAAACCATGACATGAACTGAGACGCTATGAAAGCGTTAAGGGCTGGACTTCAGGATGAAGTTGCCTACGTATCCCAAACATGGGAATCAAGCCTTACGTAGTTCGGGTTAAGGTACACTCGGGTATTAACCTTTCCTTTTTATGCTCTAATTTTTGCCAAGGCTATTGCGGGTTTTCGACCTTGCGAGCTTTGTTCTTCTTTCTTTTCAATTCCTTTTCATTTTTTCATTTTTTTTTTTTCTTTTAGGCTCTAATCTCGCCAAGGCCCGATGCGGGTTTTCGACCTTCATGAGCTTTTTCTTTTTTTCTTTTTTTTTTCTTTTTGTATATATTTTTTCTTTTGTATGTATTTTTGCTTGCTCTAACTTTTGCACAGGTAGCCCTTCCGGTTTTCACCCAATGAGCCTCTCAAGGGTAAAAGTATAACAAATCCATGCCAAATGGTTTTGGGATTGACGCCCCTTTCCTGGAGAAAGACGGTTCAAAGGTTTCGCAGAGATTCCATCATGGTTGCTTCGCAAACTTCTTTTGGTGAAGTCTAATCTTTTGCTCGGATTTCGGTGCCTCTTGATCGAGGGCTGCTTCGAGTCTGGCTTGACAGGCCTTGCATTAATAACTAAATTCTGGATGCCGGTCCAAGATTTGGAAAATGAAGGGTCGAGTCACGAGGCTGAGAGCGATCCTAAGTTGCGCAATCTCAAGAGCGATTCCACACAGGTCTTCGCAGGACTGCGCAAAACATTTTGTTTTTGAAAGTTTTTAAGGAGGCGACGAATCGCTCGTCTCAAGACGATGTGGAACCACCGATTAAACCAGGTCCTTCTCAAGACTCACCGACCAAAGATGATTTGAATCATTAAGGGCTTAGCATGCCTCTTTCTCTCAATCGATCAAATTTTTGCAAATCCCAAGGAATTCCTTCCTTCGTTTTCTACAGTTTAAAAAGTTTTAGAAAACTTTAGGTCGTTACAATGACTTTTAAGGCACAAAAGAGTGTGGAATGCATGTCACCCCATTCGAATTCTCCGCACAACTAGCCCAACATGATCAATAAATATGAAAACACCAGAGCTACTACTGCTTGCTCAGATTTCCCCGGATGTAAATTGGCTCCAGCAGAGGCAGACCCAAAGAGAAAGCAAAAGAAGTAATTACAAAACAAGACGGTGTTTGAGGCAACAACCCCGAAGCCACCTGGTATTCTATATAAGAGGGACTGACTCATTACAATTAGACAGACCCTTAAACAAAAGGACTGACTCAAAATAATGAGACAGACTCAAGACAAATCAAAAGACTGACTCGACACCCAAGTCGTTTACAAAACTAGCATCGGCAGTGCTCAAAAATGCGCCAAACGCCATATCCAAAAATGTACCAGATATTGCCCACAGGCAGTTGAGTCCCAATTACATACTCGCAGTATCGGTGTCCTCAGATTCGTGTCCTCACAATCCAAGAACTCTGAGTGGCCGATTTGGCCGAGGTGGGCGGGAGGATAATCTTGTTATCAATCAAACTCGCACTCGACGGGCGGGCGAAGCGATTATCCGTAGCATGGCCAGACCGTTGATGGCACGACAAGATCTTGAGTGGCATCATGGCCTTTGGAAGGGTTTGGGGAGTGGCTTAGGATCGAGGGTGTAAGGTGCCCCTTGGTCAAGATCGAGTGCCCTAGACAAAGGCATGTAAAGAGGATGGAAGGCCTGCGCCCTCAAGGTACTTTGGAGCCTGAACGCTCTTGCTAGATGCACTAGCGAACGGGTCAGCGGGTGCGGCCTTAGATTTCTGATTCTTCCCAAATGCAAGGCTGGGAGCGGGAAGAACTGTCTTGGCATGACGGGGCCTGTCCCGATTCTCTGATTGACTGGAACTGCCCTCAGGCGGAGTGGGGAAAACATCATCCACAATTTTGGTTACAATCGTGGATACCTATTGTTTGCTCATTTCCCCGGTTTTCAAAGCCTGGACTGCCCACAGCAGTTGTTCAATAGGGTCGGCCTCGGCCTTTGCTTTGTCTTTGCCTCTGGCCTCAGCCTGATGAGAGGTTTGGGTCGGTACTGGTATATCACTGTTGTGGGTGGAGGTCATCTCTGACTGATTGAGCTCGATCACAATCCGCCCAAGATCGGGGCTCTGGATTCGAAATTTCCAAAGATCTGGCGCAACCGGTGGCGAGGTTGACATTCCGTGGCGAGATCCGCCTCGGACCTCTGGTCTTCGCCTAGCATCCCCATTAACTCGAATGTAGAGGGCTCGCGAGCCTGATAGAACTGAGGGGTCCAGATTGGGTGTGCAGCGGGCGACCTAGGCGGGTGCGGCATGTCAACAGTAGCCTCGTCTTGTAGGGTGGTTCCTTGACTCGGCGTGGCCGTCATGACCACAATCGCTTCTGAGTTCTGCATCATGTTCGGTTACACTCGCCAAGGAGAAGATGCTAGCCGATTCTCGACTTAACTCTCAATCTCTAAATCGAAGCGGAAAACAAGCGAGATTTCATTTAAACAGATCAAACACGGGTGTAGTCGAACAATCGCACTCTACTATCAACACTGCTCCCAAAATCATCGCCCCAAATCTGAGTCCGATACCCGCAGATATAGCTGATCCACAACAACACTGATACTGGTGCCCTCAGGCCTGATGCCCAGACTCGCAAACTGGTATATGCATTACCTGTAGAGATACACTCTAAAAGCACATAGCAAGTAAATGAGAGCCAATATACCCCTATGTTGGGGGTAGGGTTTCCTGCCCTATTTTGTCGAGCTAGGGTTTCACTCACGCAGCGGCTTCAAACAACCTAATATCGGGTGAGCAACCTGTCCTAGTTTGGAATGGTCACTACGGGTTTCGATATGCACTAGGTCGAATGGTCAAAAAGGGTACCCCGGTAAAACCGGGGTTTGTGTTCCCATATCGGGCAGAGCCATAACCGTCACCTTATGGACATGCCTTGACAAGACAAGCCTCCGGCAAACCGCTCAGGAATAGCAGATGACCAACACGGTGTCCTAGGCGCACCAATGCACATGCAATGCAAAGAAACACACATAAGTGTAGTCAAAATAGGATATCATGAGTTCGAGTCAAGCTCTCTAAAACTCCCAGTGAAAGTCGCCAGAAATCAGAGCGTCCATGAGGACCTCGACTGATTCGGACTCCCTTTTGTTTGTCGGTTCTAAATCTGAACCAAAGAGTCCAAATCCGGCAAATCGTTTGAGAAAATAGATTTATTGAAAAGTAGTGCCAAACATGGACTGCTTTGCGGACATGAAGTCGCCACCTAAATATTTTAAAATGGGAAATTTAGGAAACCACTCGGTTCAAGGCCACATGTCCGTCATCACCAAAGTGGTCTTGGCTCGAGCTTGGGTACGATCGGGAAGGTCGGCTATGAGCACCCTTCGCCGGTCCAAGACCGCCTCTACTAACCGTGATATCCGTTTTGAAAACTTTATGCGTTCTTATTCGGTTATTAACCTAGAATCACTATGTGATGCGCACAACACAAAAAGTATAGACTAGATCGCCTAACTTGGAAATAAACATTGCATATCCGCTTTTGTCTCAAAACGTGTTGTTTTTTGCTACCCGCAAGTAGGCTAAAATGCGGATCTCAATGAATTGTTCCAACTCAAGCAATCCAACCTCCATCCACAGCATTCAAGCTTTATCATGTAAGCATCTAGCCACATGGCAAGCATATTGTCATGGTAAACATTCACACGCATGCGATATGCTAAAGCGAAAAAATACTTACATCGTACTCCGTGCCAAAACAGTAAACTGGTTAGCAAACATGCATGACCTAGTTCATGTTAAGTGGCTAATGCAACACAGGCATAGATGCAATCTAGAGTAGGCTCGGCTAACCCTAAACATGGCATGTGAAATGCGCGAATAGCACGTATTCAATTTTGGAATTGAAAATACAATGCAATTTGTATGATGTACCGAGCCCGGTGCATGTAAACAAATGCATGTATGCACGCATGCATTGCATAAGGTATGCTAATTTAAAGGTGCCTTAATCTACCATAAGCAGGTAAATAAAAGGGGATAGAAAGAAGTGGGGATTGGAAGACATACACCCACTCACGCACACTTATTACATTTTTGCCCTCGCTCGGAGGGATTAAAACAATAATACAGGCCGAATAAATAATTAACTAAACTAGCTAATTAAATATTACAAATCAACTAAATTAATTAAATTAAATAATTAATCTAATTAAACATTAAATGCCTCGGGATGAGGGCTAACTGCAGCGCGCGTGCCCGGGACTCGCTCGGAATCGCACTGCCATGCAAGTATGCTCGCTTTTTCCGCTATCCAACTCAAAATTACCAAAGTCCTAGAAACACTTTCTTTGGTCGAGATCATCATCGGTATTGAAATTTCCACCGAAAGGATTTGGCCATCGGCATGAATTGTTTCATCGGCCGGGAATTAACGTCGGCATCGAGAAGTGCTTGGCCGGCACAAAATGTTCTGCAGATCCTGCAACTCACAGCAGCAGAGGACAAACTATGCATGGCAATGTAATTCAAGGCATGTATGCACCAAACACATCCCACATCATGCTATGGACTCAAGAGGGCATGTGCCTCGATTCCCGACCACCAATCGCGCATTTCCATGCGTGATGGCCTGGAGAACCAAGAGTGCAACTTCAATGTCAAATGCATGCAATGCAAACAAGCAAATAAAGCTGCCAAACCTCCGTCATACTTCACTTCAAGAGGCCCAACATGCATGCCAATGCAACAAGGCCCTAAGCATGTTATCTACTATGCCATATGGACAATGCGAGGCACTTATATAAGCATACAAGTAGGCGTACAAGGAAAGTATACAAACTAAGCAATGAGATGGACTTACACATGGATTGGGCAGCTCTAACAAGGCTCAAAACAGTGGCCAAAGTGCCTAGAAAATGAGACTAAACACACGCACACATATGCACATGTTGAAGTCTAAACCCAAGGCATACAAAAGCAACTCTCATGCACACTTAAGAGACACAAACATGGGCTAATAGCATGCATGAAAAGCTCTGAAATCCATGTTAAACATGATGCCAAAACATGTAATGAAGCAAGCCAAATATACAACAAATGGCCCAAGTTTTGAAACAAGCCATGAAGGCTTAAACCAAGGCCAAGTCCACCAAGCCTCACAAGACTAAGGGGACTCAAAATAGGTCACAAGCAGACCTAAACAAAGCCTAAGGAGCACCTAGATGGCATCTAAGGGGCTCAAGTACAAAGGCATGCAACATGACCAAAACATGAAGCATTCAACACATGCTTTTAAAGCGTTAAAGAAGCAACTAAAGCATGCATACAAGCACACCAAAAAGTCTGAAATAACATGCTAGATGGTTCCAAGCTATCAAAAATGAAGTAAGCATGGCATGCTATACACTCATACTCTCAAGGCCAACAAGCCAAATGCAAAGGAGCTACATAATGCATGATGGGATCGACCCAAATGGCTATGGGCAGAGTTAAATCATGGCAAAATAAGTACACAAGCTTCACAAGCACAAGCCTAAAACATGTTAGAAACTAAGGCTAACAAGCTAGTCATGTTTAAGCAATATTAAGGCATTACAAAGTAACTATGCAAATCATGCAAAGAGTACTAAAACCAACTTGAAATCATGTTATAACATGGCAATATAAGCATGGGAAACAAGTCAAACATGCTCAACACACACTCAAGCATGGAGCTCCTTAAGAAGCAAAATTTGTCCTTTTCAAGGACATCAAGGAGAGGGGTGGCCCTCTCCTTTTGAGACTTCAAGGCATGCTCTTCACCACTGAAATCCTCAAGATTTCAGTGGTGAAGAGATCCTCTCACCAAAATCTCGGATCTCAACCAAAATGGCACAAAAGGACCCTTTTCAAGGCCTAAAGGGGGTCAAACTTCCCCAAACCACAAAACACTCTTAATATACAATAAAGAGGGTCAAAAATCAGAACTTTTTGTGTTATGTGCTAAGCACAAAACAGTCCTAAGCTAGGTAAAAAGAAGGTGCAAGAATGGGATAAAAAGGAGTAAAGTTCTTACCCTTGTAGACCTCTTCACAAAGCTTGATGTTGTGGCTTCTTTGGACTCAAAACCAGTCAAGAACTTCAAGAATAAGCTCTGATTTTCAAGAATACCAAGAAAGGTGGAAGACTAGGTGTGTTAGTGCAATAATATGAACTAAAACACCTAGAAAGCAAAAGAAAAGGAGAGATAGGATGTGTATCTATCTTAACCCTAAAACCAGAGCTTGGTTCCCTCTAAAAATGGCTGAAACCTCTCAAGAATTCCAACGCTTGAGCAAAGGGAAGAGCTTTCCCTCTTATAGGCCAAAAGCTTACAAGCTTGGCCATTAAGCAAGCTCATCCCTCCATACACGTGTATGGAGGGGAAGACACTGAACACAAATTGTTCAAAATATCTCGTAAAGCAAGTGCACAAGTGGTCGGGCAAATTGGTCATTTAAGCCCAAAATAGTGCCGACAAGCACAAAATAGTGCCGACCGGCACAATAAAGTGCCGATGACAACTCTAGCCACCCGTGGCTTCTAGCCCGTGGTGTGTAGGATGCCTCACAAAGCATTCCGCCTTCCAAAAACACAAGTGTTTGGTGCAAAACCAAACACAAACGGTCGAGTTCGGAGGTCCTGAGGCAAGGCGCGCGCAGCCGAGATCTCCGGGAACTCCAAACGAACACAAACATGGATAATCACCGAGTGTTCCAACGGTGACGTCCAAGTCTTGAGGACGGTCAAAAATGGGGTGTCTACACTTGGCACCAGTGGACAGTAAAGTCCAGGGAAATTTTGAGGTCGGCGAGTTAGATCTCGGACAGATGGGGCACAGATGAAGGAACAGTGTAGGTTCTATCACCTCAGAATGCCGAGGTAATAGAACCTAGGGGGCAGTTGTGGGGATATATTTTCTGAGTACCAACACGTGGCAAGGTGACGCCGACGTGTCAGCCGAGGTGCCACGTGTCCTGGTCGTGACGCCGAGGTGATCTCGGCAAGGCCGAGGTTATCTCCGAAGATATCGGAATCCTAGAATAAAGTGGGAACTCAACCTAGATATGGACAAGAGTCCTAGATTGGGAGAAGACTTCAGTTTGGGTAAAGATAGAACTCTTAGAGAGTTTATTCTAATCCCACTGGGAGTCCCAGATTAGTAGTAATCCTAAGTCCATTAGGGCCAGGCTCCTATTGGGACTAGGATTGTGTTGGCTATAAAAGAGAGTCACCCCCATGGGTCTAAGGTATGCTTTTTATACTCAAGCTTGTGAGTTAATTGATTTATCTTTGAGAGATATACTGACTTGATCGTCGGAGTGCCCCCGGGTGGACGAACCACCGCGGGATTCTTATATTTCTGTTACAGGTCAGCAAGGTGCCATCTATTCTGCCGGTGCTCTCTAGTTGACTACTAAGCGGGCAGTGTGGTCAGAAAATCACCCACACAGTATGTATCCCGAGTGTTTCCTCTTAGATAGTTCCAAATGACTTGGCCTAGATGAGTTCTCAATTAAAAAAGAAAAAAAGAAAAAAAAATCCATTTGTGCATTATGATGAAAGTTGAAATATATATAGCATAGGCAGCATTTGAATACATAAAGATTACCAATGGTAGGACAAATCTATATTGCTACCAATTCGGTGTGGACTCTACAATAAATGCATTTATTTATTTTTTATTTTTTTCAATTTAGTGAAAAGGATGACTAGCTTGAAGCTTCTTCTCTACCCATGAAGGAGACAACACAGGACTCATCTCATACTCCATGATCTTCATCTTCAAATCACTGTGGTCCATTCCGCCATCAGAGCAAATCTTCCTCTCATCAGGCAAAATCTTAATCCTCCAAACCTTAAATGTTTGATCCAAACTTGCACTGTACCCCAAAAACCCCATCACCACTTTCTCTATCTCCAAAGATGCAGCCAAACACCTCACTGGCCCTCTATGAGCATCCAACACTGCAAGACACTCATGGAAGCAACTGCCTTCCTCCCTCCTCCAAACCCTAATCGTCATGTCCTCGGACCCACTAAAAATCAACTTCTCAATCGCCACCAAGCAAAGGACTGCGAAACGATGACCTTGTAAGAACCCTCCATGGTTGAACCTACTGGATAACTTCTCTTTTTCCCAAAAATTTATGAACCCATCTGCGGATCCCAAGTAAAGAAAGCAAGAGGTGAGTGAGGTGCTTAATGCCAAGGCATTGACCGGTGACGGTTGGGACTTGAGTGTCATGGTGAGAGTATGAGAGCTCTGTCCATATACTCTCCTCCAAATCCTCACTGAACCATCGATGAACAAGTGAATACACACCCATCTTCTTGATTCACCACAATTGCATTGACATTGTCATCATGAGCCACAAATGAGTTCACCGCGGCCGTCGATATCCTCCAAACCTTGACAGTTTGTCCCATGACCCGGTGTATAAAGTCCTCTGCATGGTAATAAGCCATGCAAGAGACACGATCCTTGTGTTGGTTTCCTAACCCTAGGAAACAATAGAAATGAGCTTTTTCTAGGTAGGGTTCGGACTTTTTGACCTAAAACTCTCAAGTAGTGATATTCCATACTCTAACCTTGTAGTCTTTGTGTGAAGTGAAGAGCATGTTTCCATAAGCTAACATGGCTCGGACTTCACGGAGCTTGCCTTGAGGTAGCCTCTCTCCATGCAGTCACGCCAACGCGGATGCGGCTGCTAGTGGAGCCGGTGAAGATGAGGCCACGGGAGGCGGCAATCGAGTAGATGTTGCCGTCATGGCGGTGGAGAGAAGCGATGCAGTGGTGGAGGAGGGAAGGGGAGGGGGTTTGGAGAGGGGAGAGAGTCCAGGGTGAGTCTGGGCTGGGTGGTGGCATGAGTGAGTACATTGAGGTAGTTGTTGAGGGTGTGGAAGGCCTTGTAGGGCTACAGTGGATGCCTTGTTCAGACATTTCTTGGAGGGTTTTGAAGGAGAGGTGAGTTGGTGATTGTATGGCTTTCCTCTCTTCATTTATGAAGCTGCATAGATTTCTCTTGCCATAGTGCTCCATGGTGGAGAGCGAGGGCGAGAGGGAGAGCGAGGGCGAGAGCGAGGAGGAGGAGGAAGAGGAGGAGTGTGAGGAGTACGCTTTGTGACTTGTGAGAGCATAGGATATAAATACAGTAAAAAGTACAGGATACAGATGAAGTAAAAATGTGTACAAAATTCATACCCAAAAATATACTAAACAAAATAATATGTAAGGTTCTAATTCAACTCTTGTATAATAGAGTTCACATCTTGAATGAATGTGGACAACTATTAAATTTTCTAACAAATTTTTTTTTTTGGGTACAGGTTTTGAGTCTTTAATATTATTCATATTTTTTTTTTATCAGCAAAGAAAAATTTCATTTAACAGCATGAAATTAAGAGTACAGGAAGATGTCATGCATTGAGAGAGATTCGGAAGTATAAAAATACCACTACTACTGCTACTCGCATCCATACAACCAATCCCTAAACCTCTCGATTTTTTTTAACAGAAAAAGTTAAGAAGAACTTAACTGAAAATTAAAATACAAGAATCCCTACAAAACAATCCACCAAAACACCCTAAACAAACTAAAAGAAACTAAACCAACCCCCAAAATAAACTAAAAACACTGAACCAACACAACCAAATCTACTCCTCCACGCCTCTGAAGCTACAACACCTGCAACAACAATCAAATCTGCAGCTACAACACCTGCAGCCACCCACTCCTAATCACCAAGTGCCACCCTATCTGCGCCCACACCGAAAAACAACCACTACAGATCACTCACTTCCACTGCAAATCAACACCCGAAAGCACCCACTGCAGAGCATCACCTCCACAGCCCCACCGAAAAACACCCACTGCAGATCAACACCTCCACAGCCACCACCGGAGGACACCCACTGCAGATCAAGGCCCAAGGTCTAACTACTGCTGCCACTCCCGAACCCACTGCCACTATTGATCATCACCTCCTAATCAGCCTGCAGCCACTCTATGCTACTGCCCACACTAAAAAACACCCACTGCAGATCATCTCACCTCCACTGCAAATCATCACCGGAAAAACCCACTGCAGAGCATCACCTCCACAGCCCCACCGAAAAACACCCACTGCAGATCAACACCTCCACAGCTACCACCGGAAACACCCACTCCCGAACCCACAGCCACAGCCGATTCTTACACCCCTCAAACTCACACATGAAGATGAACACTCGAATGAAAACCAGTCAGACCTGAATCTACTCCGACACCCAAGCATCGAAACTTCTCCAAAAGACCGAACAGAGATCACCCCTCAAGCTCTTATTCTTACACGAGCGCACGAGTGAAGAATTAGCACAACCCGAAAACACCAACAAGAACACACTCACCGCAGCACACCAAACACTCCCTAGGTGGGAAAATAATGGGGGACTCAAGTTTATTGACGCAAAAGCAACGAACAAACACGGGAGAACCTTTAATATTATCCATATAAAATAAAGGAGTTTTTTTTTTTGATCGGCAATAAAATAAAGGAGTTGTATTAATAAGCTTATTAGTCATTATAGATTTTTTTGTATGTGCGTAATCTACACCAAATAATAATTTCTTTTTTGACAAATTATTAAGCTACATTGCTAGAAGATACTGTTGACATTATATTAATGTACAAATCATGAACATAATAAGGGCTTATAGACGTTGTGTTTTTGGCACCATTTTTTTTTTTTTTTTTTTTTTTTTTTTTTTTGATTAGTAAAGAAAAATTTCATTAATTAACATGAAAGTAAAGGTACAGCAAGATGAAATGCACTAAGAGAGATTTGAAAAGTACAAAATACTCCTACTATTGCCACTCGCAACCATACAACTAACCTCTTGGCCTCACAATTTTTTTTTTAAAAAAACAAAAAAGTTAAGAAGGACTTAACAGAAAATAAAATATATGATTCCCCACAAAATCAACCCACCAAAACACCCAAACTGCTAAAATTAACACTCCTGACAAGTATTAATTCAATAAATAAATAACAACAATAATATTATTATAATCAAAATTTTATATTATATTAGATTTATCATGTAAGTTGTCAACTACATTATAGAGGTAAGTGGAGGGACAAATTAAAAGTAATATTGATAATTTATATGATAAATCAAATATAATATATAAAAGTATATCATTATACCAATCATTTCAATCCAAAACAACTGCGTTCATTTTCAACAGAAAAATTACAAAAAAAAATAAAAAAATACAAAAGAATAAAAAAAAAAAAAATGAATGAATGAGAATGAACAAATAAATAGTCCTAGAGATTTACAGTTAAGAAGTTTTAATAATGTGATGAGATACCCTTCCAATTTGATGTTCCAAAGTGGGCGAGTACTTTGAAAGATTAGGAAATGCTAAATAAAGTTTTTTTTTTAAATATTTTTTATGAATTTAATTATATTGATAATATTTTTATGTTCAAGACTTCAAAGGAGTACTTCAAGAATATGAGGGAGATTGAGGGCATTATAGATGATGCTTGGATTTTTGTATTTCAGAATCTCGATCTCTTTGTTTTTAATGTACTCTTAATCATTCATATGTTGTAGTGCAAAAAACAAGATATAAGAATCACGAAGCATGATCTTGCAATTACGAGTACTAAGGCAAATGGACTAGAAATTAAGGAACAAGAATACCATGCTGATTGAGAATATATTCTATTGAGAACAATTATATATCACCTGTTTATTTCAGGCTTTTATATCGCCAATCTAATTTCTTAATAATTATCTTAAACAAGAGAACTAATTATAAATACCTATGTACAAGATATATAGGCTGTTGTTGGTTTTTGAAGGTTAATATTGTAATTTTAAACATACTAGTAAGGATCAATTAGTCTTTACAGAAGATTAATTGCTAATCAATTATCAGATGATTGTGTTTCAGTTCTTTCAGTCTCAATGAAAAAGACTTTTACTGGTGGCTTGTTTAGAAGAATTTAGTAAACAACAATTAAATGAAAAATAATTGCAGCATTTCATTAAGTAAAAATGAAAAACTTACAATAATCTGATCCAGCCTCGTAAAGGTTTACAGCAACAAACTATTCGAAACTACTCCTATAAATAAAGTGCAATACAAGAATTTGAACTACAAAAATGTAAAGAACAAGAAATATAAAAACTGGAAGAAAAATAAAGTAGATAAAAACTGATTTCTGAATCTGAATCTGGGGCTTCTTTCTGGAGCCTTCTTTGCTATTTATACTTCTCAATGATAACTGTCGAAATGAACTTCTAACTATCAAAAAATTCCTCCATGATCGCTGATCATGCTTCCTCACAGTTAGCTCCACTACACCATGTCTGCAGTTAGGCTTCCCTCCTGATTTTGAATTTGAACCTTGTGAGTAACTGTTAGGCCACATCACCTTATATCTCTCGATCATTCCAGTGCTACGCAGACCCATTATTATCAGTATGGGTTGACACGTGTCTGACTATGGTTGGCAATTTATATTACTTTCCTAAATTGTCATTCTCATGCCACGTGTTGAATCGTGATTGGCTTATACAATTTATACGACCAACATTACCCACCGCACTAATATATCCAATACTTGGTGATATTAGTAGATCAAAAAACTTCACCCACGTCCTAGGACGTGCATAAGTTTTACATCTTTTTAGAACTACAACCGCATGCATTAAATTCTTTTCTACACATTGAACATTTCCCATTATCTGAGCATTCGAAAGGTCTGATACAGCCCGCATGGCCAAACAAACTTGTTTTGACATAGATAGAACATATGAGGAGTTGTCAGATAATAATGTTTGCCCTCGAAAGAATTTTCATGCATTTATTAGCCACTCCTATCCATCTTCCTATATTCAAGTCATGGAAGCTTTTGAAAACTATCAACCTTTAAATTACGAACCTATTGTTCATAATTCTCTAGCCCAAAACTTCGCAAACATGGATATTAGAAGCTCTTCTTCTAACCCAAAACCTTTTGCATGGGATGAGGCTGCAACTTTTTCCTCTTCTTCTAAGACTTCTGGCTGGGGAGGCTGGCCATAACCTGAGGAATCCAAGTTGAGAGAGCGCATTAATCATCACTTCGTCGAATTTGTTAATCTTCCATCTTTCCCTCATTTCGTTTGGAGCTCGGTGGTTTACCCATATGTATCCATCGATCGCCGACACAGTTTAGAAGACAATTTACTCATAGCACGGTACACGTCCTCCATGCCTACGAAGATTGTGCAAGCCACTCATCGTTCAGAGGAAGCACAAAGGTATAGCCCGTCATTCTTAGCCCAGAGGGCAAAATTTTGCTCTTCTGACTGGCTTGACTGCGTAAACAGCCCCCAGTTCCCTCCTTCCTTCGAGATGGATCCTCCTGCACCTCCTTTTCCGCAAAACCCTCATTGGGTGGAAGAACTGAGACTTACTCTCTTTGAGAATCAATTTCTTCCTTCCTATCAACCTCCAACTTCCCCCACTATATTTGAGCGATATCAAGCTCAGCTTCTGCTTGCGGCCTTTTCTTACTTGCCCTTCAATGTTCTTGAGGGTGATGTTTCTCTTAAGAACCTTCGATGGGCTTGTGACATTATGACTCGAAGTCATGTCCTCAATCCTATTGCCCAAGCAGAGCTTTAGATATTTTTGGATCAACTCCCACTGCTTCTTCATTGGCACCAAACTTCTGTAGCCACCACTCAATCTTTGGACAACATCTCAACCCGTCGAATTTACACCCAGTATGAAGTAGAGAACATTATCGATGAATATAATGACTTCAAGAATAAAGAATCTGCATACTGGGATGACTTGGATATGGATGAGATAGAACAAGGATTGAAGAAAACAGAGTTCGAAGTAAAAGCCGAACAACTTTTTTTATCAAATACAAGCATATCAGCTTCAACAACCTAGCTTGGAGAAGATAGAAGATAGAATAAAAAAGGAACATAAATTCATTGACCATTGTTGGAACAAGTTCCATGACCTTGTCATTTTCTCTATTCCTTATTTTTATGAAATTGAATATGTAACCAAAAGAGCTTTCTGATATAATTACTTCTACCTTAGTAAAGCTAGGTTTTCCTTTCTTTATTCGGCATGGTTTGATTTCATTCTATTTATCCAAAATAAAGAAAATCAGAGCTTCGAATTCACAAATTTTCTCATTTGAAACCTGATTTAAACACATCCAATGGAATACTGAAGACCTAATTTGAACTTTACCAATATATGGAGTGTAATTGACAACCTCTGCCTTAGGTCTTCTTTTCCCAATCATATGGTTAATACAAACAATAGTTTCAAATCAACTATTTTTGTTTCGAACAAACAGTCTACATTTTTCGAAGTATGGAAACTTCCTTTAAGGACTGCACTGTTTTATTCTAAAAGAGTGATTCCTTTTGTATACTTCTTAACCAACTGTTGGTTTTACGTCACTTCGAAGCCTAGAACAAACAAATTCTAATTGCAAGGTATTTCAAACTTTACTTCGAAGGATTTTACTTTCACCAAGAAACCCAAAAGCAGGTCTTTAATCCTTTTGAAGTAAACAAATACTTGGGCACTCCTGTACTCTTGGGTGTGAAATGTGCTTCGAAGTCAACTTCTTGCTTTCGAAGCTGTTTGTCACTTGATTTTGGTGCCAAAGCTTGGCTTCAAAGCCAAACATTTGATTTCGAAGCCAATATTAGTATTTGAGATACGTTTCCCTCCCAAATTATCAACATTGAGAGAAACTTTTCACATCCGTACCTTTAACACATCTTTATGAATTCTACCCACTTAAAACGATTGGGTATTTTTTAGACAGAAAGGTTTAAAAATCCCTTTTATTTCGTGCTTCCAATTCACTTGTTTGTTTAACACACAAACCCTTCATCTCTATTGACTTCCTCTTTTCCTTACCCTTTTTCCTAACTTCGTCTTTTGAAAAAACTCCTGTCAATGGCTTCTTTCTCCTTGAAAATACCAATTATGGAACGTGTGAGTCCGTCCGTAGCCTTAAAAAGGATCATTGATAAAGAGTGTGAGAAATACAAGGCTAGTGAGAAAAGTGCTATTGACGGGCACATCTTCATTCCTCGTTGCCTTGAACAACAAGAATACATGCTTGGGCCCATTTTTAAGGAGATTCCCACTGAGCTTCCAGCTCTGTATCCATGTCTGGAAGATCATTGCCTCATTTATGAAGTCAGTCTTGATTGGGGAAGCTGGAGGATAAACCGACCTCATCGCTGTTGGCCCACAGTAAGACCAGAATGGGAGGAATGGTGTGATCAGGTCGTCCCTAATAGGACATTGGATCTTCCAGAGCTTTGGCTCTTCGACGCCCTTCAATTGTCCAGGTTCACCATTTCAGAGGACCTATTTTTAATACCTGCTACTCTTTGTTTTTGGAATTCTACTTTCAATTTCTTTCAATTTAGATGTAGGATGATGACTCCTACTGTCTTTGACATCTGTCATCTGCCATCTGTTGGGATTATCCCTTATTGGTATCCTCATTGGTCCATATTATCTTGACCTCAAAACCCCTTTTTCTCTCCCTCCTCTGAACTCATCCTATAGTGACTTTGTCAAGGTTGAGAACAAAAGAGAAGACCCTGTGACCGATAGAGAATTTTTCTCTTTTTTTATTGTATTGGTTTTGCAAATTCCTCTTCTGTACCTCTTCTCAGAGGACCATGCCTGAGTTTGTCTCTCTTGCCAAAGCCCTTGTTTTACAAAGAAAGGTGACCTTAGCTTTATACATTTTGGGTCATGTTTATAGAGCTTGTTCCCCTTTTTTGTGAAAAACCCATGGATGCCAACCAAGGAGGCCCATTTTGGATACTCCAACTTTGACTTTTTGCATATTTCACTAATTTACAGTCTAAATGCTTAAAGTTTTTAGAGTCAAACCCTACCACTCATGGTATGAAGTTAGCCAATGTTTCACTTTACCCTTCCAACTTTGCCTTCTACTTTTCTTTCTTTCACCAACTCCCAGCTTCCCCTTTTTCTCACACTTTCCGCCCATTCGAAGCTACCAATATTGGCCTAGCCTAGCTGAGGACCTTTTTGAGTGATAGTCCTATTCTACACCCCAGCAAAACGACATGTGGGCCTCTATTCTGATCCCCAGGAAACTGTTCATTGGTACCATGAACCTCTAAGCTTATAAGTGCATCTCTGAGTCCTATTGTCCTACCCAATTTGCTAGGCAATTTGGACTCTCATAAGGGGTCCCTATCCCTCTCTGCAGTCAGTCCAATTTAAGCCTTACCAGCAAAGATTTGAAGATTCGAAGATCTAGATTGGAAGAACCAACTTCCAAATTTATCCAAGATCTAATTGACTTTGAGTACCTACCCTTCATATTTCAAAGCAATTTATTGAAAATGTACCAAAACTGGTGGATGGCCAATATAGAAGTGCACTTGGCCATTCCTCTACAAGATCTATTAATGGTACTAGACGTGCCTTAAGCCAAGTCTAAAGGCACTGGAGTGGTTATTTCCTCCACTGCTCATGCCATCCCAATTCCTACCTTAGCTACTACAAAGTCTGCTTTTGTTGCCTCAACTCCTCCTAGAGTTACTCGAGTTACTTCGAAGAAAAGTATGCAATGTTGCTTCTTTTCTTTTCTCCTTTTATGACACCTTTGCCTTTTACTTATATTTCCTTCTTTGGTGTAGGTGGCATAAGCGACTCACAAAAAGACTCTCCTCAAAGAGCTCAAGCTTTAAATCTCCTTAAAAGCAAGCAGAAGCAACAAAGGAAAAGGAAACTTTTGCTTGATCCTGAGGAAAAGGTACCTGAGGCTCACATGGAGGAAGATGAAGCAAAAAAAGAGCAAGAAGCTCCTTTAAAAAGGAAGAAGAAAATGACAGTCTCTCTCTCTGATTTCACTGGGGACCCCATTCACGAAGCATCTGTTAAAGTAGTGAAATCAGAACATTCTAAAGAAATCATTTGGTTCTAGAGGGCTGAGAAGATGAGGCAACAACAAATGCTTAGGGATGAAGCTACTGCTACTAATGAAATCCAAAGAGAAGCTGCAAGGAAACAACAAACTACTGAACATTATACCTTTTGTAGCTCTTCAACCATTGCTACCACCTCTAAAACCAGTAATTTCCATTCGTGTCTCTAATTTCCTTTCTCAAGTTCTTGATAGTGAAACTTAACATTGCTTTGTATTTCTTCTTTTGCAGCAACAACTACTTTGCCTTCTCCTTCAATAAGGACTATTTCAGTTTCATTTGAAGTTGAAAGACCTCGAAATGTGGAGCCTATTCAAGCAATACTCCCACTCCCTAGTTCTACATTTTTCATACCTTTCTTGAGCCAAAGCATTCCTAAATCCCTATCATTTGGCTTAACTCCATACCTTCCTCTTCTATCCTTTAACTTTGCCCAATTTATTCTCCCTTCAAGCCTTGCTGCTCCTTTTCCTGCTGAGGAAATTTCAGTTATTACTTCATCTCCAGTGATAGCTGATTACCTTAGAGAAGACACTAGTAGCTCACCAGTTCCTTGTCCACTATTCGTACCTAGCTCCCGTCCCTCTTCTCTTGATTTACCGGTAGCCAAGACCATGGAAACTGCTAGGGATACTTCATCATCCTCTCCTATCCCTATACAACCATCTCTTCCTTCTACCAGAGCCCTTTCTGCACCAACCATGTCAACGGAAGAGGTGGACATTTCCGAAGCTAGACTAGCTAGCCTTTTTCACATGCCTTCTACCATTCCAACAGCTAGTAATGAAACTGAGCCATTAGTTTTGGCTGATTCTCTTTTAGAAATTTTTTAGAGCTCTTCCTCCATCAATAGGACTTCCTTGCCTTCATTAGATTTGGACAGCTGTTTGGAGTTGCTGACATTCTTCTCGAGGATCCCCTTCGAAGCCTTGTAAAGGCCTATTATCAAGAATGGTTTCCTCTAGTGCTGCAAAGTTGTTGAGCAATCCAGCATGACTATTTCAAGTCACTTATCTTAGGCAGCAGTTACCATTGACTTTTATATCAACATCTGCCATATTGCTAAAGCTGCAGAGAACAAATTGTTAAGAGACCAGAAATTTATTTCCTAAATACATGCTAAAGTGTCTGAATTGAAAGAACAACATTCCTCTGTCTCCCAATTTCAAGCTCAACTATTAGAGAAGAAAGCTCAGCTAAAAGAAGAGTTATCAACAGTCAACCTGGCTTTGGATCGTACTACCACCAAGCTGCAAATTACCAACCAAGGATTGGCTGATCGAAAGCAGGAGATGACTACGGCCATTCAGTTGTTCCCATCTCTTAAGAGTAGAAAGTTAATTGTAAAGGAACAACTGAAACATTATACTGACTTTTCGGCCAATCTATGGCTGCATGTATTCAACTCCTTATGAAATAAAATTTTTATTTGTTATTTGAATGTTTTCATGCTTCTTTTATTTAGCACTTATTATATTCCTTGTGTTTCCCACATAGTTGGATAATAAGACTTTAAATATCTGCCATTAATTTTCTAGGGTGCACATATCCATTCAAATTTCTCAAATGATATGTTTCCTAAGACAAAACTCTATAAACTTGATATGGTCCTTACAAATTAGGTGACCATTTGCTAAACTTATGACTTTTAATCCTTATTGGGAGTATTGTCTCCCATACCAAACCATCTTCATCAAAACTAATGTGCTTGACTTTCTTATTATAGTTTTTGGCTACTTTCATTTTTTGAAAAAGAATGCTATTTAATGCCAAAATTCTAACTTCATCCACATTCTCTAATTCCAAGCAGATACTCTGATGGTATTGCCCAGGAACTAACTGATCCTGGCATCTTACCCTCAAGGACTTGATGTTAATTTCTACATGTAACACTACATCATGCCCATATACTAAGGCATAAGGAGTAACTCTTATACTTGATCTTGGAGAAGTCCTATAAGCCCATAATACATCCAACAGTAAGTTATGCCAATCCCTGGGATTGTCTTCCATAACTCTCT
The DNA here is from genome assembly GCA_025200525.1 of Camellia lanceoleosa. NCBI lineage: Eukaryota > Viridiplantae > Streptophyta > Magnoliopsida > Ericales > Theaceae > Camellia > Camellia lanceoleosa. Next base: position 93,733,835 of record CM045771.1, read on the forward strand.
ATATTCCTTTTTTCAAGGATTTATTAGATGATTCTGCCTGACCATTTGCCTGTGCATAATAGGGGGTAAAATTGACAAGGCTAATTCCAAACTCTACCATAAAAGACTTTACAATCTTCCCATCAAATACAGTCCCATTATTAACAGTTATGGTCTGTGGGATGCCAAATCCGTGGATCAAATCTTTCATGAATCAAATAACTTCAGTCTGGTCTGCTGCCTTATATGGCTTAGCTTCGACCCACTTAATGAAGTAATCTGTGGCTACTAAGATGAAACAATGATACTTTAAAGATGGTGGATATATCTTTCCTATTATATCCATAGCCCATCCTCTAAACGGCCAAGGCTTTACAACCATATGTAGATCAGTTATTGGTACATGTCTTATCGTACCATGCTTTTGGCATACCTAACAACCTCTAGCATATTCTATGCAATCTTTAAGGATGGTTGGCCAATAGTAGGAATGTCTTCGAACCAGCCATCTTATCTTCACACCAGGCTGATGAGCACCATAGATGGCTTCATGAACCTCAGTCATGGCTGTCAATGCCTCATTTGGCCCCAAATAGTCCAATAATAACCCATTTGCTCCCCTTTTGTAAAGAGCATTATCATACACTATGTATTGCATGGATTGTAATTTGATTTTTTTGCTGGCCTTTAAAGATGGGGCCAATTAGGTACCGCATTATTGGATACCTCCAATCTTGTTCCTGTAAGTCATTATGATTGACTTCTAACACCACATTCCTTTTAGTTAAGGATGGTATTACTTTTTGATATGTTGTTTGGCTTATGTTCATTTAAGTGTTATCCTTTCTCTTGAAATTCGAAACTTTTTGAGCCATATCATTAGCTTTGTTATTCATGAAGCTTGGGACATAAGTCACATTTGCTATTTGGAATTAAGAAAGCAAATGTAATACAACAACATAGTATGGCAACATGCTTGCACTTTGACATTTGAAAATTCATTTTACTTGGTTAACCACCAATTGAGAATCCCCAATATATCAATTGCATGAGTTTGTAATCCAATAAGTATTTCCAGTAAGTATTTCCAATCCCATTATTAAAGCTTTATATTCAGCTTGGTTATTGGAACAAATTTCATCCACTCTGAAACCATGTGTGGTTTCTACCCCCTGTGGTGACTTAATCACCACACCAATTCCAGTTAGACTGTTGGCTTTTGATCCATCGAACCACATTTGCCATGGCTCAATATTAACTATGCCAAGATCCATTATCTCTTGGCTTTCTGTCTGACATGGATGATCTGCCAAGAAATTAGCTAAAACTTGTCCTTTTACTACTTTTTGAGGAACATATTCTAGATGAAATTATGATAAAGCTAGTATCCATTTGCCAATTCTTCCTCTCAACATAGGTCTAAACAACATATATTTAACTAAATCTGTGGTTGCAACTACCAAGACAGTTGTAGGCAAAAGATAGTATCTTAGTTTCATTGTAGCAAAATACAATGCAGGGCACAGTTTTTCTACAGCTGAATATTTATATTCACAAGAATTTAAGAACCTACTAAGCTAATAAACTGCTTGCTCTTTGCCTTCTTCATTGTCCTAGGCCAAGAAAACTCCTAGTGAATCTTCTGCTGCAGCAATATACAACTTCAAGGGCTTATCACTCTTTGGTGGCATCAGCACTGGAGGCTTGGCCAAGTAGGCTTTGATTCCTTCGAAAGCAATTTGATGTTTTGCTGTCGACACAAACTCCTCTTCATCTTTCAACCTTAATAAGGAAGAAAATACTTTAATTTTCTCTACAATATTAGAAATAAATCTTCGAAGAAAATTAACTTGTCCAAAGAATTTTGTACTTCTTTCTTACTTGATGGAGGTCTGGCTTCAATGATAGCTTTGGCTTTGTTTTGATCAATCTGTATTCCCTTCTTGTGTATTACATAACCCAAGAAGTTTCCAACTGATACGCCAAAAGCATATTTGAGAGGATTAAGCTTCAACTTGAACTTTCTCATTCTTTCAAAAGCTGCCTCCAAGTGAAACAAATGTTCCTCCATGGATTGGGACTTCACTACAATGTCATCAATGTAACACTCTAAGTATCCTCCAATGAGATCATGAAAGATAGTGTTCATAACCCTTTAATATGTAGCCCCAGCATTCTTCAGGCCAAATGGCATTTTAACCCATTCAAAAGTGCCAATGTTCCAGCACATCTGAATGCTGTCTTATGGATATCCTCTTCTGCAATGCAAATTTGGTTATAACGAGAGTGTCCATCCATCATTGATAAAATCTTGTGCCTGCTGAACTATCCACCAATAAATCTACTATGGGCATGGGGTACTCATCTTTTGGAGTTGCTAAATTCAGGTTTCTAAAATCGATGCATACCCTCATTTTACCATTTTTCTTAACTACAGGCACAATATTGGATAACCACTCAACATACCTGGTTGTCCTAATAAAGCCTGCCTTAAGGAGCTTAAGAATTTCCTCATTGACCTTCTGAATCACTTCAGGACTCATTCTTCTTGGTTTTTGCTTGTATGGCTTGAAATTAGACTTCATAGGGAGCCTATATTCTACTAATGACCAATCCAATCCTGGCAGTTCATTATAAGACCATGCAAAACAATCTTTATATCTCTTTAAGACCACCAACAACTAGTCCTTGTCGAGAGCACTTAACCAAGCACTAATGTAGGTGGGTTGCTGTGTAAAACCTTCTCCTAAGTTAACCTCTTCCAAGGGATCCTGTATCTGAGAATTCACTAATGCTTCTTTTTTGATATCTTCTATCTTCGAAGTAATTTCTTTGCTTTGTTCTGCTCCCAGTTTCTGTGATTCGACATCTTCACCCTCCTCCTCATAGACAAAGTCTATCCATAAGGCTTCTTCCTCCTGTATTTCCTGGACTTTTGTTTTGATATCCAATACACAGTATTTATCAAAGGTCAAAAGTCTGACCTGTTGTTGTTTATGCTTACCGCCAACTATCATGGCTTCCTTTTCTTGTTCTTGAACCTTTTAAACTATCGCCTTTAAGTCCAATGCTATGAACTTAACTAAAGCCAAAGGTCTGGCTTCTTAGGTTTTATATTCCTGCCTACAACCACGCATCATTATCATTTTTGACAGCGAATTCTTTATCAGCACTCTCCTATACCAGGTGCTTCAAGTGTGCTACTTCCTCATCAGCTATCACTTCAGCTAAACCATCAGGTTTTCTTAATAGACTGAGTAGTGTTACTCCTTCAGTATACAACTTGGCGTCCGCAAAATTAGCACGAGTGACAAAAGGTTGAAGGTCTACATTGATCTCCTCTGTCTCTCCATTGCACAAGGTCATCATTATCTTCTAATGTAGAGAGGAAGACACACATTTGTTAGTGTGAATCCAGTCCCTACCAAGTAGAGCATTATACTTAACATTGCTATCAATAACAAAGAATGTCGTCATGCAATCTCTGGTTTCTACACTCAGGTTGATAGGCAAAATACCCTAAGTCATCTGTTTACTTCCAGCAAAACAAGTAATGGTTGCGCTGGTTGGGATTAATTTGGGGTTTCTTTTTCCTAGTTTCTTCGAAAAAGATTTCGGAAGCAGGTTCACCGCTGCCCCATTATCCACCAATACCCTATTCATCTGTATCCCATTTAAAAAAAGCCTTGATATACAAGGGCTTGACATGCTGTGTCACGGATGCTATAGGATACTCAAAAGGATATGAGAGATTAATACTCATCTCTTCCTCACTCTCGTCCCCAGTTTCCATTGGTGTAGCCACTTCAGATTCATCTTAAACCATCCTAACCTACGAATCTTCACTAGAAACTGGAATAGGGTCAATCTCCTGACCTTCTTGGTTTTCATCTTCAACCTGGAACTCTTGAGGTAGTATATACACCATATTTACTGACACTGGAGGAAATGAGCCAAATTGAACCACTGGTTGTACTTGCTCTTTTTCCAAGCCAACTTGTTCAATTACTTCAGTACTAGTGACTTCCTTCGAATGGTCTGTTCCTGCTGGTTTTTCGATCAAAAATGTCTGTTCAACCATGTAGGCTTCAAACATTTCCTCCATAACTATCTATTTCCTTTGTCCTAGGTCAACTTCTCCTTCTGTCACATTGTCGCTTTCCATCAAAGTCTTCTCAAGACCTGCTAAACTTGATCTTTCTTTGGCTTTCAGTTCAGAGTGAACTTTAGCCAACTGCTCTTTGCTGAAACTCTTTTTGTCTTGAGGAGTCGATTTTGGACTATGATCCAACTTTGGACTTTTCCTTCCCTCTGTTTGGCCTTTTGGCTGGGCCAATGAAGAACTTTCCCCACTTTCTTTCAAATCCTTTTGGTACTGAGTGTATCTTCGCTAGATCTTTCTCTTTTGGGACATAAAAATCATTGGGACCATATTTGGTTCCTTTGTTTTTGGATGTTTTAGTAACACCCAATTATTTGGAGTCACCAAAGGAGGTTTAACCATCCTACCCTGGTCTCCAACAACACTTCTCTGGGTAGGAATTTCTATAGGCTTGTTCTGCATGACAAACCAATCTAGAACCCTAGGTACCCATGAACCCACTAGCTCAGTTGTTGAATTGTCTCTTTCTACCTTCGAAACTAGTTTCAAAGCTACCTCTACTTGGCCTTGCCCCCTATCTTGGGCCTAATTTAGGCCTTCCATGAGGGTGGCTACTTTCCATCTTGTGTGAGGTTGGTCTAGGAGGCCAATCTCTAGCTCTGATGCCATAACTTGAGCCCTCTTCAGGTCTCCTCTTAGGATGATTATTTTCCATTTTGTAATAGTTGGGTGGTCTGAACTCATATAAGGGTCTCTTGCCCTTAGAATGCACTCTAGTGGCTGTTAGTCCAGCCAAGAATGGCTGCTGTCTACGACCAGTTGGGTATGGCCTTTTGTTGTAGGTACTGGTTGGTTTAAGGCGTCTTTGCACATCCTTGTAATACTGTTTCCCGTCAATTGGGAGCCCTTTCAACCATTTGTAGCTTAACCTGCATCTAGGACACATTTTTTGTATGACAGCTGCCTCTAAAGAGTCATCATCTAGTGCCTCCTCATCAGAGTCTTCCCTTTGGTCTGCAAAGCTCTGCCCATTTGTTGGTGAACTTCTAGCATCTTTCTTGACAGTAGTATGACTGGCAACATGCATCTGCACATTAACCTCTTCCAATTCCTTTAGGGATAAGTTCTGGAAGTCTGGCACAATAACATTGGTTGTAACTTCTCCAATTTTTGGAAATGGATTAGTGTCAATCCTTATAGCTTTCTCTGCTTTAGCTGGGAATTTTAGACTCCTTTTTTGAATCTGTTCTTGGATCTTATCCCGAAAAACAATACAGTTTTTAGTTGAGTGAGACCAAGAATTGTGCCATTTACAATACATTTTTCCTTCAAGTTCTTCTGGAGAAGGAATTTTGACTCCTTTTGGTAACTTTAGGAAATTTGCTATAAGCAAATGATCAAAAATGTCATATGCCTTTGTTAAATCGAAAGAATATTTCCTATGAAGGTCTTTCTTCTTAAACTGCTGATCTATTGTAGTGTCTTTATGAATTAATGTCTCACAGATCACAGGCACTTTTCCTACGATCTCTATTGCATCAATCTCATAATTAGAATCTCTATAATATGTCTTGTATGATGCATTACTTCGGTCTTGTTCTTCCTCATGTAATGATTCATATCTGGACACCTTATAAGTTAATTCCACTAAGTCTTGAAACTCAATTGAGTCAAACTTCTTTCGAAGCCTAAACTCTAAACTATTTGGAGCCAATCTCACAAATTCAAGCTCTGGTAGAATGATCCTACATTTGTTTCGTGCTCTTTTGAATCTGGCAATAAATTGAACAACCTTCTCATTAGGCTTTTAACTCAACCTTGCCAAATCTACCATAGAAATTTCTGGCTCTGTTTGGAAGAATTGGGCATGAAATGCCTACTCCATTTGTTGCCAAGTTTGGATAGAGCCAAGTGTAAGGTTAATATACCATACAAAAGCTGCCCCAGTTAGAGAATTTAGAAAAAAGTCTTAACTTCATGTAATCATTATTGGTAAATTCACCACATTGGGCAACAAACCTAGCAATATGTTCTACTGTTGACTGGTTTCCATTTCCATAAAAAGGAGCAAAGTCTGGTATTCTAAACCCTCTTAGGTATTCATGTACATATCCACCCATTCTGGATATGGTTTCCTGTACACAGGAGTTTGAACCCTCTGAGCCATAGGTCCACACATTTCTCTAACAATATCAGTAATTTGGTCCCTATGAACCATATTTTGTGTTTGTTGAACCACCACTGGAAGAACAAACACAGGATTTGGTGGAAAACCTGGTGCCTGAGGTCTTTTTGGTCCATAGGGAGGTATATTTGGGACTGGCTGTCCCTGTGGTGCTGGCTGTTGTTGAGGGTATGGTTGACCTCTCTGAGCCTACCCTGTGAAGGGACTTGCAAAAGGTGCTGTAATAGGAGGGACATGTGTTGTGTCTCTTCCAGCCACAGGAAACCCTTCCAATCCCCCGGGTACAAATTCGAACAAAGGATTAGTAGACCCCCTTGTGCCAGGTATGGCTTCGAACATGGGATTTGGAAACATTCTCATGTCATTTTCTTGTGTTGGCCCAAAACCACCAATTTGCATGGCTTCACTGTTAAGTAATGAGACATTTTAATTTATCATAGGCCTCGAAAGAGGCTCGTACCAAGACTCAGGTGATGGTCTTTCATAGTTTTGATTACTAGTTTGACCATTAGTATGTCCATTACTTTGCATAGGCTGTTTGTCTCTAGCTAATCTTTGCTGAGGAACATTTAAAATCTCCTCTATATGCCTTGTGTTAGTTGGTTGATGAGTATTTATCCGATCCGTAAAGGATATTGTCCATCTTTCCATTATGTTCATTAACTACTGTCCCATGGCATCTACTAGGCCCCCCTACGGATTCATTGGTTGAGTAGATGGAACAGTGGATGGTCCAATTCCATGGTCTCATCCACTATTCTGGACACGTGGTGCATGTTCTACATTACTGGTCTGTTCGACCATAGGTTCTGATGAGATAAGTGCTTCCATAGGATGTGTTATCACATTATCCTCTGGATCAGGTATCTCTACCTCTCATTCCACACCTTCTTCCAGGAGTTCATTTTCTCATTGTCTCCTACGTCTAGCCATTTCAATTAGTCCCACTGGGTGTGCCAAAAATATATGTGGACTTTTTTGGCTTTCAAGGGTTAGTATTGTAATTTTAAGCGTGCTAGCAAGGATCAATCAGTCGTTACAGAAGATTAATTGCCAACCAATTATCAGACGACTGTGTTTCAGTTCTTTCAGCCTCAATGAAGAGGACTTTTACTGGTGGCTTGCTTAGGAGAATTTAGTAAACAACAATTAAATGAAAAACAATTACAGCATTTCATTAAGTAAAAATGAAAAACTTACAATGATCTGATCCAGTCTCGTAGAGGTTTATAGTAACAAACTATTCGAAACTACTCCTATGAATAAAGTGCAATACAAGAATTTGAAGTGCAAAAATGTAAAGAACAAGAAATGTAAAAACTGGAAGGAAAATAAAATAGATAAAAACTAGTTTCTAGATCTGAGTCTGGGGCTTCTTTCTGGGGCTTTCTCTGCTATTTATACTTCTCGATGATAACTATCGAAATGAACTTCTAAGCGTCGAAGCATTCCTCCATGATCGCTGATCATGCTTTCTCACAGTTAGCTCCACTACGCCATGTCTGCAGTTAGGCTTCCTTTCTGATTTTAAATTTGAACTTTGTGAGTAACCGTTAGGCCACATCACCTTATATCCCTCGATCATTCTAGTGCTATGCAGACCCATTATTATCAATATAGGTTGACACGTGTCTGACTATGGTTGGCGATTTATATTACTTTCCTAAATTGCCTTTCTTATGTCACGTGTTGAATCGTGATTGGCTTATATAATTTATACAGCCAATAGTTGTGTTTGATATAGTCCTGGAATCTTAATTCCAGAGTTATTTTCAACACAATGTTTAGTTTAAGTTTTCCAAAATTGATTCCAAGTCATATTTCAAAACTCATTTGAAAACCGAGCACTTTTGGTTTACCCAATCGTCTTCCTAGACATCTCCCCAGATGTCCGGAACAGTTTTTTTTTTTTTTTTTGGCAAATGGCACCTGTTCTTTGGAAGGGGAAAAAAAATTGTTTTTGATTTTTTTAACAAAAATAATATACATTTTTTATATTTTAAATCAAAAATATTTTTTTTAAAAAATCATTCGAACCAAATATACAATAAAAGTTATCTTAAATCAGTAATTGAATATTTATTTTTTTTAAAAAAATATCACCTTTTTAATATTTTCAATTAAAATAATTGATTAATGTTATTTTTTGTTACTAATTAATTTTTTTAATTGAATTTTAAAAACAATTTTGTTATCAATGTTGATTAGAATTTTCAGTAGAGTTTTTAGTAATGTGTTTGGTTATAAGTTGTAACCATTTGAATTAAGTTTTGAAAAACCAAACAAATTTTCTTTTTTCACATGTCATATCAAACATTCAAAACTCAACTCAAAATTCAATTCAAGACTCATAACCAAACAAATTTTCTACACTCAAATCATAATTCCAAAATTCACAAATTCAAAATACAACTTTATTCTCAAATCATATTTAGAAAATTTTACCAAACGCTACCATAATATTTCTCTATTTGATACTAATATTTTAAACATGGTGGGTACATTAATTTCAGGTATAACTGAAGATGCCTACATAGCTATCGGGTCTCGTTTGGGAATATGTTTTTTTAGTAATTTTTTGACTTTTTGGTTAAAATATGATGTAAAAAAAATTAGTATGTTTAGAATGACTTTGTGACTTTTTACGAAAAGATGTACAAAAAATAGAGAGAAAAGAGAATCTTTGACTTTTTGGTATAGGTTATTGGCTTTTTGACTTTTTTAGTAACTTTTTGACTAAAAAAGCCACTTGCCAAACGAGCCCGATCTAGGGCATTAAGAGGGACCAACTTATATGGAGTTTCAGATGCCCATATGTACACATTGATTAAATTTTCATCCAACCTTTTTACATGTTTAAAAAAAATAATAATAATAATTTCAGCATTTGAGAGAGAAAAAGTAGAACATGGTTGCAAATTAGAACCCTCCAAAGCCCAAAAACTAATTCATTTATATAGCTCCAAATATAAAAAAAATTCAACTGATATATCATAAATAATAAAAGATTTTTCTTCCCTAATATTATGAATCTCAAGAAAATTGCTACATAAACTCAACTACAAAATAAGTATATTTGAGTAGGATAGTTGGTATAAATCTGAGGTATATGTCAAGAAAGAGACCTAAAATTTAGGTTAATCATGCACCATGTATGAAGAACAATGGACCTGCTCACAAATTTAGGACACAGAAAAATGGGTACTGTGATGATCAATTCTAGAAGGAAAGTGCAGTCTTTCATGCTTTCAATAATGGTCCCTCCTCAAAATAATAACAATAATAAATATAAATAATAATTATAATAATGGCCTGCATTTACCAAATCTTTTGTGTCGGCACGCTCAAGAGAGTGTATGTGATATGTGATTCTTTCTGCTGATGCGCTTGAGTTGATTTTTTTTTTTTTTTTTTTTTGATTGGCAAAAAGAAGACTTTATTGATGGAATAAATGAAAAATTACATCAATAAAAAGGAGCTTGGAGCTAAAACAAGCTCCAACCTCCTAGTTGGTGAGAAACCAACGTGCTAAACAAACAGAGCAAATAAAAACCAAGAAAACCAAAGAAATTAGGCACAACAGCACCAAGACTAGATCAAGTAGTACAGCACTCCCTTAAGCACCAAAAAGGTCAGGCCCTACAACATCCCTTCCAAGCACCAAAGTAGAACAGCAGCCCTTCCAAGCACCAGCACAAAATAGGCAGAGAAGATTTACCATGAACTACATTGCTATGAACTACAACAGCCTAACAATCAAACCAAACACATTGTCTTGAACTACCGCAGCCCTTCATCCAATCCAAGCACCAAGATTGTTTAAACCAACACAACAGCAAAACAGATCAAACAGATCAGACACAACAGCACACAGCCATGAGCAAAACTTGGAGCCTGGAGCACATCAGCAAACCAGATCAGGCACAACAGAACAACACATCAGAACAGAACAACCTCTAAATTAGATGCACCAGAACAGAACAACACCCAAAACTAGTAGTACACAGTTTAACATCCTCAGTGCATGATGCAGAATTTCACATTTTGCAAATTAAACACCAAATCATCAACTGAATAACAAAAGAAAGGACTAGAGGCTCTGAACCACAATGCAATCCGTGTTTTGATAAGCTCACACAACTTTTCGAAATCCAACTGTGACTCGTTAAAAATGATTTCATTCCTCAGCTTTCATAAAGACCAAAGCACTGCTAGTGGGATTATCCTCCAGATTGCCTTGAATCTGTTGTTGCATCTAAACCCAGTCCACCATTGAATAAGACCAACCACTGACCCCGGCTGCACCCAAGATACATCTCACCATCTAATAATATTAGACCAAACTCTCCAACTGAATGTACAGCACAGCAGCACATGAGATACAGTTTCCCTTTCGTTCCTACAAAATACACAGTTAACATCAGAGTTGGCACTTAGGATTCCAATTCTTTGCAAATAAGTAGAAGTCTTGATCCTCCATTTCCATGCTAACCAAGCAAAAAATTGCACTTTCGGAGGTGCAACATTCTTCCAGATGAGATCCACCACTTTTGTAGGCATAGTAGATGGTAACTCACTCCACTTATAGGCAGACGAAACAGTAAAGATACCAGATCTGTCTGCAGCCCAAGACAACCCATCTAACACACCATTCCTGAGCTTTGGAGCAGTTTGTAGCAACTCCTTCATCCTCCTCAACTCTTTAAGTTCTCATTGAAACAATGCTCTTCTGAAAGAGAAATCCCACTCCTCATTTCCATTGCTCCTACTCTTAATCACTGCCACTAATATACCTTTATGCATAAAGACAGAGAATAATCTAGGAAATAAATTCTTTAAACAGTCACTACCAACCCATTGATCCAGCCAAAAACTTATGAGTCTCTTATCCCCAATATTAATCTTTGAGTTGGCCTTGAATAACTCCATCAACTCTGGGCACTTAATAGCAACCCTTAAAATGTCACTCCACACCATAGAATATCTAGAATTTGCATCTTGATCTGGCCACCTAGACCCACCATGCTGTGGGTACTTGCTAAGAATCACTTGTTTCCAAATAGAGTCAGATTCACTCCCAAACCTCCACCACCATTTGAAAAGAAGACATTCATTCATGATTCTCACCTTTCTAATGCCAAGATCCCCGTTACTTTTGCTTTGAATGATTTCCTTCCACTTTACCATGTGAATTTTCCTTCTAAGTTCATCACCCCTCCCCCCCAAAAGAAATCTGGACTGAATTCTATCAATCTCTTTGGCTACCCCTTCAGGCATTCTAAACAAAGATAAGTAAAACACTGGTAATGAAGATAGCACAGACTTAATCGTTGTCAACCGACTAGTGAAGGATAGAAGCCTACGCTTCCAGGAAGCAAGTTTTGATTTGAAATTATCAATGACAGGCTGCCAAGACCTTCTCCTCCTTGGATTAGCCCCCAATGGCATCCCTAAATACTTCAAAGGTAGCCTATGATGCAAGCAGTTCAGTATGGCAGCAAAATCTTTGGTAAGGTCTTCATTAATTCCAACACCACACACTACACTCTTGTGATCATTTATCTTCAACCCAGATAAGATTTCAAAACATCTCAATATTCTTTTGATATTTAGCAGCTCCTCCCTTTTTGCCTCACAAAACAAGATTGTGTCATCAGCAAATTGTAGGTGAGTAATAGTAAGATCATTTGAACCAACTGATGCACCCTTGATCAATCTAGCCTGAACAGCTCTATGTAACAGAATATTAAGACCCTCAACTACAATGTTAAAGAGAAAAGGGGATAAGGGATCACCTTGTCTAAGTCCCCTTTGAGGACTAAACTCAACTGTAGGTGATCCATTCACCAAAATAGAGATTTTGGCAGTTGAAACACATTCTTTCATCCATTTGATCCATTTTGAACCAAAGCCAAGGTTTGATAACATGGAGAAAAGGAACTCCCAATTTATTGAGTCATATGCTTTCTCGAAACCGAGCTTTAAGATAAGATCTTTCTTTTGCTTCTTCTTCCAATCATCAACAATCTCATTAGCAACTAGGATACCATCAAGAATACTTCTACCCCCTATAAAAGCTGATTGAGACTCACTAATGATCTTAGGTAAAACAACTTTGAGTCTACAGGATAAAACTTTGGAAAGCACTTTGTACAATGATCCAATAAGACTGATAGGCCTAAAATCACTAAGAGAAGAAGGATTTTCATTCTTCGGAAGCAAGGTTACAAAGGAGCTATTAATACCAAGGACCAACTTTGAGTTACTATGGAACTCACTCATGAACTACATCACATCCCCTTTAATTATTTGCCAACACTTCTGGAGCATCATAAGGTTAAAACCATCAGGGCCAGGGGCCTTATTCCCATCACAATTCTTAAGAGCTGCCACAACTTCAGATTCTGCGAACTCAGCTTCCAAAGCAACACGCGCCTCTTCATTCCCAATAGACTTAAATGGACCATATAAACTTGGCCTATTAAACCATGATTCTAAAAACTGCCTCTGAAAGTGATTGAACACTTCGGTTCTTATTTCCTTAGGATCTTTAGTCAAGACCCCATTAACCTCAATTGAGCACAATGCATGCCTATTCCTTCTCATGGAGGCCATGACATGGAAAAATTTGGTATTTCTATCACCTTTTAATATCCAGTTAGCTCTGGACTTTTGCAACCAGAACCATTCAACCATTTTACTCAAATTCCATGCTTCACCTTTTAACTCCCTAAGTGTAGAACTCTCTACATCAGTGAGTAATCTTTGTTTAGCTACCAAATCCAAGACATGTATCTCCTCCTCCAGTTGCTTGACTTTAAAATCCACCTTGCCAAACACCTCAAGGTTCCATCTTTTCAATGTTGCTTTAAGTAATCTCAGTTTCCTTAAACATTTGAATCCAACCCAACCATTTACATGAGATTCAGTCCAAATTTTCTGCACAAAAATCTTAAAATTCGGATGAAGACACCAGGCATTTAGAACCTAAATGGCTTTGGACTCCAATCTCTTTCATCTTCCATCATTAAAATAGGGCAATGATCCAAGAGCCTTCTTGGTAATCCCCACAGTTTGAAGTTAAATTTTTGCAACCAATCTAGACTGAGTAAAAATCTATCTAGCCTACTCCATTTGGCACCATTCTGAGAGTTACACCAAGTGAACTTTCTCTCCAACATTGGTAAGTCACACACTTCCAGGTTATCGATTAGCTCGTTAAAATCCTTCATACCACCACACCTTTGGGAACAACCCACCCTCTCAGATAATTTCCTAACCTCATTAAAATCGCCCCCCAAGCACCAAGGGTTGATAAAACTTCTCTTTAAATTCTTCAAAGTTTCCCATAATCCCTTCATATTAGCACTATCAGTCGGGCTATAAACATTCACAATAACACAAGCTAGACTTGTAAAAAGAGTGCCAGACAAAATGATAAAATACCTGTTACAATAGTAGTCCAAAAGTTGAAACACTTGTGGATTCCAAACACACAGTAGTCCACCAGCTGCACCCTCTAAGTCCACAGCCATATAAGCCATCTGATCCCCAAGCCTACAGGATCTGACAAATTCCTCAGTTATAGCAGGCCTCTTTGTTTCCTGAAACAGTGCCACATCCACCTTCCTTTCAAATAGAAGTTTTTTGATTTTTCTCCTTTTAATGGACTTGCCTAGCCCTCTAATGTTCCAAGATAAGAGCTTCATTAAAACAAATTTACACACCAAAAACTCCACAGCAGATACAGATTATTCTGCCTTACTACCCCTTTTCCCCAGCACCTCCTTATCCTTAACTTCCAGTTCCATCAATTTACTAATTACTTCCTTATCCTTACCTTTACATTTCAGCCTAAGCAACTTCCCTATCTTCAGAGACGTTTCTGTCTCATTAAGGAGCAACTGACCAGAACCCGATTTGCTTGCCATTGATAAAGAAATAGCTACAGCTGCCGACCTAAATATAGCCCCTTTCTTGAAGTTCAACACTGATCCAACCCCTGTTTGTATGTTTCCTTTTTTCTTCCTCTGGTATTTCACCATCCCTTTACCTTTCTCTTTTGTCGTATTTTTCTTTGTTTGATCTACCACTACCGTGTAGCATATGGCTGCTCCTTGGGCTTCTTATTGTAGACACCCCATTTTTGACCGTCCTCAAGACTTGGACGTCATTGTTTGAACACTCGATGATCATCCATGTTCGTGTTCGTTTTGAGTTCCCGGAGGTCTCAGCCACGCGCCTTGTCTCAAGATCTCTTAACTGGACTGTTCTGTGCTTGGTTTTGGACCAAGAACTTGTTAGTTTTTGCTTCTGAGGGCAGAGAATGGCTTGTCAGCCATCCTCGAATCCCACCGGCCAAGGCATGATGTCACCGGCCATGTTCTCTTGCCACCGGCCATTGGTGATGGCCGGTCGGCACCTTTGATGGTCAGTCGGCCTTTAATTTGGTCAATCGGCCATACTTTCTGACCGGGACTTCTTTTTTGCCTTTTTTAGGCATTGTGCATGCCAGCTGTGCCAGCTGGAGCACATAGATCTATCCACCATACACGTGTATGGAGGATTTGTACCTTTTTGTTCTAAGCTTCTTGAAGAAGCTTGCACCCTTTGCTCTAGCTTCTTGAGGAAACTTGGACCTTTGTCTTAGCTTCCTCAAGAAGCTTGAACCCTTTGTCTTAGCTTCCTTAAGAAGCTTGACCCCCTTTGACCCCTTTTGTTTAGCTTCTCTAAGAAGTTTAGGTCCTTGTCTTGCTCTATGAAAGAAGGTCGCTCTTCTCCTTTGAGGAGGTTCAGCAAATCAAAGATATATGTGACATATACACCACTCTCTCTCTATATCTCCATCTCTCTCTACATTTGTGTGTGTTAAAGTGTCCAAAAGTGAGTTTTGTTCTTAGTTTTGCACTAAGACACCTAGTGTTACACCATACCTTGGTTATTGAGGTGTTGAGAGGTTGTTCTTGGAGCTTTTGAGTTGGTTTTGATCAGAAAAGGGGGCTGGAGTTTTGGTTCTTGAAGTGTTCTTCAAGGGTGAGCACTATTGCTCTATATTCTCCATTCTTGCACTAGCTTTTAACCTACTTTACATGCTATTTTGAGCTTTGTGTATAACTAATAAAAGTTCTGATTTTTCATGTTTAAGATGTTTCATTGAGGTTATTTTTGTGTTTGGGGTCGACCTCCCCCTCTTAGGCCTCGTTTCGCCTTTTTTGTGCCTTCTTTGTTGAGCTTTGGGAACTTTCGTGTATTGGCCTTCTCACTACTGAAATCCAGAGGATTTTTAGTGGTGGTGAAGGGGTTTTGAGGTCTTGCATAAGGGAGGGACACCCCTCTCCCTTTGTGTCTCATTTGCTTGTGTTTTGGCTCATAAGGGAAACATGCATGCCTAGCTTTGTTTGGCCTTATTTCAAAGGTTATTTGGTGTTTATCTAGCATGTTTTACCTCTGTTCCATGTTGGTTCGTCGACCCCTTGCATGCACCATACACTTGCCTTGCATTCCTCTATTTTGCCTAGAGATGCATCTTGCATTTGGATCACCATGCTTGCATGTTTTGGCTTAGCTTTGTGAAGTTTTTGGTCATGTTTTATCATGTTTAAGCTCTGTTGGGTGTTGATTTGGTCATGCTTTCCATACTTTGTATACCCTCTTTGCATTTTAGCTTGTTGACCTCGGGTGTGTGAGTCTTTAGCATGCATTACTTAGGCTATTTCAGTGATTTGGAGTCACTTATCATGCCATTTCAGTCCATGTTTTATGCTTACATGCTTGCATTTGTTACCCTTTCAATGCCTTGAAGAGTTATGGTCCTATGCTCCATGTTTGAGTCCTTGGTGTATGCCTTTTTTGTTTAATTCCTTGGGCTGCCATATCAGTGGGTTTTGGGGTGTATTTTGATGCATTGAAACTTTGTTTTTGGTTGCATAATCCATGCCATGTGTGGTCATGATAGTTGTGGTGGAATGCTCCCTTTTATGCTTTAGTTTTAGGCCCATTGGTGTGCATGTTTGCATGAGCATTTGTCCGTCATTTCCATCGCGTTTGGCCACTGTTTATGGCAAGGCTGAGGTCTGCCCTTTGCGGTTTAAGTCCACCATTGCATGCTCGTCGCACGTTTGTTGCATATTTGGTTCATTATGTGTTGGCACATGCTAGTTCCATTGCATATTTTTCCATGTTTGCTACATTACATTTTGCATGCTTGGCATATTGCATATTTGCATGTATAAGTTGCATTGCATTTGGCATGTTTTGCTAACTTAGCCTTATATTGCATACATACATTGCATCATGTTTGGTTTGGGGTGTCAAACCAAACATGAGGAATGAGGTGTGTTCGTACTCAAAGTGACGAAACACGTCTCAATCCTCGGTCACCGACGCCCTTGATCTCAACATGATAGGGCGTGAGGCATTCACTCGTTTGTTGCATTCATTTACATTGATTTGCAAGCTTGGCGCTTTTGGCCATCATGCATCGAAATGCGTGGTTGGTGGCCCAAGGGCTGAGGACCACACTCCCTTGAGTCTATAGAATGATAGAGAGAGTGGCCATGCACACATTGCTTTGAAATTTCCTTGCCATGCACTGTCTGTCCTCTGCTGCTGTCAAAACAAGATTCTGCAGGAAGATTTGACCGACCGACTACATACAGTGCTGACCGACCAAAAATATCTGGCCGATGGCTTCACAACTGGTTGATGACCATTTATCAATGGCCGGTGGACCTTTACCTTGGTTGGTGGCATCCCAAAATGATCAGGGAGTAGTTCAGAGATGCCTCAGGATTTTCACAGTCCTCAGAGGTGTAGAACAATGCGAACAGAGGCAACAGTGGCATGGCAACGGGTTTCTGGGCAAGGCAAATTGAGCATGCATCATCCAATCATACTGAGGCGGGGCTGCAGCCATTTCCCTTTTTTTGGCAACTAATTTGTTAACTAATTAGAAATTTTGTAATATTTAATTAGCTAGAATAGTTAATCATTTGTTTGATTTGTATTATTTATTCGGACCCTCCGAGCGAGGGCAATTGTGTAATAAGTGTGCGTGAGTGTGTGTATATCTTCCAACCCCGCGTCTTTCTCCCTTTTATTTACTAGCTTACAATGGTTAGATTAGGGCATATTTCAATTAGCATACTTATGTTTGCATGTTTGCATTCATTCATCTGTTTTGCATGCACCGGGCTCAGCGCATCATACTAACTGCATTGTACTTCAATTCTTAATTGAATATGTGTTAGCTGTAGCATCATCATATGCTATCTTAGAATAGCTGAGCCTATTATAGTTGCATTCCTGCATATGTTGCATTAGTCATATCTGTATAGTTAGGATTCATGCATGTTTTCTAATTAGTTTCTTTCTTTGGCTTGGAGTACTCGGTAAGCTTTTATGCTTTAGCATACCGCATGTGTGTGAGTGTTTGACATGATAGCATGCTTACCATGAGACTATGTGCTTATGTGATATATCTGCCTGAATGCCTGTGGGTGAAGGTTGGATTATCTGAATTGGAATAATGTATTGACTGTGAGTTTTAAGCCCACTAGATAGTGGCAAAACCATGTTTTCTAAGCCCACCCGAGGGTGGCAAAATCTGCATTTTTTTAGCCTACTTGCGAGTGGCAAACCGCTTTCAAAAACAAACATGAAATGTTTTGTTCCAATTCAGGCGATCCAGTCTATACTTGTATGCTATGCGCATCACATAGTAATTCTAAGCTAATAACCGGTTTAAGAGCACATATGTTTTCAAAACTCGATATCATGTTTAGTAGTGGCCGATCTTTGATCGGGCGAGAGGGGGTGCTCATAGCTGACCTTCCCCAATCGTACCCAAGTTCCTGAGCCGAGGCAACTTTGGTGATGACGGACAAGTGGCCTTAGGCACGAGTTAGGGTTTCCAAAATTCTCCCAAAATAAAATATTTAGGTGGCGACTCTGTATCTGGCAAAGCAGTCCATGTTTCGCACTTCTTTCTAAAAAATCAGTTTTCCAAAACGATTTGCCAGATTTGGACTCTTTGGTGATTTATCAGTCTTGCATTGCACTTTGCAAGATCAGATTAAGAACCGTGGCATTTGAGTCCGGACTGTAGTGAGCCCAAATGAACAAAAACGGGATTCTCTCCCGGGACGTTCGGGGACGTCTATACTTATCCACACTGTCATGGGTTACCTTTCCCTTGCTATTTTGGACTTTATCCTCCTCTGTTAGTTGATCCTTTGGATCACTTAACTTAGAAAATCTATGGCACAGAATGTTACCACATTGTAAGACATGGGCCTTACTTAATAACACCTCTATATTAAGCCCAGGTGCATCTTTTTCAGGCCCACTAAGACTTTTCATAAAACCTGGAGTAACAACATCATCTTCTATAATCTGGTTACCTTCAGTTTGAATCTGAATAGGAGTTGGCTCTGATTTGACTGACTGAAACCAGTCCAAGTTGCTTCACCTCCTCCTGCAGGTTGCTTTTGCAAGCAGTCCAGCTGACATATCGACATGATAGTCTCCTCAACCCTAGACATACTTAGCTCCCTCAGTTGTCCATCAATGGTTGTATGGTCATCATATCCTACCCTTGGTCCCCTTGCCTCCACAACACCTGTGTTGTCCAGCACACCACTAACGTGGCCCTCTACATCAGCTTCATTTTTACCCTTCTTGCTCCCCACAACAGATCTCTACCCTTGATCCTGTTCCCCACCATTTGAATTTGAATTTTCCGTTTGGGGCTGTTCACTATAACATTTGCATTGCTTGTATATCACCTCTGAAATCACCACATGTTCTTCACAAACCTTGACTGGGAAGTCGATCCCCTTACATCACAGAATAATAGTTGTGTTTATGGACTCCATACACTTAGTAGCAATTCTCACCTTCCCAGACGTCATTCTGGATGTGTCCTCATCAATGCCTATGACTTCCCCACATGCCCTTCCAGTTCTACTAAACATTTTGCTACTCTAGAGATTCAGGGGAACACCATAACAAGTGAGCCATATAGATCTTTCTTGATCAAGAATCATCCCTTGCTGTCATACCTTGATTGATTCGCTCCATGACTGAATCCACCCCTCCATTGATTTGAGCTTCTCTTTCATGGTAACCGCTGATTCAAACGTTAGCACAATATCTCTTCCCCCTCTATCTCTAATGTAAACATTACCCATTCCTCTATTCTTCAATTCCTTTTTGAACTCCTCTACAAGAATTTGAGATTTCAATCCAACAATCACACTGACATACAGCCATCCATTACCCTCCTCGTAAGCTTGTATACTGATGTTTGAATTTGAAGCTAGCCCTGGACCACTCAATATTTGAGCATAAGACTTTCCCCTTTGTAACATATTTGGAACTCTCCTGGTTATGGCAATAGCCCTTCTTCCAACTGGCGTGGTTACTGATTTCTAGCTATCCTCCTTTCCTTGAACAAAATCTACTATCACACCAGATGCCATGAGCCTTTTAGACCACCATATTCGCTGCCACTGGACAAGTGTAGCGGACAAACCCAAATCTTGATCTAGTTAACTTTCTCCTTTTGTTAGGGATGAACACATCCTTCACTATCCCATAGTTGGTGAATATGTTATACAACCGCTTTGGATCCATAGATTCTGGTAGATTATCCACAAAGATCATATGAATCTCATTACCCAGATCTGAGTTTCTACCTCCCTTACCACCATGCTTACGCAGAACCGGTTTCCACCCTCTATCTTCCATAACTTTTTTGCAAGCAAGTCGTAAAACTCTGTCCTTACTAGACAAGAGTTAATAGCTAGAAAATGATATATGTTCATTTTGAATTGATTTGATAAATGCAACTGATGGGTAATTGCATTGCATGTATTCAGGATTTACATGTGGCCTTGCTATTAAAAAAAAAAAAGAATGAAGAGTTGCAACAAGAACAAACAACGAAACTCAAATAAAATAATTATTTCTCAATGAAATATCATTAATCATCAAATAGTTCAGAAGCTTAGATTTGATTTTATAATAATAGAGCAATCTTAAAGCGAAACAATGAAAGGACAATCCATTGCTAATCAAGTTTAAAAAAATCAGAAAAATTATAAAATCGAATTTGAGTTAAACATAAATTTGGATTATAAAGACTTAAAAGAAACATGTTAAAACAAACGACAACCAACACAAATACTACTATACAAAGTAATAGCAAAAACAACTTTCCTAGAATAGTAAAATTGCAAAAAAATTAAGCCTTAAATGTTGTAATATGTTTGAAAAGCGTCTTAGATCGTGGTAAACCAATGAATTTTGATTGTTGTTGGGTTATTTCAAATTGAACATAAGTATTTCATATATAATCTGCCAATGTCAATCTAAACACTTATTTTGTCATCTTATAATCCAAGTGATGTGTAAAAAATAAAAAAACATTCATATTTATTATAGATGTGTGGTGTGGGTATATGTACATTTAGTGTTGGTACATACATACATGTTATTTTCTGGTGAGGCTATTTGGTAGCACTACAACAAAATGCACCTTCGGTGATCAAAATTGGCGACTAAAAAAAATTTAGTTGCCAAAAGTTATAGAATTGGCGACTAACAATTTTTTTAGTCGCCAAAAGTAAAATATTTAGCTACTAATTTTTTTTAGTTGGGGTATATTCATTATTGGCGATTAAAAAACAATTTAGTCGCTAAAAATGCCAGAATTGGCGACAAAAAAAAAAACTTAGTCGCTGTATATTGACTTTTGGCTACTAAATATTTAGTCGCCGAATGGGAAATAAAAAAATTATTTTTTCTCTTTGGTGACTAAAGTTTTAGTCGCCAAAAGTTTACTTTCAGCGACAAAATAAAATTTAGTCGCCGTATATTGACTTTTGGCTACTAAAATATTTAGTCGCCGAATGGGAAATAAAAAAATTGTTTTTGTCCTTGGCGACTAAACTTTAGTCGCCAAATACTCACTTTCAGCGACAAAAAATTATTTTAGTCACCTTTAGTTGACAAAAAGTAATTTTTTTTATTTTTATCTTTGGTAACCTACCTTCAGCGACTAAAATTTAGTCGCCAGATTTGTTCAAAATTTTACTGGGAAAAATTTCATATTGGCTCCTAAATTTTTGCCCAAATCTATTACTTCTTCACACGGTTCTTCTCTCTCTTGCTCTTCCTCTGTCTCTCTCTCTCTCACAGAATCAATCACTCGTACTACCCTCTCGGCTCCCTCGAATCGATTGTGAACCCAATTCAACCCACCTTGGCCACGGAGGACATGGGAGCCAAGCGCTTCACACTGAACATTTCTAGGGTTAATGGGTCAGTGGCGATCGATACAGGAATCGTTCAGGCTTCGGCGACACAAACTGTGTTTGATCGAAACATAGTTGGGATTTTGGGGTTTCGAGAGTTTTGTTCCTGGTAAAAATATAATCTTGTTTTTGCACATTTTTCAGCTTCATTTGTATTTGGTTCTAAAAATTTCTCACTATAACATGTTTACATGATTCATTCATTCAGTCCAATTACTTCTCAATGATAGAATTTTCTTTCTTTTTTTTTTTTTTGCTGTAAAACTGTGAAAACAAGAGCTTAATGAAAACAACAAGTTTGAGGATGCTGAGTTTTCTAATTTTTTTTGTTTCCCTTCATAATAGCTTCTCAATAATTTTTTCATGTCCTGGATTCTTCAATTTTATATTTGCTGCTTTCACCAGTTTTGTATTTGATTGTTTCTAAGAAATTTTGCGTGAAATTTTTGCTTTTGATCTTAATGTAATAGAACAGGTCAGTTTTTGAAAATGTGTACAATTAGTTGGGTCACTAAGATTGATACTTCCTTAATCCTACAGTTAGATTTGTTTCTCAAACTTTTAATGTTCAACCCCACGACTCTTCTTTGTCCCTGTAGACACCCCATTTTTGACTGCCCTCAAGACTTGGGCACTACTGATGGTTTACTTGGTGTTGGAAGGTGCGCAGGGCACAGGTCCAGTTTCTTCGGCAAGGAGAGAGGCGAATCTCAACTTCACACCCCATTTTGAACCAAAGCTATTTTGAATGGTTTTTAGACCTCGAAACCCTCTCTTTCAAAACATTTTTGAAATAAAGTTTCTACGATGTTCTGAAGCTCGCATTTTGTCAAATGTTGTGCTTTTCGGTAAACCGGGCAAGGACAAAGTGGAAGTGAATGAAAGAGAGATGAAATCTTTGAAAAATATTTCAAAACACCTTGCTTAGGGGTTTGAAGTTGAAGAAAAGAGGAGAAGAGAGGAGAAACCAAGTTGGAGAAGAAGTTCGGCAAGGATCCGGGTAGAAGGGAGTCGAGCAGCCCTCGCTGAATTGAGTTTATTTGTCTATACACTTGGATTTAAGTTATGAGGCTACCACCATTGGAAAGAAGACTTCCGGGGCTTCATTTTTCACTTAAGAATCTCTCAAAGCCAAGTACGAGTGGGGGAGATATGATTGGTTGAAGTAGGGGATCAGTCCGATTGGATCGAATCTGCGCGGCTTTACCAAAAAGGGCATAACTTTTCGCACAGGAGGAATTTTAATACAAGGTTTCTGGCATTGGAAAGCTAACTTCCGGGGCTTCAATCTGGACACCCACTGGCACTTTTTCACCTCATTGGCCACCCATCGGCACTCTATTTATCCGACCGGCGAGTATAAATTGCAGGTCGGCAATATATTGTGCCGACCGGCAATTTATTTGGCCGATGACCCTTTTTCTTGGCCGGTTTGACCCTTTTGACTCTTGCAGGCATGGTGCATGCCAGCTGCACCAGCTGGGATGCACAGACCCAGCTCTTCATGCATATATGTGCCTATTTTGAGCCTTTGACCCCATTTTTGGACCCTTTGCTCAAGGCTTCTTGAGGAAGCCTTGACCCCTTGTCTTGGCTTCCTCAAGAAGCTTGCACCCTTGCCTCAGCTTCCTTGATAAGCCTTGCCCCTCTTGATCCCCTTGACCCTTCTACGATAGCTTCTCTAAGAAGCTTGGAGTCTTCTTCTTGTCTATATAAGAAAGGTCCCTTCTCCTTTGATTGGGTTGGATTTTTTGAGCAAGAAACCAGAAGATATACACATATATCTGATATATACACATATATCCCACCTCCCTCTCCATATCTCTCTCATTCAACCATCAAATACCCTTGTTCTTGGGCCATTTCTTCACCAATCCATACCACCGCACCTCTACACTTCATTCCAACACATTGGAGGTAATTTGCAGAGGCTAGGAGCTTATTTCCTTGGATAAAAACCTGCTGGTTTACTCCTCTACAAGGGTGAGTCATTTTCTTCCATTTTCTAGTCTTTTCTTGCTTCATATCTAAGCCATAGTTACTTGTATATTTGAGCTCCGACCAAAACTGGAAGTAGTGTTTTTTTGAGCTCTATTTCATCTTTTATTAAGGGCCTCTCACTGTTTGAGGCCCCCATCTTGTACTTGCTTCATTATCCTCTTGAATGCCATATTTTTGCATGATATTTTTGGCTTATGAGTAATCTGTTTTGGAGCATCATGTAAACTGAAAATAGGCTTATTTTGAGCCCTTCTTCAACATTGAAGAAGGGCTCACCACTGTTTGGGGCCTCCATGTACCACTTGCCATTGCACCCCTCTTTGGTCCCCATTTTTGCATGATTCATTAGCTTATTGAGCTTCTGTTTTTGGACCTTGTTCCGAACTGAAAATGGCCCTAAAATGACCCCCTCTTCATGTTTCATTTAGGGTCTAGGGATGTTTGAGACATCCTTGGTATACTTCATGGTATAGCCCTCTTGGTGGCCTCATTTTGCATGATATTTTGAGCATGTTTGTATACTGTTTTGGGCTCGATCATCTACTGTAAAAAGTCATATTTTTGGCCCCTCTTCAATATTGTAGAAGTCCCCTTCTCTGTTCGGGGCCAACATTTGTGAGTTGCTTCATTGCCTCCCTTGCGGAGCCATTTTTGCATGCTAATTTAGCCCCACTTGTACTCACTGTTTGGCCATGCTTTAAACTGTAAAAATGTTTTTTTCGGGGCTGCCTAGCTTCTTTCTTCACACTTCATGTACAAATCATGCATGCATTGCATAGCTATAGGCCATTTCATGTGCTTAATTTCATGTTTCGGGACTCGTTCCATGCATCGGGTTTCATCTCGCCATGTTTCGGAACTGTTTTCCCCCACATTTCAGTGCTGAAATTCAAATGTTTTCATGTCATATTCCATGTCTTGCCATGTCTCATTAGAGTGGCATTCCGTGCTGTAGGTTCGGTCCTCGGTTTGCGTGCACGCGTGCACGTATTTCGAGTTGTCTCATTTTCATCTAATGGCCTCCTATGTGAGTGTGGCTGAGGTCCACTTGTATTGGTGTAAGCCCATCTTGCATTGCGTATGCCATGTTTCAATGCGTTGTGCATGTTATGTTATGTGCATTGTGTGTGCCATGTAGTTGCATTGCATGTTTGTGTGTTAGCTTGCATGCTTAGGTTGCGGGTGCATTGTTGTGCATTGCCTCACCTCTTGATCAACCATGATTGAGGTTGGGTCCCTTGTATGTTTGTGTGCATTGCATTTGACATTGAAATGCAAACTTGGCCTCTTAGGCCATCATGCGTCGAAATGCGCCATTGATGGCCGAGGGTCAAGGGCCGTGCTCCTTGAGTCTATTACATGATAGGAGTGTGTCCATGCATACATTTTCCTAGAAATTCATGCCATATCTTTGCTGTCCTGTTGTTGTCAAAACTATTTTCTGAGAAGTTTCGCAACCGCAAACACACAAGTGACGCCATTGGTGAATGGCCGATATCTTCATCAGCAGCCGATGGCATTTTCCCGTGGCCGGTGGCCATTTCCTCTAGCCGATGGTATTCTACAGTGTCCAGGAAACTTGTTCCAGGACTTTGGCAGTCTTTAGGGAGGCACGGCAGTGTAAACAGAGGCAGCAGTGGCATGGTACGGGTTTCCGGGCAAGTTGGATTGGACATGCATTATTCACACATCCCGAGGCAGGGGCTGCGGCCATCTTCTCTTTGCATTTATTTTGAGTAGTTAGAAATTCTGTAATAATTTATTTATTATTCGGACTCTAATATTTATTTGGTCTCTCTGAGTGAGGGCGTATTTGTAATAAGTGTGGGTGAGTGGTGTGCATGTCTTCCAACCCCCACTTCTTTCTTCCCTTTTATTTACCTGCTTATGATGGTAGATTAGGGCATATTTAAAATTAACATACCTTATGCAATGCATGCGTGCATCCATACATTTGTCTTACATGCACCGGGCTCGGTACATTACGCTAACTGCATTGTATTTCAATTTCCAAATTGAATACTTGTTACTTGTAGCATTTCACATGCCATGCTTAGGATAGCCGAGCCTGTCTAGATTACACCCTTGCTTGCGTTGCATTAGCCACTTAACATGAACTAGGATCATGCATATGATTACTAACTAGTTTCTGTTTTGGCTTGGAGTACTAGGTAAGCTTCTATGCTTTAGCATATCGCATGCGTGTGAATGTTGCCATAACAGCATAATTACCATGAGGCTAGCTGCTTATGTGATATAACTACTTGATTTCCTGTGGGTGAAGGTTGGATTGTTTGAGCTGGAAAAACTCGTTGAAATCCGTGTTTTAGCCTACTTGCGAGTAGCAAATTCCAAAGCATTTTCAAAGCAAACGGATATGCAATGCTTGTTTCCAAATTAGGCGATCTAGTCTATACTTGTTTGTTGTGTGCATAACATAGTAATTCTAGGCTAATAACCGGAATAAGAACATGTAATGTTTTCAAAATCGGATATCATGGTTAGTAGAGGCCGGTCTTCGGACCGGGCGAAAGGGGGTGCTCATAGCTGACCTTCCCCGATGGTACCCAAGCTCCCGAGCCAAGACAACTTTGGTGATGATTTAACACGTGGCCTTGACACGAGTCGGGGTTTCCTAAATTTCCCATTTAAAAAAAATATTTAGGTGGCGACTCAGATTCCGCAAAGCAGTCCATGTTTGGCACTTCTTTTCAAAAATCTGTTTTCTCAAACGATTTGCCAGAGTTGGACTCTTTGGTTCAGATTAAGAACCGTAAAACAAAAAAGGGGAGTCCGAACTGTAGCCGAGGTCCCCCGTGGCCATGTTACAGTCCCCTCTCCCTTCGACATTGTAAAACACACTAGAATATGTTGTTGAGATTGGGAGTAATTAGAAAAGGATTTTGGCTACTGACCTGATCCACTCAATCGAGCGGAGGTTCTTGGCTGCACAAGCAGAATCTGACTGGGACGATTGTTTTGAGACTAGACTAATCTGTGTGAGAGGAGCCTCTAGGCAGCACAACCGGAGGTTTTTGACCTGATTGATTTTGTGCACACAAAAAATCATTGTTCTGTCCAGATTTGATCTAGCACTTTAAATAGACCTTTATAACTTCATTAGTTATAAGTTTTGTGATCTTGTTGAGAGATATATACACTAGTGAAAGATCAATAGTGTGTGCGAGATTGAGTGTGAAGAGACTTGTAATTCTTTTATTCAGATTTTACTTAAGTGACTCGGTGGACATAGCCTTGAATTTGGGTGAACCATGTAAATCTCGTGTTGCTTTGTGGGTGAACCACATAAACCACAGTTTGCTCTTGTTTGCCTATGTGTGCTTTTACTTTCTCTAGATGTAGAGATGTTTTCTCTTTGGATGCACTACTCAGTAACTATTTATGTATATTTATTTTTCCGGTTTCAATATTGTACTTGGTGAAAATAAAGAAGCTTAGATCGGTTATGTTGGTTTAGAATTTTTAACATCTTTTCCACACCACAGTTTGGTCTTGTTTGCCTATCTGCGGTTTTACTTTCTCTAGATGTAGAGATGTTTTCTCTTTGGATGCACTATTGAGTCACTCTTTATGTATATTTATTTTTCCTGTTTCAATATTGTACTTGGTGAAAATAAAGAAGCTTAGATTTGTTATGTGGGTTTAGAATTTTTAACATTTTTTCCACATAATATACGTGGGTTTAGTTTCTATACTATTTTGAGGATTTATAAGAATGAAATTGGTCTGATTCTGACACTTTAAACTTTGTCATAGTACAAGTAAAGTTTTATGTTTTGGTGGCTACATTTGTCGAAGGTCCTATGGACAAATTAAATGTACAAGATTGCTATAGAAGTCAATAGTAGTGTATGGAAATTAACATGTATGATATTCTTTACTAATGAAAGGTTGTTGGTTATTGCTTATTCTTCTTTATGATCTGCAATATTACAAATGCTTGGGTCATGGCTAAATGGAAAATTAGGCCAATGTATGTGGTTGTAATTTATTAAAAATTCAAAAGATAAAGTTTAATATATGTATGTGTGTGTGTGTATATATATAATGCTTTGTACATGTATTGCAGGTGAATCAATCGCCACAATTATTGTCACTCAAAAGCAGCCGGATCATTCAATCTACGCTCTACATAAGGTACCAGATTTGTAAAACAAGCAGTGGTCAGTCTCCAGGTGAATCACGTACCTTTATGCCTTAAAGACTTGTGAGGTTGATTATAGTAATAATTAAATTTCTCATTTGTAAAAGAACTTAAAAGCTATAAATTTCAATTTTCTATTTTGAAGGAAATTTGACTTATAAACTATAAATTTTGTTTCTTTGTTTAAGAAAAAAATCTGGTTAATGATTTTATCTCGAGGTTTCATTATGTTTCATCATTTATCTTATTTGGTTTCATTTCCTATGGCATAACTTGTAACACAGGGTGGGGAAGAGAAGTATCAAAAGGCGTGGGCACAAATTTGCGAAATCAGTCGAAGGGGATATCAAAGAGTTTATCAATGCCTAGGAATTAAGATAGAGGAGAAGGTACTTAACTGATATTTTTCTTTCCAACTAATGACAATGTCAAACATTGATTGTATTTTTCACACCTGTTTTCTGCACTATGGAGCCACATAAAAAAGACACCAACTTTTGATTTCAATCTATAGCGTGCAAGCTAAAAATAGAACATTCTTGGTTTATGTTCACAACCCCCTGCCCCATCAATTGTATATTTCATCCGATTCAAATGTATCTGCTTTAAGCCATTGTCACTTTATATTTTGACTGATGTTATCAGGTTGGCCATTTTGTATGACTACTTGAACTGATGCTAGCTTGATATCTAAGATCACAATTCTACAAAGGCAAAACATTGTTATTTTGTCATCTTAGTTACTTCTTGTATAGCTGTAATAACTAAAAGATTACTTTAAATTAGTGGGCACAAGAACTGTGGCAAGACTAGACTATGAATCTTAGTTGAATTACATTATTGCATATGCAATGAGGACATTAGTATGGTACATGCTTACAGTATGGGAGGCCAGAGGCCCATAAATGTAATTTATCATTATTTATTCTTTTTTATTTTAGACTCAAGCAAATTACTCAATTCAATAGAACTAGTATTTTATATGCTAGTTTCAATCAGGAAAATTAAAAGTAAAGATATAGATAGGTGATGGGTTTGAGGTGGCATTTGGTGTTTTAGACGATGATTCTTTTACAATGGATTTTGAACAATTGTAAAATTGAAACTTTATGGAAAATGTTATACATATACATATATATATATATTTATAATTATTGGATTCTCATTCTTGAATGGTAGATGTGTAAGGAGTAAGGAGTGAGGAAAGTGAAGGTGCTCGTGTGATCTTTATTGAGGGGAAAAATATACCTTTAATTTTTGTGAAGAAGGATGGTGGTTTCAACTATGCTTCCACTGATCTAGCGGCTCTTTGGTTAGTGTTTTAAAATTTGGAGTTGATTAAAGTGTAAATTATATGACCCTTCTATATGTCATTCATTCTTGCATCTATACTTATATATGTTTAATCTAGCATCTGATCTGCATGATTTATGTAATGCGTCCTTCATCTGCATCTCTCTAGTCTACAAATGCTCATAGAATGTAAATTGGAAGGATTCTAGAAAGAAGCATACATGCTTACCATTGAATGACCTTTTTTATTGTACTTGTAGTATTCTTTCAAATTGATACTCAAATCTTAGTTGTGGAGGATTTAATGACCAATTGATATAAATGTTACCTCATAACGCTAAGATCACATCAATGGATTTCAGCATTGCCTTTTTGAGGGATGGATAGATGACATATTCATGTGAACTTTTTTTATGTCAATTTATTTTTGGGATTTAAGGAGAAGAGAACCTTCATATAGTTTTCTGAGGTGGAACTAGCAGACATTGGTCCTTCCTTTGGATCTAACATTCATTGATTAGGCCTTTTCTTTTAAAGGCAAAATTTACTTTCTTCTTTTTCTGGACCATCTTTCATTCTTTGAATGACTACTAACAAGTAGAAACTAGTGTGAGATGCATAAATTGCCATGGACATTGTGCTACTGCCTAGATAAGGACTATGATAATGTGAACCTAGGAAATCATGCCAAAGCCAATGGAACCTTAGCCTTGTACCAACTGAACGAGTTGAAAATTTTGGGTATATTGTTGTATTTGAGATGAATGGTGGGAGGAGATAATTCCATTAGGCATGCTTAGGTTTGGTCCAACTCAAATTTCTGTTGCTTTGTTATCAGGATTGAGGTAAAGCGTTTTGTAGGCATTAAGACTGTTTATGATGTCTGGATTTTGCTTCCAAATTATATCAGCCAGCTGGATGAGTTGAGCATTAATTGTTAATTTTCCAAGTCCCATACTACCTTGCCTTGAGAAAATGGCAAAGCACTTGTTGCTTGTCTGATGGTTGTATTGAATTATCATTATGAATCTCTATGCTTGGTCATATAGTAAAAATTACTAAAATAAAAACAGAAAAAGGAAGAAAGACATGGCAAAACATCTGAACAATACTCTTGTCAATATCTTGGGTTGAAACTTTAATATATGGAAGATACAAATTCAACTAGTTTATTTATTTATTAAATGTGAAATTGATTTCTGGTTGTACTTATGACTGTTTGATTTGGAATCCTGAACCAGGTGAAGAGAATATACGTTCCTTTACTGGATGCCCATGTTAGGAGACTTATATTGAAACACAAACTCAAACGCCAAGCTTTTTCCTTGCCAGGTAAGACCATGCTCAAATTCCAGAACTAATTTTTCATTCACATAATTTTGATCTGAATGATCCTATTTTGTTTTTCAGTAACTTAGTTTCCTTCATCAGGCAGATGTCATGTGTAGTTTGCTTCATAGTTGTAGATTTGCCTTTTCTTGTTTTTTCCTTAGCTTTCAGTTTCAAAAATGATTTAAACTCATAAATAGTATTTTAAATAAGTTTTGAAGAAGACTACTTTACACTAAGCTCTGTAGAAAGTTCAAAGAAATGGTAAATTATCCCTTAACAAGGGGCACAACTAGTGAAGGTATTTTAACTATGACAAGCATAGAATGGCATTCTTTTAGAACAATGTATTTCTCTTGGTTACAAGTAAAAAAAAAAATTTTATGCTTAATATGTCTCTGATATTTTGTGTTTAGGTAGAGTTTGGGTAAGGTTGAATAGTTGTTATCTTCTGCCAATTTGAATATTTGGATATGAAATGAAACAATAAATCCTTGTGATTGATAACTTGGCGCAAATTCAAAACAGTCCCCGAACGACCGTGTGTCTCACACGGATAGCTTTGTCATGACAAATAGGACTTGTGAGAACAGACGGAACGTAATTCGGACCCGTAGGTTGGGAGTTAGAGCCGAATACGCCCTAAACTTAGTCGAAAAAGGGCTTTTTGAGGGAAAAAATTCAAAACAGCCCCCGATCGACAGTGTGGCTCACACGAATAGCTTTGTCATGACAAATAGGACTTGTGAGAACTGACATAACGTAATTCAGACCCGTAGGTTGGGAGTTAGAGCCGAATACGCCCTAAATTTAGTCGAAAAAAGGCTTTTTGGGGGTGAAAATTCAAAACAGCCTCCGAACGACCGTGTGGCTTACACAGATAGCTTCGCCATGACATATAGGACTTCTAAGAACTGACGGAACATAATTCGGACCTGTAAGTTGGGAGTTAGAGCCGAGTACGCCCTAAACTAGTCGAAAAAGGGCGTTTCGGAGACGAAAATTCAAAACAGCCCCTGAACCACCGTGTGGCTCACACGAACAGTTCCCCCATGACAAATAGGACTTGTGACGCCGGACGGAACGTAATCTGGACCCATAAGTTGGGAGTTAGAGCCGAATACGTCCTAAACTTAGTCGAAAAAGGACTTTCCGGTAGCGAAAATTCAAAACAGCCCCCAAACCGCCGTGTGGCCGACATGAACACCTTCTCCATGCCTAATAGGACTTGTGACAACTGACGGAATGTTATTCGGACCTATAGGTTGGGATTTAGAGACAAATACACCAAAACTTAGTCGAAAAAAGGCGTTTCAGAGGCAAAAATTCAAAATAGCCGTTGAACTGCCGTGTGGCCTACACGAACACCTTGCCCATGCCAAATATGACTTATGACAAATGACGGAATGTTATTCAGACCCATAGGTTGGGATTTAGCGTTGAACACGCCCAAAACTTAGTCGAAAAAGGGCATTTCGGGGGTGAAAATTCAAAACAGCCCCAAAACCGCCGTGTGGTCGACATGAATAGCTTCCCCATGCCAAATAGGACTTGTGACAACTAACGGAATGTTATTCGGACCCGTCGGTTGGGATTTAGACCGAATACGCCTAAAACTTAGTCGAAAAAGGGCGTTTCGGGGGTGAAACTTCAAAACAGCCCTTGAATCGCCATGTGGCCAACACTAACACCTTTCCCATGCCAAATATGACTTGTGACAAATGACGGAATGTTATTCGGACCCGTAGGTTGGGATTTAGCGCCGAATACGCCCAAAGTTTAGTCGAAAAATGGCGTTTCAGGTGCGAAAATTCAAAACAGCCCTTGAACTGCTGTGTGGCTGACACGGGTAGCTTCCCCATGCCAAATAGAACTTGTGACAACTGACGAAATGTTATTCGGACTTGTAGGTTGGGATTTAGAGACGAAAACGACAAAACTTAGTTGAAAAGAGCGTTTTGGGGGCAAAAATTCAAAACAGTCCCCGAACCGCCGTGTGGCCAACACAAATAGCTTCCCCATGCCAAATATGACTTGTCACAACTGACGGAATATAATTTGGACCCCTAGGTTGGGAGTTAGAGCCGAATACGTACAAAACTTACTCCAAAAAGGGTGTTTCGGGGGCGAAAATTCAAAACAGCCCCGAACTGCTGTTTGGTCGACACGAACACCTTCCCCATGCCAAATAGGACTTGTGACAACTGACAAAATGTTTTTTGGACCCGTAGGTTGGGATTTAGAGCCGAATACGCCCAAAACTTGGTCCAAAAAGGGCGTTTCGGGGGCGAAACTTCAAAACAGCCCCCGAACTTCCGTCTAACTCTCACGGGCAACGTCCCCATTACAAATAGGACTTTTGACAACTGACGGAATGTATTGTAGATATATAGTAGTGGAAAATTATGGAAAAAATATTCAGAAACCAATATGAACTCAGTTTACACCTTGTTATAAACTTGCTAATTTTTTGAACGTACACACGTGTGTTATACTATATTTAAGCTTTTATACAAGTATGAAACATGCTCATGGTGTTTTTGAGGCCATGTGCGTTATGAGATACCAAGTATTCATTCTTTGATGAACCATTTATAGGTGTCTCAACATACATTTCTACATATTTCCTTTTTATGATTGAAATTTATTTTTGTTATTATTTTTATCACATGTTCTAATATCCTTTCTGAAATGGCACTGACATACATTAATAAGTAGCGATGGTTTTATATCAAATCTAATGATTCAGGTGCCTTTTGGAAACAAATAATGAGGAAGTTGGTAAAAAGAATACTTTCTATTCACATTGGGTTTTGATATTGGTTTAGCCACAGAATTTGGATATATGTTGCATAGAAAGAGAAGATTGTTTCATTAGCTTTATGTTACTAATGAAAGATTTAGTAATGATTGTTCTGCATTTAACAATGTCCCTATAACAAAAGACTTTAGAAAGACTGTAGAATGACTGATAATTAATTCATCATGGAAGGTTGCTTCTCACTTATTTTTATTTGTCACTTGTTGCCAAATTCATTCATGAAGTCGGGCATTTTTTGATCCAATTCTAAAGTTTTTTTTTTTTTGTTTTTTGTAGATGACTTTGGTGCGTGGACTTCCAGAGATATTTTGGTGTATGGAGAAGAAATTGTACTTTTGTATACAAGTAATGTAATACTTTTGTCGTCTCCGGCTTTTGTGCAGTTAACTATTACTGATACAGAAAACTTTTGGTAGCCAACAGATAATTACTGGCATAGTAGATAGATCACCTTTCGTCGCCGTACAGATATATGATTTTTGTCGTGGTACATAGATGTACTTTTCGCTTGGTACATACATCACCTTTTGTCGTGGTACAGATTACGATGGGAATTTGTACCATGTCAAATGGTCATTTTACATGGTATAGTAAATGTAATTTTTGTATATGGAGGGCTTTACTTTTTGTATGATTCTATATTTTGTATGAAATTATTATTTTAGTTTGGACAATAGTTGATTTGTATGTACTTGGACAGTTAAAGTAATTTATTTTTTGTATACGGATGCAGATTGTAGAATGATTGATGGTTTATGTATCATTTTATTTATATACGTATTACAGGTTGCATGGAATACAGACAGGTTATGGACACATTATAATATTTGCAGTAAGACATAATATCATGTTTTTGCCGACTAAACGTTTTGTAGCCAAAAGGGGGGGGGGGGAGGGGGAAACAAACAAACAAACCTTCAGCTACTAAAAGTTTTGTAACCAAAAGAAAATCAAACATTTGGCTACTAAATTTTTTGTAGCCAAAAGAAAAACAACCATTTGGCTACTAAATATTTTGTAGCCAAAAGAAAATCAAACATTTGGCTACTAAAAGTTTTGTAGCCAAAAGAAAATCAAACATTTGGCAACTAAAATCTTTCGTAGCTAAAAACGAAAGCTAAAGAATAAAAAAATTACTTTTGCCGACTAAAAATTTAGTAGCCAAAAATGTGGGAGTTTAGGCGACTAAATTTTTAGTAGCAAAAAATGTGGAAGTTTAGGAGACTAAATTTTTAGTAGCCAAAAAAGATTGACTTTAGGCGACTAAAATTTTAGTAACCAAAACACTTGTATTTGCTTTAGGCAACTAAAAAATTTAGTAGCTAAAAATTTTTCCGCGACTAAATTATTGGGTTTTGGCGACAAAAAAATTGCTCGGCAAAAATGTATTATTTAATTAATTTTCCAATCTATTGGCGACTAAATATTTAGTTGGCAAATGAGTACATTTGGCGACTAAATGATGTTTAGTCGCCAATTAGATTTCCCGACTACTCTTCGGCTACTAGTTTTCCGACCAAAAAATTTAGTCGCTAAAGACTATAGGCGACTAAAAAATGACTTTTGACGACTAAAAATTTAGTCGACAAAAGTGAAAATTCTTGTAATGTGGCTAGGAAAAAAAGGAAGAAAAGGGCCTCACTGGTGCTAGTTGGCTATAGCAAAGCAATAACTATCAACTTGAACATCTGCTTATTATGGTTGGACACATTATGGAATCTCCATAAGTGATGGTTGTTTGATATATATATTTCTATATCTACGCAAAAAAACAAAGAAATGCAAGCATAGCAGTTGGGCACATTCAATAAAGTTAGAACTAGATTTAATGGAACACTGCTACCTCTCTTTGCTCCTTTAATGATAATTTCTTATATTTTATCAATAACATATAATCTCATTTAAGGACTATTTAACTAGATTCGTACTAATTTTTTATTGAAATCAAATCACTATTTTTAACCTTTCCACCAATTTTCAAGGCTTTTTTCAGTCTAATCTTAATATTAAACAATGACCTACGAATACTTGTTAGTATTTGTCTTTTTTTTTTTATGGGCATTGCTACATCCCCCTAAAAACACTCCCCCTAATACCCCTAATTTCCATATCAAGTAAGAAAAAAAAAAAAACAAGGAAACAGTTACCCAAAATGAAAATTAGGGGGATTAGGGGGACAGTTTTTAGGGCGCCAAATCATTTTCCTTTTTTTATATTTTGCTTATCACATGTTATCATTATATTTGTAAGGGACATCAATCATGAGACCCATTAAATTAGTAAGTGACATGCCAAATGATAAACAAAATTTCATAAATTCCCTTACTTTGCTTTGTCTATTGATTCAACTTAAGACAAAGAAAGGGGAAAAAAAGAAAAGAAAAAAAAGATAAGGGATCGTGTTCAAAGGTAGATTGCATATAAAGATTTGTTGAGGAATATAAATCAGTTCTGAAGTTTGGCACACTTAGTAGTATTAATAGTATAATTAAGGCTTGGGTCAATTAATTATTAAATAATTTTCTACTCGAAGCTAAGCACCAAAAAACTCAATAAATTGATATTTTTTTTGTTGTTATGTGTAGCCTCAATTATTTCAACAATGATTCATCCCCCATTTTCCCCCTACCCCCCACTACAAGAAAACACATTTTTGGCGACCACTTTTGGCTACCAAAACAAATTTAGTCGCCAAAAGTGTGGGAATTGGCTACCAAAATTAATTTTGGTCGGCAAAGTCAACTTTTTAGCTACTAATTTTTTTTAGTAGGGGAATGTTGATTATTGGCGACTAAAAAAAATTTCGTAGCTAAAAATATTACAATTGGCGACTAAAAAAATTTTTAGTAGCTAAACATATCACAATTGGCGACTAAAATAAATTTTAGTAGCCGTAGAGCTACTTTTAGCTACTAAATTGTTTAGTAGCCGAATGAATTTTAAAAATTTTATTTTTTATCTTTGGCGACCAAAATTTTGGTCGCCAATAGTTTATTTTCAGCGACCATGGCAAAGTTTAGTCGCCGTAGGTAGAGATTTGGCTACCAAAATCTTTAGTCGCCGATTGTAAAATAAAAAATTATTTTTTATCTTTGGCGACTAAAATTTTAGTCGCCAATTGTTTATTTTCAGTGACGAAAAATAATTTTAGTCGCCGTATGTAGAGATTTGGCTACCAAAATATTTAGTCGCCGATTGTAAAATAAAAAATTATTTTTTACCTTTGGCGACTAAAGGTTTAGTCGCCAATAGTTTATTTTCAGCGACGATTGGAAAATTTAGTCGTCGTAGGTAGAGATTTGGCTACCAAAAGCTTTAGTCGCCGATGGAAAATAAATTGGATGGCTAAGATCAGTTGAACAAATAAATTGGATGGCTAAATATTTGGAGGGATTTTTGAAATTTTGGAGGGTTTTACAAATTAATTGGATGGCTAAGATCAGTTGAACAACCAATGGGTGAGATCAATACCTCTCCAATGAAATATTAGGGTCATCTCTTCGTTTCAAGAGATGAAGGGTTGAGGAGTCCAGCTGCATCGCCTGCTCTGGTCACTCTTGGCTCTGACCAAAACTTGAACATAAAATATGCAAGCATTGACGCATTTGGAACTGTGGCACGGCATTTTAAAAATGACATCGTATATATTTTTTGGTGTTGATCTAATATTGACATTTTAATAAAGCAGATTCAAGGAATATGGCTGATCAAAGTTTATACTTGCTAGATCGTTGACAAAATACGTGTTCAAATGGATGCTTTTCTTGAAGATGGATCACATGAAGCTACGATTCTTTGTGGTCCGTGCATTGGTGGTGGCTGTCCCACATACAACAGATAGACTTAGAGATTATATCCTCAACCCTTTTTCCTTGGGGAATTACTGTCAGTGCTTGAAAGAATTCAAAATATTTCCTGCCTTCCTATCTAGTCATTATATATATATATATATCATTTATTCCTCGCGTTATTCAATATATTACAATCTTTATTTTCCTTGACTTGATATACATCTATTATCAAAGATTTTCCAACTTACAACCACACCACCTCCATCAAGTGTTGAGTGTTTTGATTGCTACTGTTGAGTGTTTTTTGATTGTTTTCTCACAAAATCCAAGTAATTTGCAGGTTGCGTATCTTGTTGCATGCTTTCTGGCAATGCGGGATTGTGCAAGTTAATGGAAGTGTTTAAGTGGCGTGGAAGTTAATGGTATGTTTGATTGTGCTTTTTGAACGTTCATACTAGTTTTCTTGTTGCTCATAAGAGTGATGTCTCCCATGGATTTGAGATTGTATATGGTTCAAAGATAATAATAAAAAAAAGAAGTAAATAATAAAAAAAAGTATTGTAGTCATTGTCTAAATTGAGGTTAATCCAAAGACTTTTTATGTGTGTGTTGAGTTGTAGCATGGAATTTGAACTACAGTGCCTTGTCTCAGTTTTTTTTTTTTAATTAATTTATTTCTTTTATGTTTCCTAATGAGTATGTATTAGACGATATAATTATGTTATCACCGTTCAATTTTATTATTATAATGTTAAATTAGATTTTGATGTATATGTTAATGAATCGTTAATAAGAACCATTCTTGTTAGAGATAATATCATATGTTTCTAGAGTATATAAAG
Organism: Camellia lanceoleosa; assembly: GCA_025200525.1. NCBI lineage: Eukaryota > Viridiplantae > Streptophyta > Magnoliopsida > Ericales > Theaceae > Camellia > Camellia lanceoleosa. The sequence continues at coordinate 93,771,660 of CM045771.1, forward strand.
CTTTACGAATAAATATATTGATGAATATACTTGATAAACTCAAAATAGCATGTTGAAATGCACTGGAAGTAATAATTAATATGCATTTTAGCAGAAGTCATATGAATTTTTATTCTCTCTTTTGGAAGGAAAATTGCTAACTACTCCATAAGCATGAATCAGATGGCATATTAGCAGAAAGAAGAGGAATTGCAATTTTGAGGTATGTGTTGGATTTTCTTATATAGTTAATGGCTCATTTTGATGTAATTCTCTTGCTATATTATAAAGTTTCAAATTCTTCACTTGCATTATTATTTTGGTAATGTTGTAATGATCTCATGTATGTGCAGAAAAGGGAATGTTTTAGACTATTATGTTTCTTACTGTGTAGTTGTGACAGAATTTTTGAACAATGTAGTTTAGAAACTTGTGAGACACTGGTTGCTATTTAGTCCTTGTTCACGTCCACAAGTTGAATGATCTATTGCTCAAGACACCCATTGTGTTGCATGATCAAGTGACATTGACATGGCAAGCTGGTGATTGGTTTGATATGAAGTTTTTGGATGAAAGCCATTCCCCAGAGCTGGCCCTTGATAATCGAAGGTGCTGGGAGGGAGGGTAGATTAGGTACAGGCCTAACCATCATTGTAGATTGCTTTATGATTGCACCAAGCAATGGCCCCTAAAGAGAGTTTTTTGATAATTGATAAATTTTTATCTTTGAAATTCTGTGAACTATTATTGCAAGATGCATTTCGATAGATCCTACTTGCATGAACAGACAGTAAATACAATAAATGATAGTAAATTCTGGCAATATGTGCTCATGAAAATCGACAGCACTAAGTTAAATTTCAAGTCCTAATGGTGAATTGGTTTGAAAGTACTAGGTTTTGTCTGACATTACCAGAGGATGGTGGATGGTTTGAAAGTACTAGATTTTGGTTTTGTTAGTTTACTAAGTGAAGTTTATGCTGTTTGCAATTGAAGTATGCATTTGAGAACCAAAATGATTCTCGGAGGGGAACTTTACAAATGAATTTTCAGAAAGAACTAAGTGACTTGGACTTCTATACTTTATTTTCTGTGTAATGGTTAATTGTGGGCCTTGAAATGTAAAAATGTGTTAAATTTTGCCAGTGCAGGTTGTTGAGGTAGCTTGGAGGAACAACACTACCTGTCAAGGCTCGTATGAGACGAGTTTCTGTAGGTATATAAATAAATGTCAACTTGCACTGTATGTAAGATACAACAGCTGTTACATGATTTTGTGCTGCGAACCTTCTCTTTTTGTTGTCTTGTTCTGTTTTGAAAAAGTTTTTACTGCATTCTTTCCTGCCTTCTCTTTTTAATTTGGCCCAAACAGAGAATCCTGAGGTGTGTTAATCTTTTGAACTTGTGATTACAAACACTTCATGTGATATCAGTGCCTACTAGCCAAATGCACATTGCCAATTACTTATTTATTCTTCAGTTCCATATCATGGGGGAAAATACTAGTATATGATGGTCATACAGATTCTAATTGCTCCTAAATTTTCTGTCATTTTAGGAAGCTTTTCAAGATAACTTCAGGACACAGTTTGTTTGGGGTTGTTAATGGAAGGTGCGTGGATGACCCAAGATCAAAGGCCTCTGATTTAAATAGCAATTCAGTTTCAGGATTGGACATTGCAACAAACCGAGACATTATTGGAATTGCTCTAGCAAATTTGATTGTATGTTAAATTAAGCAAGTGTTTTAGTAAATAAATTTTATTTTCCCATCATGTTTACACCTTCAAAATATTCTGTAAATGACATTTGACGTAGAATTTTTTGTACAGAGGACATCTTTTTTGTATGATTTTGTGTTTGTATGGAATTATTATTTTGGGTTGGATTGTATTTGATTTGTATAGAATTTGATGTTAAAAGATCAAAATTTTGTATTGTTGAAACAAAATAGAAATAGATATATGTATTATTTTGTTTAAATACAGGGTGCAGGTTGCACGAAATAAATACAGGTTGTGAAGAAATTAATTATAATAAAAAAATACAAAATAAAGTTTTTGGCAATTAAATGTTTAGTAGCTACCAAAAAAAATAAGTGAATTTGTTAGTGACTAACCAATTGGTAGCCAAAAAGGAAATCAATATTTTAGTGACTAAATATTTGGTAGCCATAAAGAAGCCAAAGATTTTTGGTGACTAAAAATTTAGTAGCTAAAAATATAATTAAGACTTTCGGCTACCAAATGGTTAGTAGCCAAAAGTTTAATAAAATGATTCCAAAATTTTTTTGGCGACTAAATTCTTTAGTCCCTAAATGTAGTAATATTGTGACTAAAACTTATCTACGGCAAAAAGTTTTAGTCGCTGAAAATTTAATTAATTTTATTTGAACACTTTTGGCTACTAATATTTTGGTCACCAAAACATAACCTTTGCCGACTAATGAAAATTTAGTAGCCAAATTCTTACTTTTGGCTACTAATATTTTGGTCGCCAAAACATAACCTTTGCCGACTAACGAAAATTTAGTAGCCAAAACGTTCACTTTCAGCGACCAAAAATAATTTAGTCGCCAATACTATCATACGATGTATAGGCGACGAGTTTGGCGACAAAATATTTTAGTCGCTAAATGGTTTCGGCGACTAAATATTGGACTTTTGGCGACCAAAATTTTGGTAGCCAAAAGTGACATTTCTTGTAGTGCCCTTTGACCCCCTCTTTCTCTCATTGGTTACTTTTTCTTTTTCTTTTTCTTTTTTTTTCCTGTTCCTCCAATCACCCCCCGCCACGTGGCAAAGGGGGTGAGGGGGTGACCCCCAAAAGGGGGTTCCAAGCATTATTCCAATTATTTATGTAATAGTTAAAGAGTTTGTATTTGGTACACCTCACACGCTGCCTTTGCGAAAGAAGCAACAACCGTGTGTCACACTAGCCCAACGCTTGACCTAGTACACCTAGACCAAACCGGGACCTTGGAAGTGTCAACCGAAGTACACAACACTGACTTAAAGGCAAAATTCAAGCCAAATAAATGACAACAAAATGAAGTATTTATTACAATCTAGAAGGCTATTACGATGCACAAATGCTTAAAGTTGGGTTATGTTTAAGGCGCATGTGGTCTATAGTTTGGTTATGTGAATTACAGCTCTACTATTATTAATTCTTCTACTCGGTTCTTTTTATAATTATTTTAATTAAGTGTAGTAATTCTGTAGAAATTGACAATTTGTATCAATGTCATTGGTAACAATATAAATAGTATAATCCATGGATGGGTAAGATTCTCAGAACCAGAACCATTTGGTTCCCGCTTGGAGCATTCTCAAAAAACTTGCTAGAACCAGCATTTGCAAGGAGGTTTTTTTTGCTGCAAATGTTTAGCTTTTATTTATTTTATTTTTTTTATCAGCGCATATGTTTAGTTTTTAGTGCAAACCTTGTATTTTATCAAGTCAAAACACTTTGAAGAGAGTGAAAACGTTGAAAGACAAAACAAAAGTCCGATAATGACTACGATGAATAAGTTTGACATCTTTTTCATTTGGCAATATGATGGGAAATTTTGCGGGTTGTAGTGGGGGGAGCCGGCTGAAAGTTGTCCTTATTGAGAAGACGATAAACACACCGGAAGTGGGAGAGGAAAAGGCCAAGATAGCCTTATGAGATAGAGAGGGTAATAGTAAGGAGCTCCATATGCCAGAAGAGCAAGGATACACAGCATAACAATTGAGGTATCACATGTCTTGGTCAAGCTCCGCCCATTTCTCTAAACTTGGTCTAAGCATGCTTCGCTCCAGAGGGGGGCTTAGCAAATGCCCAAACGAAACATTGAATTCTAGCTTCCGCTAGAGGTCCCGAGTGGGGTAACTAGGCCCTGCTCCTAGCCTAAGTAACATGAGCAAAACACTTTAGTCTTGGAGGTCAAAGTGTGTTTAGTGGGGCTACTGGTGATTGGGTTCTGGAATTGGGCAAGCAAGCAATCCGAGAGTGGTATACTAGGCTTGGCTTGAGGAACCTAGGTGCTGAGACACAACACAAAGTGGGCCACATATGTGTTGTCATGTAATGTGGACACTTGGTGCCAAAGTCGTGGAGGTGCAGCCACCCAAGAAATGTCATGGCTACGTTGTGGCGACACCACATGGCAAGGCTGAACTCTTGTACCTACAATTTGTAACAAGGCAAAGCCATTTCACTACAATTTATATATATGAAGATCATTTGCTGTAACGGCTGTGATCTCAAAAACACTTCTTAAATCATGCAATTGTAAAAGCATAACCAATCAATTGTAGAGCTTCAACAACAAAAAACATTCAGAAAAATTGGAAAAATTTCCATCAAATTCACACATATGATGGTTGTCTTTCACTCTCTAATCCCTCTAAACTTCTCTGCCTCCCTGCAAACCATTGAACTGTTCGCCTCGCTATTGGCAACCAAATCGCCCTCATTCTCTCTGAACTCTCAGATTCCCCACTCCTATTCCTTACATTGAACTCTCTGAACCTCGAAAGGTTTGTAATCTCCAACATTGATCTCTTCTCACCTCGACTCAATAGTCTTGAAATTGTATTTTGGTTTCCTTCACTGTTAGAAGTAGAAGGAAAACTTGAACTTGAAAATGCAAATGAATTACTATTATTCATTTTACCAAACCTAGACTCATACAACCTCTTCATATCCAAGTCCTCCTTAATCTTCATGACACGTTCATTCATGGAAAACGCATGATTGAATCTAGTACTAATCAGATTATTCAAAGGAGAGAATCTTGTGAGAATATGTGTTCTCCTAGGATTAGGAATAAGTGTCCTATATCTATTGAACTTCTATATATCTCAGTGATGTATCCATGTAGGATTAGGAATTAGTGGTACTCTATATGAATGATGTATGTATTCTTTGTTCAATCAATTCAATCTAATATACAGTTTTGTTTAGAAAACTTACATGGTATCAGAGCTAGGTTCAAAACCCTAGCCCTCTCTGGTTCGACTGGTTTGTCACCATCGGAGTCGCAACTTTTCTCTCTCCAGACTCGCCAGGGTTCGAAACCTTAGCCCTCTCTGGTTCGTCTCGCGAAGGCCTCTATCTTCCTCGTGATCTCTGTCTGATTCTATTTGCAGCCATCTACTTCGGCTCTCTGGTTAATTTGGTTTGTCTGCCTCTATGCTTCGCAATCTTTGTCTGAGATCTTCGCGAGCTCCGTCTGAAGATCGATCTTAGCTTTAGTGTTCGTTTTCCTTTGTGCTTCACGATCTCTGTCTGAGATCTTCGCAAGCTCCGTCTGAAGATCGATCTCAGCTTCAGTCTCTCTCTCTCTCTCTCTCTCTCTCTCTCTCTGCTTCGCGATCTCCGTGCTTCAACTTGGCTATTTCTATTTAAGACCCTATTTCAGGAATGTTGCACTCAAGCCCCATACTTGTCTTTTTATTACAAACTTTGTCTTATTACAATGTCGGATACTAAAATCCAAGCCATCAAATGTAAACTCACTGGTGGCAATTATGCCTATTGGGCCAGTGTCATGAAGAATTTTCTTCTTGGTCAAAAAAAAAATAGGGCTATGTTTCTGGTTCTGCTCCTCGTCCATCGAACCCGAAGGTAGAAGGGTATCTGTCTTCCTGTGACACTTGGGATTGTGATAATGCCTAAGTTCTAATCTGGTTTCATAATTCTGTGGATGACCGTATTGGAATGATATTTTCCAAGTACAGTACTGCCAAGGAAGTGTGAGATTATTTACTCGATGTTTATCAGCAGTCCAACTTTGCCAAGCGGTATGAGTTGGAAACAACTATTCAGAGTGCTCGTCAGCAGGATCAAACTATTCAGGACTTTTATATTGAGATGACAGGTCTCTGGGATCAGTTGGCTCTTATGGAACCACCTAGTCTCAAGATACTAGACGCTTATATTGAGTTTCGGGAACAAGGTCATTTAGTCCAGTTCTTAACAGCTCTCTCCCCTCAGTATAAGGCTATTCGAGATGGCATCCTTCACCGATCTCCTCTTCTCTCTGTGGATGCTATTGTTGGTGAACTTCTCTCCGAGGAAACCCGTCTTAAGACGGCCAGTTAGACTTTGCCTCCTTCTGTGTTCTTAGCTCCTGCCAAGCTGCCCTTGTTATTGACCCCTCCTTCTCATCAGCTTCAGGCCACTGCGAAACCCAAGAGAGGACCTTTAGGGCCAGGTGAGTGTGCTTTCTTCCATCAGAGGGGTCATTGGAGGAACAATTGTCCCCAAAAGGGACGTCAGCCTACTCCGTTTTCTCAGACACAGTTTCGCGGTCCTACTTCGGGTACTTTCTGACCTCCTGCTGCTTACACTGCATCTACTCCGTCTCCATATCCTGACTTGGCTTCCCTGAGTGCTCAGGTTGCACAACTTCAGCATATCCTGTCCACCTCTCAGTCATCCCCATCTGCCCTCGTTCTTACCTCTCTTCATTCAGGTTTGCTTGGGTCCTCTTCAGGTATCCCTTCTTCTGTCTGGCTTTTTGATTCTGGTGCCTCTCATCATATGACTTCTCACATTTCCTTACTTTAAAACTATATTCCCCCACCCGTTCCTATTACTATTAATACTGCTAATGGGTCTGGTATGTTTGTTTTGTCTAGTGGATCTGTCTTACCATCCGCCATGTCTGCTATTACTATTTCTTCTGTTCTTTACGTCCCTTAGTTATCTGTCAGTTTATTATCTATCAATCAACTTGATGCGTCTGGTTTTGATGTTATCTTTTCCTCTTCTGTTTGTTGTGTACAGGATCGGGTGTCCAAGAAGCAGATTGGGACCGGCCGTAGAGTTGGAGATCTCTATGTGATTGAAAGCTTGCATCTCCCCTTATCTATCTCTCCAGCTGCACTTTCCTCGTTTCAATTAGATTCTCAGTCGAGTCAATTTTACTTATGGCATTCTCGTCTCGGTCATTTGTCTGTTGACCGCTTACGATCTTTAGCTCAGTCAGGATTGTTGGGTAAAGTTTCTCCTAGTCAAATTGATGAATGTCGAGGGTGTAAACTTGCCAAAATGTCAGCTTTACCTTTTAATAAAAGTACATCTATTTCTGTTTCTCCTTTCTCTCTTGTGCATACTAATGTTTGGGGCCCCTCTCCTGTTCTTACTAAAGGGGGTTCAGTATACTATGTATCTTTTGTTGATGATTGCACCTGTAACACGTGGGTTTATCTTATGACTCATAAGTCTGGCTTCTACCAGATATATCGTACTTTCCAGTCTATGGTCACTACACAGTTTGGATCTACTATTAAATTGTTGCGGTCTGACTTGGTTGGGGAATACTTTAAAACTGAATTCTGTGAATATTTGGCCAACTTGGGTACTATTCACCAAACTTCTTGTACTGATACACCTGCCCAAAATGGCCGAGCTGAGCGTAAACACCGTCATCTTCTTGAGACAGCTAGGTCTCTTCTTCTCTCTGCCTCTGTTCCAGCTCCGTTTTGGGGTGAGGCAGTTCTTACTGCTGCTTTTCTTCTTAACCGTATGCCTACCCACCTTCTTTCTGGTCGGTCTCCTTATGAGGCTCTATTTTCTCAACTTCTTAATTACTCCCTTCGTTGTGCGTTTGGGTCTGTGTGTTTTGTCCTTTTACCCCGTAAAGATAGGACTAAACTTAGTGCCCGGTCTGTCCTATGTGTTTTTTTGGGATATAGTCTCACTCAGAAAGGTTATCGCTGTTATGACCCTGTTTCTCGTCGCCTTTATGTCTCCCGCCATGTTGCCTTTCTCGAACGTCTATCTTACTTTCAGCTTCCTTCTCTCACCGCCCCAGTTTCCAAAGAGGATTTGGTTCATATTGATCCATTTCCTTCTGAGGTCCCATCTGATGAATACATCTCCACAGTTCTTCCTAAGCTTATTCCATCTTCTCCTCCTGCTTCACCTCTGACTACTTCTCCTCCTTCATCTTCTCCTCTTTCTTTTCCTCCGTTGTTAGTTTATTCTCATCGTAAGGCTCCTCATCTACTAGATGTCTCTACCCCTGCTGCTAATCCTTCTGCTTCTGACGACTCTGATCCTACTACACACCGATATCCTCCTCGAGTGCGTCATCCTCCAAAAAGGTTGGATTGGTCTAATACTTGTTTTTCTGCTTCCTATCCTACCTTTTTGTCTGCTATTCACTCTTTTGCAGAACCTCAGTCTTACAAAGAGGCCTGTCAGGATCCTCATTGGGTTCAAGCTATGGAGGATGAATTGTTTGCTCTACAGAAAACTCGTACTTGGGAGTTGGTTCCTTTACTTGCTGGTAAGAATCTGGTTGGTTGCAAATGGGTCTACAAAGTCAAGACTCATTCTGATGGTTCTCTTAAGCGCTACAAAGCTCGTCTGGTGGCCAAAGGTTTCTCCCAGGAGTATGGTATTGATTATGAGGAGACATTTGCTCCTGTTGCCAAGATGACTATTGTCCGTACTTTGATTTCTGTTGCTGCTGTTCGTTCTTGGCCTCTTTATCAGATGGATGTTAAGAATGCTTTTCTTAATGGCCATCTCACTGAGGAGGTTTACATGCGTCCTCCCCCTGGTCTTCACCATTCCTCTGGCCACGTTTGTCGTCTTCGGCGTGCTCTATATGGTCTGAAACAATCTCCTCGTGTTTGGTATGATCGCTTTCAGGCTGCTGTTACCGAGCTTGGGTTTCATTCTTCTACTTCTGACTCTGCTTTATTTCTAAGACATACATCGGCTGATTTTGTTGCTCTCTTACTATATGTAGATGATATGATCATCACTAGCTCTGACTCTTCTGCTATCTCTGAGGTCAAGCAGCAGCTCTTCCGCACCTTCAAAATAAAAGATCTGGGACCATTGCGGTATTTTCTTGGCATTGAGGTGGCTTCTCCTCCCAAGGGTTACTTTTTGTCCCAGACTAAGTATGCTAACGAGGTTATCCATCGTGCCAGACTTACTGACACTAAACTGTCTGACACCCCCATTGAGCTTAATGTAAAGCTCAACACTACTGATGGGGTTCCTCTAGATAATCCTACGTTATATCGCAAGCTTGTGGGTTACTTAGTCTATCTGATAGTTACTCGCCCTGATCTTGCCTATGCTGTCCATGTGATTAGTCAGTTTGTTTCTGCCTCTCGCTCTACACATTGGGCAGCTTTGCTTCGGATTCTTCGCTATCTTCACAGTACTATCTTTCAGGGCTTGTTGTTCTCTTTTACTTCTTCCTTAGACTTGGTGGCTTATGCTGATGCTGATTGGGCTGGTGATGTTAATGATCGTAAATCTACTTCTGGTTTCTGTATGTTTCTTGGCGATTCCCTAATTTCTTGGAAAAGCAAGAAACAGACTGTTGTTGCCCGTTCTACTGCCGAAGCTGAGTATCGTGCTATGGCTCATGCTACTGCTAAAATTGTCTGGCTTCGTAATCTCTTATCTGAGTTGGGCATCCCTCAATCTTCCCCGACCTCTCTCTATTGTGACAACCGAAGTGCTATTCAAATTGCTCAAAACACTGTCTTCCATGAACGAACAAAGCATATTGAGCTTGATTGTCACTTTGTCCGTCAGCATCTGCAGTCTGGCCTTATCTCGCTTCCTTTTGTTTCTTCGGCTCTACAACTTGCTGACTTCTTCACTAAGACTCACACCACTGCTCGTTTCGGTTTTTTCTTGACAAACTCTCAGTGTTTTCTACTAAAACACCTTGAGTTTGAGCAGGGGTGTGAGAATATGTGTTCTCCTAGGATTAGGAATAAGTGTCCTATATCTATTAGACTTCTATATATCTCAGTGATGTATCCATGTAGGATTAGGAATTAGTGGTACTCTATATAAATGGTGTATGTATTCTTTGTTCAATCAATTCAATCTAATATACAGTTTTGTTTAGAAAACTTACAAATCTCTCACTGGACATGATACTAATCATCTCGGAATTCAAGAATGTTAAATCTGAGGATTTGAGATCACTCCACTGCCCTTGTAAACAATTTCAGAAATAGTGATCTTGTGCTTGAACTTATAGAAGAGTTTTTGAATGTCACCTTCTTGAACCAAAAGATCTTTCTTAGGTTTTTCAAATTTTTGAAAACTGCTTCCCAGGTCGAATCTTGCTGATGATCTTTGAACAAAGAACTCAAGATTTGGATCCTCTAATGGATTTGAAGGATTTCCGGTGTATCTAAGACTATTTGTATATGTGCAATTCATGAGCTCCACTTTATCAAACTTGTACCGGCAACGAGGACAGCTAGAGTGGCTTTCTAGCCAGTTATCAATGCAATTCATGTGGAAAGCATGCCTGCACTTTGGCAACAACCGAAGAACTTCGGTATGCTCAAATTCTGATAAACAGACTACACACTCTAGGCCTTGTTTTGATCCCTTATGTGAAGAAAGCCGGAAAAATAGGAGTGATTCAATCACTGCTTTATCAATCCCAGAAAATCTAGACCTTGATCCGATCATATGTTCACTAAGGTTGCTGTGAGGTGTAGGCATGGCTGTGTGGCAGAACTATGAATAGACAACTAAGAGAAATGTTATGGAGAAAATAATTGAGAGGATGCCACAAATGATTGCAACGCGCGATTGGTGTACCTTGGGGACATGGGGATTAGTGGACGTGTATTGGGCTTCAACATGGAAGAACAAGAAAATAATTGCGACGAACAATAGTAAATGATTCATGGATAGGTGAACACACCTATTGTCATCCATGATCTTGGAAATCTTGATTGTGTGTAATATTGTCAATGAGATGAAGTTCATGTTGGAGATCTTGCTATGGATGGCAAGTTTTTATATGTCTGAAGAGGCTAGTAATGCATGTCTGATTTCCTTGTTTCTTCTTTAGATGTCTTTGTCTATCCTAATAATTAATTGGCAAAGTCATATTCAAGTGTTTTGGTAAAAAAAAACTGCTTGAAAGATGGATCCAAATTGGTAAGTCCTGTGAGAAAGCAAATTTTGTTTAGTACTCTTACCAAAGAGTCCAATTCAAAAGTTGTATTGGAGTTGGACTTAAGCGTTCTACATCAACAAGGTTTGCAAGACTAAACAATGTTGAGTACAAGTCTTTGAAACATTAGAGTACAAGCCTTTTTATGCAACAAAGGACACATTGGGAATTTTGGAAAAAGAATCACGCTCGAGTGGGCTCAAAGCGCGCTAGAGCAGGGCTACTCCAAAATGTTTCATTTTGTTCGCACTCAAGTGAGATGGTTTGGGCTTGAGCAGGAGACACCAATTTTGTGATATATGAGTTGGTTTATTGATTGTAAACACCTCAAATTGGTCTCTAAGACCTCCAAAGGCTCTCGCACTATAAATATAAGTTGTATATCTCATATTAGTTGGTTGTTGAAATACAAACTAAGTTTTGGTGAGAGATTAAGTGATAATCCATAGTAGTTCTTTAAGTACTCGTTCTTTATTATAGTGAAAATTATTGCTTGTGTTGTGGGATTGCCCATGGACATAAGCTTACGCTGAACCACATAAATCTCGGTATATTGTTTGATTTTTTCTCTATTCTCTCTATCAAATTGTAATTATTCTAGTTCTTGTTCTCAATATTCATTACCATTATCAACCTTAGTGTGGTTAAATTTTCTAGAGACTCTCCACACAACAACACCAACATGTTGCTACAGACAAATAAATTATAGAAAAAGGTCACAGAATAGATATGCGGGTGTGGGGCCCACACCTACCTTTATATATGTTTTGTAACTTTATGTGTCGCAACGCGTTCTCGTTCCTAATTGGCAAGGTTTTGGCGTTAAGGGCCATGTTGCAATTCATATTGATATTTTAGCATTGTTTCTTGAAACTCTGTTCTTGAGATTCATGGCCTTTCTATATGTTTGTAAATTGTATTTTACAGTTTTACAGGTCTAATTGACATACCCATTTGAATGTCCTGTTTAGAGGATGATTCTTATTTGAATCTCTTTGCATGTCTTAATCAGAAATACTAATAATAATATAAACCCAACAACAATGACAACGACAACAAACAATAATAATAATAACGAAAAATGGGTAGGTTGGAAAACAACTAAAGCTATGTCTCCATGTTCAAATGGACACCTCAGGCTGTCTATATCTCAAATATTTAAGCTATAAAATGGAAAAGGCCATAACAGAGTAAGTTGAAAAGCAACTAGAGCTATCTCCCAAGCAACATTTTTCCAAACCCATCAAGCAGGAAGGAAATAGATTTCGGTAACTAATTGTTAATTGAAGTCCAAACAAACTACGCTAATTTTATAATCATAGCATATTTTTTGTGTTTATTTTGATGAAAATGTTATTTACCAAATAAAAAAGTAAATTTTAGGTGTGAAGTGAAAAATTTTCCAAAGCTAGCTAGCTAGCTATAACATATGACCAATTTGTACTACCATTTCATATTCTTTCAAACACAAAACCAATCACAAACATCAAATTAAGGACCTAGGAGAAATATAACAGTAATAAAAAATAAAATAAAAAACACATTCCAGCAAGCTCAGGAATCAAGATTTGCAAATTCTCAAAAAAAATGGCTAATTGAGATACCCTCACAATCTTGGCAAAAAAACCCATATCAACAATGCACATGGATTATGTTTGTTTATCAAGAGCATTTAGATACTACCACAGAACAGGACAGAGATTGCACAATTTTGGAACAATACAGCCCACATAAAAGAAATAACAAAAAAGAAAAGAAAGAAAGAAACATCATACATGAATAACCACACTTACTTTTCCCTTGATCAAAGATTGAAGATCAGGTGGCAATATTTGACAAATTTTGATGCTTGTGAATCATCAAAACAAAGTGCAGTTGCTAAGGTTGATTGGGCATTAATGATATGAAAGTAGCATGAAAACCACATGGCACCCTCTGTGGCAGTGCTATTTTAGCAACTGACTCACTTCCAAAATTCTTCACATCAACTATCTAAACACCTACAAAATGGAAGAATTTAACACAATTTCCTATGTTTATCATAACAAGAGAACAAGTATAGTTTTCAGAACCCATTTTTTGAAAAACACTAACAACTAGTCAGTGATAAAAATAATGACATTACAAAATGCTAGCATTTGCACTCACCTCTAGTATGTATGTATATATATATATTGTTAGCTCCATCCACTGCCCACATGGTAAGGAGCCCCCCATCCACATGGTGTGGGTGGCACCATGTGGTAAAAGAAGCTGGTGGAGGGCAACACCAACTCACTAAAGGAAGATAGTGAGGGTGGCACCACCTTGGCCAATTATGGCTATCACTTCACCTACTCCTCTACTCTTGGTTATAAATTGAGATGAGTGAGGAGGGGTTGAGTACAGATATGGGAGTGATACACAGAGTAGAGTATAATCTGTGAGTAAGAGAGTTCTATAGCGAGTTGTGAGGTGTGAGTTCTGTAATCTCCCTCCGGGATAATTCTATAGTTGATATCTCTCCGTGGACGTAGGCAATTGCCGAACCACGTAAATCTTCTTGTGTTATTGTGTGGAATTGATTTTTGGTATCCCATAGTTCTAACAAGTGGTATTAAAGCCTCGTTGGTCGCGTTTCGAAACAAAAAAAGAGTGTTGTTCGAAATTGCCCAGAAATCATGTTGCTCGAAATCTGGTTTTGAGCATACTAGAAGTAAGGTCTCAACGAGAGGAGTCCAGAACTGCAAAGAAGAGCTCAAGCAGACCTCACACGCGCTCTCACGCGCCATCTAAAGAAAGCGCGTGTGAGTCACGCGCTCCACGCACCTACACGCGCCGAACAGTAGACGGAGTGTCGCTCCACTCACACGCATGCGTCCCACGCGCAGCTTAAGAAAGAAGACGACCGCATGCAGCCATGCCATCGCCACGTCCTCTCACGTCAGCGCTACGTGTGATACGTGTTTGACACATCATCAGAGATGACCAAGCCGCTGATCGTCTTTGGCCGACGCCGAGTCAGCGTTAGGCCGGATCAATTGGACGCGTTGACCAAGCCGCTAACATCAGCCTGACGCCAGCCGCACAGGAGGAATTATCTGGTGCTTCTCAGCCGCACTAGATTCGGCAGATTTGAATCGTCCAACCTATTTTGATTTGATCTGAGCCATTCTGAGTTTGATTTTGGTGATCCAATAGTGCTTTCCAACTATTGGGAGTATTCCGGACACATCCGTAAGGTCAGAATTTTTAATCAGAGTTTCTTTAAAAGGAAAGAATACGATGGAGGATTCCACATCAACTTCAGAATCTGTGTTTAAGTTAACTCCTTCCAATTATGCAATTTGGAAGTCACGGATGGAAGACATCCTATTTTTAAAAGACTTGTTTGACCCTATTTTTATAAAAGGGGTTAAACCTAAAGGAGTGAAAGATGATGACTGGATAAAGATGAACCGCAAGACTATTAGTTGTATCAAACAATGGATAGACCATGGTGTGTTCCATCATGTTGCCGAAGAGACAGATGCCTATGCTCTTTGGACAATGTTAAACGACATGTACCAGTCAAAGACCGCCCGAAACAAAGCCTTGGTGATGAGAAGGCTAGTAAATCTGAAGTTGAAGAATGGTGTGTCTATCACCGAGTACACCAGTGAATTCAAAAATCTGGTGAATCATCTTGCAACCGTCAAGATGCGCTTGGACGATGAAATGCAAACCGTACTACTGCTCAGTTCTTTACCGGACAGCTGGGAGACATTGGTGGTTTCTCTCAGCACCTCTGCACCAGAAGGGAAACTGACCATGAGTATGGTCATAGACGCCATATACAATGAAGAAAGAAGAAGGAAAGACATGGGAGGTAATCAGTCCCATGCTCTTGTCACAGAAGATAGAGACAGAGACAGAGGTAAAGGAAGAGGTAGAGGAAGAAGCAAGAGTAGAGGCAGCTGGAACAACAGAAGTAAATCCAGAGACAACAAAGGTCAAGGTAACTCCAGCTTCACTTGCTTTCACTGTGGCTAGGAGGGTCACATAAAGAGAAACTGCCCAAACCGGAAAGAGAAAGGCCAAAAGAGGAAATCAAAAGGAGATGAGAACACAACAGCCACAACAACTGATGAAATACTTCTTGCAGTTGGTGAAGAGGAAGATTGCCTTCACGTGGTTGACCACAGCTACACAGAATGGGTGATAGGCACAGCTGCATCCTATCATGCCACTTTCCATAGAGAACTCTTCAGCTCGTACAACACTAGAGATTTTGGCACTGTTCAAATGGGGAATTCTAGCTATTCGAACATTGTGGGTATTGGAGACATTAGTATTCAAACTAATGTTGGGAACAAGCTAGTTCTCAAAGATGTGAGGCATGTTCCAGATTTGTGCCTCAATCTTATCTCCGGAAATGCCTTGGATCGACAAAGCTATACAATTACATTCGGAAATGGCCGTTGGAAGTTGACAAGAGGAGCTTTGACAATTGCCAGAGGAGAGATGTCTTCAACACTGTATAAGACTCAAACAAAGATCTGTCTGAAAAGTCTTAATGCAGCAGAAGACAAGGAGTCACCGGACTTATGGCACAGAAGACTGGCTCACATGAGTGAGAAGGGATTGCATCTATTGGCAAAGCAATCCAGAATACCCTTATCCAAAGGGAGTGCTTTGAAGCTGTGTGATCATTGCCTTTATGGCAAGCAACATCGAGTATCACTCAGTTCAACGAGCAAGAGGAAAACAAAAGTGCTCAATATGGCATACTCGGATGTTTGTGGCCCAATCGAAGTGGAGTCACATGGCGGCCGCAAGTATTTTTTGACTTTCATTGATGATGCATCAAGGAAGTTGTGGGTATATTTCCTGAAGACAAAGGATGAGGTATTTCAGCACTTTTAGGAGTTCCATGCAATGGTAGAAAGAGAGACTGGGAAGAAGTTGAAGTGTCTTCGCACAGACAATGGAGACAAGTACACTTCCAATGCTTTTGCAGCATACTATGCCAGCAAAGGTATCCGACACGAGACAACAGTTCCCGGCACCCCACAACACAATGGTGTGGCAGAAAGGATGAACAGCACTATTATGGAAAGAGTCAGATATATGCTCAAAATGGCAAAGTTGCCAAAGTCATTCTGGGCTGAAATCGCTTGTACAGCTTGTTATCTCATCAACAGGTCTCCTTCAGTCCTGTTGAATTTTGCGATACCTGAGAAAGCCTGGTCCAGAAAAAAGGTATCATATTCTCACTTGAGAGTCTTCGGGTGTAAAGCCTTTGCACACATCTCCAAGAAAAATAGACAAAAGCTTGATGACAAGTCCACTCCATGCATATTTGTGGGCTATTCAGATGCAGCATTTGGGTACAAGGTGTCAGACCCAGTGAACAAGAAGATGTTCAGGAGCAGAGATGTTGTGTTCTAAGAAGACCAGATAGTAGCAGATTTTGAGAAATCTACAAAGTCTAAAGATGTCGTCACTCCAGACTTTTTTCCATCTCCCGAGCCATCACAAAATGCTAGATGTGATTATGTGCAACAAGAAGTGCCAGAGTTACAGGATCCAATACCAGAAATTGAGAATCATGAGGAAAGAGATGAAGACTCGGATGAAGAGGGTGTTGAGCAGGAGGAGTAACCCCCTCAACCAAAGGCAACTAGGCCTTAGTTGCGGAGATCTGGAAGAGTTGCCGTGCCATCAACCAAATATCCCGCTTCTCAGTATATTCTGATTACTGATGAGGGGGAGCCCGAGAGTTTTTTGGAAGCCAAGAGTCATACAGAGAAAGACTGTTGAATGCAAGCCATGAAGGAGGAGATGAGTTCTTTGCAGAAGAACCACACTTATGAGCTTGTTCCACTTCCAAGAGACAAAAGAGCCTTGAAGAACAAATGGGTGTATAAGTTCAAGACAGATGGAAATGGTAAACTATTGCAGCATAAAGCTTGTTTGGTGGTCAAAGGCTTTGGGCAGAAGAAAAGAATTGATTTTGATGAAATCTTCTCCCCAGTTGTGAAGATGACTTCCATTCGAGTAGCTCTGGGATTAGCAGCTCACTTGAATCTGGAAGTAGAACAAATGGATGTCAAGACTGCCTTTCTCCATGGTGATTTGGAGGAACAGATCTATATGGAGCAACCAGAAGGATTTGAAGTTAAAGCAAAACAGAATCTAGTCTGCAAACTGAAGAAGAGTCTCTACGGCCTGAAACAGGCGCCGAGACAATGGTACAAGAAGTTTGATTCATTTATGGTGGATCACGAGTACACAAGAACGGTGGCAGACCAGTGTGTATATTTTCGAAGGTTTTCGAATGGAAGCTTCATTATCCTACTGTTGTATGTCGATGATATGCTGATCATCGGACAGGATACTACTATGATCAACAAGTTGAAAAAGGACTTGTCGCAATATTTTGACATGAAGAATTTAGGCCCAGGACAGCAAATTTTGGGCATGAAGATTGTTCGTGACAGGAAAACCAAGAAGATATGGTTGTCACAGGAGAAATATGTTGAACGGGTAATTGAAAGGTTTAACATGAAAAATGCCAAGCCAGTCAGCACACCACTGGCCAACCATGTCAATGTGTTAAAGCATTCGTGTCCCACGACCAGCTCTGCAAGGAAAGAAATGGAGACAATCCCTTATTCTTCCGTAGTAGGAAGTTTGATGTATGCAATGGTGTGTACCCGGCCAGATATAGCTCACACAGTTGGCGTTGTGAGCAGATTCCTCGCCAATCCAGGAAAGGAGCATTGGGAGGTGGTCAAATGGATTCTTCGGTACTTGAAGAGAACTTCAAAGATGTGTTTATGTTTCGGGGGAGCTGAACCAATTTTGAAGGGTTTTACAGATGCCGATATGGCAGGTGATCTTGATGGTAAAAAGTCTACATCAGGATTTCTGTTCACCTTTGCAGGGGAAGCTGTTTCATGGCAGTCCAAACTACAAAAGTGTGTTACTTTATCTACAACAGAGGCAGAGTACATTGCTGTCGCAGATGCTAGAAAAGAAATGTTGTGGTTAAAGCGGTTTCTCCAAGAATTGGGTCTACAACAAGAAGAATACAAGGTACATTGTGATAGTCAGAG
Source organism: Camellia lanceoleosa (assembly GCA_025200525.1). Taxonomy (NCBI): domain Eukaryota; kingdom Viridiplantae; phylum Streptophyta; class Magnoliopsida; order Ericales; family Theaceae; genus Camellia; species Camellia lanceoleosa. Next base: position 93,789,672 of record CM045771.1, read on the forward strand.
TGCAACTGATCTGAACAAGAATTCCATGTACCATTCACGTACAAAACACATTGATGTCCGGTATTATTGGATACGAGAAGTGATGGAAAAGTAGTTGATGAAGCTAGTGAAGATTCACATGAACAAGAATCCTTCTGACATAATGACCAAGGGTGTCACCAGAGACAAATTGGAAGTTTGCAAGAATCTGACCGGGATGGACTTCAAGTGAGAAGTCAGTTATCCATGTGGGCGTGGAGGGGGAGAATTGTTAGCTCCATTCACTACCCACATGGTAAGGAGCCCACCATCCACATGGTGTGGGTGGCACCATGTGGTAAAAGAAGCTGGTGTGGGGCAACACCAACTCACTAAAGGAAGATAGTGAGGGTGGCACCACCTTGGCCAATTATGGCTATCACTTCACCTACTCCTCTACTCTTGGTTATAAATTGAGATGAGTGAGGAGGGGTTGAGTACAGATATGAGAGTGATACACAGAGGAAAGTATAATCTGTGAGTAAGAGAGTTCTATAGAGAGTTGTGAGGTGTGAGTTCTGTAATCTCCCTCCGAGATAATTCTATAGTGGATATCTCTCCGTGGATATAGGCAATTGCTGAACCACGTAAATCTTCTTGTGTTATTGTGTGGAATTGATTTCTGGTATCCAATAGTCCTAACATATATGAAGATTCCCAGTTTCCTTTTCTTTTCTTTTTTTTCATTTTAATTTAGATTTCCAACAATAATTTATATGGACCAAGGGGATTGTGATTTCTCTATTCCATTATATCATCCAAGTTACTATAAGTGTAATGATCTTTTCTTAATTTAAAATAGTTATAAATTTGCATTCATATTTCATAGCCATTACTTCATTACATATGTCATACTTTTATTTCCAAATCTAGCAGTCCTCTAAATTTTCAATTTGATTAACCGCGAATAAATTTTTGCTGAGTTTGTATCAAATGTGAGAGATTTTGAAATAAACTTATTAAACTCAAACACTTTTAAATTTATTTTATTAAAATTCATATTGCTTTTTCAACATTTTTGTTTCCAGCTCCCTCATCATAAGCCTTTACTAGTATATATACATATGGAGAGAGAGAGAGAGAGAGAGAGAGAGAGAGAGAGAGAGAGAGAGGAATGGAAAAGCAAAGTAGAGCATATACTGATGTTGTGAAAAATTTACAAACCTAGTGGGGGCTGAAGAGGCGGTGGAAGAAGAAGTTGGTCTCTTCCTCCGGTGTGGCCGGTGGGGTAAGAGAGGTTGTTCCGCCGTGATGGTTGTGGCGGCAAGGAACGGAGGGAGATGGTGGCTATTGTGTTTTGCAGATAATGAGAAGGGGGAAAAATATGAAAGAGAGATGAAACTTAAAGGGCCTAGCTTCCCTCCAGTCGACTGGAGGGTGCTGTTGGCCCATGGGGTTATGGATTCCGTTTCGATAATCCGAACCGTTCAATATGTAAAATTTATTGATTACTATATATCTATAAAAAATTAGTTTGATCAGATATCAATAACTATCTCATCGGATCAATTTTCTATCAATCATTTATTTTTTTATACAAAATTAATTTGACCACGTAACTATCGATATCCGATCAACATGATTTTTTATAAATATAAAGTACTCGACGAGTTCTACATATTTAATAGTTCAGATTATCGAAGCGAGACCCATAATGGACCCCTACAAGTTTAACAACACCCTCTAATTCGATCTGAGATTAGAGAGAAACCAGTGTCAAAGTGAAATATTGATTCAAATTAGTTTATATATATAAATTATTAAATTATTAAAACACTAATTAAATCTCAATTATATTTTTATTTGGAATAGAATTCTTGATAATGTTTATGAGTAATCATATGAAGTCCATAACAGCACATCCATTGATTTTTTATTTATTTTTTTTCCATCAAATTTAAGTAAATATTTGAGTTAAAAACTTCATATGATATCAAGTGTTCTAACATTAAATTTTAATTTTCATCAAACAATTGATAAATCAGGAGAACGACCAAGAGGATATTCAGACGATTGACCGATAATGGGCAAAGCAATGGACAATTTTGCAAGTGACTGATTGTCACTGGTCGTGCAGTGTACGGTGAAACCCAACGGTTCTTTCCAAAATTTTGATGAATGCTAAAGCCTCTCTCAATTTGATGAAACTTTTGCTTTTTTCCTAATTTGATATAGGTTTAATTTCAGGGTTGGAAGAGAAAAAGAAATCGTGTTTCATCAAATTTAAATTTGATTCCAAATATGAATAAGTGTTGGAGACGCTCTAATGTAGCCAAATAAATTCATTTTCAACATAACAGAATACTATTTTTAAAACAATACTTGTCTATGTTTTTTCAAGACAAATTTAATAAAATAAATTAAAAAATATTTTTAAAATAATAATTGTCATCTTTTTTTTAAAAAATAAAATTTGATAAAATTATATGATTATGATGCAAGGTTTGCTTTGTTTATTTTTGTGAAAAATATTGTATATATTTTTTACTGTTTGGTACTATGAAAAATAAAAATAAAAATAAAAAGTTTTATATTATCAATGGAAATAAATTTATTTGGACAAAATTTTTAATTTTTACTTCAAAAATAAAAAAATGTTTTTCGAAACTACCACATTACCTTCACCACCCCTACTAATGCACATTAATTTCAAAATTCTAAAATTCTCAACAAATTGAATAAGAAAAGGGCACTCTTGAATTGGATGGACTGGTTTATTTTGTTTTCCAAAGTAAATAGTGAAATGACAAACAAATATCACTTCGGAGATGATTTTATTATATATGGAGTTTTTTGGTCATTAAATTGCGATAAATTGGAAACAACTTAGATTAAGCTGAAGTAAACATTTGTTGCTTGTGAATTTCTCTATACATTGAAGTGAAACACAAAAAATTGAACTATTGCCACTAGAAAAGCTGAACTCCTTTACATGATTTCTTTGACACTCAACAAGAAAAACAACCCACATCTTCCCAAATCAATATACACATATTTGCAAGATTAACATCGCTATCAATATATATATATAGAATTATGACTTTTTGCAACTATGTTTTTGCGACTGATTGTTTAACCGTCGCAAAAAATCACATTTTACATTAAAAAAATCACAAAATCGTTTAACCCAATCGTATTCTTAACTTGACCTAAAACGTGACCTGTCTCTCCCTTTCACTCTTATTTCCCAAATTTGTCTCCAACGGTGGTGTACCTTGCCTAATCACTCTCTCCCTCTCTCTCAAAATCTCTCTCGCTCAACTCTCGCTCGCTTGAATCTCGCTTGAATCTCAACTAAATTTGAATCTCGCTTGAATCTCACTCTCAAGATTTGAAGATTTTGATCGATTTGTTGATAAAGATTTGAAGATTTGGATCGGCTGTTGATGAAGATTTCGATCGATTCATAATCGGTAAGCCACTTTCTATGTATGAATCCAACTCTCTGTCTCTCTCGGTATTCTAGCGTGTTTGTTTCATGCCTAGTTGCTGAATTTCTGTGTTGATTTATTCTGAATTTCTGTGTTGATTTCGATCGTTCTTTAATCTGTAATGTTTGATTTATTAGATGATTGATCTTGTTTTTGCTAATTTTAAGTTATACAGATAGATAGAAACATGATTTCGGTGATTGATCTTGTTTTTGCTAATTTGTTGGCTTATTTCTGGTGTTTTACCAGATTCTATGAATGAATATTAATCATAGAATATTAATAAAAAATTGATGAATGAATAGGGACTATAGAACTCAGATGTCAGTAATCACTTCTCATCTCTTTAGGTGGTTTTCGAGCCTTAAGTTGAGAATAATACCAAACGCCTCAGATCAAATAGTTGTGAAGGCCTATAAACAAAAAAGAACATATAGGAGGAAGAAAATTCCATTAATACCGCTTGTTGCTTATGGCAAGGTCACTTTGAACGGCAAAGCGCAAATGGCCGGTTTTCAAAGAATTGCGTAATCTGAGAAAAGTTGGATCAAAAGGCAAAAACAGATGAAAAGGTTAATAGCAGAAGGGATGGTTATAGAATGAAGAAAAATCAATAGAGTTTTACTATAGTACACAAACCAAAATACTAAAACAATGTCAAGTTGAAATATTCCACTCCTTATTGACTCTAAAAGAACACAAATTCACATGTAAATGAATATATTAAAACTAACACATGGTGGATCTGAGGAATGGAAGAAGCAGAACAAAGAAGAATAATCACTTATGCTAATGACATTAGGGTGAACTGTGAAAAGAATGAAAAAAACAGAAAAATAGAGAAGAAAAAAAAAATAGCAGTCATAATAAACCAGGGAAATGACTTCCAAAGGCTCTATGGTTGATTTTTTTTACTCTTACCCAAACAGAAATTACAACAACTGTTGTTTTCTCTTTTGCATCTAGATGGGTTCTGATTTTTCTTGGAAAACAATCCCATATAGAGAGAGAGAGAGAGAGAGAGAGATTCTCTCTGCTGATTCTAGAAAGGCATTAGAGCTTTTCTTGGCTTCTAACTTTATGTGGCCCCTACCCCAAGGAAGTCTATGAATGTTGGTGCAATGGCCTTAAATTGGCTGGCATGTCTCCTCACTCGATGATGAAAGTCCAAAGGACTGATGCTTGTGGTTTTGGAGAATCAATAGAAGCTAGAGGGTGGTGGTAAAGGACCTGCTAAGAAGCGAACACGCCCCTAAGGCTTGCGTGTCGGTGTCGTGCACGCGCATTTAACACGCCAGACACGCTGTTGACACGTGTCTGACACTCTCCCCTGCGTGTCCCCCTTTTTCAGAATTTTTCAAAGTCAGACACGAGGTTGGACACGCGAGGACACGATTCAGACACGCAAGTGGGTGGATCGAAGAAGCCCTAGAACTGTAGGAGAGGAGAAAGAGAGAGAGCCAGAGACAGATAGATCGAGAGGGGAGAGAGAGAGAGAGAGAGAGAGAGAGAGAGAGAGAAACCTAGTGCGATCTGCCTTCGATCCCTGTCTCTCGTCTTCGATCTGCCTTTGATCTCTCGTCTACGATCTGCCTTCGCCATCGTCTTCTCCCTCTACTTCTTCTGCTTCTTCGCCCTCTTCTTCTCTCCTCTCTTCGATCTGATCTGCGTTTGTAACATTTGTTATATTATAATATAACATAATTATAATATAATAAATAATATAATTTGTTATATAACAATATAATTTGTTAACCAATTTGTTATATAATAATATAATTTGTTAACCAATAACTCAAATTTGTTATATAATAAATAATATAATTATAATATAATTTGTTATATAATTATAATATAATTTGTTATATAATAAATAATAAATTTGTTATATAATAAATCTAATTAAATCATATATAATAAAAAAATCTAATAAAATTTATAAAAAATAATAACAATATATATACATATATATATATATATATATTTATGTACTAATAATAAATAATATAAATAAATAAATAATATAACCCCTAACCTTTTTTTTGGTCTTAAATAATATAAATAAATACAAATAATATATTTATTTTTTAATTTTACATATAATAAATAAAATAAATAAATAAAATTAGTATATATTTTTTAATTTTGTATATAATAAATAAAATAAATAAATAAAAATAAATATAAATAGTATATATTTTTTAATTTTACATATAATATATAAATAAAATTATATATATTAAACGTGTCCCCAGCGTGTCGTGTCCCCCATTTTTTGAAAAATTGCGTGTCCGCGTGTCTGTGTCATGTCCGTGTCGTATCTCGTATCCGTGTCCGTGCTACTTAGGACTGTTGCATTGCAGTCACCAATGGAGCTTGGTGTTGGTGGGGATGATTCAAGTGTGAGATGTTTGGCTCATCCCCTGCCCTATCCAAAGGCCTGTTGAAAATCCCCATCACCCTTTTTTGGCTCTTGGGACAAAAAAGTGAACATTTTGCTGAGGAATGAACTTTTTTTTTCTTTACTGATTTTTCATTGCATTTGTGTTTCAATGCTCTCTCTCTCTCTCTCTCTCTCTCTCTCTCTCCAACTCTCTCTCTCTCCAAATAGTTACTACCTTTTTACTTGAATGAGTATATCCATACTGAACATACTTGTCTAAACAAATAACAAGTGTGTGCACTATGCTATGCATAAGGAGAATATTTCTTAGACAAGGTTTTGTATATGTTCCTTGTTATGCTATGCATAAGGAGAATATTTCTTAACTAGGTTTTGTATATGTTCCTTGCAGTAGCTTGTTACTAAAAAAGTTTTGCATCCTGAATTTTGTAAATTTTGCTTTTTTCATGTGGAGGAGTATCAACTGCTAACAAAATAACCATGCATGATGCTCTTTTAGTTAAGAAAAAATATTGAAAAACTGAGGTAAAGAGATACTTTTTCTTTAGTACATAGAAATCTATTGACTGCAATGATAGATGTATGAGTGATTGATGGGTGTATACGTTGCTATCTCGAAGTAGTGCATTTTCATATAGGAGTATATGTGCATGATTCTTTTGTTGTTGGGGCTAGGGATTAAATAAACTTAAAAAAGACACCAGCACAGAAGTTTTCTTCTACAATTTGCCGAAGTATTCACTGCATAAATTCATCTATTAATGAACAAACAATTTATTAGGGATATATTTTTGTAGTGTAGTATCCATGCATTATTGCATTAGTCACAGAGATCTGTTAAATAGTGCATATGGCGAGTGGCTGTTTTCAAGAATTCATGCAGTCCAGTGCGCGTGCATAGCGGCAATATATATACCAATATAAATGTAATGAATATGTACATACATAATAAAATAAATTGTAATAATAGGAAAATCAAAGTAGAATACATAAAGAGGTAAACTGCTAGTTTGGTTTAATGGCCTTTGTATGTTATGGAATATGAGCAAAAAGATTCCCCAGTTTGAAATTATCTAGTTAATATTGGTAATGTATTTGAACTCCAAAGAAATAACCATATCACCTATAGAAATTTTAAAATTTCAATATTAACCCAAAAGATTATGAACTTCCCAACTTAAAATTTCAGTTCCACCCCTAATAAGTCAATTTGCCTTCAACTTTATCAAAGTTGCGACTTTGACCCATTAAAGTCACCAACTCAATTCACTACATGAACTTGAAACAATTTTGGAATTCAGTTGTAGTCAAATCATGAATTTGACCAAGTCAAGTTGTGAATTTTTGGTGAATTCCACTCTAAACTCATGATTTTGTTAGTTATAATGCAATGAGTGGCCTAGTTGGGTGAAATGGGTATCCTAGGTAACCTATTTAAGAGAAGAAATTTCCAAGTGATTTTTCTTTACTGATTTTTCTGTCATCCAATCCATAACTAATTGAATAACTTTTACCTAAACAAAATAAATAAATAAATAAACAAAAAACAAAATAAAACAACATAATAATAATAATAATAATAATAATAATAATAATAATAATAATAATAATAATAATAATAATAATAATAATAATAATAAAGTGAACATTTTGCTGAGGAATGAACTTTTTTTTTTTGGCTAATTATTGTTAGAGGAATGAACCTTGGTGTTTGTTTGTTTGCAAATCCCTAATCTAGTCTTGCTCACTAACCACTACTAAGGTCATATGATTTTATGATTACAATTTTGTTTAAGCAATCTGATTTTTGCATGAAATGATTTGTTTAGAGATCTTAGAAAATGAACCATTCATATTATTAAAAAAATAATTTCACCTACCAAAAAAAAAAAAATGATTCATGTAATAGATCTATGAAAGCCTAACAACACCATCAAGTTAGAAATTGCCTAAGCCTCAATAATGGGCTGGTTCAGTCTTAAAGAAATTCAGAAAAGATGTAGACTATACATCTTGTGGTGGATACCAGAGGTTGCATATATGTGAGACTTTGAGATCATATTTTATGTAGTACACTTTTCCTTTCCCTGTTATTGCTTGAATTATGTTTTCCTATTATTTGTGCACTTATAATTTTTTGTTGTTCGTGTGTGTGCACATGGCCTTGTGTTACCTCATAAAATTATGGTCATCTAAAGGAGCTTCACAGGGCTATCAAGCTAAGTGAGCGAGCTTTAGTTTCAGCAGATCCAATTGTCACTTCTAGAAACTTCCAACAGTATTAGACACTCAATTGCTTCGGCATTTGCATAGTTCATAGCTTCCGTTCTTGGATGTCCGCATTTTCCAGGCCCATGTATTTACTTCAAAAGCTGGAAATTGTGCTGCTTTTCTCTCAAACTATGATACCAAGTCCGTTACAAGAGTGATGTTCAATAACATGCACTATAATTTGCCTCCTAGGTCCATCAGCATCCTTCCCAATTGTAGGAATGTAGTTTTCAATACCGCCAAAGTATGTTGATCTCTATTTAATCTTTCCGAAGTGAAAATCCATTTTCAATCATAATTACTATTGTGCTGAAGTTTCTGATTCTTGTGCCTCCACTACAGGTTGGAGTTCAAACATCACAGATGGAAATGCTGCCAAGTAATGCTGAAATGTTCTCGTGGGATACTTATAATGAAGATATATCATCTCTGGATGACAGCTTGGCATTCAGTTCTGTTGGTCTCTTGGCATTCAGTTTATTTCTGACTGATTGTTTCAATTTGTAATTTGTTCAAAAATATTTTCTCAACATGGGATAGTTGCATTTGTCTCTATAATTGTATAGTGTACATGAATTGGGACTTGTATAGCTTTAAGCATGAGTATTAAATGCAAATTATGCAATGCTTTTGTGTTGTGATTGTAATCCCCACCCGATCAATTTGTTAACAGTGTTGATATCGGTTCATCTGAATCATTCTTGCGTGGTGGTGAATTGCCTACTCTCATAGTGCAGTCCACAGGGCATGCTCTGCATGTGTTCATAAATGGACAATGAAAACAAAAAATTATGCAATGCTTTTATTTATTTGTTTTTATTTTTATTTTTTGCGATGGTAACAAGATGGTCGCCAAAGATCATATTAGTGTTTTTCTTTGTTTTTTGCGACGGCAAAATAGCGGTCGCCATAAGTAGTTTGGGTGGTCGCAAATAATTTGTGACTGTTGCTTTGCCGTCGCAAAAAGTATTTGCCACCCCCATATTCGTGACTCCCATTTGCCGTCGCATGGGACGTCGCAAAAAGTCTTTTGCGACTATTTTTTATTATTTGCGACGGTTTATACCGGTCGCCAAAAGTGTTTTTTTTAGTAGTGTGGTTTGCATGAATCTTTCATATCTTGTTAATGTCGCAAGGGTCTCGACATGAAAGCTCCATGAAAACCATAAGGCACTTTACTCGGTAGTGTAATTTTGGCTACCGGCTCACTACAAAACTTCTTCGCATCAATTATATAGACCTGCAATAGAGGAAATACTAAATCTTCAAAAATCAATGTATGACATTAGAGTTCCCAATTAGACTATAGTTAATGTTGTACTAAAAATTACTTACAAACGATGTATCAGTATGTTCATTGTGAACAAAAGTGATGATCCAACCATCGTCTTCTTCACCTCCTTCATGTTTAGGAAGAAATGCAGCCCCAAAACAAAAAGTGTTTTCCTCAAACTTATGATACTCCACCTTTATAAACTCTTCGCGTCTCTCTGTCTGGTTCACAAAATCAAAGTTGTTGAAAATCATATTCATAAGCATCAATAATAGAATCAAAAGATCAAAAAAAAGAAAGATACAAGGACATGAAGACGGCAACTACCAAAGAAAACCTGGGGTCTGATTCTTCAAGTTATAGCTTAGCTAGTCCCCCAAATTTAGCCATGCCTAAATTAAAAATTGATACACAACTATATAGTTAGCCATTGAAGTCATAAAGATAATTTTCTCTGTTTATTTCACAAAAGTTTACCTGAAGTAGAGCTTACAATGGAATCGACAACTTGGGTATATCCATATTTATTTTTTAAACCTGTGAAATTTTCATTTATTATAGGAAAATCCATGGAGGACTCGGTTCCAGTGAGATTCATTCCCTTAACCTCTCCGGTTTTCATGTTCAGTCTCCATTCATAACAACGCCAAAAAAGTAATGAATCTTGGGCTAAACTATCATTATTTTCTTCAGCTGAATTTAGAGGTTTAAATCCCCTAGAGAACCACTCGAATTTGTTCAAGCCTAGATCAGGCCCTGGAATAATTGACCCACGGGCTCTACATGCCCAGAGCACAACCTCATCGCCATCCTCAAAACAGTTGATAATGTGAAATACGATACTTGGTTCCACTTCAAACCACTCGATTGAATTTGCATTGCCATAACGAGGCATGACACCAATTCTTGCATATCCTTCCTTTTCATATTTTATTAATCTGAATAACGACATTCCAAATCATGGTTAGAGAACAATTTCGACTTTAAGTACTTTAAATTTCGTTAGAAATGCATCTTAATAACAAATACTCACAGGCCTCCACGATTAGTCGGTTTATGTCTACAGTTAGAGGAAAATCCATGATCACATGTACCTGCACAACAAAAAAATGAGAGAACTTATTAGTTGTTTGGAGACCAAGAAAAAGAAAATATGTATTAGATCAGTAATTTGCCTCTGTGTAATGCCTATATCATGGCAAAGGCTAGTCCTATTGAATTTGAGATCAACCTTATGAACTAATTTCATTCCATCAGCTGATAAATAGGGAAAAAAAATTCAGATTTACAAAGGGGCTCTAGATCAATGCGTTTAAGATGTGAATTAATCTAAAACTAGAACACAAAAAAATATACCTGAGATTATACCGAGTTCAAGGAAAGGTTTCACTGCATCAACCCCTATCATAACCAGCTCCCCTGTACCCGGAACTTTCTATGGCACCAATAAATAAATAAATAAATTAAATTAAATTAAATCAAATCGCGGGTATGACATTTTTGTGGCAGTTAATGAATTAGGTACCTTCGGCTGACTTGTGAATGGTCGATTCCGAGCTCCATTGGCATCCCAATGGCCTAGAGTTTCAAGTGTGAGGATGTCAATTTCTTGAGGCAAGTGGTTCTCATCAATTGTATAGAACTTCCCTGAATGCTCAAACACATTGGTATTTGCTAATGTCTTTGTTGTTGGGTATACCTCCTTATTGGAGTGTAGGACCCAATTGTTTTGTTAAAAGAATTTTAATTTGACTTGATTTAGGTATAATATATTTTTATATATTATATTTGTGAAGACCCAATTCAATTTGGATACAATTAGGATTTGATTACAAAACCCTAGATTCACAATATATATTGTTCAATATTTGAGAGATATATATTGGGTTTTTCACCCAAAAGTGGGCGGCTGCTATACAGCTTCGGTAATAGTGCCGGTTTATTTGCTTAGTTCATTAGGAGCTTCGGAATTTTCTTTCAGTGCATGTTTGGTTGGCTGCTTTGGATTCGGCTGTTTGGGTTAATTATTTTGGGTCTTCTACAACTTTGGTTTTGAAGATTTTGGTTCATCTATTTGGTGAGGTCTTTCCTCTTGTTTATTTGTGATTATTTGGAATTCACCTAAGGGTGATTTTGTGAGACCATTAGTGTCTCGTTTGTAATTGTTTGAAACTTATTTGGTTGATAGTGGAATCGGATTTCGATCCCATGGACGTACCTCACATCGAGGGAACCACGTAAAATTCTTGTGTTACCTTTGATTTAATTTTTCCGCATTAGTTTTTATTCCCATTGATTGATTTACTTGTGGGGAATCACATCGATTTTCCTTAACAACTGGTATCAGAGCATACGGTTTATTGGGGTTTATTTATTTGTGTAAATCAATGGAGGAGAATGTAGGTCGTATGTCTAGCTTCAATAGAAGCAATTGGGTAACTTGGAAAACTAAAATGGAGGACCTATTATTTTATAAAGACTTGTATAGGCCTATTGAGGGTGATAGTGGCAAACCTGATGATATGAAAGATGATGAATGGAAGAGGTTAAATCGAAAAGCTGTTGGTGTTATCCGTCAATGGATTGATGACAGTGTATTTCATCATGTTGCTACTGAAACTTCGGCACATGATTTATGAAAAAAATTAGAGTTTATGATAGAAAATCAGCCACAAATAAAGCCTTTATGTTTCGTAAGTTGGTTAATTTAAAATATAAAGAGGGCAGCCCTATTCCGGAACATCTGAATGAAATAAAAAGTATCGTTAACCAACTTGCTTCTATGAAAATTATTTTTGATGATGAGTTGCAGGCTTTGATGCTACTTAGTTCCTTACCCGAAAGTTGGGAGACTTTGGTTGTGATAGTTAGTAATTCGGCACCTGATGGAGTTGTCACAGTGGGCCAAGTCACTAGTAACTTGTTGAATGAAAAAACTAGAAGAAAATCAGCGGGTTCCTCTCATTCAGAAGCATTTGTTGTTAGAGGCCGAAACAAAACAAGAGGGAGGAGTAAGACTCCTCATGGTCGTGATCAAAGCCGTGACAAGTCAAGAGATGGTTCTTTTTCAAAGAAAGACGTTGAGTGTTACTATTACCATGAGAAAGGGCACATGAAGCGGGAATGCCGAAAGCTCAAGAATAAGGAGAAAATGCATGACAAAAGTGTGGATAAGAAGCAAGAAGACACAATGGCAGTTACTACCGATGATCTCATGGTCGTTTGTGAAGATGATTGTATCAATTTTGTGGGCCAAGAGAGCAGTTGGGTGATTGATTCTGGTGCTTCTTTTCATGTGACTTCTCGAGTTGATTTCTTCACTACCTACACTGCAGGAGATTATGGTTTTGTTCGAATGGGTAATGAAGGTTTGTCCAAGATTATCGACATGGGTGATGTTTGCTTGGAAACAAATTTAGGCTGCAAATTGTTGCTTAAAGATGTGAGGCATGTTCCCGACATTCACCTCAATTTGATCTCTACTGGGAAGCTAGATAATGAAGGCTTCAACAACAAATTTGATGATGGAATATGGAAGCTCACAAAGGGTTCTTTGGTGGTGGCTAAGTGCAAGAAGACTCATACACTTTATTCGATGCAAGGAAAAATTTGTAGAGGTGTTGTCAATGCACTTGAAGATGATACTTCTACCGAATTGTGGCACAAGCGGCTTGGCCATATGAGTGAAAAGGGGCTGCAAGTTTTGTTCAAGAAAGAGCTTCTACCCGGTTTGAAAGGTACACATCTTAAAACTTGTGTTCATTGTTTGGTGGGTAAACAACATAGAGTTTCTTTTCATAAAAATGTTACTTCTAGAAAAGAAAATGTTTTGGAGTTGATTCATTCGGATGTTTGTTGTCACACCCCAAATCCGGGCATGACCGGCCGTGGCCCACAGGGACTTAGCCCAAGGCACACGTAAGCCTAAACATGAACCCAAAACCATGAAGAATAATTGTGATGATAACCCAGGAATAAATAAATCAATACTCAATCCAGCGACATACCACAATGTATGCACAAAACTCGATAAGCAACCTAAAACAAATAAATGTATGCCCTAGAGGTCCATGCAATCGAGTCCCCGCTATGCCATGAGTCCACTCTAAATCCTTCTAACACCTGGAAGTGATAAAAATTAAGTCACCGATAGCTCGCTGAGTAGCAACATGGATAGTAAATACAGCTCAAAACAGGTTCAATTCCAAAATAAAATATATATCACGAAACTAGTTTGGCATACATTTGGTAAATACAACTGCTTTCAAAAGAATGTTCCACAGCTCAACACTTAAAATACTCATGTCTCGCAAGAACATGTTAAATGACAAATACTATTTGTTTCAAAAAGAAGGTTCCATAGTTTAACAGCAAAAATACTCATGTCTCCCAAGAACATGATAAATGACATTAAAATACTCATGTCTCGCAAGAACATGTTAAAATACATTTTCCATGATTATAACATGAACACCAATAATTTTCTCGGGTACCAATAAAACAAATAATCACACACATTTCTCGTGCTATAAGCCCCTGGATCCAATACCTAACTAGGAGTCATCCTCGTGGTGGCACTGGCCTTTTCTCAAAGTCGATCCGATTGAAGGTCACCTAGTTATTTTTAAAGGTCTTTTCCTTAAAATCGTTGAGCACTAGAGTCATCACGGCCCAACCCGGATCTGTTCTCTAGTGGCCAGAGTCACCACACACAGTGGAATAATTTCCCTGGACTAAATACACACATGGTCCCAATAAACAATACACATCAGTTTCGCAAAACATGGTAGTTCATCATTATAAACATAAGACCAAAACAAATAGTTTACAGTATGCCAAATTCACACATGTTTCAGAAATAATTTGATTCCATTGATAATATAATAATTTATCAAAACAGTTTAGTCTTAAAACAACAATTTAATTTTCCAACAGTTCAGGGTAGGAGAACATTTATAAAAATACGTAGCATGAAACTACTCACCTGAAACGAAATACTATAATCCTTGAATCGAATAGAGTGTAAAAGTCCAACTAGTGCCCTGAACCAAGTATAAAAACTACACGTCACAACTAATTTAAAAACACTATAAACAATAGGAACTAAGTAACCTCAACTAAAGCGCACTAACCCGGCTCAACCCAACTCACCGTTACTCTTAAATATTACCTAAGTTCATGTTCTTCAAGGTTTAAAATCACCCAAGACATGGGTTCCGGTCAAAACTTAATTAATTGCAACCTTAAGATAAAACAGAATTTCAAACAAGCCTTCCCAACCTATTCGCTAACTTTGAAAATTATAAAAACCACTCCACGCTATTCGAAAAATTCCAGTAACCTCCAGATATGATCTAATATATCCTAAGTTTCAAACCCAATTGGTTTCACTTGATTTGCTTATCAAAATAATTATCTACAATTTATTATATCCAAACAGGTTGTTTTCTGCAGCACTTTAAAGAAATTAACGGTTCTCTTAATATACACGAGCAATCAATGCAAGGCCAAAAATGTACAAAACTAGACTCGTAACCGGTTCTAATGACACTAATTTGATAATTTTTGGATTTATACCCAAAGAGAACAACACTCCCGAATTTACTATTTCGGACTGGTTTCCTGGACAGATTTGAATACCTCAATTTATATGGATTTTGAATCCCAAAAATTATGAAAAAATTCAGATATGCAATTCAATATGTAATTGATCTACTGTAAAAATTTCAGATTAAAATTCGTTCGTTTGATATGGTTTCTTGATTTTTAAAGTTTGCGATTCTGTGCAGAATTTTTGAACTAAGAATTACACCAAATCTTTACACATAAATTTAGCTCCTCAAGTTTCTCAATAGGATATCTATATACAAAATACATAAACCTACAACCTCTCCATCAATGAACTAAATAATCATAGAGTAACGATAAAGAACAAAACCTTAAGGAAGAAGAAAGATAAATACTTACTACACACCCAAAAATCCTTCCTTCTTTGCAATTCTTTTTTTTTCTTCTTCTTCTTCTTCTTCTCTCAATTCCTTCCCCTGGCTGCCGCTATATTGTTTTGTAAACTAATAAGAGAATTAGGGTTTTGTAGGTTTTGTATATATTTTATTTTATATTAGTTGCGGGTCAAATAAATGGATAAATATACAAAATATATATATAAGTTAGATGTAACTCAAATGGTAAGAGCCTTATTTATTCATTTTGTGGTCTAGAGTTCAAGTCACACCCTCTTCTTTTTTTTTCTTTTTTCTTTTTTCTTTTTTAATAATAAATTTTGCCTCCAAACTAAAGACTTTCACCATAATTTATTTTCGGATTTAAAATTAATTAAAAGACCTTCTAAATATGTAATTTGCACTTTAAGATTCACCATCAAAATATTTGAGATTTGTAAAATTATTATTATCTAATTATTTATTTAATTTTTATATTCGGGTTCTCACATTTGTGGTCCTTTAAAAGTTAGAACACATAGTGATGCACTTTATTTTGTTACTTTCATTGATGATTATTCAAGGAAAGTTTGGGCTTTTCTACTAAAAACTAAAGATCAAATTCTAGAAGTATTTAAGTATTTTCAGGCCATGGTTGAAAGAGAAACATGGCAGAAATTGAAGTGCATCCGATCAAACAATGGTGGTGAATACACTGGGCCATTTGATGAGTATTGTCGCAGCCAAGGTATTCGGCACCAAAAGACAGTTAAGAAGACTCCTCAACAAAATGGCGTTGCCGAGAGGATGAACCGCACCATTGTGAAAAGAACAAGGTGTTTGCTTTCACAAGCTAAATTGCCAAGATCCTTTTGGGGTGAGGCAATGAGTACAGCGGTTGACGTAATCAATTTATCTCCTTGCTATCCTTTGAATGGTGATGTTCCTGAAAGAGTTTGGACTGGCAAAGATGTGTCTTATGAGCACTTGAGAGTGTTTGGTTGCCGAGGTTTTGTTCACATTCCAAAGGATGAGAGGTCCAAGCTTGATAGTAAGTCAAGATAATGTATTTTTCTTGGCTATGGGTGTGATGAATTTGGGTATAGATTATGGGATCCGGTCGACAAGAAAGTCATTCGAAGTCATGATGTTGTGTTTCTTGAAGACCAAACAATTGAAGACTTTGGCAAAGGTGATCAACCGGAGCCAAAAACTAGTGATCTCATTGATATGGATCCATCTCCTTCATCTTTAGTTGATGATGAAAATGGGAGAGATGTGCAGCCACCTATTGAAGAAGTGAAAGATGATGCTAACCCTAATGAAGTTGAGCCAGAAATTGAGGAAGAGCATCCAACTCAAGAACCGCCACCACAACTTGAGTTAAGAAAATTTACAAGGGACCGACAACTTTCAAGAAAGTATCCTCCTAATGAATTTGTGTTGATTTCCGATCAAGGGGAGCCGAAGAGCTACCAAGAAGCAATTGAGCATACAAAGAAAGATGATTGGAAAAAGGCCATGGAAGAGGAGCTGAATTCCTTGTTTGAAAACCAGACTTATGATTTAGTGAAGTTGCCTAAAGGGAGGAAAATTCTGAAAAATAAGTGGGTTTTCAAATTGAAGAATGATAGGAAGAATCTGATGTACAAAGCACGTCTTGTTGTGAAAGGCTTTGGACAAAAGAAAGATATTGACTTTGACGAGATTTTCTCACTAGTTGTAAAGATGTCTTCTATTCGGGTTGTACTTGGCATAGCTGCAAGTATGAACCTTGAGGTTGAGCAACTTGATGTGAAAACCGCATTTCTTCATGGTGATCTTGAAGAAGAAATTTACATGGAGTAACCGGAAGGTTTTGTGGAGAAAGGGAAAGAGAATTTGTTTGCAAATTGAAGAAAAGTTTGTATAGCCTCAAGCAAGCTCCACGACAATGATACAAAAAATTTGACTCTTTCATGATGAATAATGGTTTTTCTAAAACCACTTCGGACCATTGTGTGTTTGTGAAAAAATTTCCGGATGGCAAATTTATTATTCTCTTGCTTTATGTTGATGACATGTTAATTGTGGGTCAAGATTCTACCATGATTAACAGGTTGAAATTGGAGTTGAGCAAGTCTTTTGCTATAAAAGATTTGGGACCGGCAAAGCAAATACTTGGTATGAAAATTGTTCGTGATCGCAAAAAGGGGTTGATTTGGTTGTCTCAAGAGAGCAACATTGAGAAAGTTCTTGAGAGGTTCAACATGGATAAAGCAAAGCCGGTTGGTTGTCCACTTGCGGGTCGCTTCAAACTTAGTTCGAATCAATGTCTTACAAGTGAGAAAGACAAAGAAGAGATGTTGAAAGTTCCTTATGCTTCAGCAGTTGGTTCTTTAATGTACGCCATGGTTTGTACAAGGCCGGATATTGCTCACGCAGTTGGTGTGGTGAATCGTTTTCTCTCCAATCCGGGTAAAGAACATTGGACAGCGGTAAAATGGATTCTAAGATATCTTCGAGGAACTTCGAAGGTGTGTTTGTGTTTTGGGGATGGTAAGCCGATACTTGATGGGTTCACAGATTCTGACATGGCTGGTAATATTGATTCTAGGAAATCTACTTCGGGGTATTTGATGACTTTTGCAGGGGGAGCTGTGGCATAGCAATCTAAATTACAAAAATGTGTTACTCTCTCAACTACCGAAACTGAATTTATTGCCATTACGGAAGCTTGCAAAGAAGAATTATGGTTAAAGAAATTTTTACAAGAGTTGGGTTTAAAGCAAGAAAAGTATGTGCTTTATTGTGATAGTCAAAGTGCTATTCACTTGAGTAAAAATTCTACTTTTCATTCGAGATCGAAACACATTGATGTGAGATACCATTGGATTCGTGATGTGTTATATTCAAAATTGTTACAACTCGAAAAGATTCACACAGATGACAATATTTCAGATATGTTGACAAAGACTTTGTCGAGGGACAAACATTTAAAGTGTCGAACTTTGGCGGGTATGGTTGATCTCTCCACCTAAGTCGGTAGGAGGAGAATTGTTGGGTATACCTCCTTATTGGAGTGTGGGACCCAATTGGTTTGTTAAAAGAATTTTAATTTGACTTGGTTTAGGTATAATATATTTTTATATATTATATTTGTGAAGACCCAATTCAATTTGGATACAATTACGGTTTGATTACAAAACCCTAGATTTACAATATACATTGTTCAATATTTGAGAGATATATATTGGATTTTTCACCAAAAAGTGGGCGGCTGCTATATAGCTTCGGTAACAGTGCCGGTTTATTTGCTTAGTTCATTAGGAGTTTTGGAATTTTCTTTCAGTGCATGTTTGGTTGGCTGCTTTGGATTCGGCTATTTGGGTTAATTATTTTAGGTCTTCTTCAACTTTGGTTTTGAAGATTTTGGTTTATCTATTTGGTGAGGTCTTTCCTCTTGTTTATTTGTGATTATTTGGAATTCACCTAAGGGTGGTTTTGTGAGACCATTAGTGTCTCGTTTATAATTGTTTGAAACTTATTTAGTTGATAGTGGAATCGGATTTCGATCCCGTGAACGTATCTCACATTGAGGGAACCACGTAAAATTCTTGTGTTGCCTTTGATTTAATTTTTCCGCATTAGTTTTTATTCTCATTGATTAATTTACTTGTAGAGAATCACATCGATTTTCCTTAACATTTGTTCACTTTGCCAAACCTCAACTGCATAAATTAGAATGATTTTAATTTTCTCATTTTCAATTTTTGTGTATTTTGGGATAAGAAAAAATGAAAAAGTTTGAAAACACTTATTGTTTACATTTTTATTCTAATAAGATTTTGAAAAATCAAAAACAACTTTTTAATATTTCCAAAAAGTGGGTTGTTTTCTTAATAATCTCTAGAAAACAGTTTGCCAAACATTTTTTTTGTGCTTTCAGGAAAAAGAAAAGAGAAAACAAATGAAAACGATACCAAATTAAGCAGATAAGCAGACAAAATAGCCGGCAAATCGCCTTCGATAGCACGAAGAAAGGAGGGTTTGTTTCTTTGTTTCTCTAACTTGAAAGTTTCTGTTTGAACATGGCCATTTGCCATTTGCCATCTCTATCTTCATTAAAATATAGAGCACGAAGCATTCCTTCTCCCTCAACCCATATGTGACTTGATCTACCAAACATGGACTTTGTTGATTTAAATCCTCCAAATAGGGGGTTTGGGCCTGCACTTCCAATAAAACAACACGCACAAGTTGATGACATTTTAACGTGTGTTCACGGGCGACGGCAGTTGTATTCCAGAGGCTTCAGCCGAACCCACTGACTTTTACAATAACTTCATATATATGATACAGTTAGGAGACATGCAAGTTTATTCCCTTTGAACCCTCTCAATTTTCTCTATTTCAACCTCCTATTTTAAACTTTTTTTTATGTCCTTTAGTTTATAAGATTGTGTTTGGTTCAAAATTTAGCGGAGAATTTGAAAATAGAAAGAGAAAATATAGGTAAAATATAAATAAGATATACATATATTTTACTAATTTTCATACATATTTTCTTTTTCTCTTTTCAAATTCTTCCCTAAATCCATAAATCAAACACAACTAAGAGAAAGTAAACAAACTCCAAAAAAAAAATATATATATATATATATTATCTTTTAAAATTATAGGTATTGATAAAATTTCAAATAATGCAAAATATATATATATATAATTTTAATAATTTTTTCTTACAATTATACATATAAATATATATATATATATATACTTCTTGACTGATAATAATAAGATGCTGTTATTGTTAAATATTTAAATAAAATAAAATAAAGTGGCCCCTCTCATCAAAGTAGGATATGAAGAGAACAAGATGTACTATGCAGCAAAAATAAATAAATAAATAATATTTAATGTGTTTAGTTTTAATTTTTTGAATTTAATTTTTTTAAAATTAATTTTTTTTTGTTTTTCGTGTTTTTTTTTTTAGTAAATATTTTTAAAATTTTCATCATTTTTTTTTTACTTTTTTAGATGCTCCTTACTTAGATGTATCTAAAAAGTAAAATATTTGTGAAAAAATATTTCAAAAATTAATAAATATAAAAAAAATACGAATAATATATTGTATTTTCGTATTTTTTTGTATTTAGTGAATTTTTTAAAGATTTTTTCATGAAAATTATACTTTTTAAGTGTATTTATGTTAGGTGTGTCTAAAAATTAAAAAAAAATTACTTAAAATATTAAAAAAAAATTAGTAAAAATAAAAAAGTATAAAAAACAATAAAAATAGAATTTTTTTTAAAATATTTTTAGAAAACATAAACCAAGCAAAGAGAATAATCCACTATCATTAAAGCGAGATATGAGGAAATGTACTATATAATGGTCCTGTTTGGTAGAACTGTGGGAAAGTGCTTATAGCTTATGCCTAAACAGCTTATAGCTTATAACTTTCAGCTTAAGCTGATTTCCAGTTTATTCTTAAAACATCTCCTGCCCCACTCAAAGAATAAGCTGATTTCTGACTTCCAAAAAGCTATAAGCTATAAGCTATAAGCTAAACCAAACACATCAAAATAACTTAAATTAAGCTGAAAGCTGAAATAAGCTGATTATAATGGGGGTGTTTGTTTCAGCTTTTCAGAACTAACTTATGGCTTTTAGCTTTGAAAAAGTTATTTTGGACTGTTTGGTTAAACTTATTTCAAACAAATGATTCTAATAAATTATTTTAACTCAAAAAGCCGATTCTCGGAGAAGCTACTCACCCCTTACTTCGACATCGGGTCATTGTGGACATGTTAATTTCTGGTTATACTCTTAAATTTTTTTATTTTTTATTTTTTTAAAAATAGAAAAAGACCCAAATGGACTATAGATTATTATTATTTTTTTTTATGAGAAATGTAGACAAACAAAAAATAAAAATTAATTGAAAAAGCTATTTCACAGCTTATTTAACAAACACTACTCAGCAACTTAAATCTATACTCCAACAGCTACACCAAACAGATTAACAACTTCTGATTAAAGTCATAATCTATAATCTGTTAAGCTATAATCTATAAGCTGTTTTAACAACTACACCAAATGGGGCCAATTTCTGCCAAACAGGCACAATAACGGGTATAGAGCCAGGAAGGGACCTGGAGGGGCATACCCCTCTCAATTTTTAAGAAATTATAAGCTAAGGTTTTGAAAACATTTTGCATTTTTCTTTCTAAAATTATATATATGTTCTAAAATTTTCCTTTCTTTTTCCAACAAACTCAACTAAATATTAATTAGTGATTGAATCTGTTAATGTATATATGATATATATTCTTACATAAATTAGATATTAATTTCTTAAATATATTAGGTGTTGCTATAATTAAGTCTCTTATAAGTTACTTTCTCATAATTAGATTTCTAGTAGGATACTTTTTCTCGAACTATATATACAGGCTTTCTATTACATTCAATATAATTCATTCAATACAACACATATGATTTTCTCTCTCTCTACTATTCTAACATGGCATCAGAACTATAGGTTAAGCTCTTGTTGCCCTTTGGCGCACCACCCAAGCCGCCTCATCTGGTGCATAATCCAAGTTGCCCTCTTTGGGGCACAACCTAAGCCGCCCCATTTAGCGCACAATCCAAGCCGCCCCTGGTGTACTCAGTTATCTGTTGCTATCATAAGTTATGTATGTGTCACGCTTGTTGATTCAACATCCAGTTCTTTACATCGGTCCGGCATGACCCCTTTAAACTGTTTCGACATTGATTCCAGTTAGTCAATTTTTACAACGGTCCGACATGACCTCGTAAACTGTCCTGACATTGATTCCAATTAGCTCCTACAACAGTCCGACATGACCATAAACTATCTTCTGGCATTAGCTCCGGTCTCTGATCTCGACATTAGTTCCAACCAATTTCTATATCGGTCCGACATGACCTTAAACTATCCTGGCATTAGTTTCAGCCAGTTCCTACAATGGTCTGACACGACCATAAACGGTGTTCAGACATTAGTTCTGACCTCTAATCTATTTCAAAGCGCCCTTGCGCTCCCGTTCGGATTTTGTAATCTATTTGCTATTTATTTTATTTAGTTTTATTTCATATTTTAGTTTATCTCTCCAAACTCAAGATATTTATCCTTATTGATTTTGAAGGGGGATGCTCATGTATATATGGTATATATTTCTACATATATTAGGTATTGATTTCCTAAACATATTAGATGTTACCATAGTTAGGTCTCTTATAGGATACTTTTTCTCATAGTTAAATTTTTAGCAGGATACTCTTTCTCAGCTTATACAGGCCTCCTATTACATTCAAAAAAAAAAACCTTATACCTATATCATGGTGAGCGTGGTTATACACCATGCGAACCACCCAAGCCGTCAGGGGATATTAATGTATATATGGTTTATATTTCTACATATATTAGGCATTGATTTCCTAAATATATTAGGTGTTGTTATAGTTACGTCTCTTATAGAATACTTTTTCTCATAGTTAGATTTCTAGTAGGATACTCTTTCTCAGCCTATATATACAGGCCTTCTATTACCTTCAATACAATACATATTATTTTCTCTCTCTCTACTATTCTAACAGAATCCTTATTTAATTCACAATTAAATCTAAGAAAACTATCAAGATAATTTTTTTATTATAGTGATATGTATGGTATTGGAGTAGTTCTGAAATATTGATAATTGTTTTATTTTACTTCGTTTTTCAAATCGACCTCACCTAATAATTTGTCTTTAGTATTTGTCCTTCAACTAAAATCTTGACTTTGCCACCATACAGCAGACTCTTTTCCTTCAACTAAAATCTTGACTTCGCCACTACACAGCAGACTCTTTTCCATAAGTGTAATTTAACCCTGTGTTAAATGAAGTCTTTTATCTAATGCCATTGGTGGAGTTTGTTGCAGGCTGGTTTGGATTTCTAAACATCAGTATCTAAATCAGCCATATCGATTGTTCATTTTACTCACCAAATTTCCTATTTACCTTCTTTGTCTTTCATTTATTGTTGATTTTCATTCTTTGGTTTTTTTCAGTGCATTCTTGCTGTCATGCATACTGTCTCATTGTTAACATAGTCCTTTTGAATTAATCCTTGTCCCCATCAATGAGTTCTCTCTCATAAACTTCAAACAGTTGATGACAACTTAGAGAATTACTCTATATTAGATATTAAGGACACTCAAACATGCTAATATTCCAACTCAATTAGGACGATGCATAATCCAATTCTGAACAGATTTCTTGATAAATTTTATTGACAAGTGGTTTTATTGCGACGCGACTATAATCATATTGAAAATTTGAAATTATTTACCATTTCTTATGTAAACACCCTTAGGAAAATCATGTGGAATTCTCCCTTCAATGGCGGTAACATGAAGCTTCTCCTATCTCTTCAACTGGAGCAAAGTTACTCTGCTAAATTAATGTACATAAATTAACATATAAACCAATAAAGATTCCCAAAATAAATGTGTAAAATAAAGTTATTTCTGTAGGTACCTGAGATGGGAGCAATGGCCGGTTGAATTTGAACACCAAATCAACACAGGCATCAATTAAGGAAATTCAGCAATGTCGATTTTCAGCAATGTCGATTCTGTAGTTTCAGCAATGTCGATTTTCGTGGGAAATTCAGGAAAATCTCTGAAGAATGGCTGCAAATAATGAAAACAGACTAGATAAGTAATGTTGAACGTAATTTGTAGAAATTGCTTTTGTTTTGCATGGTTAAGTTTGTATTCAGACCCATCACAGATCATTAGAGAGAGAGAGAGAGAGAGAGAGAGAGATGAGTATACCTTGAAAGAAGAGGACAATGAAGTCTTGGAGTGATCAAATCTGTGTGAGACGGAAGGCTTTTGCACACAACAGTTCACTTGGAATGCATAACTAGAAATGGCCATCTCTCTCTCTCTCTCTCCCTCATAATATTAGAAATTTGTAACTGTTATAAACTGTACAACTATGTGTTACACCACAGTGGTGTGTGTAAATTAAATGTATAAATTAAATAAATAAAAAAATAAAATAATTCAAAAAATAATTATATAAATTAAATTCCGAATTAAACGCTTATAGAAATTAAAGTCGAGACTTGTGTTGAACACAATCTTCTTAAAGTAGATTTCACTCTCGCTCCGGTGCTTTGAAATTTATTGGCACCTACTTCTCAGGATACAACGACTAACATTTGAATTTGTAGCACTACAAAATCAAGTTTGGTGAACTACATTATGTTATAACTCTTTCTCTTTCTTTTCCTAAAAAAAATACAAAACTAGATGCAGGAGCGTAGGGACGAATAGAAGAAGAAAGACTAAAATCTGATGGAAAAATTTGATGCCAAGAATTGCTAGAATGCATGCTTTATATAGAAGGAATGGTGGCTTTTCCGAACAAGTGCCAACAAATAGGAACCTGTTCGGACAGATTCAAAACCTGTTTGGACAGATTGGAATTCGGTTTGAATTTCAACAGGTAGAAAAGTTGTTCGGATGGAGGGCTCTGTTTGCGTGAAAAAAACTAGACAGATTTAATTTAAATTTTGAAAACAAAATTCAAAATTAAATAAATAAAATACAAATATTTTTGGCCTAAAAAGATAAGTATTTGATTGGACAACACCACCCAAGCCCAAGCTCGGACGGACGGTGCGTGCGTGGTTTTTGTTTTGAGTCCAATTGGTCTAACCCACTTTATCCATAATCTCACCCTTTCACAAATTTAGGTACCCCTTGAGGCCTATCTCAAGTATTCCAAGCTAAGGTATATAAATCTATTCAAAACCTTAAGCCTTTCTAATATGGGACAAGCACATTTCACAAATGTGTAGGAAACCCACCTAAAGGCACGTTGAATTCTCATTCATCCAAAAATGATTTTGAGCAACTAAATACACGGTTTTATTCAGTACGCAGCATTAAACACGAACACAATAAAAAACATTAAAACTAATGCTTGAGTCCCGCCTTAATTAATGCTCAAAATTAACCCCAAAAAAAAAAAATTCAAAACCATTTTCCCACACTATGAACACAAAACCAGAGTCTTTTAAAAGTGGCGTATAGATAAGTAATGGTGCTAAGACTAAGCATTTAAGTGGAAGCAGAGATGAAGAGTTGTGGAAGAGCATCATCATTTTGTACATAAAATTTTTTTTGCATAAATTTGACAAATAAACAAAACTAGTGATGATAGACAGAGCTACCTTGGCAGTATCGGGGCCAAATGAATAGATTGGGCAATATGGGATATTCCCAATGCAATGAATTTCATTGGCCTACATTATTATTAGTATTATTTGGTAATACCTGTGTTAGATGAGATCTTATCTTATCAACGGCCGAATCAAAACTCCCCGATTAGGGTGCCATGAGGATGGAATGGAACCAAAAATAAAATAAAAAATTGTTGGATAAATGGTGAGTCTGTTTGGGTTTTAATAAATTAAATAATTTTTGAAAACAATATATTTTTATTTATTTTGGGTGTTTACTCAAATTTTTTATCAAATTTGAATAAAAAGTTAATCTGATATGATGTGCTCTAATCATTTCATCAAATCCGGCCAGTCATCTCGCCAATTGTCCAAACCTGTGTAAATTTTCATCAAATCTTTCCCAATCCAGTCGTCCACTTGATCATCTGGCTAGTCACGTGCGAGATTTTAATGAAAAGTTAAACGCTCCCTTGATTTGATAATCAAAATATAACTCTCTTCATTTGATATCAATTTGGTGAAGCGATTGGGACACTATTTTCACCAATTTTTTATTAAATTTGAATTTGATGAAAGATACGAGTCTAGATTGGAAATGGTCTCAGTTATGATAATTTGTAATTTTGATATTATTTTGGGGAGCCGTTATGCCTATTCCACTTTGCTTCAAATACACTCCATTTTTTGTTTTTATCATACATACTTTACTTCAAATACACTCCCTTCTATGTATAATAAGGACAAAGCAAGGCCGACCCTGAGATTTAGAGAGCCTAAGGCGAATTTCGGAAATAGGGACCCCTCTTACATTAAAAAAAAAATTTATGGATAAAACGATAAGTTACAACTTTTTTATTTATTTATAACCACAAAAAAATTTACTTGCACATATAATCATTTAAATTATAAACAAAACAATTTAATGAAACAAAATTAGGAAAAAATTATTCAATTAAAACTAATAAAGACCAACGTAAAAAAATTAGGACAAAATTATTGATTCTACTCAAATCTAATAGATAAAGAAGGTTAAAAAAAAAAATAAATAAATAAGGCCATATATTGTATGTATTGTTCTTCTTGGGCCCAAACATTTTTTTTTTAATATATATTTTCATTTTAATAAATATGGGCCAAACTACACTTATAAATAAATATGGGCTAAGCCATACATGAACCCAATAAAATATTTTGGGGACTCAATCAAATATTTTGGAGTCCTTTAAATTGATCCTAAAAAAAAACAAAAAAAAAAACATTGGGCCTATAACATTTTACTAAATTTGAGGGTTTTATTTTTGGGCCAAAATTTTGGGCCTAAGGCACAGGCTTTACTAGCCTTAGGCTAGGGCCGGCCCTGGGACAAACAAGGGAGCGTATTTGGAGTAAAGTGATGTGAAAATAGCGGCTCCCCTATTTTGTTGCCGATCACAACTAAGAAGATTTTAATAAGAAATAACCAATGACCTTTTTTGTTATAATTAAAATAACAATCACAATATATCATAATTAAGTTATAACTAACTTTACAATGAGTTATGACCAAAATCATAATGAGTCACAACCAAATGTCACTTGTGTCATAACCAAATATTCATTTACTCTTAATTAAATAACAACCATAATAAGTCATATTTAAGTTAAGACTAATAATACCACAATGAGTTATAACTAAAAATTACAAAAAGTTGTAACTGGACATACGATACACCCCTTTTCAAAGTATATTATAGAATTTCCTAATTTTTTTTATTTATGTTTATAAAATTTAAAAAATTGTAAACAAAATCTCATTTGGTGTCTATTTTCATTTCCAAAATAATAAATTATTTTCAAAATTTAATCATTTTTTATAACAAAAAATTTATTTAAACTTGTTTGGAATACAAATTTGCCTCTTTTCTCTCTTCGACTAGCAACATGGAAGGGAAGGTCCCACAACATGTACAGTTTTAAGTAAAACTTAACCTCAAAAATTAGTTATTAAAGTAAGAGTACCCTCACATGCATATGTTTCAGAAACTTTAGTACATAGAAAATGTTAAATTTTATTTCACACCGTCCATCACCACGACTACATTTGGCCTTCCTCCACCTCCAGCTACCACCAACTAGTTCTTTCGACCACCATCACTGGAGACCTTTGGTCACCATCTCTAACTGGGAGCCATCTCACTTGAAAATACCTTTCACTATCACCTTCAGTCGGCAACAATTAAATTTTAGTAATTCTTTTTCATTTATTTTTCAAAACAAGTTTTAACATACATACATATCAATCATGTTTTATTTATTTTTTTATTTCTTTTATCAAGAAATAATAATAATAATAATAATAAACTGTAAATATTATCAAACAAGAGTAATTTTAGCAATTAATCAAAAACCGATGAGCAAGTGACCAACATGAAGCAATCTTGAAGAACAGCTTAGACAAACATTACAGAGATCATTGATGAACACAAAGCACAAGCATATTTTCTTTTCCTTGTCCGGAAGCTGAGAATTGTCCGTAGTACCTTATCTTATGGTCAAATGACAAACAAATGACCACTTTGAGGAGCTTCAATAACATTACAAACTTACACATAAAATGAAAAGAAATAAAATTAGCAACAAAGGTGACCTAATGATACGATACAAACAGCACAGGCCAAATGTCATTCCCATAATTTCCATAATTTTTTATAGTCAATATTTTAAACTTAATTGTCATTTTCGAGTCTGCTAACCACTCTTATCATTTTCTGATTAGTTCTTGTTAGCATTTTTGGTTTTCGAAGGTTAATAGTGTAAATTTAAGCATGCCAGTAAGGATCAATCAGTCCTTACAGAATTTTAATTGCCAACCAATTATCAGACGATTGTGTTGAAATTCTTTCAGCCTCAATGAAGAGGACTTTTACTGGTGACTTGTTTTAGGAGAAATTTATAAGAAATAACAAGTACAGAACAATTTAGAAACTTAATTTCATTAAGTAAATAGAAACTTATAATAAAATGACCCAGTCTTGAAATGATTTACAGTAACGACTACTTGAAACTACTTATAGGAAACGAAGTGCAGTACAGGAATTGAAATGCTGAAATGTAAAGAACTGGAAATGTAGAACTCGAAAGAACTATGAAGTAAATAAATTGGTTTCTGGATCTAAGTCTGGGTCCTTCAATTCAGGGCCTTCTCTGCTATTTATACTTTCCAAGGGTAACCGTCGAAGTGGGCTTCCAACCATCGAAATATCCTCCCATGATTGCTAATCATGCTCTCTCACAGTCAGTCCCACTAAGCCATTCTTGCAGTTAGGCTTCCTTCTTGGATTTTGAATTTGAATTCGTGAGTAACCGTTAGGCCACATCATCTTGCGCCTTCTAGCTTTCTCAGTGCTGTGCAGATCCATTATAACCAATATGACCTGCCACGTGTCTGTCTTTGATTGGAGACTTATATCAACTTCGTGAATTGTCCCTCATGTACCATATGTCAAGCTACGATTACCTTTTACAAAATATGTAGCCAACATTACCCCCCGCACTAATATACCCATACTTGGTGATATTAGTGGACTCAAGGCACTTTGTCCACGTCCTAGGATGTGCATGGACTTTTCATCTTCTTAGAAATGCAACCATCTTCCATAAATGAAGCACTTAATCTGCGTTAAATTCTTTCTTGTGCTTGAACATTTTCCACTACCAGTTTATTCGAAAAGGCTAATACAGTTCCCATGGCCAAACAAACCTTTTTTTTCATCGATCGTACATACGAAGAGGTATTAGACAATGATGTTCATCCTCGAAAGAACCTTCATGCATTTATTGGCCACGCTTATCTGCCTCCATTTATTCAAGTTATGGATGCTTTTGCAAACTATCAACCTTTAGACCAAGAACTTGCAAAAATGGATCTTAGAAGCTCCTCCTCTACCTTCAAACTTTCTGCATAGGATGAAGCTGCCTTCTTGTAGACACCCCATTTTTGACCGACCTTAAGAATCAGACGTCACCGATTGAGCGCTCGGTGATGATGCATGTTGTGCTCGTTCTGAGGTTTCAGAGTCTCAGCTGCGAGCCTTGCCTCCAGACTTCGGGGCTCCTTTGTACTTTGCCTCGGTTTGCGAACCAGGTCCTGTTTTCTCTTCTTGAAGGGAGGAAGAGGTCTCGTAGACCATCTCTCAGTGGCGGTAGACTACGTTTCGTGGTCGTAGGCTATTTTTCCGATTTGGAGACCAGTTTTCGGTTTTCGGAGCCGTCGGCTGTGTGCCTCGGTTCGGGACCGCTTGACTAACTCCGTTTGCTCTGGTTTTTGGCACACACCTTGTTTCCTCTCCTTAGAGCGACACTGTGGCCCGAGAGACCACCTTCGTGGTCGTACGCCACCTCCGATGTTTCACAGCCTGTTTTCGGGGCCCCAGGCCGCGCGTTTTGGCCCCCGAACCCTCGTTTTGCATCGGTTAGGGTTCATTTTTGGCATGGACCCTATTTTCATTTTTTGGAAGGTGGTACTATAGTGGGAGACTAGCAATTCTTTTGGAGACCATTTTCTCTCTCCTCCAGCCGATTTTCTTGACAGAAAACTGGTTTTCCTCACTTTTGAGCCACAATTTCAGGTCTTCCATACCACCATTGTGTTATGCTCATTTGGGAGGCCACCAATATGGGTAGGCCGACCAATATTTCTTCTTGACCCTTTTGAACCTTGCTAGAAAGTTGGTTTTCCTCTCTCTTGGGTCACATTTTCTGGTCTCCTACCATACAGCTGTATTCTACTCATCTAAGAGGCCACCTTTCTGGTATGGCTGACCAGCTTTGCACCTTGACCCTTTTGAACCCTGGTCGGCCGATCAGGGCAAGTGGTCGGCCGACCACTTGAACTGGTCGGCCAAACATCTCCTTTTTGGCCCTCCCAAGTGCAACACAGCTGTGCCAACTGTGAAGCACTTGACCTTTCCTCTGGGATTTTGCTCCTTTGTTTGTCTTCTTAAGGAAGATTTGATCCTTTTGCTTAGCTTCAAGGAGAAGCTTGACCCTTTTGTCAAGCTTCTTGAGGAAGCTTGACCCCTTTGGTCTAGCTTCCTCAAGAAGCTTAACCCTTTTGGTTAAGCTTCTTTGAGAAGCTTTGACCCTTTCTTGAGGCTTCTCCAAGAAGCCTTGGCTCTCTTCCTCTATAAAACAAACCTTCTCTCTCCATTTGCAAGGGTTAGAATAATTTGGCTGAGATAGATACACCCCACCCTCCATAGCTCTCTTCTTCAAGCTCCAAACCCTAATATTCTTGGCCATTTACACTACACCTCATAGCCTACAACCTCCACCATCCATTCAATCACCTTGGAGCTGTTTTTCAGAGGTTGAACGCTCACCTTCTTGGTCCAGAACTTGCTGCATTGTTGTGCTACAAGGGTAAGTCATCATTTCCCCTATTTTTGCATTATTTTGCTTCATAACTTAGCCCTATTTGCAAGCATTTTTGGGTTTTGACATAAACTGAAAAAAGTCTTGTTTTGACCTTCTAAACATGTTTGTTTAAGGACTCTTTTCTTTTTGGGGTCATCTACCCCCTTTCATGCTTCATTTCCTCATGCTTTGAGCCATGCATTTGAGCATTTGCATTGGCCTTGGTTTGGCCTTTTAGCCACTAAAATCCAGTGGATTTTCAGTGGCTTAAATGTGTTTTTGAGCCCTAAAATCAGAGAGGGGTGACCCTCTCACCCCTTGTTCTCTTTACTAGCTTTATTGGCCTTCCAAAGGTGCTCCATTTTGCATGTTGAGAAGTCTTGTTTCAAGCCATTATTTGTGAGTTTCAAGGTCTGCCTTGACTCTGTCCAGAGCCCTTTTGGCCATATTTTGTGTCTTTGATGCATGTGTAGAACAATCCCATTCAAGGCCTTTCAAAGGGGCCTTTATTTGCATGTTTCCTAGACCCATTTCAGGCTCTTTTTAGTGGGTTTTAGGACCCTCAGAACCTCTGTCTAGAGGTGGTTTTGCCATTGTGTGTGTCCATCATGCATGTGTAGAATAACCCCCTTATTGGCCTTTCGAAGGAGCCCATCATTCTTGCATGCATTGACTGAGTTTCAGTGGTTATTTGGGTATATTTTGGCATGGCATACTTCTGTTTTTGGTTGGTTTGGTGAGTCTTCATATGCTCCATATAGTTGTAGTGTAACTCATGGTTCACTAGCTTTCTTTGCATGCTTTGTTGACCCTGGATTTTAACACTTTTTGGCCATGCCTTAAACTGATATTGTGTTTATTTTGGACTGCCCTAGCTTTGTTTTTGGGTCTCATGGTTGAATGATGTTGGTTTTGCATGCTTGTAGTTCAATACCCATGCTTAACTTTGAGTTTTGAGGTTCATTCCATGCATATACTGAGGTGTGTTCATGTTTTGGGCTCATTATACATCATATTTCAGAGCTTTTTTGAATGCTATATTGCCATGTTTTGTACTCTTTAAATGTGTTTGAGAGTCGGACTTATATGCCTTGTTTTCGGACCATTGAATGAGCTCCATTTCGTTGCATTCCGAGCCATCATTTTAGGCCATTTCCCCCACTGTTTCAGACCTGCCTAGGGTCTGTTTGGGGTTGGTTTTGCCTTTGGTGCATTGCTTTGGGTACCTCTAGTGTAACTCACTTCACTAGTTTCGGTACCCGGGACCCCTATCTTGCATTGTGTGCCATATTTGCATGTTTCGGGACCATCTTTTATGCCATTTCAGAGCTGTATCATGTGCCATCTTATGCCATATTTCATTTCTCGCCATGCCTTGTTAGAGTTGCATGTTGTGCCTTAGGATTGGTCCTTTGCATCCGTGTATGTTTGCATATATTTCGGTTGTCTCATTTTCATCATATGGCCACTGATGTAAGTGTAGCTGAGGTCCACTCATATTGGTGTAAGTCCATCTTGCATTGTGTATGCCATTTTAGTCCATAGCATTGCGCATGCTAGGTTGCATGCTAGTCGCATTGTGTATGCCATCTCATTGCATTGTGTTTGGGATAGGAGTTAGCCCAAGCACGGGAAACGAGGGACGTTTCGTACTCAAAGTGACGAAATGTGTCTCAATTCCCGATCGCCGACACTCCGGATTACCCATGATGGAGTCTAGGCCTTGTTGTGTTTATATGTGCATTCATTTCACATCGAGTCGTGCAATTCGACTCCTCGGCCATCATGCATCGAGATACGTGATTGGTGGCATGCGGATCGAGGTATGCATACATATGTGAAAATACTTTGTCATGCCCTTTTCTTGCTCTCTGTTGCAGCAAACCAGAAATCAGCAACTTTCTAAAGCCTTGCACAGCATTTCGGGATTAATTGCAAACAGAGACAAATCGGGGCATCGCAAGGAATTTCCCGATGAGGCGATACGAGCATGCATTCTTTCATCATTCGGAACAGAGCTGAGGCGGTCCATTTAGCTTGCATGCTAATTTACTTGCTTTCCTAGTTAATTTGTTAATTAATTAGGGTTTTTTAATATTAATTATTTATTCAGACTGTAATTATTTATTCAAACTGTATTATTTATTCAGACCCTCCGAGCGAGGGCAATTGTGTAATAAGTGTGCGTGTGTGTGATGCATGTCTTCCAACCCCACGTCTTTCTCCCTTTTATTTACCAGCTTATGATGGTTAGTTTAGGGCACGTTTCAATTAGCATACTTATGCTCGCATGTTTGCATCCATTCATCTGTATTACATACACCAGGCTCGGCGCATCATACTAACTGCATTGTATTTCAATTCCGAGTTGAATACGTGTATCATTTGTTGCATTTCATATGCCATCTTAGAATAGCCGAGCCTATCTTAGTTGCATTCTTGTATGTGTTGCATTAGGCATCTCAGCATAGTTAGGATTCGTGCATGATTTCTAATTAGCTTCTGTTTTGGCTTAGAGTACTCGGTGAGTGTTTATGCTTTAACATCCTTGCATGTGTGTGAGTGACTGCCAAAATAGCATACTTACCATGAGGCTATTTGCTTATGTGATATAACCACCTGAATGCCTGTGGGTGGAGGTTGGATTATCTAAATTGGAACAATTCATTGATTGCGAGTTTTAAGCCCACTAAATAGTGGCAAATCACCAAGTTTTCTAAGCCCACCTGAGGGTGGCAAAATCCGCATTTTACCCTACTTGTGAGTAGCAAACCGCTTTAAAAAACAAACATGAAATGTTTTGTTCCAACTCAGGCGATCCAGTCTATACTTGTATGTTGTGTGCTCTAGGCTAATAACCGGAATAAGAGTACATAATGTTTTCAAAACTTGATATCATGGTTAGTAGAGGCCGATATTTGATCGGGCGAGCGGGAGTGCTCACGAAGTGACCTTCCCCAATCGTACCCAAGTTCCCAAGCTGAGGCAACTTTGGTGATAACGGACACGTAGCCTTAGGCAATGAGTCAGGATTTCCTAAAGTCCCCCAAAATAAATATTTAGGTGGCGACTCTGTATCTGGCAAAGCAGTCCATGTTTGGCACTTCTTTCAAAAAATCTATTTTCAAAAACGATTTGCCGGATTTGGACTCTTTGATGATTCATCGGTCTTGCATTGCACTCTGCGAGATTAGATACAGGACCGTGACATTGAGTCCTGAACTGTAGTGAGCCCAAATGAACAAAACAGGATTTTCCCTCCCGGGATGTTCGGGGACGTTTACACTTCTAACAGCACTGGCTAGGGAACTTGGCCTACACTCACTCAACCTCAAACAAGGGAGCGAATCCACCATCGATTTCCTAAATTTGATGACCCCATTGCAATCCATCCCTCCATACACAGCTCCGTAGTATATCTATACATCCCTCTCAACTGTCTTCGTAGCCTTAAGGACAACTTGCTCTCGGCATGATATAATTCCACATTGCCGTCCAGAATAGTGCGAAATACTCCACAACCTGTTGAATCCTTGGGACTCAGTCCCTCACTCTTAGCCAAAAAAGCAAGACTTTGCTCCTCTGACTAGCTAGAATGTGTGAATAGACCTGAATTCCCACATTCCTTTGGAGAGGACCCAATTGCTTCTTCCCTGCTTTCCAATCCTAACTGGATTGAAGAACTGAAACTCACCCTCTTTGAGAGCCAGCATTTTGCTCTCTACCAAGCCCCACTTCTTCTTACTACTTACCAACAGTATAGAGCCCAGACTCTGCTTGCCGCTTTCTTCCATTTATCCTTTGATGTCCTTTGAGGTGATATTTCTCACAAGAATTTATTATGGTCTTGTGATATTATCTCTCGAAGCCACATCCTTAACCCTATAGCCCAGGCAGAGCTTTATACTCTCTTGGATCAACTTCCTCTTTTACTCAACTGGCACATAAATGCTTCCACTACTAGTGAGTTATTGGAGGAAACCTCTGCTGCTCGTATTCAAATTCAGTATGAGGTAGAGAATCTTCTTGAAGAATATGAGAACTTCAAGAACCAAGACTTAGAGTTTGGAGGAGATACCCCAATGGATGAAATACATGGGGCAAGAGAAATAGATGAAACATATAAGGCTCTTGAATAGATAGAATTTGAATTAAAGGCCCAACATCACTTTTTCTAACTAAGGGCTCATCAGTTAGATAAATCAAATTTAGATAGGATAGAAGATAGATTAGGAAAAAAGTATGTATTTATTGAATTTTGCTGGACAAAGTTCCATGATCTTGTGACTTTGTCCATTCCTTACTTTTATGAAATTGAGAATGTAACCAAGTAAGTGTTCCCAATGTAAATATTGCATATCAATAAAACTGAGCTTTTCAAACATCATTTGTCATGATCTGGCTTTATATTCTAATTGTATGATCGATTGCATGGCGAATATGGCTTTATGCCTTACTTTGTTTATGCAATTTGTGAACGACAACTTCGAAGCAACCAACTTGCTTTGATGCCTGGTTTCAAATGTTGCAAATCATAAAATTCCTCGTAGGAGTAATGGTATTTATCTTAGGATTTCACACTCCAATAGTATGGCTAATATAATCTATGTGAATAATAGCACCAATCTTGCTTCGAGGCCTGACTCAGGTATTTCAAAGCATGAAATTTCTCTTAAGAACGCCCCTATTTGTCTTCGAAGGATCTTATATAAACAAAAGTGTAAGATTGGTCGATTGGCATTTGGACTTTCTATAATGCTTAACCAAGAATTGGTTTCATAGTGCTTATTTATGCTGAAAGAATAGGCAAGAACCATATTCTAACTATAGGTCATTACAAAGATCCCTTTGAAGGAAACTTCCTTTGTTGGAAAGTTTAAAAGCACACCTCTAGGATTCTTGAAGTGAGCAAATCTTAACTATGCTTGAATTCAAGGTATAAGATTGGCTTCGAAGCCAACTACCTATTCTGAAAGTTAAACTACGTATTTGAAAATTGGCTTCGAAGCCAACTAACACCTTTCGAAGCCAACTACCTGTTTTCAAAGTTAAGCTAAGTATTTGAAAACTAACTTCGAAGCCACCTAACACCTTTCAAAGCTAAGCTCGGTATTTGAAATATGTTTCCCTCCTTCATAAGGTATGTACATTCTGGTTCAGAAGTAGTCTTCTTTCTTGTATTCTCAAGGATTTGAAATAAAAGCATTGATCACACATGGGTTAGAACCTAGGTCTGTTTAACTCGTTATGTTAAATAGGTAACTTTGGACAGAAAGGTTTTAAAACCCCTTCTTCTCGCGCTTTATCTACATGCTTGTCCAAAGTCTCTCTTTCACTCCTGTTGCTCTTATCCGCAGCTCTTTGCCCTTCCATTCACTTTTTTCTTTCAATTCTTTGCTAATGGATTTTTCTTCTGAAATACCAGTCGTCGAGCGTGTAAGCCCATCTATGGCTTTAAGGAGAATCATCAACGAAGAATGTGACAAATACAAGACCAGGGAACAGTGTGCTATCGATGGTCGCATCTTTATTCCCTAACACCATGTTAAAGAGGAGATTGTCCTTGGTCCCATTTTCAGAGAAGCCCCCATCCAACTCCCTGTTTTGTATCCGCACTTAGAAGATCAATGCCTTCTTTACGAGGGTGGCCTTGATTTGGGAAGTTGGAAGATGAACCGTCTCCATCGCTATTGGCCCACATTGAGGTCGGAATGAGAGGAATGGTACGACAGAGTTGTTCCTGCCCGGACGCTGGACCTCCAGGAACTCTATATCCTTGACGCCCTTCGACTAGCCAGTGTGGACTCGCCTTTTTTCGCGCCCTGCCTTTCAAAAAGGGTTTGAAAAGAAGGCCTCATAGTTCGTACTCCTGCAGTTCTAAATCTAGCCTCACAAGTGCAATGTGAAACTGATAAACACCAAAGAGTCCAAATCCGACAAACCTTTTTGGAAAATCGATTTTAAATCAAATAATGCCAAAATTGGACTGCTTTGCCAGATACAAAGTCGTCACCTAAATATTTTATTTTTGAGAAAATTTAGGAAACCTTGACTCGTGCCAAAGGCCACGTATCCGTTATCACCAAAGTTGCCTCGGCTCGGGAACTTAGGTACAAGAGGGGAAGGTCCTGAAATGCGCACCCTCGCTAGTCCAATCAAAGATCGGCCTCTACTAATCATGATATGATATTTTATAAACATTATATGTTCTTGTTCTGATTATTAATTGAACCTTACTATGTGATGCGCACAAAAAAATATAGACTAGTCGCAAGACTTGGAACAATTCAACTTATGTTTGTTTGCGAAAATGGTTTGAATTTGCCACCCTCAAGTGGGCTTAAAGATGCAGATTTGCCACCAAACGTAGTGGGCTTAAAACAAGATTTTGCCACGACAAAGTGAGCTTAAAACTTACATTCGTTGAATCGTTCTAATTCAAACAACCAAGCCTTCATCCACAGGCATTCATGCAGTTTAGCATTTAAGCACATTGCCTCATGGCAAGCATGCGAATCATGGCAATATGGCAATCACACTCATGCAAGCATGCTAAAGTGTAAAAGTTTACCTAGTACTCCAAGCCAACATAGAAACTAGTTAGAAAAGTGCATGATCCTAACTATACAAGATGCCTAATGCAACACATGCAATACTGCAACTAAATAGTCTCGGCTACTTAATCATGGTATTTGCAACACTTTGATAGCATTCTTTAAAACACGTATTCAAAGAAGTATTGAAATTGCAACGCAGTTTGTATGATGCGTCGAGCCTCGGTGCATGCAAGACAAATGAATGGATGCAAACATGCAAGCATAAGGTATGCTAATTGAAAATGTCAATAATCTACCATCAAAAGCGATTAAATAAAAGGGAGAAAGACGTAGGGTTGGAAGACATACACATACGCACGCACACTGATTATAACATTACACCCTCGCGAAGGAGGGTCCGAATGAATAAGCTAACTAACTATGCTAATTAAGCTAACCATTACAACACTTTGAAATGAATTAACTAACTATTCTAAGCTAATTAATTATTACAAATCAGAATCGAATAACTAGTTACACTAACTAATTAATTACAACACTTGAATTAACTAGCTAATCCACTTGAATAATTATATCACTTACAAGAATTAGCTACAACTAACTAACAGCAAAGCAACTAAAAGGTCTTGGGAAGTGAGGGATGCATGCATGCTCGATTTCTCTAGCCGAAAAGCCACCGCCTTGCCACTGAACGCCTCTGTTTGCACATTTGAACACCAACAGTGTTGCTAACTTCCAGAATACCTCTACTCCACCTTACCAACATACTGAGTAATTTTCTTCATTGGTGGCTGGTCGGCTACCATTGGTGGTCGGTCAGCCACCCCTGTCCAGAACTTCCTCTTTTGCTGCAACAAAGAGCAAACAACGGCAAAGTAGTGTATTCTCAAGGAGTGTTTGTAATGCTACCCTCCTTATCATCACACAAGCTCAAAGAAGTGTAACTCTTGGCTCTCAAACCACCAATCAAGCAATTTGCATGCATGATGGCCAAAGAACCAAGTTTGTACAAGTTTAATGAGTGCAAAACAAGACTCAAAAAGACCACCACCCTATCATGCATGATCAAGGGTAATGGTGACCAAGGAAAGTGGCACATTTCATCATTTTGAGTATGAAATGTTCCATTTTCCTTATGTTCGAATTAACATCCGATTCGAACATATGTAGTGCAACACAAAGAATGCTTATCTTGCACATTTTTATTTGTCAAATTTTGTTTACTCATTTTAGTTACCAAACCATTCTTTAGCCAATTAGTCCATTGGTGAGTGTCTTCTAAAGCAAAAGAAGTGTCAATCAAGGGGTAATTTAAGGCATGAGAGAGATCATGCCATTGGTAATGAATCCTCAAAGAGGATTAAACCATTAAGCATAACATCAATCTTAAGCTTAAAGGATCCCAAGTTTAAAACAACTCTCAAAAGCAAATAAAAGAGTGAAGTAAAGAGGGAGATTGCAGAGATTTAGGTGCTGAAATTAAGTGCAAAACAAGACTAAAACATGCTATCAACTCAAAAGAATGATGATTAAAGCATTAAAACATCAAGCTAGCAAAGAAATTAACACTACAACTATACAATACAAGCCTCAAATGAATTAACCAGCCCAAAAGTGAGCCAAAACAGGTCAAAACAGTGGTAAAGCATGCTGGACTAGAGTTAAGTTAAGCTAAAAAAATATGCTAACTCATAAAGCTAACTAGGCATGCAAACAAAACACAAGGAGGGAAGGCTAACCCCTTCAATTTTGGACTTCAAAACAAGGTTTTTACCACTGAAAAACCTCTGAGATTTAGTGGTTAAAAAGCCCAAAAAAGTTGTTTTGGAAGTGATGAAAAGATTGCACAAAAGCTTAACAAGCAAAGAGACAAGAAGGATGGACCACCCCCTAACTCAAAATAGCCTCAAACCACCATTTTTAGGCCATAAAAATAAAGGTTTTTACATTTGAAAACTAGGCCAAAAACAGTTTGAAAAGATAGCAAAACAAGCTAGCAAAGCAAATAGTATACCTCTAGGAGCCAAAGCACAATATAGGCAACAATCCAAGCTCAAACCTCCTTCTAGAGCTCAAACAAGGCTCCAAGTAACATCAGTCCAAAGATAAACAACTTTGGTTAAGGGTTGATAGGCAAATTAGAAGTGTATCTCTACTTATATGCATAAAATAACAAGAGAGAGAGAAATCTAGAGAGAGAGAGAATTGTAAAGAGAGAGGATTGTAGAGAGACAGGCTCTCAAAATTTTCTAACGTTGAAAACCATAAAGAAGGGCCTCTATATATAGAAATATATGGCTTTAGGTCGAAAATATCTGAAAATGGGACAGCTGAAGTAGTGTAGAACAGCTGGAGGGAAAATATCTGCACAAAAATTGCCTTTTGGACACCAGTGGCAGACCGGCCATCACTGGTGGCCGAAAAAATGCACCTCTGGCCGACACAAAAAATCTTCTCTCCAGGTTCAACTTTAAATGGGCATATCTTCTTCTTCTAGACTCCTTTGCAGGTCATTCTTGACTCTAAATTGAAGCCTCGAAAGTCTTGTTTCCAATGGTGGTAGCCTTACATCAAAATTCCAACTGTACAAAAGGATAAGCTTGATTTAGCGAGGGCTGCTCGACTCTCTCGTAACGGTTCATGCCCAATTTCTTCCCCAACTAGGTTTCTTCTCTCTCCTCCACTTTTCTTCAACTCCAAACCTCTACATGAGGTGTTTTGAAAGACTTTTCAAAGAGTTCACCTCTCTTTCATTTATTCTTACTTTGTCCTTGCTCGGTTTACCAAAAAGCGCAACATTTAACGAAATGCTAGCCTCAGAACATCATTGGAACTTTTTCAAAAATATTTTGAAAGAGAGGGTTTTAAGGTCTAAAAATCATTTTGGTCAAAATAGTTTTGGTCCAAAAATGGAGTGTGAGGTTGGGATTTGAAGCTCCTCCTGCCGAAGAAATCGAACCTTTGCACAACATAGCCTTCGTCCTGCCTTCGTCCTCGAACAATCAACCTGAGGTCCCCAAGTCTTAAGGGCGATCAAAAATAGGATGTCTACAGCCAGGTTTTTCATTCCTGAAGACCCATTTCTCATACCTGCTACTCTTTGTTTTTGGAACCCAGATTTCAATTTCTTTCAATTTCTATGTGGTATGAAGGCCCCCACTGTCCTCAACATATGCCATCTTCTAGGGTTATCGCCCGCTGGTACTCTTTTCGATCCTGATTATTCTAGTATTAATGTTCCTTTCTCTATTTCCCCCTCTAACTTATTCCTTTAGTGACTTTGTGAAGTTTGAGAATAAAAAGGAAGATCTTGTGACTGATCAGGAGTTCTTTTCTTTTCTCTTATATTGGCTTCACAAGTTTTTATTTTGTACCTCTTCACAGTGGATTATGTCTGAATTCATCCATCTTGCTAAGGCTTTTTCTTCGGTTAAGAAGATATCCTTAGCTCCTTATGTACTAGGTCATGTATACAGAACTTGCTCTCAGTTTTGTGAGAAATCCCTCAATGCCAACCAAGGAGGACCACTTTAGGTGTTGTAACTTTAGCTTTTCGCGTAGTTCACTGACTTACATTCTAGATGCCTAAGATTCTTGGTGCAAGACCCTACCACTTATGGAATGAAGTATGCCAGAGTTTCACTATACCCTTCTAGCTTTGCTTATTACCTTACCTTCTTCCATCAACTTCCAGTTTCCCATTCTCCCACCTTCTTCTGCCCCTTTGCTACTAACACAAAGCCGACATGGCTGAGGACTTTCCTGGATGACAACACCTGCTCCAACCCATTCATAGGGATATGTGGGCCTCGATTTTGATTCCAAGGGAGCTCTACATTGGTACCTTCAACTTTCGAGCTTACAAATGCATTGCTGAACCTTACTGCCCTGCCCAATTTGCTAGGCAATTTGGGCTTACTCAAGGAATTCTTGTCCCTCTCTATAGCCAAACTAACACCAATCTTGCAACCAGAGTGCTGAAGGTGCCAAGAACCAAGCTGGATGAGGCAACTTCCAAGTTGATACAAGACTTGCTCGAATTCAGGTTCACTCCCTTCATCCCACACAGCACTGCATTGAGGAGGTACCAAAATTGGTAGACAGCCAATATAGAGATACTTCTGGCCATCTCTCCTCGGGATCTATTGGTTGTGCTGGATGTGCCCTCTTAAGCTAAGTTCAAAGAGACTGGGACCACTACTATTGCCTCTACTGCCCTTGTCATTCCAACTCTTACTCCTACTATCTCCGTGTCTGCTCTTGCTGCCTCACCTCCTCCAAGAGTTACCAAAGCTACTTTGAAGAAAGGTATGCATTTCTATTTTCCTTTTCTCTTCCTTTTATGATGCCTTGCTTATTTACTTATAACTTTTCTTTGGTGCAGGAGCCTCACAGGAAGACTCTTCTCAGAGAGTTCAAGATTTGAATATCCTCAAAGGCAAACAGCAACAACAAAGGAAAAAAAAGACTTTTGCTTGATCTTGAGGAGAAGATACGTAAGGCTTACTTGGAAGAGGAAGAAGCAGAGAATGAGAAAGAAACACCATTGAAGAGAAGGAAGAAAAAGACAGTTTCTCCCTCTAACCTTATTGGCGACTCTACTCATGAGACAGCTGCCAAAGTAGTGGAAGAAGAACACTCCAAGGAAATCATTGTATTTCAGAGGTCTGAGAAGAGGAGACAGCAACAATTACTAAGGGATGAAGCTGCTACTGCTAATGCACTTCAAAAGAAGGCTGCAAGGAGGAAACAAACTGCTGAGCACTACCTCCTTCGTAGTTCTCCAAACAGCAGCACCACCACAACCTCTGAAGCTGGTAACCTCTTTCAATCCCTTGTGATAATTTCCCTTTCCAGGTTTCAGCATGGAATTAACACCCTTTTTTTTATTATTATTATGCAACAGTAATCAGCTCATTCTCTCTTCCTTCGACACAGGCCCCTCTCTCTTTATCTGTGGATGAAAGGCCTTCTCTGACTTCTGTAAAACTGGAAGCAACTCAGAAAGAGAAATGAAGACTTATAGTGAAGTGCTAATGAAGATAGAACCTATTCAGGCAATATTTCCACTTCCCAGCTCTACACCTTCCATTCCCTTTGGGCTGTGTTAAATGAATGCAAGGGGAATAAAAATACATAAATTTTCATGAGATATACATTTAAAAATAAAGAAAATTAGTAGAAAGTCTCTTTTAAAGAAATTGCTTAGTCATAAATTTATAAAAATATAGAGACTAATGACGTAATTTATTAGATTATATCAATTGATAAAATAACTTAAAGGTAATCTAATCGATTATACATTGATATCTAATTATATTTCAATTTCAAAATTTAAAAAAAATAAAAGAAAAAAATCGTAAAATTTATTTATATATTTTTTATGTTCATGAAATACTTCTTTCAAAAGTGCTTATATGAGAAATTTTATTTAATTAGTAATGTAGAAAAATTACTTCAATTTTTTTGGCACATACCCTAATGGGCACCTCTAGACAATTTTTAATTTCTCCCTTTAATTCAGAGATGTGATTTGTAATTCCTAATTTTTTACATAACCAATTTTTTTTAAAAAATAAATTCCAAACAAAATTTAGTGAAGCATAATTTCAAATTTATTTATAAGAAAAAAAAAATGTAAACAAGGACCATAACAAAGATAATTAAGACTGAAACATGTGTCAAGGTCCCACTACAATTGCTCAGTCAAAAGTCAAGAAGACAATTATGGTGGGAGGGAAGTACACGAAGCGTGATCCAAAGGCATTAGGAAGAAGACAGCCATTTCTTCGAATGTCTATTTCAAGAAGACAATTATGGGAGGGAGTACACGAAGCGTGATCCAAACGCATTAGGAAGAAGATAGCCATTTCTTCTAACATGTATTTCACTTCATGGAAAATTCTATGATATAGTGTACTATGCACTTTTAATTATGATTTTATTTCTTTAGTTATGATTTATTATTTTGTTAATTATGATACATTGTAATATTATTTATGACATTATTTTATTTATAATTTAAAAATTGTTTGGTTACACCTCATGTGATATTTGGTTATAACTCAATTTTTTTTTTTTTTTTTTATTTTAGCTATAATTCACATAGTATTGATGCCCAATTTGGGATAAACTTTTGTTGCCCGACTTTTCTACTATTTTGACATGACTAAAAAAAAATTTTATGAGATAAATTTTTAGCTTTTTTGTAGTTGATTTGATGGTTGTGAGAAAAAAAGTAAAATGATTATAATTTAAATGTAACATTTTGGCCTTGTTTAGGAAGTTGACTATTTTACTTAGCTATTTGACTTTCTGGTTATTTTAGCCTTGTTAAAATAATTATGTTCGGAAAATTAATAATTTTTTAAAGTTGATTTAATAATTGTGAGAGAAAAAATAAAATAATTATAAATTTGATATAACATTTTGTCAGTTTAATTTATAAATTTAGAAAATATAATAACGATTAATTTGATTGTTAATTTACCTCAAAATCAAACTCAACAACAC
This sequence comes from Camellia lanceoleosa, assembly GCA_025200525.1. Lineage (NCBI taxonomy): Eukaryota > Viridiplantae > Streptophyta > Magnoliopsida > Ericales > Theaceae > Camellia > Camellia lanceoleosa. The sequence goes on from CM045771.1 coordinate 93,833,726, forward strand.
CCCTATTGTTGCCATTCTCATGGATGAAACCATGATCATGTACCACAACTTTACAATCTATGGCTTCGTTTGAGATGTGCAATAGTTTGGCTTTTTAATTTCTTGACTATTTTAACTTGAAATTAATATTTTTAATTCTTGGCATATATATATATATATATATGAAGGGGGTAATGTTATGGTACATTTTTGTGTGCAAGTTATACCATTTATAAATTTGATTATCACAAATGACATAACTTAATATTATAGGAGTCATAACTAATTAAAAAAATTGAGTTATAATCAAATATCACATGAGCTATAACCAAACAACTCTTGAATCATAAATAAAATAATTTTATGACTAATATTATAATGTGTTATAATTAATAACACAATAAGTCATAATTATAAACATAAAAATCATACTCCCTCCATCCCAAAATAATAATATCTTTTGGGGAATCTAACCTTTTTTAATAGTATAATTATTGCACTATAAAAAAAAAATTGAATTTTCAAAATTACCTATATTTTTTGGAGAATATCAATTCTCATAATTGTACTTTTTGTGTTGTTAATGAATTTAAAAGAAGGGTAAAATAAGAAATTCATATTATTTTAGTCCTTAATTTTTGAAAAAGAACTAATATTTTGAGACAATAAAAAATAGCATAAATGACTAATATTTTGAGACAAAGACAGTAATAAAGAATGCATATGATAGACTGTAGCATAGAATTTCCCATGGAGTGAAATACAAGTTAGAGGGAATGGTTATCATCTTCCTAATGCGTCTGGATCACACTTCATAGACTCCCTAGGCTACCACTGGTTGAAAATAAATAAATAAATAAATAAATACTCCCTGCTACCATAATTGTCTTCTTGACTCTTGACTAAGCTATTGTAGTGGGACCTTGACACATGTTTCAGTCTTTAATTATCTCTGTTATTACATCTTTTTTTTTCTATAAATAATGGCTATGTTTGGCATGTAATTTTGGCGTTATTGTAGTTATAAAAAGATAACATAGGCTAAAAAATTAATCAGACAAAATGTCACATTCAAATCATAATCATTTCATTTTTTCTCTAACGAAAGTCAAAAAAGCAAAAAAAAAAACCTATCCCAAATGGGGCTTTTTAGCCCCAGGCTAAAATAGCTAAAAAGTCAACCTACATCCCAAATGAAAGCAATGGTTTTGTTTAAAATTTATTTAAAAATTATTGAAAAGTTAGGTTTATGGCTTTTTTAGTTAAAATAGTTAATAAAAAAAATATTAAAATAGTTAATCAGACAAAATATCATATTCAAACTATAATCATTTTATTTTTTATCTCATAATCATCAAATTAACTACAAAAAAGTCAATTATCATCCCAAACATAACTTTCTTTAATCACGCTAAAAATATTTTTTTAAAAAAAAGTCAACTAAAATGGCAAGTGCCCAAACGAGAAACATTGCACTCGTTTGGCACAGCACATTTTGAGGCTAAAAGGTTATTGTAATGGCCCGGAACCATGTGTCACAATTATCAGTAATTAATTATGCATTTATATGATTTAATTGAAGATTATCTGTTTGAATTGGAAAATATCTGTTGGAATTACGACTTCGGGACTGAAATTGATGACCGTAATGAGTTCAGAAAATGAAATTGAACATGTATATGCGATACCGGGAATTTTTAGAACTATTTGAGAAAATAAATTGAAGACTGAATTTCGTCCGAATCGTTAAGTCCCGTTTGGCTTATATTTTTGGCTTAATTGAGTTTATATGATATATATGGATAAAGAAGAGGCTTTGACCTCATTTGACTCAACAAAGGGAAAAGAAAAATCTAGAAAAGAAAGAGAGAAGAGAGAATCGCGAGAAAGGGAGAGACCAAGAGGGAAAGAAGAAGAAAAGGGGAAATCAAGTTTACACTTCTCCATCCAAGTGTTTAAGGTAAGATTTTCATGAAATTAGTTGTTGATCCTTGACATTTAGCATGTTGAGCTCAAGATTATGGCATAATTATGTTTTAAATCATGGTTTCTTTACATGTTTGGCCAATTTGAGGTAGAACCTCCATGGATATAGAGATAGGAAGCTTGTATGTATATGATCATGGATTTCCACCTTGATTCATGGGTTTGATCTTGTTTATGGTTCATGTGGGTTTTGATTTGAAGCTTTGATGTTGAAATTATGTGGTTTCAAACGTTTTGAGTTTTGATTTCATAAGAGGGGAAGTTAATGTTTCAAGGAAATGATGAAGTTTAGAAGAAGAACCAGAATTTCAGAATTTCGCATGGTCCGCCGGAAGGAGGAAGCTCGGCCGAAAGGGAAAATCAACCTTCAGCTTTTTTGAAGAGTGCTTGAGGTAATACCGCGGACATGTGGGCGCTCGAGCGGGAGGGCTTATTTCAGGAAAAGTTTGGGAAGATGTTTTCCATGATTTTAGCATGTTAATGGCATCATTTAGCATCTCATGAGCATGAATTAAAGTAAAGAAAGATTAGATTGAGCAGGAAATGAATATGAAAGAATGTAAAGGAAGAAAAGAAATGGCATGAATTATGTGCTTTGATGATGATATGTTAAGAAATGTGTTATACTGTTGATGATTTGCAGGTCAGGACGTGAAGATCGTGCAATCGGTATCGGGAAACCATTGTAAGTAACATTTTTGTAAAGATATGTTATTATGAATTATGTTTCAAAGTGATAAATGATATGATATGATATGTTTGAATGATAATGTTAACTGTGAACGAATGTCCTGTTTGCGAATCTAGCATGGCATCCATAGTTAGTTGAAGTCGTGGGGGACGACATAGAAGTGCAGGCCCATGCGCTTAAGTCATGGGGGACGGCATGGAAATGTAGGCCCACGACCAGTTTACGAGATCTCGGTATGTGATTAATCGGTGTCCGGGACCGGTTACTCTAGTCGTTAGTCGACACATGTTATGCTATGTTATGATCTATGGAGTATGCCATTACATATGTTCTATATGATGACTGATTATGATTATAAATGTTTTATTACGGATTTATGAAATATTGGAGTTCGTTCACTAACCCCTTTACGTTACTGTTACTTGCTGAGCTCTAGCTCATTGTTTGTATTTATGTATTATAGGTGAGCATGCTGGGAGTCAAGCCTAGGCGGAGTTCTAGCCGAGCCACCGTTTTGAAAGCCTAACCAGAGTTTTGGGTGCCTCCGAGCTGGGGCTAGGCCTGGAAGGCCGTTTTGTGAGCTCTTGTTTAGTTTTGTTGTTAGTGGCAGATGTCTAAATTTTGTATATGATCCTTGATACATGTTATGTGATGTACAGTTGTGGGTAAATTAACATTTTTGGCATGTAAATATATGTTCATATATATGCACAGCTCTTTGGACTATCAGTTTCTTTATTTCGCTTCCGCGAGCCCCGATTATCTATGTTATGTTCAGGAAGGCCTGTGGTAATCTAGAATTACTGGCCGGTTACGATGCCAACCTTCTAGGGGCGGGTTCGGGTCGTGACAATTATTTTAGCCACAAAGGATTCGTTTGGGATGTGGGTTGACTTTTTAACTTTTTGACTATTTTAGACCTTGTTTGGCAACTCATTGTTTTAACCTAAAAGTTAATAAGTTATTTTAAAAAATGCATAATGCTTCATAGCTCGAAATACTTGAGGCTCCATGGCCTGAGGAGGACAAATTTTCTCTCTCCTCTTTATCTCTTTCCTCTCCGCTCTATCTATATTCTCGAAACAAAAAAGCATTGAAATGTTCATTCCAAATCCCTCCTCTCTATCTCATCCCCCTAGATCCCTCTCATCCCAAATCTCTCTCAGATCTCTTTCATCCCTCTCATCCCACTGTTAAACCTTCCTCTGATCACTCTCTAATCGCTCTTCAATGAATGGCGACGAAGGAAGACGAATGATGGTGAACGACGCATTTAAATACGTAAAAATAAAAAAACTCATCACCTACTATCACCGGAAAGTTCTCATTACCTACGAGAAGAAAATGAATTTGAGGTAATTCTAAAATCACAAAACTAGGATTTATGTTTTGGTTTCAATTTCTATACAAATTAGTCGATTGCGATTGTTTTGGTTTGGATTTTGCTTTCAATTTGTGTTAGGGTTTGAGATTTGCCTTTAATTTATCATGTCTTGGATGGTGAATGGGTTTGGAATGATAGTTATCCTCTGTATAAATCCGAAGATTGCTTGTTTATGATTGTTATTTTGACTTTGATTTTAAATCTGGAACCTCTGAAATTTGTGCATCTGAATTGTGGAAATTTGGTGTTGAAAATACACGTGTTTGGTTTCGCTTGAAATCTGTAATCTATCTTCGATTTTAAATCTATGTTGAAATCTGGATTTTTGGTTTAACTTAGTTGAATCTGTTGTTTGGAGGAACTGAAAATCTGTTAATAAGTTCATACATCTATTTTGAGTTTTGCTTTAAATCTGTATATCTATTTTGGATTTTAAATCTGTGGTGAAATTTGGATTTCTGCTTTAACTTAGTTGAATCTGTTGTTCAAGGGAGTTGGAAATCTATTAATTAGTTCATACATCTGTTTTGGGTTTTGGTTTAAATTTATGATTGAAATTTTGATTATAACCCAATATTGATACGGATATCAAATGAAAATTTTTGTAACAAAGCTTAGCAACTTAGAATAAACTCAACCATTCTACATTTGATTTGGAACCTCATATATGCACCTCTTGACTTATGTAATTCATTTCATTTTTCTTCCAGTGTAATGCTAAGCCGTATCCCTATGGAAGTGAAATTTAGTTAGAAAGCATAATAATTTAGACGAAACAAAAATTACCCAATCATTGTACTTGGATCTATCTCACTGTGGAAGTTGCTAATAATCAGGAAAAATTGAAATTCCTTTCGTATTCTGTATGTAGATTACACTGCTATGGCTTCTTTTTCTACTAAAAATAGCAATATAAGATTAAAACCAAGATTGTGTGATTGCAGGAGAACAGCTGCGATGCATATGGTAATAACCAATGAGAATGGAAACCAAGGATGTTTGTTCTTTGTTTGCCCATCAAAATATGTAAGTATCTATTATAGAAATTGATCTTTTACTATGTACAAAGTTATTTCTGTGATTTGATTAACTAATTCTTGTGCATTGTAGAGTCATAAGTAACACTATAATTACTTCAAATTCGCAGATGATGATGATGATGATGACGACACTAGCTTTACAATCCGTTCCAATGTTGCGCCTCGGAAAGCTATAAGAATAGAAGAATTAAACGATCTAAGGATAAGGCTTTGTGAGATGGACAATGAAATTCATGAGCATGGTAGAAGGTTTCAAAGGATGGGCAAGAACTTCAAGGCAATGATTTATGTCATTGTTTTTTGTGTCTTTTTGCACTTTATCATGTAAATGATTAACTTTCTATCGTGCTGGCAAATTTCATGAATGTAATTAGAAACTTGTTTTATATTCCCTTTGTTTTTGTACTTAATCATGTAAATGACTGACTTTGACTGGTTTTGGGGAATTTCATGAATACATGTCCTATATTTTTTGTGTTGTCTATGTGGATGAGCTTGGATTGTGAGCTTTCATAGGCTACTAATGAATGTGGATTGGGAATTTCATGAATGTTATCAATAACTTTTGATGGGTTATTTATTAATTTGGGATTAATTTTTTTTATTAATTTTTTTAATTGAATTGATTTTATATATTATCATACCTAGGTTTTGTTGTGTCTAAAACTCGCTATAAGAACATAATGTTTCTTGATTTCAAATAGTACACAATGTGCATAATGTGCATACAATACAACTATGAGGCAGTAAAGAGAAAATAGAGCTTCAAAATGTGCATACAAAAGGTGCCAACTATGTGCATACAAAATGTGCCAACTATGTGCATACAACATGTGCATACAGTACACAATGTGCCTCTGAGGTAGAAAAGAGAGTTTCATTTTGACATTGTAATACAAAACCTGCTTGATTTACACATTGAGCCACAACTACAATTCAATTCAATTTAACCTCAAAAAACATAATTGAAATTGGTAAACAAACTCCATACATGTTCAAGTGAAACCAACGTTGGCAAATGAAGCCAAATAGTAGCCACAAATTGTATCCAAATGAAATAAAACCAAACTATCCGAAGTTTACAAATGAATGTCATAAAATTACTAGTGCGAAACTAAAAAAAAAATGGGGCATTTGGATCCGTATCTATATTCAAGTCAACAAATTTTGATGCTATTGTCGAACTCCGACTGCTTATATTATTGACCATTCCTGATTGAGTATGAGATGTGCTTCCAATATTGTCCGCCATTTGCATTGGGCTAACCCATGCCTATAAAAACAAAGTAAATATTACAAATATTGTCCACAAACATATTAACCAATCTAAACTTTAATTCATCATTAAAACATTTGTAGTCATGTATTGAATACGTACTGGTACATACATATTGTCTTTTGTGAAATCCATACAAGCAAATAATAAGGTTGATCTTGCAGCACCTTATGATCAAATAGGAACACAATTTCTATAGCGATTCCAGTTTTGACCCGACCTTCGTTGTAATTAGGATACGGGTTTTTTGGTTTCGTACTGTTGAATATGTCTTGCTTATCTTCTTTTCCCTTAAACTTGGCTTTGGGATTGTTGTGGTTGTGTTTGGAATAGGTTGGTTGTTTGTTTTCCTAACTCTTGTTGCCTAGAATTCTGCTCTTCTGCTCGAGCGAGCTTTGCAAACTCTTAGTACTTTTGTAGGACTGCAAAACTACTAGGAGAGTGTATTCTACGCTCGAGCGGGTGTGTGCTTGAGTGGCCATTCTTGCGATCGAGCAATGTTCTTCTATCTGCAAAACTACTGGATGTGTGTATTTTGCGCTCGAGTAGTCATTTCTTGTGCTCGAGCGAAACAACTTATTGTGTCTGATGCTCGAGCGTCAACTCTTGCGCTCGAGCGAACTGTGCATATATCAGTTTGTAGCAACACCGTTTTACATCACTTTTTCATATCTTTTTCCACCAAAACCCTGGATCTAGAGCTCCTCTCTCTAAAACTCACTCTATCTCTACTTTTTCACCCTAATTTAGTGGTTTCTACACCCTATTCTCTTTGTTAAAAAGGTAGAGCGTCTCAAGAACTTCGTTTTGATCCGAGTAGAAGTTGGTTTCGGCATCCTTGAAGTTCTTCCATTGTTGCTTTGGTCATCTAAGCTTGAGGTAGGGACTTTTTACACTCTCTATGAGTTTTAACTTGAATATTTCTTGGAGTGTGAGAAGCATTTGGGTTTTAGGGTGATTTTGACGAACCTAGGGTTTGGGGTTTAAATTTCAAAGTGGAGTTCTCAAATGGATGTCTTGGAAATGGTTATGGGAATGGATATGATCTTGGGTTATGTTAAAATGGTTGATTTTGGGGGTTTGGGATGAGTTGAGAAAAATGAGAGTTTTGCCCTAATATACCTTAAATAATTATTTTATATAAATAATGGAAATTGTATAAGGAATGTGAAATTGGATAGACATTTATATAAATGTTGTAGTTAGATACGCATTATCTCTCAGTTATGGACATGTGTATAAGTTATCTATTGAAAAGATTGTATATCTATTTAGAAATATATGTTTTGGGCTATTGGTGGAGGATAGCTATGATTGTTGTAGAAATTGCATGAGGATTAGTTAAATTGAAACTAATTCCTTTTTGATTGTCATTGAATATGACTGGGTTATAATACATGGTATATGTATGATGTTTGGGAGGAGAAAGGGGATGGACTCCATTAAATTAAGTTGGCCCGTGTGTCTTCGGTGCAAGTCCTGAAAATCGCACGTATACATGGGTGCTAACCCCGCGGACGGAATTTTCGTAAAATGGCAAACTGAAGTGTTATGTGTAATGGTTGTGTAATAAGAAAACCACTGAGTTGTAGTCTCAGTTGGGTTGTTTGAATAACAATGAGTGTGACTCATGAATCGAGGAAATATGAAATGGCACAAAACGAATTGGTGTAAATTGGATTGGAATAAAATACTTGGCATAGTAGGTTTTGAATTGAGGAAAAAAAGTTGTGAATGATCTTGTCTTTGAGCATCGAACATGTGCATCATATTTATAACCTTGTTAAAGTTCATATATTGTGTTATACTGTTTCTACTGGGCTTTGGCTCACCCTATTTGGAAAAAACCATTTTCAGGTGTTGGTGATACGCTTCCACCAAGGAAGTAGGTTAGAGGACATTGGAGCGAGAGCTTCTATTTTATTGTATCTATTTTTGTATAGCCTAGGGCTTTATTTTTTGATGAGCTTCTGACTTGTTTTGTTGTAACCAAGCATCATCTTAAAAAGTTGTAAGCTCGTAGGGTGTTTATTTTATTAATCATTTTGTTTGTACCATATGCTATAGATTCAGGGTAGAGCTTATGAATGTGTAATGCAGGTGCCCCTTTTGTAAATGGACTCTGATTAATGAAAGTCTATACTCTGTTTATGTCATTTTGTATTAGCCTTCATTGTTGTATTCTTGTATTATTTTCGGGGCGTTACAATTTCATTAGTAATTTGAAGCATTAAAATAAAAACCCACATTCAATACATACAAAAAATAGTGAGTCCTTCTAACACGTACTGATTCATACATAGTGTCTTGCATGCTTCCCATACAAGGAAAGTTTAACTTACGAGGTTCACCTCGACGCACCTTACGAACCTGTAGTAACATACATTGGTGAATATTTTAAGTTAAAAAAATTATGAGATTTACATATCAAATGAAATTAAAAATTTATGTGTACGGGAGTAGCCTTCTTATTCTTTCCTTTCAACCGATTCACTATTTCATCAACTTTGCTAACCTTCTGTTTTGTACATGGTCAACCTCTTCGGCGAGTAACCAAAGGACTAAAGTACCTTGCGAGGGATGCTCACTTTTGTAGTATTGCGACTAGGCAGGCTTTTCGGTGAAGTATAGGAAGGTGGTAGACTACTAGTAGAAGGTGGTACACTACTCGTACATGGCACATTACTCGCACAATCCGATTGATCTTTTCTCACTCGATCCTTGATTTCCATCAACCCAAGTTGAATCACTTTGTGTTTAACATCATCGTTGGTAACAAGTTCTAAGATCTCATCCAACATCCTGTGGCAGTTCTCACGCAACTTTTCTCCATCTTAACTTTGGATTGAGAGCAGCCCCAAAGTTAGTATATGTCGTTGGAATGCATGTGTACCCTCTTTCCAAATCTTTTCTCCATCTTAACACAATATATTTATTTGGCACCACATATATGGACCTCTCAATGAGCACACTAAGTAAATGGACACACATAATACCTCTAAACTCAAACAATTGACACATACATTGAAGCTCACATTCAATTGAATTACAGTAGACACCAAATTCTACTTTCTTCATCCCTCACCCATAAGAATAGCCTCCCTCACATGATAGGTACAAATTGATCCCTCCTCTTTGACAAGATTCGCACAACAATACACTAGCTGCTTCATTTCTGCTTGAAATTCTTTAAATTTTGAATTTGTGTAGGCTGCACGAAATTGCTTCTCAAAATGATACATCGTTAAGCAATCATACAATTTGTTATGAGATTTAAAATCTACTTTTGTCTTCTTCTCCACCTTACTTCTCAAGGCATTGTCATACTGTTCAACAAATTGCTTTAAAATAGTCTTGGAGTTCACATATCCATCAAAAAATGCATTCATCCTCTCACTTCGTTGTGTAGTTCACATGCCAACCCAAAATATGTCTTTATCATAAGTGGGAATCCACTTATGTTGCTCACCGTATAATATCAACCACTCGTTATTATTCAAATTGAATTTTGCAATGATTACTTGCCAATCTTCCTCAAATTCATCTTTTGTGAATGAATCATAAACTGCATTTTGCAAAGCAAACTTTATGGATTCATATTGCGAATATCCTCTTAATTTCTCCAAAATTTTCTTCATTATATGCGATAAGCACCAATGATGTCAAGCTTGTGGGAAGACAATTTATATGGCATTTTGCATAGCTCTACACTGGACAGTTATTATAGCTTTTGGGGGAGAATTAGACATGCAACTTAACCATGCTTTGAATAGCCAAACAAATGTCACAATTTTCTCATTACATAACAACCCACAACCAAATAAAATTGACTGTCCATGGTGATTAATTCCTACAAACAGAGCAAACAGCATATCATATTTGTTTGTCAAAAAGGTTGTGTCAAATGAGACAACATCCCTAATTGCTTTATAAGCCACCCTACTTCTTCTATTCACCCAAAACAAGTTTCACATGCAACCATCTTCATAAAGGTCAATTGCCGAATAGAAGTTCAAATTTTGTTGTTGCATTTTATGAAAATAAAGTGCAACTGATTCGGTATCTTTTACCCCAAGTCTCAATCTTCTTGCATTCTCAATATGCACTACAACAAAAAAGGCCTTTGGTGACAGATTGATTTTGTCTCCAAACATCAAATTTTCTTTACTAAAGTGATCTATGACGAAAAAAATTTGTCACCACGTTTGTCGCCTATACGTTGTCGTTGAAAGTACCTGGTGACGAAAAACAGTTTCATCGCCTATTTTTCATTTTTGGCGACGAAATGTTTCGTCTCCAAATGTTGCATTTTTCGTCCTCTATAACATCAATTTTGTCACTAAAATTAGATAATATTTTATTTTAATTGTTTTTGGCGACAAAATATTTCGTCACTATATACATTTTAGTGTCGAAAGTTTTTCTCACCAATGATATAGATTAAGGTGACCAAAAAATTCGTCACTAAAATGAGCAAAAAAGAAAATTCTTCAATGACAAAAAAACATTTAGTCACCAAATATTCAATTTAGCGACGAAATATTGAGTAAATGTGACGAAATTATTTGTTTGGTATTATATCATTAGTGACAAAATTATTCGTTATGTTTTTTGAAAACTAATAGCAACATTTTTTATTTTGTCGCTAATAATAATTAATTTTTTTTAAAATGGGGGTACTATTTTCAAATTAAAATTTTTATTTTCACTAAAAATTCCCTGTGCATTTCAATAACCTATTCAATAAAATATCTATTACAGATCAATACAAAAATCTATTCATTTTCATAAACATCACAATCGAATTTCAGCACTATCCACAAAAATACAATATCAACTGCATGCAGATTACCAAACATGTCTTCTAATATCCACAAAAAACATGTCTACTAATATCAACAAAAATATAATATCAAGTGCGGATTACCAAACATGTCCTGTAATACTAACAAAAATATAAAATTTACAATGCAACCAAAATACATGTAAGGTAATATGAACAAAAATACAAAATGAGCTAGATTCTGCTCACCAAATTACCAAACATGTCCATATCAAATCTCGAATCTGCAAAAAAAAAAAAAAAAAAAAAAAAAGGAATGCAAGTTAGACAATTATTATCTTATCAATTAAATATACAATTTAACATTCATTTTTTGACTTAGTTTTCAAATCAGGAGTCTCGTGCTAGTTCCGTAAGTTTTCATAATTTACATTGGTCCCTCCCGAGGTGTTTGAGGTGTTCCCTGGGCCTTCCCGTGCCTGTTACATGATTTTGGCTCCCGATGGCCTATTTACAAGCTTAAGTGTTGGGAAAATTCATTTATAGACTTAGTTTTCAAATCGGGAGTCACGTGCTAGTTTCATAAGTTTACACTAGTTACAATGGTTGCTTTTGAGGTGATTGAGGTGTTCCCCGGGTCTTCTCGTAGTTGTTTAATGATTTTGGGCCCCGATGGCCTATTTATAAGCTTAAGTGTTGGGAAAATTCATTTTTGGACTTAGTTTTCAAACCGCGAGTCCTATGCTAGTTCCGTAAGTTTACACAAGTTACAATGGTTGCTTTTAAGGTGATTGAGGTGTTCCCAGGGCCTTCTCGTGGTTGTTTAATGATTTTGGCCCCCGATGGCTTATTTACAAGTTTAAGTGTTAGGAAAATTCATTTTTAGACTTAGTTTTCAAACCGGGAGTCTCGTGCTAGTTCTGTAGATTTACACAAGTTATAATGGTTTCTTCCGAGGTGATTGAGGTGTTCCTCGGGCCTTCTCGTGGTTGTTTAACGATTTTGGCCCCCGATGGCCTATTTTCAAGCTTAAGAGTTAGAAAATGTGCATTTTTTGACTTAGATGTCACACCGGGAGTCCCGTGCTAGTTCTGTAAGTTTTCAAAACTTACATTGGTCCCTTTTGAGGTGTTTAAGGTGTTCCTAAGGCCATCTTGTGACTGTTACACGATTTTGGTCTCCGATGGCCTATTTTCAAGCTTAAGTGTAAAACAGTGCATTTTTGGACTTGATTTTCAAACTGGGACTCCCGTGCTAGTTTCGTAAGTTTCCACAACTTACATTGGTCCCTCCCAAGGTGTTTAAGGTGTTTCCCAGGCCGTCTCGTGGTTGTTACACGATTTTGGCCTCCGATGGCCTATTTTCAAGCTTAAGTGTGGAAAAGTGCATTTTTTGACTTAGTTTTCAAACCGGGAGTCCCGTGCTAGTTCCGTAAGTTTTCACAACTTACATTGGTCCCTCCCGAGGTGTTTGAGGTGTTTCCCAGGCCGTCTCGTGGTTGTTACACGATTTTAGCCTCCGATGGCCTATTGTCAAGCTTAAGTGTGGAAAAATGCATTTTTGGACTTAGTTTTCAAACCGGGAGTCCCGTGCTACTTCTATAAGTTTTCATAACTTACATTGGTCCCTCCCGAGGTGTTTGCGGTGTTTTCTAGGCCATCTCATGGCTATTACACGATTTTGGCCTCCGATGGCCTATTTCAAGCTTAAGTGTGGAAAAGTGCATTTTTGGACTTAGTTTTCAAACCGGGAGTCCCGTGCTACTTCTGTAAGTTTCCACAACTTACATTGGTCCCTCCTGAGATGTTTGAGGTTTTTCCCAGGCCGTCTTGTGGCTGTTACACGATTTTAGCCTCCGGTGGCCTATTGTGGAAAAGTATATTTTTGGACTTAGTTTTCAAACCGGGAGTCCCGTGCTACTTCCGTAAGTTTCCACAACTTATATTGGTCCCTTCCGAGGTGTTTGAGGTATTTCTCAGGCAGTCTCGTGGCTGTTACACAATTTTGGCATCCGATGGCCTGTTTTCAAGCTTAAGTATGGAAAAGTGCATTTTTTGACTTAGTTTTCAAATCGGGAGTCCCGTGCTAGTTCCATAAGTTTCCACAACTTACATTGGTCCCTCCTGAGGTGTTTAAGGTGTTCCTTGGGCCGTCTTGTGGCTGTTTCATGATTTTGGCCCCCGATGGCTTATTTTCAAACTTAAACGTTAGAAAAGTTCATTGTTTGACTTAGTTTCATGCCTACATGTTGGAATAGTGCAAATTTCAAAGTAGTTTTGTAATTGGGAGCCACATGCATATTTCAGTGTTTGTGATGTTTCTCGGGCCTTTACATGCATATTTCACTATCTTAGTTAAGTAGAAATTTCTACTAAATTAACATAGAAACATAATATACTAACCAAGAAGCTTGTCCATCAGAATCTGAACTTTCCCCACTCTCAAAATTTCCCGTGATACCTTTCTGTCTCAAACACTCTATGATACTTTGTATCTTCTTGCTTTGTTTCTTCTCTGACTTTTCAAACCTTGCAATTTGTTCTTTTTGTTGTGTTATTTGCATCTCGAGGCTTTGAACATAGTCACTATTTTCAGCAGGTGCAGCAATTGTATTCACAGAAAAAGAAGGCCTCATGCCGAGTCCTTTCACATAACCTGGCCTTAGCTTAAGCACCTTGACTGACAACTCCTCTAGGGTCAAGGGGATCGCACTAGTCTGCGAGAGGTGTTCTACTTGCGTCTGTATCATGTTGTCCTATTAATTTGAAATAAATCAAACAAGTATTAGTTATTCTACCCTACACAGCAAAATAAATAATTTTATCCAAATTGAAAGACATTGCCTTGTACATACATAATTAACTTGGCTCTCCGATAAAATCCATTCGTGCGTATCCGAATTATAATGGATGGACTTATAAAATTCTGCTAAATCGGGCACTTTGCCATTTGCAATTATCTGCTTCATTTGTTTTTCAATGTTATTTCAAATATTTAAATAACAAAGCCTACTAATCCAATAAAATAAATTAGTAGAACGCATCGAGTCGGACATTTATCTAGTGTATCTAGATGTCTTACAAGTTGGACATTTATCTAGTGTTGCATTCTCCTTCCAAAATAATACAAAATCATTTATGCAAGCATCAATGAGCTCATATGACAAGCCCAAGTCATGCAATATTTTCTTAGTTTCATAAGTTGACTTTGGAACCAAATTTTCTTTCAGTAAAAGTCTACTTAAAAACTCTAGCATCATATCAACTGACTTATTGCTCCAATAATTTGTTACCTTCATATTAAGCACCTCGATCACAAACTTCAACAAAGTATAATTTGTACAATTTGGGAACACCTCACGCTTGGCATCAGTCAACAACTGATCAAAAGTTCTCACTTCCTCCCCTTGGGTTGTATCAGTCGATTCCTCTCTTATTCGATCTTCCACTAAGGCTTCAATACCACCTACAATTTCATCACCATCAAGTCATATCTTATCATCATGGTAAGCCTCATTTGAAACACGGGGTTCCTCGTGTTGGTGCCATATAGTGTAAGTTTGCATAATCCCATATTGGAGCAAATAAATTTCCACATTTTGAAGATTTTGTTTATAAACATTCACACACTTTATACACGAGCACAAACTATTACCATTCTGGTCTAAAACCCCCATTGCAAATTGAAGAAATAACTTGACCCCATCATTATATGGTTTACTCATCCTTTTATCAACAATCCTACCTAGGGCAATCCAACTTTTATCCATGTCTGATCACAAATGAAAGATTAGGAACAATATAATATAATGTAGACTTGTGTATTTATGAACTAAATAAACTGAAAAATTCAATAAGAGCTTCACCAAATATATGTCCAGATCTTTAATGAAGATTCTTCTACAAATTCTAAGGTTATATGCAAGCAAGGAATAAAAACTAACAAAAATGGTCATTATTAATTTTAACACATCTTTACCAAAAAAAAATAATAATAATAAAAAATCAACAAAAATCACCAAGTGTATAGTGTTCTATAATCATCAAATTAAATTAAGCAACTAGTCAAACCAAATACTAACAAAAGTCTATTTCCCACACAAAAACAATTATGTTGGGCACAAAGATCTACTACTTTGTTTATGAAAATTTCATGTCCCTCCAATTACCTCATGAAACATTACATTGGTTGCTGTAAACACTGATCTTCACAATGGTATCTACTGAAATAGTTTATTCTCCTCTTTTTTTAACTATCAATACCTCAGTGCTACACTTACATACCAGTTGTCCCTAAGCTTCATCAAAAAATTCCTAGTATTCTCCACAAATTCATGTAGCTTATCAGTTT
Organism: Camellia lanceoleosa; assembly: GCA_025200525.1. Classification (NCBI taxonomy): domain Eukaryota; kingdom Viridiplantae; phylum Streptophyta; class Magnoliopsida; order Ericales; family Theaceae; genus Camellia; species Camellia lanceoleosa. Next base: position 93,849,215 of record CM045771.1, read on the forward strand.
TTTTGATATTCCTAGAAAGTCCATCAACCTATTGGCCAAGACAATCTTCAACTACACTACATTATTTCATCATAAGGTTATTCTCATCTAAACAAAATAATAGAACATCCAAGGAAAATTAATATTTTCCGACATAACATAACTCCAGTGTCAACTTATATGCTTTGAACATATGATGACATATATAAGTTAATATACATAACATGATCAAATTCACCCACAAGGTTCATATTATTCCGTAATAACAATATTCACATACAAAACAGAATTGAGAGACAAATAGGCACCCAAATTAAACCCAAACACCCCAAAGAAAACATGAAAAATCAGGCCTTTAATAAATAAATTTTGAATACTACTAACTAAAAAGAAAACATTAAGTCCAACATCCAAATAGATATCTGCAAAAGAATTCACCTCAAATCAAATTTACATGATATCCCTCTCAATTATTATTTTCAAATATTATTTCTCATGCTTTTACATGTTCTGATATCCCTCTTTACACTAATGTATTCAATGACTCATCCACTTTACACATTGTCTCTATGTTTGAAGGAATGATTAAATGCCTCTTTACACTGATATCCCTCTTAGGTGATACTTTAAATGAATAAAACTAACTAGACCACTTCAACCAAACCCATTTTTTGCAATCAACACCAAATTAAATTGAACAAATCAGAACAACCCTAGAGCAAGATTCAGAAAGGAGGAAATAGAGAAAGGGGGACAGAGAGGAAGAGAGAGTGATCGAGGTATACATAGCTCAAAACAGAGAGAATACAGATTGCGACTGAGAGAAAGAGAGACCGAGAGTGAGAGAGTACCTGTGAGGCTGTGACGGTGGCGGTGGTGAGCCATAGTTGTGATGGCGAGCGGCGTTGTGGTCTGCGCTGCGCTGAGGTGAGGTGATGGAGGGTGAGGTTTGGTGGTCGAATGTGTGAGAAGAAGAACCGATTGTTGTATATGCTTGTATAGGCACCAATATATTTTTATTTCCCTCTAAAATAATTAGCAACTAAATTATTTATTGGTGACAAAATTATTTCTTCACCAAAGATAAAAATATTGGCCACAAAAATAGTTTTGTCACTAAATGATATTAAAATATTAAAAATTATTGGTGACAAAAATATATTCGTTATTAATAATTTTATAATTGGGACTAATTTTTTCCTCACCAAAAGTCTCAAAATTTTGTCACCCTCATAAAAAATTAGCGGGAAAATCTTCGGTGACAAAAAAAATATAAATAATGACGAAAAATAATTTCGTCACCTAATTTTTTTATTATGTATTTAGATTGGTGACGGAATTTTATTTTTGTCTCTAAAAATGGTACATTTGGAGACGAAAATATTATATTCGTCATTAAAAGGTACGTATTTCATGACAAAATTTATTTTGGTCATTAGTTTTCATCTCTAAAGACTATTTTTGTTGTAGTGATGATTCCTTGCATTTTGTTCATCAAACGTTAATGCCTCATATTCCCCCGCTCCAACAACTATAGAATGAAAATTACTAGCCACCCCAATCCTTGCTGCATCGTTAACTTCTAGTCTCCTCTTCATGGGAGTTACAATCCTCTTATTCATTGCAAAATGCCATGAGTCACTAGGAATCAACTCATGAGTGTGCTCAAGCACAATTGTGGTTAACTTATGCCGTCTATCCTTTTGTAGACTGGCTCTTACCCTTTCTTTTCAATCAATTTTTGATGACAAAGATGGTTCCAGGGGATTTACTTCTAATCTTTTTGTTCTGTTCCGCACCCGAGTACATTCAATTCCAAAGTACTTTACTTCCCCATCACTTGTTAGATTTTGTGTTCTATAAGCTATAGCAAATTGAAGGTGTTTCGCATATTTTGCATAAAACTCGTACACTTCTTACTTTGAAGTAAAATACATCCCCTTCTTAGGTTCTTTAACATCACTACTCTTATTAAATGAAAGATTGTTATCATGTTCTTGAACTTCCTCACTCCCATTAAATGAATTATTGTTTGAATCAATATCCATTGTAGCTTTAAAGTCAAATAGAATACACATTCAGAGAGTTATCACACAACTTTCAAAAATAGAATTTAATTTTGAGCTTTGTTTCTATGAATTAGTTTTGTTATGATTGAATTGAGAAAATAAAAATGTGTTCTTTTTCATGCATTTTAAAAAAGAAACTCAATTTAAGTTTCACAGTTTTTCTATAATTCTTCATCCCTTTAGAGGTTTATTTTTACACTTCTATTTCAGAGTGATTTGAGCAATTTTGCTGTGTGTTTGTGCTTTTTTGGCTTTTTTTTTTTTTTTTGTGACTTTTCTTTTTATTTTCCTTAAAATTCCTAGAAGTGAAACATGGCCCATACAATTGTTTCGTTCCATTTTGCTGCATTTGAAAGTAAAAAAAAAAAAAAACTAAAGGCTTGAATTTTGAAGATTGTGTTATTTGGGATGAATGCATCAGTTAGGAACTTGGCAATTTTTATAGTTATTTGGGATGAATGCATCAGTCAGTGGATACGAAAGCAATGAAACCGGGGGGGAGGGGGGGGAGGGAAACCTTATCCAAATTTAGTCAGAAGTCAGTGAAGGCTCTGATCAAACAACGGCACACAGCAGATTGGTGCTCAACAACACACAGCAACAACAAAGACTCCGATTAAACAGCAGCAACGGCACACAGCAGCACCAACACCCTGGTTAGCAGCGGCACCCAGATCGGTGCTTAGCGGCGGCACATAGGTTGGCTCCGGTTCGCTAGGTTACCCAGTCGGTGCTTCTTTCTCTCTACTCTCTGTTCTTTTCTCTTTTTTCTTTGAAATGAAATGTGTGGGTTCAATTGAGCAGAAGAGTTGAAAACTGATTTCGAGCCAGTCGAGCCTCAAATTTCGAGCTACCTAGTGTGGTTGTAAAAAAAACTAAAAAGTCAATAACATATGCCAAAAACTTTTCTTTTTTTTCAACTTTTTGCACATTTTTTCATAAAAAATCAAAAAGTCATTCCAATCATACTAATTTTTTTACCTTATATTTTAACCAAAAAACTAAAAAGTTACCAAAGTAGCCTTTTCCCAAACGAGGCCTAATCTGGGGCTAAAAAATCTCGTTTGAGATAGACTTTTTGGGTTTTTTAACTTTTGTGAGAAAAAAAATGAAATTATTATAGTTTAGATGCGACATTTTGTCTTATTAACTTTTTAACTTATTTTGTCTTTTTGTAACTATTTTAACCCCGTAACCACTTCCCAAACGAGTGCCATATCAAACTAATCATTAGCCCACTTATAACTAGGAAACCAACAAATATTAAGCCCAACAAGTACCACAAGTCCAAACTTAGAGAACAAATAAATAAACAAAGGATAATACATTTTTTACTTTTATATTTTAACTCAAATGTCACTTTGATTTATATAGTTTTAATTTGAATAATTTGGTTTTTACATTTTAAGTCTAGCTTTAATTTGGTAATTTGTACAAATTTTCATTAATCTTTCCTACGTGTACACCTTAAAAGATTGACTAGTGTCTCAAAACTGTTAATTTTAACATCAAACATAAATGAAATGATGAAATTAAAACTAAATTTAAAGTATATGAATCAAATTGTACAAATTAAAACAATCAGTAACAAAATGAAGCTTGGATTAAACTAGTGGGATTAAAAGTGTAATTAACCCAATAAACAACTACTACATACAACTCTCATGATGGGAGATAAATAAACATCACAAATATTAAACCCCTCTTTATAGGAATTAAAATATGCAATCTCACACTAAAAGTGGTGTTACATAACTATTAGGCTAAAGTCTAGTTTGGTGTGTTGTTTAAGATTAATTACAGTAAGAGCCCCTTAACTATTAATGAATATCACTTTACCTTCTTTATCTATGAATGCACACAAATTCACCCCTATCAACCATAAAAATCGTACAAATACACCTCTTTTTGAAGGAGATTAAAAATAATAAAAACGACACATTTCTATAATTAAGAGAGTCAAAATATATAAATTTATAAATAAAGACGATAAAATGATATTTAACAATTTAGAAAGTCTTAGAAGGTGTTTGGCAAGAAAATTTTTAACTAAAATAATTTTAAAAAAATCAAAATATTCAATTACAACTTTTTTATTTTTTATTTTTTCATACATCTTTTTATTAAAATTTAAAAAATAATTAAATAATCAATTCTCCAACAAACTCTTGCGATATGATGTATTGAAGAAAGAATAAATATTGAGAGCTTTAGAAAAGGAGTTCTAGAGAGAACTCTAATGGTGGGTCTTACTATGTAATGTGATGTTTTGATCTTTTTTTATATTTTATTTTATTTTATTTTTTTGTTTTGCCACATCAATAGAATTCTGATTAGAACTCTACCATTAGACCTCTAAATCACTGTTGTTGAAGAAAATTTCAATCCCAATGAGAATGTGGCGTCAGAGTTTGTTTCAATTTCTCCAATGACAAGGACCCGTTGCAAGTGGTCTCAAGTCAAGTCAACTTGAGAAGTAAGTTCCTTGATTTTTATTTATTTTTATTTATTTTATTTTTATTTTTGTGTGTACATTGTCCTGTCATTGATAGAAATTTTATAAGAAAAAATTAACAAATAATAATTTTCCTCACTAAATTATGATCAAGTCTTATCAACTCCCGTGGTTAATGAAATTTTTTTTAATGTTTTTAGAGAGAAGTTATTGATTGGTTTTGAACTATCGCTACATAATATTTTAATAGTATTGTAATTGGTAGAGAGAGTAAAATTTTTAAATTTGTATTAGGTGATTGAAAAATATGAGAGGATATGATGAATTATAATTGGTGAGGGACATAGTCACATAATGCCCCTAAATCAACCAATAATTTTTCGATTTTAGAACAAATTAAGATGGTGTCTTAATTTAATTTTTATTAATAAAAATAGCAAGAATTACTATTTTTTTTTTTTTGTTTCTTTTGTAAAAAAGAACTAAACAAATGCCAACCGAATAACTTTGTAACGCCCCCGCCCCCCTCCCCACGTGAAAAAAAAAAAAAAAAAAAAGACACACATTCAGCTCCATTATAATATTACTAAACATGCGGAGCACATCAACAATCTAGTTACACAACATTGTTTCCAATACATGCCTCAATATATTCTTTTAGTTCTACAACATTAATCCTATCTATAATGAATAAAACTAAAGTATTACAAGTTAATGCCTTAAACGCTACAAATTTCCAAGGTGTTGCCCGGTTACAGCAAATGAGTGTCATAATTCAATACAAAGAAGCCCATGGCCTAAATTACAACAAATAACCAAAGAAAACAACATATACGAGCCTCAAGCCCCAATATCCTCCTAGGTCATCACCTTGGTGGAGGCACACCAGTTCACCTGAATATGGTTTCCCTCGTAGGGTGAGCATAAAACTCAGTAGAAATAAACTTAATGACATGCATGAAGCCAAACAATGTCATAAGATGAATGCACGTGAAATGTCATGGTAAAATATGCATTTTTCTTTCTTTGAAACAATGAAATGTGAGATTTCCAAGACATCTTTCCAAATCAACAATATTCTTTCAAAACAATTAAGTAGTAAATTAATGAATAAATCTCTAGGGCAAATGTTCATAATAGTAACTATACAAGTCACTATGCCATTTTTACCGGTACTCACCGGAAGACTAGGCACCTACCGCACGGGTTTAGGTCTCACACCATAGACACACAAGCCAACTTAATTATGCTTTAACACACCCCTTACAGCTTCACCATTTTATTTACCATTTTAATAATACAAAACATGCATCTCAAAATAACAATATGTTTTCTGAAACATTGAAATCCCCAATTACAAACCTATGATATGCACTATGCGATGTATGATTTGTAAAAATTTCCATTCCCTAATCCACATACAGTTTCTACAGCAATCAATACAACCCTTCATCGGTTGCCAAAAATAGTTATCTCTAATTAAAAGAAAACAACAATAATAATATTCCAAAATTATAACCAAATCAGAATCCTAATGATATATACAAAATCTCATGATTTCCAAACCACATTCACACTCCTCACTAGTCTTGTGAATCTCAATAGAAAATATACAATTTTTCCAAAACCGTTCATATCATTTCCAACGAAACCACTATTTCAAAAGAGTAAATAATACTTGGTATTTTTTCAATAATTCAAACAATCCTCAACCAAACCTCATTTCAATTAAAATCCTACAACCATTCCAATTTCATTTTTTTCCATAAAAGTATCCAAAACCCTAGTTTTTTTATTAACCTTTGAAAATCCATTAAAACCAAATGTTTTCTTCAAAAATACATAACACACCAACCACTAGGTTACCACTCCCAAACCATAACTGAAAACAAGTATTTTTTTCCCAAATTTGTGCATTAATAAATATATATCCAAGGCTATTCTTTTTGGAAACCCATAACTAACAATAATAACATATAACAAAGCTAAATAACATTCACGCCGTTAAGAAAATCCCTACCTCCACTCCAAAAGAGGAGAAAGCCCAAAATCCCTAAAATTCAATGTTACAGAAAACACGAATTTTTTAGATTTGCTGAACTCTATCTTTTCTCCAAGGGACAAAGGTGTAGAGATCAAATGGTGAAGGTGTATTTGAGGTTTAAAGGTGAGATTTAGAGAGAGGGAGAATAGATCTAGGTTTTTGAAATGTTTAGAGAAAGAGAGAGAGAAGTGAAAAAGTGACTTTTATGGACTGAAATACGCGCAAACCACTCGAGCGACTAAAACACCACTCGAGCGACCAGACACAATAAGTGAGACCGCTCAAGCGAACAAAGTTACCGCTCGAACGCACAATGACATCCTCCCAAAAGTTTTCCAGACAGAGGCTAACCGCTCGAGCACAAGAAGGACCGCTCGAGCCAAGACGACTCGAGTGCAAGAAAGTTTGCTTGAGCTAAAATCACTACACTTCCAGAAGTTTTGCAGACCTATAAAAGTACTGAGAGTTCACGAACACCGCTCGAGTGCAAGAAAGCTTGCTTGATTGAACAAGCAGAATTCTGGGCAATAACTCTGTTGAAAAATGAATTCCCAACCTGTTTCAGACGCAATAACAATACGTAAACAATCCAATTCAATAAGGAATAAGATGAACAAGGACATGAATAACCATCAAGACAAGGAATCCCGAATCTAAAGAAATAAATGGTTTGGGTCTAAATCAGAATCGTTATAAACTTCTTGTGTCAGAGAGTATACAAAAATCACTCCCACGTCACCTCTATATCACCGTTGCCACTATCAGCCCGATCTGTCACCTTCCACATCTTCTCCGCTAGATCTGTCACCTCTCATCTCCAAATCTGCCATCTTTATAATGATTCTGGTTTAGACCCAACCCGTTTATTGTTTTGGATTCGGATTCCTTGTCTTACTTGGTTGTTCATTTCCTTATTCATCTTATTCTTGATTGAGTTTGATTGTTTAGATGTCTTTATTGCATTTGGAACAGGTCGAGAGTTTGTTTTTCAGTAGAACTGGTGTCTAGATTTTGGTCAGTTCGCTCAAGCGGTCTTTTGGTCGCTCGAGCGGTCTTTGAGAACTGCCAATATATTTGTAAGCTTGCAAAAGTACTGGAAGGGTGTGTTCTTCGCTCGAGCGGTCACTTTGTTCACTCGAATGGTCCCACTTATTGTGTCTGATCACTCGAGCAGTGTTTTGGTCGCTCGAGCGGTCTGCGCATACATCAGTTCGTAAAACTCACTTTTTGAGTCATTTTGTCACATCTCTCTCTCTCTCTCTAAACATTTCAAAACCCTAAATCTTGACCTTCTCTCTCTAAAACTTATCTTCAATCTCCAAGAACTCTTAATCTATTAGTTTCTACACCCTAGTCCCTTTGATAAAAAAAAAGGTAGAGCTAACCTAGAGCTTCATTTTAATCAGAACAACGTTAGTTTTTGGCTTCATTGAGGTTTTTCCCCTCTCTCTCTCGTCTTCTAGCTTTGAGGTAAGGATTTCTCCACACTTTTGTATGGTTTTTAACTCGGCTATTTGATTTTCTAAACAATATTGTGATTTGGAAATTTTTGAACAAAATCTAGGATTTTGGTTTAAAAATCAAAATAGGGGTTTTCAAATGATTTTCTTGGAAATGGTTGTGGGAGTGTATTTATGGATGAGTTATGATGAGATGATGGATTTTTATCTTTGGAATTAATTTATAAAGAAAAAGGAGTTTTGCCCTAATTTTGGATATTGGAAATTGTAAAAAGGAAATGGAAAATGATGTTGGTTATTGTGAAATTGGAATTGTGGTGATGATGATGGTTGTGGTGGAGTTGGATATGCATTATCACTCACATCTTTAAATTTTAAAAAGTTTATCTTTATTGGAAATTATCTATCTATTTAGAGATATTTGTTTTAGGCTATCAGTGGAGGATAGCTATGATTGTTGTAGAAATTGCATGAGAATTAGGAGAATTAAAACTAATTTCTCATCCATTGGCATTGAGCATTGTTTCATATTTAACACATTGAAAATGTATATTATTTTGAGAAAAATTGGTGAATGCCTTGATGAATCTAGGTAGGGGGTGTGGTTGCGGTATTATTGTTGGTCTATGTACCTTTGGTGAAAGTCTAGAAACCTGCGGGGTTAGGTGTCGAGCCTTTCGGTTAATACCGATAAAAATGACAATTGGTAATGCTTATATAGCGTACTTGCAGACACGTACCTAGAGATTCCTAGTGTTGTATCCACTGCCCTGTTTTCTATTGTAAAGGGATTGCTTTTATGAATTATGATATAAACCTAGCATTGTATTTCAAAGAGATGTAAAACGTTTTGACAGGAGCATTGCATATGCATTCATCTTATAACTCTGTTAAGATTCATACACTGTGTTAGAATATCTCTATTGTGCTTTGGCTCACCCTATGTGAAAAATCATTTTCAGGTGCTAATGATATGCCTCCGCCAAGGCCATAGCTTGGGTGGACTTAGAGCCAAGAGCTTCTTTTTGTCATTGTTGTAATTATTTTCTACAAGCTCAGGGCTTTATTTGTATTGAGTTTCAAACTCACTTTTGTTGTAACCAAGCATCGTCTTGGAAACTTGTAGCCAATAGGGCATTACGTTATTTGTTTAACTTTTATTTCGTATTGCTTACTTGTGCCATATGTTATAGATTCAGGGTTAGGACTTATGAATGTATAACTGTATGTGTCATCTCTTGTACAATGGAATCATATTAATGGAAGGATACTATATTCAAAATTGTATTATTATTTAATACTTGTCATGGGTTGAATTGTGGTTGTTATTTTGGGACGTTACAACTTGGTATCAGAGCTACCTACAATGGGTTATCTTGCTAGTTTGTGTTAGAAGTAAAACTAGTATGCTATGTGATAACATGCTTATGTGAGTAGATGGGTATGGGATTTAATTTCTAAGATATTGATTGGGTCTACAAGTTTCTACAAGTCCTGTTAGAAGAGCATTTGATTACTGTTATTTCTAACTGGAACTTTGGCAACGTCATGGGATTATCATTATCTAGAAAGAAAATTCTTATGTGTTTATGTGACTACATGATTATGTAGAGTGAATTAATTTTTGTCCATTGCATTAAGACGCGAGTGAATTAGCTTCGGCATATTTGTAAATATACTAATCTCATGTGTTACCTTCATTAGGATGTCAAGATGTGGACATGGTCGGGGTAGGGGTAGGCGTGGCAAGCCTAGACGGTAGGAGGTGTCGTTACCGAATGATATTCCAGCACAGGAGGAAGGGGTTGGTTAGGCCAATGTGGCCAAACCAATGGGTCAACATGCCATGGATGCTTTAGCCCGTGAGATGGCCAGGGCTTTACAGGAATCCATGGACATTCTCAGAGTTGAGAATCAAGTCCATGTTGTTGAGAAATTTCCATTTTTCTAAAGATGGAGTTCTTCCGGTCTAACTTGGATGAGTTTTTGGGGGATCCGAAGGAGCCACTAAAGGCGAATGAGTGGTTAGAACAGATGGTGAAGACGTTCGAGATGCTTGGCATTGAGGATGATGGATTGAGGGTGACCTTGGCATCCTTCCAACTGAAGGGAGATGCGGATTAGTGGTGAAAGTATGTACGTGAGCGCATTGGGGTGACTTGGGAGGCCATTGCCAACGCCTTGTAGGATAAGTTCTTACCTTCCACTATTAGGGAGAAGTTGAGACAATTTCTAACACTCAAACAACTTAACACACCGGTGGCCAAGTTTGAGGCTACCTTTACCAGTTTATCGAGTTTTGCACCAGAACGTGTGGTGACGGAGGAACGTCGTTGCATTGAGTTCGAGAAGAGATTAAGGATCTGGCTTCTTTTCAAAGTGGATGGATCCATGATTGTGGACTACGGACGCCTTGTGGAGATGGCAGCTAATCTTGACACTGTGGTTCAGTTGGAGTATGAGCAAATAAGGGGCTCCAGGCAGGAGAGCCCAGAGGTTTTAGAGGGAGACTCGGGACAGCAAGAAACAGAGGGGTTCTACCCTACAGCAGTCCCAAAGAGCACAGTCTAGATCCACTTTTCCTGTACCAAGTTCTGGGTCAGGGAGAGGTGGTCAAAGTGGGATCACTTGTTTAAAGTGCGGTCAACTAGGCCATAGGTCTTTAGTTTGCTCGCAAAGGAAAGGAAGGCAATAGTCTGCATTGTCTCATCTTCAGAGCTAGAGTTAGCGGAGAGGAAAACCACCTACCTGTTATTAGTGTGGGCAATCAGGGCACGTGAAAAGGTTTTGCCCTCCGTCGGGTGGCACATCTAGTGCGTCTGGTTTGAGGCAAACATAGAGCTATCAACCTACACCATCAGCACAGGCCTCGAGGGGCAATCAGGGAGCCTCTTCGGCTCAATCATTGTTTCAGACTTATGCTCTGAGGGGTTGAGAGGTAAAGCAGAGACCAACGGGGCATGTGTATACTTTTACCACGTCAGATTTGTTACCAGCACCTTCGCTGGTGAGAGATAACTTCTTGTTGTGTAATTCTATTATCAATGTGTTGATTGATACTAGTGCATCCCATTCTTTCATTTTGTTTGCATATGCATCAGCTTTGGGGTTAGAAGTGGCTCAGTTAGCATCTCTACCTAGGGTAAAGTCCCATGTTGGTGGTGAGATTGTTTTGGACCAGGGGTGTTTGGATTGTGAGATAGAGGTTGCCGGTCACTGACTTCCTTTTGTTTTTGTGTTGATTGATATGTTGAGTTTTGATGTCATTTTGGGCACGGATTGGTTGTCATCTTATCGGGTCATTATAGACTGTTATAGTCAGACAATTTTATTTCCTGGGGGACCAATTTGATTGAGCCTTGTTGGCCAGGGCGAGCTTAGTCTCATTCTTGCTACATTCTTAGGTGTTGAGAGTGATGTGGTCTAAGTAGAGTTGCTGAGAGTAGTTTGCGAATACCTGGATGTTTTTCCTGAGGATCTTACTAGTTTACCACCTTACCGTGAGATTGAGTTCTCCATTGATTTAGTGCCTAGCACGGCATCGATTTCCATGGCATTGTATAGATTTGCACTCGTCGAGTTGAGTGAGCTGAAGGTTCAACTCCGAGAATTGCTAGATAAGGGCTTTATCTACCCTAGTACTTCACCTTAGGGAGCACCAGCTCTCTTTGCTAAGAAGAATGATGGCATATTGCAACTTTGTATTGATTACCGAAAGTTAAAATAGGTAACTATTAAGAACAAGTATCCACTACCTCGTTTAGATGACTTGTTTGACCAGCTGAAGGGATCATGTTGCTTTTCTAAGATAGACTTGAGATCGGGTTATCACCAGTTGAGAGTAAAGGATAAGAATATCCAGAAGACGACATTCCGTATGCAGTACGGCCATTATAAGTTCTTAGTGATGCCTTTTGGGCTAACCAACACACCGACCTTGTTTATGGGTTTGATGAATCAAATCTTTCGTGAGTTCTTAGACCGTTTTATAGTTGTCTTCATTGATGAAATCTTGATTTACTCACCCTTTAAGGAGGAACACGAGGAACACTTACGAATTGTACTTGAGTTGCTTAGAGCCCACAAATTGTATGCTATGTTCGGGAAGTGTGAGTTTGGTTGAAGGAGGTGAAATTCTTAGGCCATGTGGTATCTGGGGAGGGCGTGACTATAGACTCTGCTAAGATAGAGGCAGTGCAGGATTGGGAACAACCTAAGAATGCCTTTGAGACCCAGAATTTCTTGGGGTTAACCGGGTATTACTGTCGTTTTGTGAAAGATTTCTCTAGGTTGGCCTCACCTCTGACTAAACTAACGAGGAAAAGAATCAAATTTGTATAGAGTGAGACTTGTGAGAAATCATTTCAAAAGCTTAAGGTTAGACTTACCACTATTCCAGTGTTGATTATTCCAGAAATAGGTTTGGGCTACTCTATCTATTGTGATGCGTCTCGGGAAGGTTTGGGTTGTGTCTTAATGCAAAAGGGGAAGGTAGTGGCATATGGCTCACGTCAGTTGAACACATGAGAGAAACTATCCTACCCACGACTTAGAACTAGCAGCAGTGATCTTTGCTTTGAAAATCTGGAGACATTAATTTTTTGATGAGAGATTTGCAGTATTTTAGAGTCTGAAGTATCTATTCTCATAGAAGGATTTGAATCTAAGGTAGAGAATGTGGATAGAATTTATGGAGGATTACGACTTTGAGTTACATTATCATCTGGGGGAGGCCAATGTAGTGGTCGATGCCTTGAGTAGGAAGTCCATTAGTAGTGTAACTAGTATTGCCATCCGAGAATGGGAAATATTGGGTGCTATTGGCGAGTTTGACTTGTATCTTGGCAAGTCCGTTAAGTCTACAACCTTGTTTACTATGATTGCACAACCTACGCTTGTGAGTTGAGTTATAGAAGCACAATGAGGTGATCACGAGGTAGAGTCTATCAGAGAGAAGATATCTAGTGGAAAGGTAGACAAGGTCTTGAACATGTATTCTGGCTCGAATGTTAGATATCTTGGCTATCTTTTCAAGCCAGAGTTGTCTAGGGAAAAGGTACTCCGAGAGTTCCACCATTCACGCCTTCCGGTACATTCGGGAGGCACAAACATGTACCACGGTCTTATCCGTCAGTTTTGGTGGAGGGGGATGAAGAGAGACGTAGCCTTGTTTGTATCGAGGTGCCTTACTTTTCAACAAGTGAAGGCCGAGCATTAGAGGCCAGCGGGTTTGCTGCAACCCTTGCCCATAGCTGAGTGAAAGTGAGAGCATGTCACAACGAATTTTGTTATGGGTCTTCCAAGGACTCAACGGGGTAATGATGCCGTGTGGGTGATTATTGATCGGTTAACTAAGTCAACACACTTTGTACCTATGCGCACGAGTGACTCGGTAGATTATCTTGCCGATCTTTATGTTAGAGACATAGTTCGACTTCACGAGGTCCCTGTGACTATCGTTTTAGATAGAGATCCACGTTTTATGGCTCGATTGTGATAGAGCCTATAGAATGCCTTGGGCACTAGATTGATATTTAGTACCACCTATCATCCTCAGACTGACGGGCAGTCAGAGTGTACCACTCAAATCCTTGAGGATATGCTTCGGGGTTGTGTCCTTGACTTGAAGGAGTTGTGGGAGAGGCACTTACGTTTAGTGGAGTTTACTTGCAACAATAGCTTTCAGGCAAGTATTGGCATGGTATCTTTTAAGGCTTTGTACGGCTGACCTTGTAGATCTCAAGTGTATTGTGCCGAGGTGGGTGACACACCTATGTTAGGTTCTAAGTTAGTCTGAAAAATGACGGAGAAGGTTACACTTATCCATAAGAGGTTGGTTTCGGCTCAGAGTCATTAGAGGAGGAGATCATTATCATTTGAGGTAGGAGATCACATTTTCTTGAAAATATCACCAAGACGGGATTTAATGAGATTTGGGAAGAGCAGGAAGTTGTCTCTTAGATTTATTAGGCCCTTTAAGATCCTAGAGCACATTGGGGAGGTAGCTTACCGTTTGGCCTTGCCGCCACAGCTTTCTGAGTTTCATGACATGTTTCATATCTATATGCTCAGAAAGTATGAGCCAGATCCGTCATATGTGTTGGCTTCGACCGAGTTAGAGGTAGATGGGAATGCCTTGTATGAGGAGAGACGGTTAGAGTCTTAGATGCACGAGACCAAGCCTTGCAAGGTAAGATAATTCCTTTAGTAAAAGTGTTATGACGACACCACGGGGTTGAGGAAGCGACTTGGGAACACGATGCGAAAGTCCATGAGAAGTATTCGGACCTTTTTGTTAATGTTTGAGACTTATAATGAAAATCTTGCTATGTTAATTAAATGTAAAAAATTGCATATGTTTTGGAAAAAGTGAATTGTATATTCAGTATCAAAAACTTTGTTTATCATTGTTATAAGAATGAATGGCCGGTGAATGGGTCATGGTTATGAATTCGACTTGCTATCATTGTAATTGTTGAATTAAATACCGTTTTGTTGTTGTTAGGGAAAATCGATGTGATTCCCCACAAGTAAATCAATCAATGGGAATAAAAACTAATGCAGAAAAATTAAATCAAAGGCAACACAAGAATTTTTACGTGGTTCCCTCAATGTGAGGTACGTCCACGGGATCGAAATCCGATTCCACTATCAACCAAATAGGTTCCAAACGATTACAAACGAGACACTAATGGTCTCACAAAACCATCCTTAGGTGAATTCCAAATAATCACAAATAAATAAGAGGAAAAACCTCACCAAATAGATGAACCAAAATCTTTAGAATCAGAGTTGAAGAAGACCCAAAATAACGAACCAAATTAGTTTCAGAACAGAGGCAACATGAACAAATCAAGCACCTTGACCAACCTTAACCAATCGGCACTATTACCAAAGCTCTATAGCAGCCGCCACTTTTTGTGTGTTGAACAAAAACAATGCCTCCAATATGAACATCATATATTGAATCTAGGGTTTTCTTCTCAAAACCTTAGTTGTTTCCAAATTAGGTTGGGTCTCCACAAATTAAATATAATATATAAAAATATATTATAATTAATACTAAACCAAATTAAACTCTTTTTTCAAAACCAATTGGGTCCCACACTCCAATAAGGAGGCATACCCAACAATTCTCCCCCTACCGACTTAGGTGGAGAAATCAACCATACTCGCCAAAGTTCAACACTTTAAATATTTGTCACTCGACAAAGTCTTTGTCAACATATCTGAAATATTATCATCTATGTGAACCTTTTCGAGTTGTAACAATTTCGAATCTAGCACATCACGAATCCAATAGTATCTCACATCAATGTGTTTCGATCTCGAATGAAAAGTAGAATTTTTACTCAAGTGAATAGCACTTTGACTATCACAATAAAGCACATACTTTTCTTGCTTCAAACCCAACTCTTGCAAAAATTTCTTCAACCATAACTCTTCTTTGCAAGCTTCTGTAATGGCAATAAATTCAGCTTCGGTAGTTGAGAGAGCAACACATTTTTGTAATTTAGATTGCCATGCCACAGCTCCCCCTGCAAAAGTCATCAAATACCCCAAAGTAGATTTCCTAGAATCAACATCACCAGCCATGTCAGAATCTATGAACCCATCAAGCATCGGCTTACCATCCCCAAAACACAAACACACCTTCGAAGTCCCTTGAAGATATCTTAGAATCCATTTTACTGCTGCCCAATGTTCTTTACCCGGATTAGAGAGAAAACGACTCACCACACCAACGGCGTGAGCAATATTCAGCCTTGTACAAACTATGGCGTACATCAAAGAAACAACTACTGAAGCATAAGGAATTTTCAGCATCTCTTCCTTGTCTTTCTCACTTGTAGGACATTGATTCAAACTAAGCTTGAAGTGACCTGCAAGTGGACAACCAACCAGCTTTGCTTTATCCATGTTGAATCTTTCAAGAACTTTCTCAATGTAGCTCTCTTGCGACAACCAAATCAGCCCCTTTTTGCGATCACGAACAATTTTCATACCAAGTATTTGCTTTGCCGGTCCCAAGTCTTTCATAGCAAAAGATTTACTCAACTCCAATTTCAACCTGTTAATCATGGTAGAATCTTGACCCACAATTAACATGTCATCAACATAAAGCAAAAGAATAATAAATTTGTCATCTGGGAAATTTTTCACAAACACACAATGGTCCGAAGTGGTTTTAGAAAAACCATTATTCATCATGAAAGAATCAAATTTTTTGTACCATTGTCGTGGAGCTTGCTTGAGGCCGTACAAACTTTTCTTCAATTTGCAAACAAATTCTCTTTCCCTTTTTCCACAAAACCTTCCGGTTGCTCCATGTAAATTTCTTCTTCAAGATCACCATGAAGAAATGCGGTCTTCACATCAAGTTGTTCAACTTCAAGGTTCATACTTGCAGCCATGCCAAGTACAACCCGAATAGAAGACATCTTCACAACTAGCGAGAAAATCTCGTCAAAGTCAATACATTTCTTTTGCCCAAAGCCTTTCACAACAAGACGTGCTTTGTACCTCAGATTCTTCCTATCATTCTTCAATTTGAAAACCCACTTATTTTTCAGAATTTTTTTCCCTTTAGGCAACTTCACTAAATCATAAGTGTGATTTTCAAGTAAGGAATTCATCTTCTCTTCCATAGCCTTTTTCCAATCACCTTTCTTTGCATGCTCAATTGCTTCTTGGTAGCTCTCCGGCTACCCTTGATCGGAAATCAATACAAATTCATTGGGAGGATACTTTCTTAAGGTTGTCGGTCCCTTGTAGATTTTCTTAACTCAAGTTGTGGTGGCGGTTCTTGAGTTGGATGCTCTTCCTTAATTTTTGGCTCAACTTCATTAGGATTAGCATCATCCTCCACATCTTCAATAGGTGGCTGCACATCTCCCCCATTTTCATCATCAACTGAAGATGAAGGAGATGGATCCATGTCAATGAGATCACTAGTTTTTGGCTCCGGTTGATCACCTTTACCAAAGTCTTCAATTGTTTGGTCTTCAAGAAACACAACATCACGGCTTCGAATGACTTTCTTGTCGACCGGATCCCATAATCTATACCCGAATTCATCACGCCTATAGCCAAGAAAAATACATAGTCTTGACTTACTATCAAGCTTGGACCTCTCATCCTTTGGAATGTGAACAAAAGCTCGGCAACCAAACACTCTCAAGTGTTCATAAGATACATCTTTACCAGTCCAAACTCTTTCAGGAACATCACCATTCAAAGGATAGCAAGGAGACAAATTGATCATGTCAACCACTGTACTCATTGCCTCACCCCAGAAGGATCTTAGCAATTTAGCTTGTGAAAGCAAACACCTTATTCTTTCTACAATGGTGCGGTTCATCCTCTCAGCAACGCCATTTTGTTGAGGAGTCTTCTTAACTGTCTTTTGGTGCCGAATACCTTGGCTGTGACAATACTCATCAAATGGCCCAATGTATTCACCACCATTGTCTGATCGGATGCACTTTAATTTCTGCCCTGTTTCTCTTTCAACCATGGCCTGAAAATGCTTAAATACTTCTAGAACTTGATCTTTAGTTTTTAATAGAAAAGCCCAAACTTTCCTTGAATAATCATCAATGAAAGTAACAAAATAAAGTGCACCACTATGTGTTCTAACTTTTAAAGGACCACAAACATCCGAATGAATCAACTCCAAAACCTTTTCTTTTCTAGAAGCAACATTTTTATGAAAAGAAACTCTATGTTGTTTACCCGCCAAACAATGAACACAAGTTTTAAGATGTGTACCTTTCAAACTGGGTAGAAGCTCTTTCTTGAACAAAACTTGTAGCCCCTTTTCACTCATATGGGCAAGCCGCTTGTGCCACAATTTGGTAGAAGTATCATCTTCAAGTGCATTGACAACACCTTTACAAATTTTTCCTTGCATCGAATAAAGTGTATGAGTCTTCTTGCACTTAGCCACCACCAAAGAACCTTTTGTGAGCTTCCATATTCCATCACCAAATTTTTTGTTGAAGCCTTCATCATCTAGCTTCCCAGTAGAGATCAAATTGAGGCGAATGTCGGGAACATGCCTCACATCTTTAAGCAACAATTTGCAGCCCAAATTTGTTTCCAAGCAAACATCACCCATGCCAATAATCTTGGACAAACCTTCGTTATCCATTCGAACAGAACCATAATCTCCTGCAGTGTAGGTAGTGAAGAAATCAACTCGAGAAGTCACATGAAAAGAAGCACCAGAATCAATCACCCAACTGCTCTCTTGGCCCACAAAATTGATACAATCATCTTCACAAACGACCATGAGATCATCGGTAGTAACTGTCGTTGTGTCTTCTTGCTTCTTATTCACACTTTTGTCATGCCTTTTCTCCTTATTCTTGAGCTTTCGGCATTCTCGCTTCATGTGCCCTTTCTCATGGCAATAATAACACTCAATGTCTTTCTTTGAAAAAGAACCATCCTTTGATTTGTCACGGCTTTGATCACGACCATGAGGAGTCTTACTCCTCCCCCTTGTTTTGCTTCGGCCTCTCACAACAAATGCTTCTGAATGAGAGGAACCCGCTGATTTTCTTCTAGTTTCTTCATTCAACAAGCTACTAGTGACTTGGCCCATAGTGACAACTCTATTGGGCGCCGAATTACTAACTGTCACAACCAAAGTCTCCCAACTTTCGGGTAAGGAACTAAGTAGCATCAAAGCCTGCAACTCATCATCAAAAACAATTTTCATAGAAGCAAGTTGGTTAACGATACTCTTTATTTCATTCAGATGTTCCGGAATAAGGCTGCCCTCTTTATATTTTAAATTAACCAACTTACGAAACAGAAAGGCTTTATTTGTGGCCGATTTTCTATCATAAAGACTCTCTAATTTTTTCCATAAATCATGTGCTGAAGTTTCAGTAGCAACATGATGAAACACACTGTCATTAATCCATTGACGGATAACACCAACGACTTTTCGATTAAGCCTCTTCCACTCATCATCTTTCATATCAGCAGGTTTGCCACTATCACCCTCAATGGGTTCATACAAGTCTTTACAAAATAATAGGTCCTCCATTTTAGTTTTCCAAGTTACCCAATTACTTCCATTGAAGCTAGACATGCGACCCACATTCCCCTCCATTGATTTACACAAATAAATAAACCCCAATAAACCGTAAGCTCTGATACCAGTTGTTAGGGAAAATCGATGTGATTCTCCACAAGTAAATCAATCAATGGGAATAAAAACTAATGCGGAAAAATTAAATCAAAGGCAACATAAGAATTTTTACGTGGTTCCCTCCATGTGAGGTACGTCCACGGGATCGAAATCCGATTCCACTATCAACCAAATAGGTTCCAAACGATTACAAACGAGACACTAATGGTCTCACAAAACCACCCTTAGGTGAATTCCAAATAATCACAAATAAATAAGAGGAAAAACCTCACCAAATAGATGAACCAAAATCTTCAGAATCAGAGTTGAAGAAGACCCAAAATAACGAACCAAATTAGTTTCAGAACAGAGGCAACATGAACAAATCAAGCACCTTGACCAACCTTAACCAATCGGCACTATTACCAAAGCTCTATAGCAGCCGCCACTTTTTGTGTGTTGAACAAAAACAATGCCTCCAATATAAACGTCATATATTGAATCTAGGGTTTTCTTCTCAAAACCTTAGTTGTTTCCAAATTAGGTTGGGTCTCCACAAATTAAATATAATATATAAAAATATATTATAATTAATACTAAACCAAATTAAACTCTTTTTTCAAAACCAATTGGGTCCCACACTCCAATAAGGAGGTATACCCAACAGTTGTGTTGATTTTAAAATTTTGAGGACAAAATTCCTTAAGAGTGGGACGTTATAACAATTCTAGTTTAGACCCGACACGTTTATTGTTTTGGATCTGGATTCCTTGACTTATTTGGTTGTTCATAACCTTATTCATCTTATTCTTGATTGAGTTTAGTTGTTTGGATGTCTTTATTGCATTTGGAACATGTCAAGAGTTTGTTTTTTAGTAGAACTGTTACCTATATTTTGGTTAGTTCGCTCGAGCGGTCTTTTGGTCGCTCAAGAAGTCTTTGAGAACTTCTAGTATATTTGTAGGGCTGTAAAAGTACTCCCATTGGGAGAGTGTGTTCTTCACTCAAGCGGTCACTTTGTTGGCTCGAGCGGTGTTTTGGTTGCTCGAGCAGTCTGAGCATATATCAGTTCGTGACCCTCAGTTTTTGAGTCATTTTTTCACATCTCTCTCTCTCTAAACATTTCAAAACCCTAAATCTAAACATTCTCTCTCTAAAACTCATCTTCAACCTCCAAATACTCTCAATCTATTAGTTTCTACACTCTAGTCCCTTTGATACAAAAGGTAGAGCTCACCTAGAGCTTCATTATAATTGGAACGAAGTTGGTTTTCGACTTCGTTGACTTTTCTCCACTCTCTCTCTCTCTCTCATCTTCTAGCTTCGAGGTAGGGATTTCGCCACACTTTTGTATAGTTTTTAACTCAGTTATTTGATTTTCTAAATAATATTGTCATTTGGGGATTTTTGAACAAAATCTAAGGTTTTTGGTTTACAAATCAAAAGAGAGGTTTTCAAATGGATTTCTTGGAAATGATTATGGGAGTGTATTTATGGATGAGTTACGATAAGATGATGGATTTTTATCTTTGGAATTAATTTATAAAGAAAAAGGGGTTTTGCCCTAATTTTGGATATTGGAAATCGTAAAAAGGAAATGGAAAATGATGTTGGTTATTGTGATATTGGAATTGTGGTGATGATGATGATGGTGGTAGTGGTGGAGTTGGATATGCATTATCACTCCCGTCTTGAAATTTTGGAAAGTTATCTATCTATTTAGAGATATCTATTTTGGGCTATCGGTGGAGGATAGCTATAATTGTTGTAGAAATTGCATGAGAATTAGGAGAATTAAAACTAATTTCTCATCCATTGGCGTTGAGCATTGTTGCATATTTAACACAATAAAAATGTATATTGTTTTGAGAAAAATGGATGAATACCTTAGTGAATCTGGGTTAGGGGTGTGGTATTATTGTTGGCCTGTGTGTCCTTAATGAAAGTCCAGAAATCCGCAGGGTGAGGTGCCGAGCCTATTTGTAGACACATACCTAGAGATTATCAATATTGTATCCACTGCCTTGTTTTCTATTGTAAAGGGATTGCTTTTATGAATTATCATATAAACTTGGCATTGTATGATTTTTGGAAAGAGATGTAAAACATTTTGACAGGAGCATTGCATATAAATTTATCTTATAACTTTGTTAAGATTCATACACTGTGTTAGAGTATCTCTACTGGGCTTTGGCTCACCCTATGTAGAAAATCATTTTCAGGTGTTGATGATATTCCTCTGCTAAGGTCGTAGCTTGGGAGAACTTGGAGCCAAGAGCTTCTTTTTGTCATTGTTGTAATTATTTTGTACAAGCGTAGGGCTTTATTTGTATTGAGTTTCAAACTCACTTTTGTTGTAACCAAGCATCGTCTTGGAAAGTTATAGCTAATAGGGCATTACTTTATTTGTTTAACTTTTATTTTGTATTGCTTACTTGTGGCACATGCTATAGATTTAGAGCTACGACTTATGAATGTATAACTACATGTGTCACCTTTTGTACAATGGGATCTTATTTATGGAAGGATACTATATTCAGAATTGTATTGTTATTTAATAGTTGTCATGAGTTGAATTATGGCTGTTATTTCGGGCGTTACAGTTTTCCCCCTAACCTACTGCCTTCTGCTGCCAAGTCCGCAACCGCTGCTACCTGGAAGTTATGGGTTTGTGGGTTTTGAGTTTTCTTTTTCTATTTTTTAGCATGTTCGTGACTTACCCACACAGATGGATGTAATTTTTATATTTATCTTAGATTTATTCTAGTCTCTAACTCTTATCATCTATTTTTTGTTTCGTAGTATGAATGTTATGTGTAGATCTATACATCACTTCTCCTTGGTGCTTCATTTGGGGATTTTCCTTTGTTTTGAATAAGGTTTTTCCTTAGTTTGGTGTAAGCTTGTTGCTAATTTTTTTTGTAAGCGTCGTTTAGCAATTTTGACTTTCATGAAAAAGTATACAAAGGTCACAGTAATTTTTTAAATAAAAATTATTAGACAAGTTAATAATTTTTATTTTTTTCTTAACTCATTTAAAATGTAATAAAAAAAAATTTCAACATTTAAAATAAGACTCAATTTTATAATATAATAAGTGTCAAATCAGTGAATAAACAATTTTGTAACCATTTATTAATTTGAATAATATTTCTTTTAGGCCTCGTTTGGCAACTTACTGTTTTAGTCTAAAAATCAAAAAGTCACTAAAAAAATTAAAAAGTCAACAATCTATACCAAAAAGTCAAATATTCTCTTTTCTCTCTACTTTTTACACATCTTTTTGTAAAAACCAAAAAGTCATTCCAAACATACTAAATTTCTTTTACCTCATATTTTAACCAAAAAACTAAAAAGTTACTAAAATAGCCTATTCTCAAATGAGACCTTAATTAGATAAGAGCCATTATGTGGGTACCTTTTAACCTGAATTTCACTTCACCGTGAATATTCTCATTAGAGTTTGTGAAAAATTATTTGGTGGTTTTAAAATAAATTTATTTGATATCTTAACTTTATATTAGTTGGTGACACAAGCCATGTGTGCGCAATTCAAATAAGTAAAAATTAAAATAAATAATGAAAAATTTAATATCATAATATGTGTGTTGTTTAAGTAGTAAGACTGTTCTTAATGAAACCCAAGGTCTTGGATTCAAATCTTACTCATGCTTTTGAATAATAATTTTTTTATTTTAAGTTAGATAAAAATGTCTTGTGGCATGATGTGATGGCTTAAACCTCAAGTCCAACCTTCACTTAATAATAGTACTAACTGGTGGCACATGCGATGCGTGTCCAATTCAAGTAAGAATAAAAACAAATAATAAAAAAATTAATATTATAATATATATGTTGCCAAAGTGGCAAGAGTGTTCTTCATGAAATCCGAGATATTGGGTTCAAACCTTCTCCGTCCTCTATCAATAAATTTTTATTTTAGACTATAAAAAATGCCATGTGGCATGTGTAAATATCCCACTTTGACTGCCCCCAAGACTTTGGCGTTTCTTTCCGAACGCCCGATAATGAAAGTTACATTGTGCAATCTTTTGAACTCTCAACGAAGGAATCCAGGTTCAAGCTCTAAATCCTAACCTTATGCCTTATTTTTACCAAAGTGTTTTAGACCTTAAAACCCTATTTTCCAAGCATTTCTCCAACTTGCACTGACAATGCAGCAGCAAGCTAAGATGATGTTTTTAGACCCGGCCGTAGGTCATTTGACCCGGTTGTAGGTTGTGTGACCTAGCTGGGTCTCATTGGCGATAGGCAATATCTCTAGCAGGAATATGCCAACTGGCTTTTTTTGAAGATATTTTTGACCAAAACACCTCAGATTCTATAAATAGACCCTCTCCCTTCAAAATTTAGTGCTAGAAAAATTTTCCAAAGGCTTTGAATGATATTGAGAGCTAAAAACACCCCATTTCCTTACAAAAGCTTCCTTGACTTCCATATCACCTTCACTTATAGATATATAATACATACACCATTAGAGCTTGTTCTTGAACCTTTTTGCTAAAGTTTCAATCTATATTTCAGATACTTGAGGGTGTTGGGATTGTAGTTTGGTAACTATAGAAGTTACCTCTGTTCTCAAGAGGTATAACTTTGCATCTTTTTCTTTACTTCTCTTTTACTCTGTCCCTCTCTTTTTCTTGTTTTACATACTGTTTTTGAGTTGTTTCGTGGGGCTGAAATATGTGATTAAAATTACAAAAAGTTGACGAGTTAGCCACCCTTCCTTAGGCTTTGTTACTAATTATTAACTGTAGCTTCTCTATATTTTTTCTTCTTGTTTTCTCTTAGTTTTAGCACTGTTTTCTTTGTGTTTATAGGCTGTTTAGTGTTTTAATTAATTCTGCTTTGAATAATGTAGTTTCATTGTTGTAATAACATAATAGCCCTCACGGATTTGGTGTGTTTAGGATATAGCCGCCAATCCGCTTGAGTTGATTGCTTTATGTATGATTTGAATACTATAGTTTCGTTGTTGTAATAGCATATAGTCCTCACAAATTTGGGGTGTTTAGGACGCAGCTGCCAATATGTTTGAGTTGATAGCTTTTCTTTTACCTTCTTATAGCTTTTCTTAAGTATATTGGAACCTTATGGTCATGAGTGGTTTAAAGTTTAGCCACCCCACCACAAGTTTGATTAACTAGTTATAAATCTTTCGCTTTCATGTTATTGTCGTTCACCTCGAAGCTAGGTGATAGCTTCTGTAATGACCCAAGTTTTTTTTTTTAAAATAGCCAATGCATAATTTAATTGAGCAAATTTTCGAATTTGATTGCTGTGTAAATTCTATGCAAAAACAGTTCGGTTTTGTATTTTTTTAAAATAGTTCTTGATCTCATAAAATTATGAAATTTTTATATGTTGTTCACATATGAGTCTAACACGTTGGGTAAAACTTTCATAATTTATTGATGAGTATTTATTTTATGAAAATTCACGGACTGGTCGATATTCGGTCTAGTATACAACAAAATTTGATATTAAGTTTTGGGTGTTTAGGCCATGACTTGAGATATGTTTAGCTGTTTGGCCCTTTTTAATTATGTGATTGGTAGTAACCACCTTGGGAGTTGTTATTATTTATTATATACGGGTTATAATAAATATTTGATAGTTGATTTTTTGGTGTACCATATGGTGAAAAATTATATATTTTATAAAGAATGAAAATGTGTATATTTCGTAGTGAGCAAAATATTATATTTTGTGGTGAGAAAAATTATATCATTTTATAATTTATATTATAAAATTTTGAGGTATTATTACAAAAAAAATATATTTTGGGGAAACTAATTTTTTTTTTCTTTTGGAAAGCCAAACCCACATGGGGTTGTCCCCATGTCTCTCTCCATTTCCCCTCATTTTGCTTTGCTCTTCTTTTGATTAATAGAGAGCTTGGCTCTCTCTCTCTCTCTCTCTCTCTCTCTCTCTCTCTCTATATATATATATATATATCAGCATGTGTGTGTGTGTCTCTCTCTCTCTCTCCTTTTTTCTTTTCCTCCATTGTTGCTTAATCTTTGAGTTTCAAATGGGAGTCCTTAGAGTGAGATTTTGCAAAAGTGTTATAAATGAAAGTCGGAGAGCTCATCATGATCTTCGCAATGGTAGTCTCAGATTTATGATCGGGCAAGATTTGCCTTCTAAATTTGCTCTTCTTCATTATTTGAGGTAGTGACTTTCTTCATATTCTTACATTAAAGCTATGTTAGGGTTATTTTGAGAAAATATGTCATTATAACAGGTATTGCATTTTTTTTTTTTCAGATTTTTGTTTGGTAATTTTTGGAAGAAAAATTAGGTTGAAGTGTTAAGAATATTGTTATTTTGAAATTGA
Organism: Camellia lanceoleosa; assembly: GCA_025200525.1. NCBI lineage: Eukaryota > Viridiplantae > Streptophyta > Magnoliopsida > Ericales > Theaceae > Camellia > Camellia lanceoleosa. The sequence goes on from CM045771.1 coordinate 93,874,726, forward strand.
TTTGGAAAACTCATCTTGTGTTGGAAATACTTGTTAAAAATCCAAAAATAAAATAAAATTAATAGTTGTGTGAGTTGTATCTACCTCATATCATGGTTAGATAATTTATTTTGGAAAAATAATGTTGAAATATTTATCTCATCTTTGAGTTTTGGAATTTATTTTTGAGAAGAAAAATAAGTTTATGTTGATGAATATAGTGTAAATTGTTAAGTTGATATTATAGAGTAGTTTTGGGATTAAAAACTCTAAAAGTGTTATATTCATGAAATATGATTATGCTTGAAAGATGAGTTGGATTAAGTTATGTTTGGTATTATTTCTTTTGGAAAAATGTGAATATAAGAAAATTACTATTTAGTGGATTAAATTAGTTTGGCTAAAAGTTTATATCCTTTATGGTTAAAAGTGTGTTATTGAGATTATACCATAACTTTTAATATAGTAAGATGAAAATGTTAATATTTCATAAGTATGAGATATTGGTGACATTTATTTTGGTTATCTTGGTTAAAGTGGAACAAAATTTATTGAAGTTTTGTGTGAGTCAAGACAATTGAGAAATGGATTTCTGATTTTAATAGTTGAAGTATGCTAATATGTTGCTTTTGAACATCAAATTTATATATGTGACATTTGAATTATAAATTGACGGTTTGGTTAAATTGGGAGTTGATTACCTATAATCTTGCTATTTAATGTATTTTTTGTATATAAAATTACGTGTGGATATTTGAAAGTGAGAGAGCTCCAATTTGTGAAAAATCCTTTTTGAGAAAAGATTTTGTTTGGTTTAAAAATTGAGGTTTTGATTCGGAAAACATTTATGAAACTTTTGGAATATCGAGTATTGGTTATTCCTTTGAAATGTTGAGTTTGGTGGAAAGTCATATAAATCTTGAAAGTTTGTCTTTAAAATATGGAATATGGATTGTTTCTAAATGTTGGGAATCATGGGAGATTCCAAGTTATGGTTATAGGTTGGATTGTATATCCATGTTGTTATCTTTTAAATTAATACATTAGAGATGACTATTTTGACTATTGGTGGAAATTTATCATATTTGCATTAATGAGGGATTTCTTGGAAGGATAAGAAATGTTGGAACTTTGGAAGTTTGAAATAAGTATGTTATAGATTTGTCTTGAAATGACTAATCAATGCATGAATGTGGATATTGTTGGATTATCTCTTGGAATTGTATTATGATATTACATTGATAGAGATATGGAATTTAATCACAATGGAGCCTTGTGTGGTGGAATTGAAATTGGAACTAATCTAATGCATTGTTACATATTGCATTGCCATCCCATTTCATTGTTATCATGGATTTTGAATTGTAATTGAAAACTATTGTTTTGAGAACGAAATTGTTTTTGGGAAAGAAAATCATTTGGATTTGATTTGGGTAAATACGTTGGTAAGTCCGGCTAGGAGGTGTAGTTTGATATTGGTTAAGTTGGCCTGAGTGTCCATGGTGAAAGGCTAGAAACCCACACGGATAGGTGTCAGCCTTCTAGTTAATACTGGTAAAAATGATAGATTACAGGTGTCGAGCCTTCCAGTTAATACTGGTAAAAATGACAATTTGGTAGTACTTGTGTAGACTACTTGCAAACACCAACCTAGGGATTACCTGAGTCGTATTTACCATCTTAAAATTTTATTGAAATTGTTAGATTAATGTGTTTTCAAATTGGCATTGTGCATAAAATTTTCAGAAGATGAAAAAAATATTTTGAGCATAAAATGGATTTGATGAATTGTTTAATTATTTAATTCAATTGATAATCAAATAATTTAATGAATTGAAAAGGATGTCCTGTTGCTATTGAAACATGTTTATTTATTTAACTTGTTGTAGTTAATTAGATAAATTGGATTTAAAAGATTATGTAATAAAATCATATGATTTTGGCATTATATGACTTCACGTATATGTATGAGTATTTTGGTACCTGCATACCTTCTAATGTTTTATTATGAGATTGTTTGGTGAGTTAGTGGTTGCTCAACCCCTACCTGTACATGTGTACAGGGAATGCTTTTCGGATTTGAAGATCAAACAATGGGTTTTACCATTTCATAAGGGTAATGTAGTAATGGATTGTACTACTTCATTTGTTATTTGGATGAGTGCTATTTTTTTTTTTATAAAGAGTAGTGTCCTCTCTTTTATTGTAAACCTCAGGGCATTTCTTTTACTCGCATGTAAATGTCATTTTTGTCAGGCCCAATCCTGAAATTTCTGGGGCTCAAAGCCGATAATTAACTAAAAAATTTCTAAGGCCCTTCCCATTTTTTTTTCATTGAATGAAAAAAAAAAAATTTGAAAGTAAAGGACAAAAGATTTGTGTCAAAATCACAAAAAATATTTAGCATTACATTACAATAACTAATAAGTATCGCTTGATCCTCACTCTTCTTGTATTTTTAGAAGCAAATAAATCAATCATACTTGATAATCTAATTTTTTTACAAAATCATTTTCAATGAATAACAATGCTAATTATTTTAAATGCGCGTTTCAATTTTTTAATAGATTAATTTATTTTAAGTTAATCTGGGCCTTCCTTAATTTTTTTTGGACTTAAAAATATACTTAATATATTAGACTAAACTATAATAAGAGAGACCCCTTTTTTGGGTCTATTTTCAATGGATAACAATGCTAATTTTTTTGAATGGCCTTTCAATTTTTTAATAGGTCAATTTATTTTAAGTTAGTTTGGGCCTTTTTTAATTTTTTTAGACTTAAAATATATCTAATATATTACACTAAATTATAATAAGAAGGGGCTCCTTTTTTGAGTCTATTTTGAGGGGCCCTAGGCCATGGCCTTGTGGCCTATGCCCCAGGGCCAGCCCTGATTGTTGTATAATGAGAGGGAATATGTATATTTAATTATTTATCATTTCACCCAAGGATAAAATGTTATTTATAAATGGACTTAATTAATGAATATTGGTAATGTTATCCGAGTGATAAAATACGGGACGTGACAGCTTCCATGTCAAAGTGTTGAAGAACTCTCTTTCCGATCATTTTCGAAACATGGAAATGGATATCTCATCCTTATTCCATGAACAAAATAGGAGTTCTCAACAACTTTGGCAAGTTTTGTGTTTAAGCTTTTGATAGTTAGCTTGATTTCGAGTTTCTCCCTTACTTTCCTTGTTGCTCATATAGAGCTCTGTACCAAAAGTGTTGAAAACTCTCTTCTAGTTCCACTTTCAAGCATGGAAATAGATGTTTCGTCCTTATTCCATGAGTAGGGAGACAAGTTTACAACAATTTTTGAGTTGTTATTATTTTTCATTTCAGTTGCTTCTATGATCATCGCATACTATCTTGTGATGTTTGATGATTTGTGAAGCATGTCTACCTCTTTCTTGAATAACCTCATAATAGGAAGGAGGTAAGAAGAGTAGCCTCATTTTTATGTTTAGTAAAGTCTTTTCCTATTGCTTGTAAGATCATTATGCAATAACCTTGCGATGATTGATGATTTAAGAAGCAAGTCTATTCCTCCTTAAGTATCTTCATGATAGGAAATGATAGAAAGGACAAACATCATTTGAAAATACTTTGTCTGCACTGTTTTTACCTCTATGCCCAAACAAGTTTGTTTACTAAAAATGAAGCACGGCTGTATTTTCTTAGACCCGGTCGGGCCTCATTATGGACCGATCGAGCCGCGAAGTGGACAAACAGAGCACAATTGTTGGCAAAACAAAGCAATGGCTAAGGGTAAAACAAAGCAGTTCTTCCAAAGGCAGATAAAGCAACTTCTGAGGGATGTTCTCATTGGTGCACATATAGTTCATGTCCATTTTTAATATTTACTGTTGTGATATTTGTTATAATATTTGTGAATGTAATAAATTAGATGATTATTTATTCGATGATGTAATAGTTAGTTAATTAGGTCATTCGGACCCTCTTGTAAGAGGGCAAATTTATAACATTTGTTGTATGTCTTCCAACTCCCATTTCTTTCTCGTTTTTATTTACATGCTTATCATCGTTATTTATAGCATCATGTTTTCATTTCCATCATTTCCATGCCTTGCATCCATTTAACCACGCATTAAAATTTGGCTCATCATGCATAATGCTCTTACTAATTCCTAAATGATTATATGTGCTACCTTATGCTTTGAGTTGCTTCACATGTCATGCTAGTAGCCAAATTTATTAGTTACATTTTGTATGTGTTGCATTAGTCGTGTACATTTTTAAGATCATGCATTTTTTTTAAAACTAATCTTATTTTCTTTGGCTTGCCGCGGATGAATACTAGGTGAGCATTTTTTTCTTTAGAATATCATATGTGTTTTTGTGTTACCATGTCAGGCGTACTACCATAAGGCTACTTGCTTACTTGTAATAATTCTATGAATGTCTGTGGATGGAGGCTATTTCGTTTAAAGTTGGAATGACTTTGATTGTTATACGTATGAGCTCATTTTTTTTTTAGAGTTACATATTCAAAACTCTTTGAAAATCGCATAAGATCATAGCATTCCAAAGTAAGTGACGTGGTCTATAGTTGTTTTCCTAACATAATAATGTTAGCATATTAATAATCGAAATATGAGCATATAATGTCTATAAAACTCACATCATGACTTAGTAAAGGCCGATCTTTGATCGGGTGAGTGGGGTGCTTAATTCATGACCTTCCCCTCTCATATCTAAGATCCTGAACCGAGATAACTTTGGTTATGACGGACAAGTGGCATTTGGCACGAGTCACAGGTTTCCTAATTCTCCTAAAAATATTAGGTGGCGACTCTAAAATCTGGCAATGTAATCCATTTTTGGCATCTCTTGCGATTAATGGATTTTTCTGGGATTTTCCATCTGCTATTACTAGATAACTTGCCAAAAATATTAAGTGGCGACTCTAAAATCTAGCAATGTTTCCTAATTCATTGCATTGCATTTGCGTTTGATGCTCATAAGTCACTGTGTTTTCCATCTGCTATTGCCAAAAGGCTGGCCGGTCGTAGGCTCTGCCATGTTGGGAACACAACCCTTGGATTTGGATTATCGCCGTACCGCTTGATCCTTCTTTCACTTCTCGGTGTTAGGTGTGAGAGGTATGTTAGGTAAACTTTATGGGGTACCCTTTTTGACCAATCGACTTAGTGCATATAGTGAGCTCTAGTGACCGTTCAAACTAGGACAAGATGCTCTCCCATTTTTCAGCATGTTGTGATACTGCTTGTTTGAATAGTAAAGTTGTAGATCACTCAAAAGTTAGGATGGGGAAACCTTAACCTCTAATTGGGGTGTTTTGAATGTTTTTTGTGCAAAATATGAAATCTTTTGAAATGTGTGATGCAATCCTTGAAAAGTCTTAATCTTAAGACGATTCCTTTCAAACTTGAGGGTCATATCAAAATCAAAATTTGGGTTGAAATCTAGGGGTTTGTGTTTGATATGGTAGGAAAAAAATCAGAATCTGGGGATTATATCTGAGTGGGTGAATTTGCAACAAGAGCAGAACTAGGGCCAAAAATTATATCTTGCTTTGTTTTAACCAGCATACTTGATACCCTGATCTGATGAGATATTTGTTTTTAAATGCTAGGTTTGTCTAAGCCAAAAAAGTTTGATCCTACATATTTTAGTGGGTCGCCAAGAAGAAGCAATACCCAATTTAGAGAAGGCCCAGCCCAATCCAACTTAGAAGAGCTTAACCCATCACAGTCTATCCAATCCCAGAAAAAACACACTCAGTAACGGTCCAGCCTATCTGATCCCAAAAGGCCAACTTAGAAAGGTTCATACAATCCCAAAAGATCCATTTTGAAAGGCCCAATTCAGTCAAATCTATCTAGACTAATCCAGTTAAGCGTAATTGGTTCAAAATCCTTATTAGTCATCTCTCAGGTTACACCTATCCATTTCCCCAATTGCCAACTCAGTAGACCCGTGATGGCACAGAGTCCAGAAGAAGTTGTAACCATGATGATGACCTTTTAAAGGGCCATGGATATGCTAAACAATAGAATCACTGGCCAGGATGAGACCATTGTTGGAATACGCCACCCATCTGGGGCATCTATTGTCTATCTAGTCTCGGGCGCCCTGCCGAACCTTGATCCACCTTCACCAGCTGAAGATTTGCAAGGTCCAGATCCTCAAGCTTTAAGGCCTATGGCACAGCCTAATGAGGGGCTTTTCCCCCTTAATATTAATGATTTCAACCCGGCCTTGTTAAAAATTGCTAAACATGAGAAGCAATTCAAAAGGTCACAAGGGATCAACTCTATCCCATACATTGAGGATAGGTACATAGAGGCTGCCGTAAGGCTCCCAGACATATTCAAAATGCCACAAATTGACCATTTCGACGAGTCTGGAGATCCTATGGTACATATCCATCTTTTCTCAGACATCTTGAAACCAATGGGTTTGACTAGGCCTCAGAAACTCTCTCTGTACGAAATAACCATGTTGCGTATAGCAGTCGCTTGGTACGCCAAGTTAGAGGATAAAATGAAGCAGAACTGGAAAGAATTGGCTAAAGCATTTCTTGCTCAATATTCCTACAACACGTAAATCAAGATAACAACCTGTGAGCTTGAAGTAACTACCCAAAATCCTAAAGAACCATTTGTAGACTTTGTTGCGAGATGGAGGGCGAAGGCCGCACGAATGACCAACAGGCCTCTAGAGAAAGAGCAAGTTTGGATAGTTGTGCAGAATCTTGAGCCCGAAATGTTGCAGAAGATAATAGTTGCCCTACTATTCACCTTTAAAGACTTGCATGAATTGGGGGTTCAGATTGAGAGCACATTTAACAAAAGGATTATTCCTAGAACAAGCGAACCGATAAGGAGGATGTTTTCCAGGAGTACCAATGCTAGTAGTAGCACTATTCCAAAGCCCGTTGAAATCAATGTCATCACTGCCACCACCAAAATAACCGACCCCTTTGCCAATGTCAGCCCACAAACAGCTAGCTCGACCCGAGCTCAAGGCAGAACCTTCACCCTCCTCCATATGAACCAAACCCGTGCATTGAAGGTCCTGATGGAGAGAGGATATCTTAAACTCCTTAATCCTTAACCTCTTCCTGACCTATTCCCTGCTAGACATAACCCCACCAAATATTGTACATACCATCAGCAATGCGGTCGCAACACCGTTTGCTGCTACCACCTTCGTCATGAGGTTCAGAATCTCATCAATAACTAGACGATATCTCTACCTTAAGAACCCAATGTTATCGTTAATCCACTTCCTATCCATGACCAAGTACCTCCTCCTCACTTTAACCTCATCCATATGCTACCTCCTACCTTCGACCCCAGTATATATATCATACTATCTGCCCAAGCCAGAGGTGTTTATTTTCGAAAACATCGATTTGTGCATGACGGATACACCCAATCTGGTTCGAATACACCAAGAGTGCCAAATGGCCGAACCCACTACTGCTGAGATGTTAAGAATGATTGAAGACCTTCAAGGAACGATGGTAGATTTAACCTTTGGGGTTTTAACCCCGTCATTTACCACACCTCATGCTGGGGATTTTCTACCAAAGAATTCTCTAATTTTGGGACAAGCTAAAAGTGGAATAGGCCAACCCAAAATCAAAACTAAGATGAAGACTAATAGTAATAATAAAAGGGTAGCCCAATTAGATATAATGTTCAAAATATCTCGAGCCTGGGAGATACCATGTCAAAAGCAAATAGGCCTTGCCCAGATATAGCTGTCCGACTCTTTGATAAGGCTAAAGCAAGTAACAAGAATAAGTTTGGGGTAACTATTGACCCTTGTGCGCATCTCCGATGGGTTATCAAAGCTCTAAAGACCAAAGGCCTGAACAAATGGCAAGTCCTTGTAATTGTTGAAAAGGTTATGGTTGAAACTTTCGCCACTCAACACTCTAATGCTCAAGTGGGGGTTACTATGGATGAATTCAATGTGAAAAGCCAGGTTGCGGGTACTTTGAATCATGGGTTGGCAAACAAGGGAAGGCCAAACAATGAGGAGAGATGGTTTACTAGAAACAACCATCCTGATTCCAGTCCCAAACCCATGAATACCTAACCAACACCCGCCAACTCATTTGCCAATGTTTCTAAAATTAGTGCTTCCTATATGAGCCCAACCATCGCCTTGAAGGTATTGATGGAAAAAGAGTATCTCAAACTCCTCAATCATCGACCTCTCCCTAACCCTCTCCTACCTAGACATAACCCTACCCAATATTGCACATTCCATCAGCTGTACGGTTATCATACTGACCATTGCTTTCACCTTCGCTATGAAATTCAATACTTGATTGATAATAAGGTCATCACCCCACTTGAAAATCTCAAAGTTGTCAATAACCCTCTCCCTAACTGTAATAGATTGCCACCCCATAACATAAATCTTATCCATGGCTTGCCAACAAACAACCTTGACCCTATTGAGCACATCATACCCACCAATGAGCCCAAACCCATTGTGTTCATTCCTGAATCTTTCGATCTCTACCTCCGTAAAAATTTTGAGAAATAAGAGAAAAAGGAACAAATTCTTTTGGAGAGGTGGAAAGCTTACTCAATCTTGGTGAGGTCAAGCTTGATGATGTTAAAATAAAGCAGTAGGCTCCCTTAATTGATGCCAGCAATGATGGTTGGAATGATGAACCTCAGTCTCAACTAGGGGAATTGTTGAAAGCACTTGGAAAGGACCTTCCCAACTATGGGCAATGGTTAGGGGCATTTGAAAAGGAGTTTCTAAACTAAGGGCATGGTGTAAAAAAGAAGTTGTTTTGATCAAGGAGATGTGTGAGGACTACTAGGATAATTGTGAGGCACAATCTGTGAGACTCAATTTGAAAGTCTGAAATCAATCCTACTGGGTGTGGATGTTAGTAATGCTGAATTGAAGGCAGATTAAGTCCCTTCCATGGGCTACTTGAAGTTTTTTCATGAATTCTACCGATGGACTTAGAGAGTGAAAACACTTTGTCTTAAGGATACTGATTTTGTTTTAAGCTGTGTCTTGTAAATAGTTGAGTTGTGTATCGAGATTAGAGTTTTATTTTCTTTTTCTTTTCTTGCGTTGTTGAGTCAATTGAGTCTTTTCCTTTGAGTCGCTCTCTTGTACCCTTAGGTCTTCCTTTTTTCAATAAGAAAGCGAGAGTCAAGTTTTTGATCATTTTATTGTGCCTACAATAATTCATGTGTGACCTTTTGAAAATATAAAAGCCTCAATTTTTTATTTTTTATTTTTTTTGAATAAGATTCCGTTAATAAGCTCGAGTGTTAAGAAGGATCCCCCAAATGGTTTGAGTGGATTCTAGATTGTCGTCGCAAAGTCCTGTATGATTTCAAAATTTTATGTTGTTTCCTTTGCAAACTTGCGAAGATAGATTCGGAATTGTGTGTGGTATTCTACACTATCCCGGAGATTCTCTTCACCTTTAGACGATCATTTTGGAAAGCACAAGACTACTTTCATACCTCACAAATCATAGAATTCCTCCCCCTGGTGTTTTCATTACTTCGAAGAGAAAATGATAAAAGAAACCAAAACGAAAGAGAAAAGACAAAAAAAGGAAAAGGGAAAAAAAAGTCAACCAGCAAGCCAGTGGTATCCATTGGAATGAAATCTAATCAACTATGAAGAAATGAACTTTTGTCTGAATTCAGGAAAGCCAATGCAAGGAGGCACCACATTGCGAGAAGAACCAACTTTGAAAATGGAGCAAAAGAAAGGAAGAAGACATGCATAAGAGAATGGAGAACCAAGCTCAAATCAGGTGAAACCAGTTTCAGTGTTAGAGCAAGGATGACTATTGATCAAATTCATCGTAAATGTTGTAACGCTATCCTTGAAAGGCTCATTAGGTCAAAAACCAGAAAGGGCGACCTAGGCAAAAGTTAGAGCATGAAAAATGAGAAATCAGACAAATAGAGCTCGCAAGGTTGAAAACCCAAAGGGGTGACTTTGGAAAAAGTTAGAACGCAAAAGGAGAATGCCAACACCTGAGTGAACCTCAGCCATAAACTACGTTAGCCTGATTCCCATTCTTGGAATACATAGGCAACTTCATCCTAAAGTCTGGTCTCAACCATATTCATCTCATCCATCTCGACCCAATAAGCTTGCCCAAGTCACGTCGTCAGCTTCACATCAATCCATGAGCTACACCGACTGTTGTACATATCATACTTGCGTCAGAGAAGGAAGAACTAGTTTGAATCAACAAGTGGAGAAATTTTTAATACTTGAACTTATCAGTTGAATCTCTAACTTGAGCAAAAAAGGAATCGAAACTCTAGTTTTGCGAAATTGAGTTCTAAAGGGAGCATAAGTAATACTAGGGGCACTATGAATGATCAATCACCTTGAGTCTTTTTCTTTGGCTTTTGGGTCAGTTGTGAGTTCTGTTGTATCGTGCCTAGTGTTTGTCTTGGTCTGCATTTTTCATCGAGTCACCTTAGTGTGTTTTTCGCTCAAAGTGCAATAGAGTGGCATGGTCAAAATTCCATACATGAATGTTCGCTCCAAACTCAATAACAAGTCCGTGTGGAATTCATAAACGAGCTAAGAGTGCCCATACAAGGGGCAGCAAGTCCATGATCATTGCAATGTGTATGTGAGGAATCCGTCATTACTTTGGAGGGAACTGGATTAAGATCTTAACATGATGGACAGAAAAGAAGCATAAGTCTGATTGGTTGGCAATTAATCCAGGATCTGATGATCCCCTTCACACGTGCTTGCATAATGTTAAAAAAAGGTGGCCAGTAACTAGACCCCAGGGGCAATTTTCAGTACATCTGATCAGGCCATCAATTGAACAAGGGGCATGAACCCAACCTTTCTATCAGTCCGCTCAAGCCATTTGTTGGGCACTTTCTCCTGGGTTAGGGTAAGCGCACCCCCATGATGATTCTGATATGATTCAGCTTTCGAAAGTTGTCTCCGACCATTTCAAAACTCTCTTGGGGTTGCCCTCTTCCCTCTGATTAATACATATGCTTTGGATTATGCATGCATGCTCATACACTCTAGTTGATTTGAACTTCATGATTGGTTGCTCTTGCTCTTGACTTTGTTTTGTACTTGTAATAACAGAGTTTCATCGAGTTGCCTCCCTTGGTGTTTTTTAGCAACATTTCAATAAGTTGTGGCAAGTTGCCCTGCACTCATTTCATAAGGTACATGATGCACTACTCTACGTACTACTCATTTCACTCTACATACCATATATCTTTCACATGATGCACTGTCTTGTGCGCCCACATCGCACTATCCTATGCACCTACATTGCACTATCTTGTGCACTTGCATCACACTATCTTGTGCACCCTATATCACACTATCTTGTACACCTACACAACATTGTCTTGGGTACCTATATCGCTCTATTTTGTGCATACACATGTTTCACACTATCTTATGCACTCTACATTGCACTAACTTGTGCACCATGTATCGCACTATCCTGTGCACCGTGTATCGCACTATCTTGTGCACCTATACAGCACTGCCTTGTGCACCTGCATCGCACTATCATGTGCATTCATCTATATTGCACTATCTTGTGTACCCTGTATCGCACTATCTTATGCACCTCACCCGCACTATCTTGTGCACCTCCACCCACATATTGCCCCCTCTGTATCTCTAGCATCATCACATTGCATGATGCTACATATCATTATTTGCACAACCATTTTTCAAACTTTCCGGTAGCTTGGTATGCATAAGTCTAATTTCAAATCAATATCGAAGCCCGAAACAAGATGGCTCTAAACACCGAGTTCCAAAAACCCATTTGCCTCTTTAATGTTCGAAGAGCGTTAATCCCCAGCGTGGGTCTAGAAGACCTTAAATCCTCTAAAGGTACAATTCCTTTGGTGTTTGTCATGCCCGAACGACTTTAGGCAGTTCGGCATAACCACCTGACTGTGTTAGTAGTGAGTTCCTAGGAGACCAACCGAAATGGTGGAAACTAGAGTTCTGGTGGCCAAGGCCTAAAATCCAAAGGTTTAGAATTTTCGAGACTAAAGTCTGGTTTAAATTCCCAGAGGTATGGAGATTATTTCAAATCATCCTCGGCTTGAAATCTATATGGAAGCCCCATAGGTTGAGGTAGCTTGTAGGCGCCTCAGTTCTGGATACTGAACCAACCTAGTCTGTCACCCTGTTAGAGAATAGGGACAATTGTAAACATAGTCAGGGAAAAAAGTTGTACCCGTGGTTTTCGCGTGAAGATTATACCTTTATTGAGCGTTTAGGGTCCTTGAGATTGTTTTCTCTATTTGGAAGCGCAAGATAAAGGAAAAAGTCTTAAAATGAAGAAAAAGAAGAAGATCTCCAGCAGAATAAGGTGAGTCATCAACAATTGCCCCTGTAAGGTGCTTTCTAAGGCGCCATTTCTCGGCTGCTACAACACATCTATTATCTAGTACCTTTACTGCATTACATATAGCATCTATCGTTTGCATCCACTACATTATCCATTACATCCATTACATCATAACATCTTATCACCTACATCCTTTCCATGTTAAGCTTAGTTTGGCATGTGCGCATACCTTTTTTTCTACGTTAAAGCATGGTTTTGTGTTAATGTGTATGCGCCTATTTTGCAAGAATTGTGGTTTGAGCGTGTCAGCACCTTTCCTATGTTAGACGTAGTTTGTTTTGTGTCCATGTATTTTCTAGGTAAGACGTAGTTCGACCCGCGCCCCTTATCCATTGCATCGTACTTTATCTTGTTGCATTTATCCTTTTTGCATAAACGTGTTTAGGATCATTATCATCCCATTGCATTGTTATTCCCCTGTAAATCATTACCCAGTAGATCATTCCTCACCTATATTGTACCACCCAATCACTTGTACTTTGTCACGCCCCGTATTTTATTACTCGGATAACATTACCAATATTCATTAATTAAGTCCATTTACAAATTATAATTCATCCTTTGATGAAGTGATGAATAAATAAATATACATGTTCCCCCTCATTATACAATAGTGTCATTTGCAAGCAAATAAAAAAAATGCCCTGAGGCTAACAATAAATAAAAGGGCGTTGCCTTTTACAAAGCATAGAACTCAGCCAAAGAAATAATTAAAAAGCACTACAGCTCATTCGCCACTTTATAACCATGTCAAGGTAAAACCTGCTGTTTGATCCTCAAGTCCCAAAACATTCCTTGTACACATGTACAGGTAGGGGGTGAGCAAACCACTAGCTCACCAAATAATCTCATATTATAACGTTAAAACACATGCGGGTCCAGCCATACAGTGATACGAAGCAGATATATATAAAATCATACCATGCTATAACCTTATGACTTTATTACCTAATTCCTTAAATTCAAGTTTAATTAATTAACCACACTTGTTAAATAAATTAACATACTTCAATATCAACAAGATATTCTTTTCAAAACCAATGTGATGCCATGCTCAATTTATATCACAATTCATTTTATCTCAATTCATTAGTCATGTCCATTTCATTCAATCAACCAAACTAAGAATACAACTCAGTGGGTCTCTAACCAATATAGCTATCACACAAACACATCTATTTGTCATTTAACGAAAATTTCATTCGCGGGATAGACACCCATGTATACACGCGGTTTCGGGACTTTCACTCTGGACACACAGGCCAACTTAATTTCAATGGAGTTCATTCTCTATCTCCTCCCAAACAATGGAGTACATCTCCTTTCTCTTCCCAAACAATCATACATAGACAATGTATTTAAAACATAGTCATATTCAATGACATCCAACAAGAGATTAGTTTCAATTCACCTAATTCTCATGCAATTTCTACAACAATCAATACTCTTCTCCACCGATAGCCAAAACAATTATCTATAATGCATTAATTAAAAGATAACAACATGAATATACAATCCAACATGCAACCATAACTTGGAATCCCCCATGATTCCCAACACTTGGAAACAATCCATATTCCACTTTTTAAAGCCAAACTTCTAAACAATAGGTTCAATAACATATAACACAAAAGCCGGCTCAAGATTTCATCAATTCCTAACTCACATACTTTATCAATGAAATGTAATTACAATCTTTCCAAAACTCATCACCATCCCAATATTAAATAGAATCAAATTCCCATTTTTCTCATGCAAGTACAATCTCAGGATCTTCAAGTTAAATCATAATTCTCAATAAAATAAGTGAATATTTCAACACTTAATCAATTATATCAAAATCTTCTCTTAACTATAATTATAACGTATAACACGAGTGTTCACTTTCCAATTATCAACATCAACCCATCAAATTAAACCAAGAAAAATAATAAATAAAATAAAAGTTTTGATAACTCATTCTCCAACTCATCCATTTGCTCCAAACGAGCTGAAATCACATTCTTTTCTTTTCTTGTCAAAGACTGTCAAAACCATTCAAATATCTCATATATGAATTTGAGGTAATATTAAAATAACATAACTCAACTAGTAAAACTAGGGACCAAATATCATACCTCATCAACTTAATCTTGCTTATTTCTCCAAATCTCATACATGGTCACTTCATCACTTTTAGTCTCATATATTAAAAGTTAGGAATCAAACCCAATAACCTCCCTTTAATTATGAAGAATTTAAAATATTAACCAATTCATCAAATTTGTAAGTTCATTATATTCACCATCTTCCAAATTAATAACACCAAATATAAATTCACATGTCTCATCTCTCAAATACACCCACATTTCATGCCTAGCCAATTTTCCCCAAGTCTCTACAAATAACAATTTCACAACTTTTCTAAAATTAACTAATCAACATGATATTTACATCAAAAATCTAAAAATATACCCAAGAGTACACCTTTTAAAGTTTCAAGTTCAAAAGCTCAAATCTTATATTTTCTTTTCCATAAAAAAAAAAAACAAAAAAACAAAAAAACAAAACAAAACAAAACAAAACAAAACAAAACAATAAAACAAAACAAAAACAAAGATGACAATTTATATATTAATATTCATCAAATGTCATGAACATAACACCCTCTAGAGTTTTTAAATCCCAAAATCACTCTCTAATTCCAACTTGATTGTTCTTACTTGTGTTAATGAACATAAACTGATTTTCTCAAATAAATTTCAAAATCAAACATGGATTAACATTTTAACATGGTTTTTGACAAATAAAATAATCAATCATAATCATAAACAATATACACATGATTCAACTCCTATCATGATATATTTTTCCAAAATAACTCTATCATAGATTTTAAAGCAATAATATGGAGAAAAACCTACCTCAAATAAGGAAGAAGAGCTGATCTAGAAGGCAAATCTTGCCTGATCATGAATCCGAGACTACCATTGCGAAGATCACGATGAGCTCTCCGACTTTCATTTATAAAGTTTTTGCAAAATCTCACTCTAAGGACTCCCATTTAAAGCTCAAATGTTGAGCCAACAATAGGACCAGAGAAAGGGAGAGACGAAGAGGGAAAGAGAGCAAAAGAAGCTCTCTGCTCAAGAAAATAAAGGAAGAGCAAAAGAAAAGAGTAGCGAACAAGTCAATTAAAAGGGTGTAGGGAAGGGCAGCCCACGTGGGTTGTCATCAACTTTGATAATTGTATTATTTAAAATTTTGTAATAATATCTTAAAATTTTATAATATAAATATAAAATGATATAATTTTTCTCACCATAAAAATATAATATTTTTGTACACTACAAAATATAATATTTTGCTCACTACAAAATATATACACATTTTCATTCACTACAAAATATGTAATTTTTCATTGTATGATACACACCATAAATTCAATTTTCAAATATATATATTATAACTATATATAATAAATAATCACAAATCCCAATATAGTCACTACCAATCACAAAATAAAAAAATAAAAAAAACCAAACAGTTAAATATGCGTCATAAATAAATTCAAATTAAATTGAATCTAAGTTATGGGTCTTGAATTAAATTCCCACACATAAGCCAAACATGACTCAATTATATACCAAAATAAACCCAACAAATTTATCTCAAGTCATGGTCTAAACATTAAAAATTAAATAACAAATTCTGCTATAAATTAAACTGAACACCAATTAGTTTACAAATTTTCATAAAATAAATACTCATCATTTAATTCTAAAATTTTTATCCAACATGCTAGACTCATATGGGAAAAACATATAAAAATTTCAAAATTTTCCGAGAACGGGAACTATTTAAAAAAAATACAAAACCGAACTATTTTTACACAAAATTTTACACAACACTCCAGATTCGAAAATTTGCTCAATTAAATTATGCACAGACTATTTAAAAACAAATTCGTGGTTCATTACATACTCTTTCTGCGAAAGACATAGTTTTGCATGTTGTTGACACCCCATGTTTTACCACACTTAAGACTTGGGCACCTCATGTTGAACACTCAATGACGATAATGTTACACTGTGGAATTGTTCGATTTCTTCAACGAAAAGGCTTCAGTTTTGAGCTTTAGAACCTAAACCTTACACCTCATTTAGACCAAAATCTAATTACTTCTAGCCTGACCACTCAGAGGCTTGCTAGCCAACAAGTGACTGGCAGACCAATTTTAATTGGCTGGCCGTCCTTTTTAATGGCCGGTTGGCCATGTTTCTTGATAAACAGATATTTTGTAGCCAACTATCCCCCCATGTGCATGCTTTGCACCAGCTGTCTCTATACAGATATTTCCGACATGAGAGCATGTTTTTCTATTTGGGGTTAGAAAAATTCTCCGAGTGCCAAAACCTGTCCAACACACTACCTCTCCCTCTTGCAATACACATACAACATACATACACCTCCTAAGGCAAAACTTGAGACCTCTTATTGAGATTCTTGAACACCAATTTCAACTCTTGAGAGTGTTGAACTTGTGGTTTGTGAACTAGAAGGGCATCATCTCTTTGAAAGAGATATACTTTGAGCTTTTATACCATATTTCCTATCTCTTTTCTTGACTTTTCCACACTATTTTTTAGAGTTTATTTTAGCTCAAAAATGTGATTTTAAGTCACAAAAATGAGGAGGGGTTAGCCACCCTTCCTTAGTTATGTTAGTTATTTGAAACCTCTTGGCGTTAGCCTATTTTTCCACCTCAAAAACCTTATTTTTAGCACTATTTTATGCTGCTTCAGTGTTATTTTGTGTGTTAAATTATGCTTTGAATATTATAGATGTGTTATTACAAGTCCTCATGGATATAGATTTCAATCCATTTGAGTTGATAGTCTTTTCTTCAACTTTTTTTATAGCTTTCATACATGTTCATACCATTGTAATCACCTTTGCATAATCATCTCTGCAACCTCCCTCATTTCTTTGTTTATTTTGATAAAGAGTTGAATCAAACAAAAGATTATTGTTCAATGCATAAGAAAGAGACCTCTCATGCTTAATGGTTTAATCTCTTCGGAGGTTCATTACCAAGGCATTACATCTCTCTTATGCTAAGCACAACCTCTCGTTTGATACCTTTATCACTGGTGCATTACTTCTAAGGGACTAACTTTCTAGTTTAGACCCTTGGAAATCACCAAGGACAGTTTCATTATACCTTATTATCAAGTTTGGATTTAGAATCATTATCGCTCATTTTGGGTTTGATTATTCATTATCACTGTTTTTGAGTTTGACTAGTCATTATTGCTCATTTTGGGTTTGACTTAGAATTCATTATCACTTGTAAATGAGTTTGACTCTTCCTTTGTAATTTCCCCCATAGAAAAAGGCTTGAAAAAGCTCATTTCTCGGGTTAAGTAAATGTTTACTATTCTTTATCGCTTAGGACTTAATGGATGTAATCTACTCTTTTGGATAAAAAATGAATAAAAGATAAGAAAATGGAAAGCTAATGTAAAAGAGATTAATAAAATTGGAGTAAAAAGAGGTAAAAAGGGTAATAAAATTGGGTTAGGTTCAATCGGACATTATATTGAACCTATTGAGTCTTGACTCATTACATACCCTTCAGTGATGTTCAATGGTTTAAGAAGCAATGTCTACCCCTTTTCTTGAAGTAACTCCATGATAGGGAGGAGGTGTTGTTGGTCTTTCATTTCAATTTATTGAGCTTTTCTCCTATCGGTTCATAGATCATCATGCAATAAATTTGTTATAATTGATGATTTCTGAATCGAATTTACTCCTCCCTTGATCATCTTCATGATAGGGAAGGGCAGAGAAGATAAACATTTCCTGGAAACACTCTGTTTTTGCTCTGTTTCAATTCTGTAGCAGCAGGGCAGTACCCAAAAATAGTGGCCGGCCGACCACCTTTCTGAATGGCCGACCACCCTTATTTATGTAGGTAGTGTCATTTTCACAACAGAACAGAGCAGAATCTAAAGCCAAAATAGAATAATTTTCTAACTACAAACAGAACAGATTCTACGAGCAAACAAAGAGGTTTTCGGGAGAATGTTCTCGGTTATTCGTATGTGGCTCCTCGTTTCTCGTTCAAGTCCTTTAACTAGGTACTTTATTATTAATGTGTGTAATTAATTAGTTGATTTCATTTGAGGTTGTAATAGTTAGCTAATTTAGTTAATTTATTTAGTGTTGTAATAATTAAGTAATTAAGACATTCATTTGGACCATCTTGTGCAAGGGCTAATTTGTAAAACTTATAATATTTGTGTATGTCTTCCAACCCTCATTTCTTTCTCCCTTTTATTTATATACTTATCGTGATAGCATCATGTTTTTTATTTTCATATCATTGCCATGTGTTATATCCATTTTTGCATGCATTGGATTCAGTTCATCACTCTAATCTTGTGGTCATGTCCTACTTACTTGAATACATGCATTGCCACATGTTTTGAGTTGATCTGTATGACATGTTAAAATAAACCGAACCCAGTAGTTGCATTTTGTATGTGTTGCATTAGTCACTTGCATATTAGAGCATGCAATTTTCTAATTATTTTTTTCTTTTTGGCTTGCCTTGGTTGAGTACTAGGTAAGCATTTTTGCTTTAGCATATTGCATGCGTGTTTATGTTGTCATATCAAGCAAATTAGCATGAGGCTAAGTGCTTACTTGATATACCTCTTTGAATGCCTATGGATGGAGGCTATTTCGCTTAAGTTTGGATGATTTTGATTAATGTACATGCGAGCTTGCTTTTCAAAGTAGCACATATTCAAAACTCTTTTCAAACAAACATAAAATTAAAGCATTCCAAAGTGAGTGAAAAGCTAGCATAATAATCAAAACATGAGCATATAATGTACATAAAAATCACATCATGATTAGTAGAAGCTGATCTTTGATCGAGTGAGTGGAATGCTCAATTCATGACCTTCCCCCCTCATATTTAAATTCCCAAATCGAGACACTTTGGTCATGACAGACAAGTGGCCTTTGGCATGAGTCACGGGTTTCCTAAATTTCTCAAAAATATTTAGGTGGCGACTCTGAAATCTGGCAATGCAATCCATTTTTGGCATTTCTGATTGTAAATAGATTTTCCAAAGATTTGTCAAATTTGGACTCTTATTTGTTTTTTTCTATTTCACATTGCACTTGTGAAACTAGATTCAAAACCACGGGAGTCCGAACTATAGGGCTTTCATATTCGAGGAGACTAAACCCCTCCGAGGAGCCCGAAAACCAACTACAGTTTCTGGCGACTTTGCTAGGGAAAGATAGAGAACTTGACTTGGACTTCATGATGTGACCTTTCATTTTCAGATATATGTTCGTTGCATTTCATTTGCATTGGTGCCCTAAGTCATTGTGTTTTCCATTTACTATTCTTGGACGGCTTGCTAGAGGTTTGCCTAAAAAGCTTGCCGATTGTCGGCTCTGCCATGTTGGAAACACATCCATTAGATCTAGATTACAGCTGTACCACTTGATCCTCCTTTCACTTCTCGGTGTTAGGTGTGAGAGATATATTAGATAGTCTTGCTGAGGTACCCCTTTGACCAATCGGCCTACTATATATAGTAAAGCCATAGTGATTGTTCCAATATAGGACAGGATGCTCACCCGTATGCAGGATTTTGTGAAACTACTTGCTTGAAGTAGTGAAACCCTAGATCATGCCAAAATTTAGGACAGGGTAACCTTACCCCCTAATAAGGGTGTTTTGGCTCTCTTTACCTGGTATGTGTTTTACAATGAAACTATACAGGAATGCTTCATGTCAGTGGTACTATTAATATCAGTTTATAGGGAAGAATTCAATGGGGAGTACAATCCTACAACTATGATCACGTCTATTTTGATAAAATTGTAGCTAAGGTGCTGTCCGATTTCTGATTTTATTTTGCTTTTTTTTTTTTCTAGGTAGTCTAAAACCATAACTTTAAAAAGTTCTGATATCCCCCAAATACTCTGGACTCGTCTCGGAAGACTTTGTAAGGTCGAAGATCTTGTTCGGGAACAACTACTGTTTGCCTCACTATCACCAGTTGCAAGGCGAAAAAAGATCAAGCGGGGTTCACCAGTTTAGTTATTTCAGCATTCACCTCTCAACACACTTACACTCAGTTCACCTCAAACATAGTCACATATTCCTAGAATGGCACAATATCCCCTACCAAATGTGGAGGAATTACTAACCCAACTATAGCAGGCAGTCGACTCACTCTAGCACAACATGGTCCGTCAAGCCGAGGTCACGACTAGGTTACAACAATAACAACAACAGCCAGCTGCAGCTTTTGCTTTGCATACACCCAATGTGGTTATCTCTATACCCGGCACCATTGCCAATACTGCTACAACTCAAGATCCACAAGCCGAGGGTGTTCTAGTTTTTCCCGTCCAAGCATATCTAATTCTAGCACAGACATCTAGAGCTTTGATTTACCAGACTGAGGCACCGTTTGAATTTGAGGTTGACCTAACCATGCTCAAAGTAAACAAACTAGAAAAACTCTTCAAGAAGGCACAGGGGGTTAACTCCATTCCGGATATAGAGGATGGGTACACTAAATCTGCAGTTACTTTGCCAGAGCGGTTCAAAATGTCGCACATTGACCACTTCGATGGTGCTAAGGACCCAATGGTACATCTACGTCTGTTTTTGAATATCCTATGACCAATAGGTTTAACCAAATTGTAGAAATTGTCACTCTTCGGCCAAACCATGTCAAGAATAGTTGTCATCTGGTATGCTAAGTTGGAGGACTCTGTGAAGCAAAACTGGAAGGAATTGGTTGAATCTTTCATTGCTCAATACTCCTACAACACACAGATCGAGGTCACAACTCGTGATCTTGAAGCAATACGTCAAGAGCTAAAGGAGGATTTCCCAGAATTTGTGACTAGGTGGAGGGCCAAGGTGTCAATGATGACCACCCGACCCTCAAAGAAGGACCAAATCAAGATGGTTGTCTGGAATCTTCTTGGCAAGCTACTGCAAAAAATGATTGTTCTCTCCTTATTTACCTTCAAAGAGCTTCATGAAATGGGAGTTCAAATTGAAGATGCCATGAAATAAGGTATCATCACTAATGACAAAAAATCAACCAAAAGGCCTTTTGTTCGCAGTTCCAATGCTACCGGGGTAGCACAGCTGCAAGGCCTTCAGAAGTGAGTGTTGTCACTACAACCAAAACTGCTGACCTCTTTGCCAATATGAGCCCACAAACTTCCAACCCTACCCAACCATTTCCAGACCCTCTTTCACCTAAGCACGATACCACCAAATACTGTGCTTTCTATCAACAACATGGCCATGAGACGGACCGGTGCTTCCGCCTACGTCATGAGATTCAGAATCTCATTGATAACAAAGTCATAGCCCCACCCCAAAAACCAAATGTGACCACCAACCCATTCTATGTCCACAACCAAGTCCCTCCACCTAGAAATATCCACCTTATCCATACACTACCCACCTCATATGACCCTAGCGTCTATATCACCTCCTTCCATCTACCAAAGCAGTGTTGTTCATTCATAAAGGCACAGACTTGTGCATGATGGACACATCCAATCCATAACCCAAGCCGCACAAATCTGTGGTGACAACACCCATAGAAGAGGAGGTTTTGACCTCGGAAGGAAATGCCAGTCTGTCTCTGGAAATTCCAGAAGATAAGGGGGAGTATGACCCGAGCCGTTACATTGTTTCTGCTACACATCCCAGGCCTGAGGTACTACTACCAACCTCAGTTGACGTTAATGTGATTAGGGAAGATGGCCCAAGCCAAGGGCTGGATGACCATGCAGACCTTGAGGAAGATCTGGACAACCTTCGATTCTTTTAAGAACAGGACCAAGATAATGTGCAGATTGGTTAGTTTGATCTGAACGGGTCAACTAACAATCGTCGATAGCTGAGTGATGAATCTGACAAAAAAGAGGAAACCGGAGTTAAACCGAAGAAAAAAGAAGTCAAAGTAGCTATGGTAGGCGAGAAAACTAAGGGGAAAGAAAAAATGCCAGAGAGCAATAGCACGGAAAAACAAATCTAAGAATTGGGTGTTGTTAGAATTACAGACACTGAATGGAAAGCTGTACTGGGGTAGTTTGAACGGGAGATGGTTTAAGAGAGCCGAAAAGTCGCAACATCTTGTCACCCTGAGGGAGAAACTTGTACTATAAAAGTGATCCAATTGAGTCGGACAACTATTTGTCTGCAACTGAAGGAGAATGGTGGGAAGATAGCAATCTGCATCTTGCTCACACAGACGAAGACTAAGGAAATCACATCCCAGACCGTACGTGGTATTCGGAGGAAATAGACCATCTCACCAAGAGTGGATGGTATTTCAAACCTCCAAACTTGGATCAGGCTGAACCATGAGGACAAGACCGAAAGGTTGAGAAGGAAAATGAGAAAAAACTGGAGGAGGAGTTGGTTCTGAAACAACTTAAAAAGATCCAAGTTGATATTTCCATCTGGGGCCTCCTTATGCATTCGCTAGTACATCAATAAGTAGTATTGTTGGCGATAGATAAAGCTAAATTATCCATTGATACTACACCAGAGCAGCTCATTGGCCTGATCTTCCTAGGCAACACCAAGCCTATGTTCACTTTCTCCGATAAAGAGTTGTCGCCGGAAGGATCGGCTCACAACAAGCCACTGTACATATCTATCGAGTGTAGAGAAAAGTGGGTTCCAGTGGTTTTAGTGGACATCGACTCTGCTATGAACGGTTGCCCTTCTCGCACCACCTATGTGATAGGCCTGAAACCGATAAATTTCGTCCCCACAACCCAAGTGATCCGGGCGTACAACAATATGAGCAAAGAGGTTATGGGGACAGTGAAAGTATAGGTCCAAGTAGGCCTTTCCGAGCATGAGATTGAGTTCCACGTGCTTGATGTGCCAGCTACCTTCAACCTACTTCTAGAGAGGCCCTGGTTGCATTACATGAAGGTTGTGTCCTCCACCCTGCACCAAATGCTGAAATACCCTCATAAGGGAGGAGTTGCCACCGTTTTTAGGAATTTATCCATTCATCCACCGCCAGAGGTAACTACACCTTTGTTGGAGATCAATCATGGTGTTAAGGATGTATTTCTTTCGGGCTTCGCTCTGGCGGAAGCCGAAGTGCTACAAATAATCTTAGCTGAGGACAAAGGCATGCATGTTAGTGATCAGTCCATTTACTTCATGAACAAATTGCAGCATATTCCAAGAATGAGGGCTCCGAAGGAGAGGGAGAAAAGGTGTTGCGATGCTAGCTGAGGTGCCATACAATCCAAGGAAACTTGAATCACTTCATCACTAGTAAGTATGAAATGGTCCAAGCTTCCATGTGTACAATTAATGTCCAATTGAACACAACCAAATTCTTATCTTACACCTTGTTTTTAGCCTCAATTTTGTTACTCCATTTTAGGTTACCATCCATTCTTTAATCAATTAAGTCCAAAGGTGAGTTTAAGTCCTCTAATGGAAAGAGGGCTCAAACCAAGTGTTACTTTAGGCATGAAAGAGATATCATACCATTAATAATGAACCCCCAAAAGGATTAAACCATTAAGCATGACATCTCAATCTCATGTTTAAACAAACAAGTAGTTTGAAACCACTTTCAAAGCAAATGAAAAGCCAAGAAATGAGGGAGGTTGCATAGGTGATTAAGAGTGATCACAAGTATGGAAAGCCATAAATAAATACTATCAAGTCAAATAAGATAGTGTCTAATGCCTAGAATACCAAATTTATGAGGACAATTACACTATAAGTATGAAAACAAAGCATAAATGCAATAAACACTTAAAACAGTCCTAAAATAGTCTTAAAACATGTAAAAGAAGTGCTGGAATTAAGACAAAAGTAGCTAAAATAGTAAGCTATAACATGGAGCTGTGCATGCTAGTGAACAAGACATAAGAAGGGGAGGCTAACCCCTCTAATTTTGGATTTCAAAACATGATTTTAGCTACTGAAATAATTATGAAAATCAATGTTTAAAAGCTCAAAAAAAGTTGACAAAGAGGTAGGAAACACAAGAGCAAAGGCTAAGTTGCAAGAGAGAGAGAGAGAGAGAGAGAATTGTAGAGAGAGAGAGGATATTTTCTAACCCTTGAAATATGAGAGACAGGTCATCTCTATATAGAAAACATGAGCCTTAGGTCAAAAATATCTATATACAAACAGTTGGAGTAGTGTGGAAACAGTTGACACATATATCTGCAAAAAGCTGCTTTTTGACACCAGTGGCCAGCCAGCCATCACTGGTGGCCGGCAACCAAGAATGAAGGTCGACAGCAGGCCGGCAGCCAAAAAGAGTGGCTGGCAGGCCACCAGGGGTTGCCAGCTTGAAAAGTTAGAGTGTGGTCCAAGAATAAGGCAACAGGTACAAGGTTTGAAAGGCTCAAAGTTGTAGCATTCCGCTAAGAACTTCGAGCACTTAAAGAGCAAATAAACTCATCATCGGGTGTGCATGCGATGGCGTTCAAGTCGTAATGGCCGTAAAAAATGAGGTGTCTACACAGACGAATGACTTTCTTTGATGTTTCTTTGTCCAAGGAAACGGTCGCCATTGTTGTTTTAGAGAGAACGTAAAGAAAAAGAAAGAAAGGAAAAGGCATGGGTAGGAAGAGAAAGGTTTGATTATGGAGGAAAACGAGTGGATTATAAATAAATAAGGATAGTTTGGTCATTTTGTAAGAAGTTGTCCATATGGACCAAGTAATTTAGAGTGTAAATCTTTAGATAAAGAAAATCTAAAATTGAATTTATCAACCGAGTACCCTTGAAAAATTACTTATATTATTTGAGGTAATAATATCAAAAGAAAATTAAAAAAAATAAAAATTGTAAGCTAACCAAATTTGTTGAAAATTTGAAAAATTTATGTTTGATAGTGTTTCTAGAAAAATGAAAAATCCTGATTTGAGAAAATTTCACTAGGTTTTAAGCCAACAAAGCAAGAGAAAAATAAAAAAATTCGTCAATTCTAGAAGAGTGTGTCATGTTAATGAATTGAATAGATTTATGTACATAGGAGCTAAACATAAAATGGGACATAAATGTCTCATAAAGGGTAGGCTTCACATGAAGTGAGTGAGACTTATATATGTGATTCACCTTTTGTGAAATATTCATATCTTATTCTGTATTTGGTCTATGTGTTTCACCTTACTCTATTTAATCCAACTGATTTTGAACAGATCTCTCAACGGATGGATACAAAAGAAATATTTTAAAATTTATAGATATAATTTGAATAGAGAATCAATCGTCCTGCACCCATATGAATCCGATTGCATCTATCCGTCAACGTGAATATCATGTTCAATCTACATCTGCCAAATCAATAAACAGATCCAAATTAATTTTTTTTCAATTAACCAAATTTTAGATAAATAGCAATGGAGATATCGCCCGATCCCATCCGATCGGCGAGCGTAGTTTATAAACATTATTATAATGAATTTTGGTTATATTTTATTATGCGGATGAAAACAAATTCGGGTACTTTCTTGAGTATGAAGAAGTTAAGGATAGTTTCGTAAATTGAGGTATGATAATGAAGAAAATCGAGATACTTCGCTTGCCATCTAGTAATTTCACGAAAACTAACCTGACACGCCTCCATTCCATATATATATAGACGCATATTTATCTCTAAAAAAAGGCGATATAGACAGTTACATACCTACATAGATACAAACTTGTAATCGAATCAATCGATCGATCTCTCTCAAGAAAAATGGATGCGTTCTCGTCGTTCTTCGAATCTCAGTCGTCGTCTCGCAACAGTTGGAGTTACGATTCTCTCAAGAACCTCCGTCAGATCTCTCCCGTCGTCCAGACTCATCTCAAACAGGTTTCAATTCTCTCTTTTCTGAGAAAATGAAGGAAGATATAAGAGAAAGGGGCTATTGACGATTTTGGGAGTTTTGATTTTGTGAATTGTTGTTTTTCTTTTGTTCGTGCTTTTTTTGGAGCAACCAAACAGGAATCGACAAGTATTAGGGTTTCTGATCGATGATTTTGCGGAAATTTGATTCTGTAATTGAATTTGTTTGTTTTTTGTACAATTTGTCTGGCCTTTCACAAATCATGAGCTTCTACCTTAATTGAAGACCTAAAAGTTTGAAAAATAACGCCTCTTTTATTGTTCTTAATCAGATTAATATCTGAAAACAATCTACTTGTCAAGAAACACCAAAAGAATGATTTATTTTTTTTATTTTTTTTTTGAATTTTTGATATCTGTTTTTGCTTAAAATGAAAACGATATGTTTTCAGAAGTTTCATTTTTTCTTAATGCGATATTCAAAAATTAAACAGGGTTTTATCTCTTGTTGTCACTGTGGTTTTTCTTTGATCATCTTCTTATCCCCTCATCTGTGATGTCCTGATTTACATATAAAAGTGATATTCTTTATTCTTCCAATTTCTGTAGCTTTTTATTTTATTTTATTTAAATTTTGGTTCACAGGTTTATCTCGCACTATGTTGCGCTCTGATTGCTTCGGCCACTGGAGCTTATCTGCATATCCTCTGGAACATTGGTGGCCTCCTTACAACCCTTGGTTGCATGGGAAGCATTGTTTGGTTACTCTCCACCCCTCCATATGAAGCGGTAATAATCCGTCTTTTGCATTTTGTCACTTCTTGTCTTTTGTACACAATGTTGAATTTTTAGTATATCTTGCCAAGCAGCAAAAGAGGGTTGCGCTCTTGATGGCAGCTGCACTCTTTGAAGGCGCTTCAATTGGTCCTCTGATTGATTTGGCTATTGAAATTGATCCAAGGCAAGTTTTCATTCTATCTACTATTATTTTAAAATGGATTTCATAATTGTTTGTATTTTTAGTTGATTGTTTTTTTTTTTTCTTTTGCTTTTGTCTTGTGTGGTGGGTTAGTTTTTCTTGGTAATTACATTTGGCATATACCGTCTTTAATAGCCTATGAGTCGATGGGAAGCAATTTCTTCCCTTTGTAGGCCTAAAATTTTCCTTTCCCGATTCTGGTGGAGCAATGAATGATGTACTTCTCTTATACTAGAGTAAATCCAATCATCTTATAGTAGAATTTATGCTCAAAGTTAGTCTTTATTGTCTTGTTCATGGTTTACTTATGCTCTGTGTCTTCATAGAATTGCCTACTTGTGTTGAATGGTCTATGGAAAAATTATTACCCTGATGTCATTGTTGAAATCACTTTGTTGATGCTTAAAATTCTCTCCCCCACTGCAGCATTCTGGTCAGTGCTTTTGTGGGTTGTGCTGTGGCTTTTGGTTGTTTTTCAATGGCAGCCATGTTGGCTAGGCGTAGGGAATACCTTTACCTGGGAGGTCTTCTTTCATCTGGTCTCTCCATCCTTTTCTGGTTGCACTTTGCATCCTCTATCTTTGGAGGTTCTGCTGCTCTCTTCAAGTTTGAGGTATGTTACTAGTTGTCATACTCTAGCTATATTGCCTTCGTTATGGTAGTCAGAAATCAATTGATAGGGTTCTGATATTGTATGCTTGTTTTGCTTAATTGATTAATTGATTTTTATCCGCAGTTGTACTTTGGGCTTTTGGTGTTTGTTGGCTACATTGTAGTAGATACCCAGGATATAATTGAGAGGGCACACTTGGGGGATCTAGACTACGTAAAGCATGCCCTAACCCTTTTCACTGATTTTGCTGCTGTTTTTGTTCGGATTCTCATGATCATGGTGAGTTTGTGCACTTAATTCCATTTCATTTAGATGACAACAAAACTATTATGACTTTATAATTCATTAATTCATATGGCAGTCATTATTGTTGTTGACAAGTTACTTTATAAAATAATTGCACTACTGACTCGTATTTTGATTGTGCAGCTGAAGAACTCTTCTGAGAAGGAAGAGAAAAAGAAGAAGAGAAGAAATTGAACTTGATCAAGCAGCTGGGCAATTTTGTCTAACCTTGGATCAAATGGATCTTTTCAGTTGTGTATAGACTTGGCTTTTGTTTCGTTTCCAGAACTGAAAACGGTGCAATTTGTAGTCTTTTGCTTGGATCATAAGAAGGATGCTCATGTATTATTTGCCATGCTGAATTCATTTTAATCTAATATGAATATGAGATTCTCTACACATTTTTGGAGTTTGGTTCATGGCAAATTTACCATAGAAGCTTTGAACACTCAAAACAGACGTATTTTTATTTACATTAGAAACACCAAAAGAATTGGTAGCAGTGTGTTTGTGAATGATGTGGACTGCTTGCTTTGGGTTAATCTATCTTGGATGTTTTGGATTAGATTTACAATGTGATGTTTTGCACCCACTCTCTAATGATGAAAATAACAGGCACAAAAGTATCTTTTACACTATGTTTGTTTGGAACTTAAGAGAGAAAAGAAAAAAAATGATTACTTAAGTTATAAGAGAAAAGAAATGAAATGAAATGATTGTAATTTCTCTCTTTTTTGTTTGGATAAAGAATAAATAAAAGAAAAAAATGATTTTAATTTCTCTTATTCTTGTTTGGTTAGATTTCATTAAGAGAAAAGAAAAGAAAAGAAATTATTTTATGTTATATTATTAAAATAATTTTTTTATATTTTCAATCATTTTATTTTTTTTATTTTTATAAGGACAAAATTGATATTATGAAAATAGTGATTTCTTTTCTCTCTTAATTTCTCTACTTTTGGGAAGATTTCTCTATTATGAAAATGAGGCTTATAAGATAAATGAGTTTCTTTCAATTTCTTTTCATTTCTTTCCACTTAAGTTATCCAAATAAGTAAGAGAAACACATATCTCTTCATTTCTTTTCTTTTCTCTCCAAATCACTCCATCCAAACATAGTGTTAGACACAGGTGTTTATGTGCGTTTTCCCGCAAATATTTTGCCGATGATGGTGAAAGCATGATCCTGTGCTGATAGGAGATTTGACAATTGCTAAGAAAAATGTTAGAGATTTTAAATTGTCGTTTGGTAACGCTTACGTTTTTAGTTTTTTATTTATATTTATAAAAATTTTAAAAATTCAAATAAAAATTTTTTTGGTAAATTTTTTATTTATAAATCAGTGGTCTCAGATTATAAATTTGGCCAAAAAATGTGTTTTCGTTTTGAGTTTTCAATTTTTTTTTTTTTTACCACCCAACACTAGCCACCACCCACTACTATTTTTTACCACCGTCTTCCGCCGCTACCACCGCCACCACCCACCACCTGCCACCACCACTCACCACCCACTAGCCATCACTTGCCACCACCACCCACCTGCCACCCACTCGCCGCCGCCGTCACCACCACCTACCATCCACCTGTCACCACCCGCCACTACCATCTATCGCCCGCCGACCGCCACCACCACTCACCACCCCCCTGCCACCACCATCCACCACCAGCCACCCACCACCACCAGCCACCTGCCACCACCACTCGCCACCTCCACCATCACCCACCCACCTCCCCCCACCCCCCCCACCACCCACTCGCTACACCCCCCCCACCACCATCCGCCCCCTACCCGCCACCACCTGCCACCACCCGCCATCTGCCACCCACTTGCCACCATCACCCATCACCACCACCACCACCACCCACTGCACTACCCACCACCCGCCCACGTCCACCCACCCACCCACCACCACCACCACCACTCTTCATCCGCCACCCACCTGCCACCACCACCCACCACCCGCCACCACTACCACCACCACCCACTCGCTACCACTCACCACCCGCCACTGTCACCCATCCACCCACTCACCACCACCACCCACCCGCCACCACCCGCTACCCACTACCCACCGTCGCCACTTTCCACCACCATCTTCCGCTGCCACTTGCCACCACTTGCCATTTCCCACTCTTTTTTGTATTTTTAAAATTTTTTAAATATTTTGTCAATTACCAAACGCGTTTATAGTTTATGTTTTTCTAAAAATAAACAAAAACCAGTTTATAAAATTTTTGTAAATATAAATTGAAAACGTAAACGTTACCAAACAGAAAGTTTTATTAAATTTTTTATCAAATGTATTATATAGGCGTAGGATTTAGATTATAAATGTGGGATTTAAACTAATGTGAGTTCTATATAAGTCTTAAAGGGGATATTTAATAGAAAATTTAATATAATTTTTTAAGGGTTAATTACACTAATAGTCCCTATAGTTCGGGACTTGTGTCACTTTGGTCCCTGACTTTTCAATTGTAACACATTTGACCCTGAATTTTGAATCTTGTTCCAAATAAGGACAATTGAAAATATTATTAGATTTTTCAAGGGTAAAATCGTCAATTTGATAAAATATAAACTAATTTGACAAAAATAAATGTAAAAAAAATATTTTTAATTTTTTTAAAATTATTTTTATCCACCAATGATGAAATTATGTAAAATTAATAAAAATTACATGATTAATTTTTTTAAATTAATTTTATATGATCATCATCCAAACACATAATAAAAATTAATTTGGTAAAAATAAATAAATAAATGTCTAAAAGATTTATCAATTTTACATAATTTTATTTTTAGTAAGTAGAAATAATTTTTAAAAATTCAAAAATATTTGTTTCATATTTATTTTTGTCAAATTAGTTTATATTTTATCAAATTGACAATTTTACCCTTGAAAAATCTAATTATATATTCAATTGTCCTTATTTGGAACAAGATTCAAAATTCATGGTCAAATGTGTCACAATTGAAAAGTCAGAGACCAAAGTGACACAAGCCCCAAACTATAGGGACTATTTGTGTAATTTGCTCATTTTTTAATTTTCTAACTTTACTCATTGGTAAAATACGGACATGATTTTTGGCAGTGTTTTAAATTTATTTATTTTATATATTTATATATATAAGAATTGCTTTGGTACGTGATATAGAAGGCTTGTATTTTCATTCTTATTTTACCCTTGTGACACAATTGAATTACAGTTGAATTACAATTAAATTACTCTTAAGGCTTGTATTTTGCCATTTCTTCTCAAATTGCCTTACTTTTTGTGCTTGAATAACTAATTTACCATCAAGGCTTACTCTTAAAGGTAAAGATTGATTTCATCTACCAATAGATTATGGAAAGGGAATTTCTACTTTGTACACAGATAGAATTGAATCCACTGCTTAAAATTTGAGTTAATAGAGGTTAATAACTTTTATCAATTTGAGTAATAATAAGATCAAATTAGTTCATCACGAAAACACCAAAAAAGTCAGCATAATCAAAATTACTTTTTTTTATCCTAATAGCTCAGAACCTTCTTATGTTCATAATATCTAAACATTACAAGATGTTGAATGACACTAAAATCAATTTAGATCGTAACAAAAAAAATATCACATAACCAATCACTACAAAATAATGACTCACAACGAAGAACATAGGCAAATTAAAAAAAAAATAAGAACCATAGAATTTTTTTAAATAGTAATATGGTAATCGTATAAATTTGCAGTTGAATATATTTTCATTTTACAAAAATGTATGGATGTAATTCCTATTTACATTATCACTTGAACAATTAACTTTGTACTTTAAAAAAATAGTCTTATTAACCTATGTTCTTAGGATATATATATATATATAAATTAAAACTTTATAGACCTATTATTAGAGGTATTCTTATATAATTATTTTGAACTTTTTAACATGTGTCTCAAAAGTGACAGTAACAAAATTTGAAAAGAAAAATTAATATAAAAATAACAATAAATTTAAATAAATTGTATATTTTACATAAAAATAATAGAAGAAAAAAAACTCCTCAACTATTGTTTGAAAAATGCTTGTTATTTTGTTTCAACAATGATACATTTTTCTAAAACTAGAGCTCTAATTGAGGTGAAAAGTCAAAAAAACAAAAAACAAAAAAAACAAGGTCAAAATATCACATCAAATAGGTCATACATACACATTAGTGCTACTAGAGCTTATAAATTAAAACTCCAAAATATTTTTGTTTTTGTTTCTTTTCGAAAGTCAAGTATGATCCCATAGTGTTTTAAAGTATTGTGATTGATAGAAAAAGTAAAATTTATGATTTTATGTCAAATAATTAAAAAATACGAAAAAGTATAATAAATAATAATTAGTGAATGAGTATAAATAAGTAATGCTATGGACGCATTGAATAATTTTTCAAAAGTCATACTACCCGACCCATAATTGCGAGTCCATGCGACCCGAAAGATGGATAAATGCCATTTTGTTATTTTGTTACAGGTGACTGAGCTTCAAGAATACAGTTGAAGACCAGCCTTCTTCAAATGAGTTGTTGTTGTTGTTGTTGTGTTCATTTCTAATCGTAGCAATTTAACGAACTTGTTAGATTTGGGTGGGTTTATTGTAAATATGGACAAGGTATTGGAATTTGGGAGGAAAGCAATGTTGTACGTTAGGGTTTTATCTGGGTACGAGGAACGTCGCATCCGATCTTACAGATTGCACTTTCAAAAGCGTCTCCAACAGGTCTCCTATTCTTTTCTCTCTATTCATGTGTATATACATCTATATAATGCATATCTTTGTGGCCATCTTGAATTGGGTTTTACTGTTACGATCCAATTAAACTTTGTTTTGGCTTTTATACAATTTTGATCCTTTTTTTGGGTTTAATTAAAGAATTTCAATTGAATTTCTTTAGAACCAGTTTGGTGTATTAATTCTCCACTGTGTGTCAATGTTGGGGATTTGTTGGGTACATTTTATAGTGCTGGAAGAACAGTTTGGTTATGAGGGTTAATAATGCTGGTGGAGATGAAGAGGAATGTAATAATGTAGATGAAATAAATTCAAGTTAGATGCTTGATGATCACTTGAACCCTGGATGTAATAGTAAAGGAGCAGCTACTCTACTAACTGAGCTAATTTAGTGATATATATATGTATGTGTATTTATGTATGCAATGCACATATAAATGTTTTGGGGCTTTTCAATTGAGTGATTTGGAGAGAAAAAAAAATTTTAAAAAAAATAAAAATGAAGAAGAAAATGAAGTCTCTTTTCCCTAATCACCTGTTTGGATGACTTAATATGAGATAAATGGGAGGGAAATTGAGAGAAACAGTTTTTTCAACTCTAGGTTTCCTATCTCAAATCCTTTGGTAAGTCCAAGGGAGGGGTTATGGGACACTCCCATGACCAAGGTACCAACCTTGAGGGGGTTCCTAGGCCCCCCTACTCCAGACGTAGGATGGCATGGCAGTCTCAGGGTGCCCTTTGGCAGAGTATTTTTATAGAAGACGTGTGCTTGGTTGGACAGTTGCTTGTCCTAAGCTCAAGCATGGGCTATAGAGGGAGAGCAGAGTGGACATGCTTAACACTTGGGAAGATATAGAGGGACATGCTCGAGGGAATACATGATCAGCCTAGTTGATCAATGTTCAAGCTGAATCAGATGCCTTGCTTGTGGTCCCTTTGCCTAGGCTTGAGATTAGGGCACTGCGTGCACTAGCCTACCCCCTAAGAGGAGCATACGGAGATGCACTATTGGTCCACGTGGTCACCTCACGAGATAACATGTGGATCCATGACCGTTGGAGTTGTCAGAAGCAAGCTCATGGAGTTGATGTGGTGATGAGCTCCACCTACTTCGTGGAGAGTTGGAACTTGGATGAACGTACCTACAATTTTCAGAGCTGTCAATTGGTAGGTTTTATTGTTAAATGTCATTTGCCTCTTCTGCAACATGATATTCTATTAAGTGTAATACAAGTTTTTAGACATGCATTTGATGTTAACAATTATTTGAGACTTGAAAGGCTCATTTTTTGTATGTCTGTTCTTGTTATTTTCTTCTTCTCCTCTTGATTTGTGTTTCCAACTCGCTTGAAACCCCATAGTTTTGATGTTTTCACTTTGGATTTTTATCTTAATGTGTTCTCACTCTCTCTCTAGGCAGAAGAAAAGAAGGCAGCCTTGAAAAGGATCCCGGAACAGATTATTTTATCAGAGGTTCGCTGTATGGTTGAGGAGATGCAAGCTTTAAATAGCAAGTTAGAAGAAACAGTGAGTCTTGCTTTCCTTCTCTCTATATTAATTGAAGGCCCTTAATATTGAGTACGAACCATATGACTATGCACTTTAAGATGCCTGATCATGATATCTTTGGTTGTGTGATATTTTTAATGATATCTTAGAATTTTGGGTTATGAAAGATGGATGTCTTGCATTTTTTTAAATGTGGATTAAGTTGTTGGGGGAAGTTTCAATGCGGCTAGAATGCGCCCTGGCCTCAGGGTGAGAAATAGGAAGTTGCTGGGTGTCATCATTTGCATCAAAACATGTCATAATATTGGGAAGACTATCAGCTAATTGGTGGCAGTCCATCCCTCAGGCTTTGGACCTGTTTGAAGGATTCAGAATGTTATTGTAGAATTTGATCTCTAGACCTCTTGACGAGGAATTAAATTCTTTAGTTAATGCTTGGATTTATCTATGCAAACCTGTTAACACAGCTTTAAAACTGATCATTATTTGATCTGCATGGGTGTGCTTCCAATTGGATCTCCAGTTGTTTTGATTTATTGATTTTTTTTTTTTTTTTTTGTTTCTTTCTCTGCAGTTGCTTGTCTTGGTTTTGAGTGTCTGATTAACTGTATGCTTTGTGTCCAGGAGGCGGCTATTGATGAGTATTTTAAGCCCATCGATAAGGAAGCTGAGATCATAATGAAAATGCAGCTTGAAGGAGAGGAGAAATCAATGAGGGAGATGATGAAAGTAATGCAAACACAGGCTTTGCTTGAGAAAGCTGAAGCAGATAGAATTGCAAATGTGAAAAATGTAGAAGAGATAAACCAACATGTCAAAGAAAAAACATCCACTTCCGCTACATCTGTTGAAGTAAGATGATTCCACATAACATTGACAACAACATATTTAGAATTTATATTAATAGTTCATCCCTCTCTTCTTCTTGTTTCCCGTTTATTTTATTTTGTGGGCTTTCTTTTGAGATGCTTGTTAAGTTTGATACGAGTTTGGCAATGCCAAGGACAGGGAGCCCGCCTTCCCTAATTTGAATTTTGTTTTGATAAGTGTTCCCTAATTTAAATTAGGGGCCACATATAGCTTGTCATAAATCAACATAATCATTTCTTTGATACAATGGAGATATTTTACATTATGCAAACATAATTTTAATGTGGATTGTTAGCTCCACTTTTTAAGACTACATTTTGATAAATGAACTAAATGTGAATTGTGTCAAGAAATGCTTAATTCCCCTGCATGTTTTTTTATTAATTATTAATTGAAGACCCCTAAAAGTTATTCAGTGCTGCTTTTACATTTATATTCTGTTTTTTTTTTTAATTTTTTTATTTATTTATATAAACTAAAAATGAATTTGTAGAGTTGGTTTTCCACATTCTCCCAATAAATAAATAATAGAAGGAGAAGGGAAGCAGATGTCGGGAAATTGAAGTTATTATTAGAGTTTACTTCTTGTGATAAAGAATTTGCTTTGGAGGTTTCCAAAAAACAAGCTTTAGAAAATTCATAAACCTTTTTCCTTTCAAAAAGACTGACGAATGAAGGTATCCAACCCTTGGAAAAAAATTTACAATATGGCAATTTCTTCTAGGGAAAATCTAGGTTAACTCTTGTCGAGGTTGTTGATACACAACTAAAGAACAGAGAGATCCTAGTTAGACAACATAATAAAATGAAACCTGCAAATTCTTTTAGGTATTTAAGCAATAATTTTGAAGTAATTGCATGGTGGTTATTAATTTTTTCGGTATCACTGTTGATCTAATGTGCCAATGTGGGTGAACATAGTTAGAGTTTAATTGGGCCAAAATCTTCATTACTAATGACTGTTCTGAATGGAGTGTAAATTTGTTCACACTATATGAGTGTGTAAACATTACACTTGATGCTTATTGATGCTTATTGGTTGGTTTTGGTGGTGGAGATGGGACCACCTCATTGAGCAACCAACAGGGAAATGTGTATTGTTCACTTAGGCCTCGTTTGGGAACAGGCTAATTTAGTAACTTTTTGGCTAATTGGCTAAAAAGGTTGGTAAGAAAAACCTGTATGTTTGGGCCAACTTTTTGGCTAATTACGAAACGACGTGCAAAAAGTAGAGAGAAAAGGGAATCTTTGACTTTTTGGTATGGGTTATTGGCTTTTTGGCTAAAAAGGTAACTTTTTGGCTAATTGGCTATTTTAGCCTCTTGCCAAACGAGGCCTTAGTGTGAACAAATTTGTTCTCTTTCTGAGTGTAATGGACAACAGTGATTTAGAACAATGTCATCTTGCCTTGGTTAAACAGTTTTGCTAGGGACATTAGAATGAATTACATAATAAATTATAAAATACTCACATTGGGTGCAAATGTTTTGTTATGGGCACTTCAAATTGTTGTACCTTCTAAGGAGAACACCCATGTGGAAAGAATTGTGTGACACATATTTTAGTGCGTGACATTATTGTTATTTTCCTCAAATTAGCTTACATTTTTAGTATGCTCAAAGATGAGATTCATTTTCGTTAACGACTTTTAGTAGGGTTAGAGTCTAGTTACTTACGGATCTTTCCTATCTAATTCTCTCCGAGTTTCTAAGTCCATTATCTCTCCTTCCCAATAGATAAAAACTCCTATGATTACTCCCAATCAATAGGCCCGTTTAGATTCCTCTTGTTAAGCCCTTCAATATATTGAAACTCGTATAATTATATGCAAGTAAAAAAAAATAAAAAAAAATAAATAAATGTTCTTTTGGATGGGTTGAGTCATGGGCCTTGTAATTTAAAAGGTCTACGTTTTGAAATTCATGTGCAAATCAACTTGTAGAATTCTTTGATTATGTGCCTCATGGTAAAAATGTCAACACATGTATGTGCAATTCAACTTGTAGAATTCTTTGATTATATATTTGTGCCTTGTGGTAAAATTTGTCAACAGAGTTTTCAATTAAAAAGGACCATGATTTCACAATCCCTGAAATTGTGGCCATTATTGCCTCCTAGACCTTGACCATTCAGGGAAGAGGATGGTGTCCCCCTATAAGTTCTTTTTTCGGTCCAATCATATAATAATCTAAATAATAATCTCATTCCTTATTAAAATAAAAATTCATGGTACTCCTTTGTTAGGGTTTAATGGGGGTATCTATTTCCAATATCTCAAGGTCCATCAATAATATTTTTTTAGAAAACTGATTAATAAATCTCATATTTTGGATTTGCGATTTATATAATCTCAAATTTTTTCTTATAATTCATTTATTCTTTTTAGATGCATAATGACTCATTTGTCCGTCACATTGGAGTATCATATTTGAAAAAAATAGATTAAGAAATTTTTTAGTATTATATCATACCCGCCACGTTGAAATGTAACATTTAAGAAAAGTACACAATAACCCACAATAGAACAATAACCACACCACCAAATTTCTAATGTACTCCAAACCCACATTACCATTTACATACAACAGTAATACGATGCGAACCTATAACATTATTGACCTAACATTATATATAACAGTAGACAATGATGTCGACAACACAATCAGAATATTTATCAAAAAAGTAAAATAACAACATCAAAATATATACCTAAAGCCATTGCTCACTAAAACAATCGCCGCCGCCAACGATGTAATGAGGAGTACACATACGCCGGTTATACGTCGGTAACATCAATCCAACGATGGAAAGATGTAATTCTCGATCCTAATCGCTGTATTAACAGAATTGGAGATTTGTATTTCTAGAGTTTAGGGGGAACCAAATGTCAAAATTGGCAACACAAAGATAGAGTTTAATATTGTCAAAATCAAATAAACAACAAACAAAGCAATCTACACCCATTAACATCTGGAATCCACAATGTTTTCATCTTCGTCTCTTCCGTTTTGATCAGGATTGAGGGAAAATAGAAGAAGACTACAATAAGTTTTTTGAGTACAAACGTAATTTTCACATCACCGAATAATTTACCCATAACATTTGGAACAACACGCGCTAACACTACGTTCAAAAACGTTATTACTACTCAAATGAGAATTATCTATATAATATATCTATATATATTATATAAAGAAAATGGGGGTTTCTAACCCACAAGTCTTGTGGAAACTCCATTATCCCAATTTTAATTTTCTAATTTTTTGATTTAAAAAAAAAAATATTAGCATTTATTAACTTCTCTCAACTCATAAGAAACTTATCTATAATATATATATATATATATATACTTACTATATATTAAGCAAAATGGGGTTTTTTAACCCCAAGGCCTGTGGGAGCTTCAATCTCCTAATCCTAATTTTTTAATTTTTTGATTTAAAAAAAAAAAACCTCAGCATTTATTGACTTCTCCCAACCCAACCTCAGCATTTATTGACTTTTCCCAGCCCACAATTCCTTTTGACTTCTCTCATAATTATTGCAACATCCTTTTCAATTTCTCCCATAAACTATGGTTACACACAAAAATAAAAAATAAAAAGATAAGAATTTAGTTATAGATCTCAAAAAAATATAACATCTAAATTTGAATTATGATTTAATAATATAATTATGTATTTTTTTTATGTATATCTATCAAAATTTTAAATCACTTAATGGGACAAATTAATCAATTTTTCAAAATTATTGATTTTTAATTTACAAAATAGATTAAAAAAAACTATTGACTGATTTATTTATTTAATAACAAAAATATTTCATAATCTCTCTCTCCTAATCTCTCTCACAAATTTTCAAAAAAAAAATATTAAAACTTGCATTCATTTTCTCTTCCCCAAAAAATCAGATAGGAGCTCCAATCTCCTAATCCTAATTTTCTAATTTTTTGATTTAAAAAAAAAATCTCAGCATTTATTGACTTCTCGCAACCCAACCTCAGCATTTATTGACTTTTCCCAACCCACAATATCTTTTGACTTCTCTCATAATTATTGCAACACCCTTTTCCATTTCTCCCATACACAATGGTTACACACAAAAATTTTAAAAAAAAAAAAAAAGAAAAGAATTTAGCTATAGATCTCAAAAAGATATAACATCTAAATTTGAATTGTGATTTAATAATATAATTATGTATTTTTTTTATGTATATCTATCAAAATTTTAAATTACTTAATGGGACAAATTAATCAATTTTTCAAAATTATTGATTTTTAATTTACAAAATAGATTAAAAAAAACTATTGACTGATTTATTTATTTAATAATAAAAATATTTCATAATCTCTCCCTCCTAATATCTCTCACAAATTTTCAAAAAAAAATATTAAAGCTTGCATTCATTTTCTCTTCCTCAAAAAATCAGATAATATTTTCTATTAAAGTTGTAGATATCTACCTATATTTCATATATTATATTATAATATAACAAAAAAAAACTAAAAAACTAAAAAAAAATCTTTCAAGTTTACCTAAATAAACTTTAAATCAATAAAACTCACATGTCTATCACATATCTAACTCATATCATAACTTACCTAAATAATAATAATTAAAAACAAATGGAAACCACAGATAAATTAAATTTAAAAAAAAAAAGATACCCACAACTCTATCTTAAATAAATTGAAAAAAAAATACCCGAATAGAAACCACACAAAAATAAAAATAAAAATAAAAAGATATATCTATCTATGTATCTATATCTATACTATATATTAAGTAAAAAGGGGTTTTTAACTCTCAAAGCCTATGGAAGCTTTAATATCTCAATCTGAATTTTTTAAATTTTTTATTTAAAAAAAAAACTCAGCATTTATTGATGTGGTCAAAATCTTCTAATTAGCATTTATTAACTTTTTTCAATCTACATATCTTTCCACATGCCTGCAATTATTGATTTGGTCAAAATTCTCTGATCAGCATTTAAAATCCCCTTATACAAATAATTATAGATACAATTCATGTATAATTACTGCAGTACCCTTTTCAACTTCCCCCATACACTATGGTTAGTGATAAGAAAAAAATCTTAAAAAACATAATTCATATATTAAAAAAAATCTAAAACAAATATAAATATCTATAATTATCCCGTGCATAGCACGGGTGATAGGCTAGTATCTATACTATATAGTAAGCAAAAGGGGGTTTTTAACCTCAAGTTTTATGGGAGCTCCAATCTCCCAATCCAAATTTTCTGATTTTTTTATTTAAAAAAAAATCTTAGCATTTATTAACATCTCTCAACACCCCTTATAATAACACTTTAATGCATTAAGAACAAGCATAAAAAAAATTCTTTGGAATCCAATACATATGAATTCCTTGAAAAGTCCCAGCACATTTGATTATTATCCCTCATAATAACACTTTAATGCATTAAGAACAAACATAAAAAGAATTTCTTGAAAAGTTCAGCACATATGATTATTATCAAAATATTAAATTTTAATATAACATAATAAAAAAAAAAAGACATCAAGAAATTAGTTGAATGGTTCAATGGTTCTTCTTATTCAGGCCTCGTTTGGCAAGTTAACATTTTAGCCAAAAAGTTATTAAAAAAATTAAAAAGCCTATAACCTATAACAAAAAATCAAAGATTTCATTTTCTCTCTACTTTTTGCATATCTTTTCGTAAAAAGTCAAAAAGTCACATCAAACATACTATTTTTTTTTATCTCATATTTTAGCCAAAAAGTCAAAAAATTATTAAAATAGCATGTTCCCAAACGAGATCTCAATCTCCCAACCTTAATTTATATACATATTTAAAAAAAAATGCTGAGATCTTGATTTTTATTCAATCTTCCAACCTTAATTTTCTAAATTTTTTATTTAAAAAAAAATCTTAGCATTTATTGATTTGGTCAAAATCTCCTGATCAGTATTTATTAACTTTTTTCAATCTACATGTCTTTTCACATGTCTGTATTTTTTGATTTGATTAAAATCTCTGATCAGTATTTAAAATCCCCTCATACAAATAATTATAGATACAGCTCATGCATAGTTACTGCAGTAGCCTTTTTATAAAAAAAAAATATTTAAAAAAAAAACTCAACATTTATTGATTTGGTCAAAATTTCCTGATCAACATTTATTAACTTTTTTCAATCTACATGTCTTTCCACATGTCTGCATTTATTGATTTAATCAAAATCCCTGATCAGTATTTAAAATCCCCTCATACAAATAATTATAGATACAACCCGTGCATGGTTACTGCAGTAGCCTTTTTAATTTCTCATATACATTATGGTTAGTGATAAGATTGTTAAATTATTTTTATAAAAAATCTTTAAAAACATAATTTATATATTAAAAAAAATAAATAGCAAATATAAATATTTATAATTATCATGTGCATAGCACGGGTGATATGCTAGTATTATATAAGGAAAATGGGGATTTCTAACCCACAAGTCTTGTGGAAGCTCCATTATCCCAATCTTAATTTTTTAATTTTTCGATTTTAAAAAAAAATCTCAGCATTTATTAATTTCTCTCAACCCACAAGTCTTTTTAACTTTTCTCATACCTACTACCGCACCATTTTCAACTCTTCCTATACACTATGATTAGTGATGGGTTTGTTAAATTGTTTTTAGAAAAAATCTAAAAAAATAATTTGAATATTAAAAAAATATCTAAAAAAAATATAAATTCTTATTAAAAAATAACATGTGGCAATTGCAAAAAGAAAAAAAAAATTACACTGTAAAAAGTAATTTGTATATTAAAAAAATAACTAAAATAAATATAAATTCTTATTAAAAAATAACAGGTTGTAATTGCGAAAAAAAAAGAGAAAAAAAAATTGCACTGTACATTTCGTTAAAATCTAAAAAAAAATTGTATATTAAAAAAAATCTATAACAAATATAAATTCTTATTAAAAAATAACAGGTTGCAATTGCAAAAAAAAAATACACGGTGCATTTCATTAAAATCTAAAAAAATAATTTCTATATTAAAAAAATATCTAAAATAAATATAAATTCTTATTAAAAAATAACATGCTACAA
Source organism: Camellia lanceoleosa (assembly GCA_025200525.1). Lineage (NCBI taxonomy): Eukaryota > Viridiplantae > Streptophyta > Magnoliopsida > Ericales > Theaceae > Camellia > Camellia lanceoleosa. The sequence continues at coordinate 93,917,111 of CM045771.1, forward strand.
TTGCTGGAAAAAAAAAAGAGAAAAAAATTACACTACAAAAAATAATTTGTATATTAAAAAAATATCTAAAACAAATATAAATTCTTATTAAAAAATAACAAGTCGTAATTGTGAAAAAAAAAAAAAAGAGAAAAAAAAATTACACTGTGCATTTCATTAAAATCAAAAAAAAATTGTATGTTAAAAAAAAAATCTAAAATAAATATAAATTCTTACTAAAAAATAACAGGTTGCAATTGTGAAAAAAAAAAAGAAAAAAAATACACTACACAATTCATTAAAATCTAAAAAATAATAATTTCGATATTAAAAAAATATTTAAAACAAATATAAATTCTTATTAAAAAATAACAGGTTGCAATTGAAAAAAAGAAAAAGAAGAGAAAAAAATTAAACTGTAAAAAATATTTTGTATATTAAAACAAGATCTAAAACAAATATAAATTCTTATTAAAAAATAACAGGTTGCAATTGTAAAAAAAATAAAATAAAATAAAATTACACTGTGCATTTCATTAATTGTAACAACCCGAAAATTTAAGTTGTCCTTTAAATTTTATATTAGTATTATTTAATTATAAATGAGAAAAACCCTAAATGTTTAATTAAATCTCGTAAGAGTAAAATAAATTATTAAATATTGTGGGTGTATGAGATAAAGTGTAATTTAATTATGGATTATTATTTAGGATCAAATTAATAGAAATATGGAATTATAATACTAGTTAAGCCAAATTAAAGTTAAAGATAATAAATAAACAAATATAAAAGTAAGAGTAAATAAATAATAATAATAAGTGTGGTAGTAAAATAAATAGTTAATTTACTGTTGGTATATGATAGAGTGTAATTTAATTAGGGATTAATTTATTTATACAGTTATATTAAAAAATTAAGCCAAAGTATAATTATCTTAAATATTTATTAAAAATAAGTATGAATTCATAAAATTTATTATCGATTCTAGGGAAGATACGCACTGCCACGTGTTGGCTAGCGGACGTGCTTTTACCTCCCTAAATAAGGAGGAGTTGATCAACTCAGGGGAAAGAAAAGGAAAAGAATGGGAAAAAAAAAAAAGAAAGGAAGGGAAATGAAACGAAGAAAAGGGAAAGAAAATAATAGAAGTTGAAAGGATCTTTGGTAGTGGAAAGAAAGAGTAAGGTATTACTTTTAAGGTGAGTTATATTATACCTTGAGTTACCATACTATATTTTGCGTATGTTTTGGCTTATCATAATTTATTTTATACAAATTATATTTTATAAATTATTATAAATTATATTAATATTTTAGTTACGTGGTTAATTTCTAAACTCCATTTGATGAAATGAAATCCATGAATTTGACTATAACCTTATAAATAATTATGTTTTATAAGTACCACCATGGGAGTCTCACGCCTTGGAGGACTTAAATAACCATTGGCCCCTGTTTGGTCACCTTGTGGCCTTCTGTCTGTCATAGATTCATTGACCCTCTGATTTCTGGTGTAGAGCAAAGTGTTGTGCAGAGATAAGTGCTACGCGGAGATAAGTGCTACACTATATTGGGAGCCACCTCTATAATCCGTACGAACCACCTCTTGAATCCGTATCTCTGTTCTGATTATCACTCCTGTGACCTCTGTTCTATTCTGTTCGATACCGTGGTTATGGTTATTTATTTACATAATCTCAGTTTTGCTACTTAAATAATTATTTGTCCAGACCAAGTTATCTTAAGTATTTTAGTTACATAACTATCCATGGTTATTTTATATCCTTTATACTCTTGGCATAATATTTCTCACTCTATCATGTGCTTATAGTTGTTTACCAATTTTCAAGAAACAATACAATTCAGAAATAGCTTTTAGAAAGTCTTAAATGCAGGGCTGCGGAATAGACACACACAGCACTTTTATGATATGTTTATATGTAAATATCGACTTTTTTTGTCAATAAATTTTGTAATAAAAATAGAAACTCCAATAATTATTTTGGTACCCTCACTTAAATATTATTTCCACTCGCGTTTATTAATTTGTTCAAGAATTGGCCGAAGGTAACTTCAGTTACTGGCTATCACGATACTTAACCCTTGGGTACGAGGAACGAGTTGTGACATTAACAATGCTCAAAAAATATACCAAGCATTTGTGTAAAGGCTTGACACGTGTCCACTATCAAATTATCAAATGAATATAGATGAAACCAAAGAACTCATCTTTAATCGCTAACAAATATTAAAAGTCCGGCCATTGAAGCTTAATAACTATTAATTAATAGAATTCAGCAATTGAAAAGTTTCAAACCACATCTATTTGTCGTCTCAGATGTTCCTTTTTTTTTTGTTCATCCATTCATTCTAATATTGATTGAAAATTGGACGTGTAGAAGAGTGAGAGACATTGAAATTATATATTGAGTTATGTAATTGTTGTGATGAAAAATAAAGGTTGTCCTCCTCTTCTATAGCAATTTATTAGGTTATATCTCCAATTAAAATGTCAGGTGTGCTTCTACATAATCATTGAACGTTATTTTCATTTTTTTTATATACTTATTATATATGTGTTTGCTAAAGTTATTCGATGGACATTATGCAAGAATTGCAAACTAATTCAATGTCATTCTCGTGATTAAAAGTACAAAAAATATACACACAAAATATATGATTAGACAAGATTTTATAAAATTTATTTGTGAGTCTCACTTTTTGAAAATCCTACAATGCATTTATTTTTTTTATTATATTTTATATTTGGTTTCTATACTTTTTTATTATTATATAGTTTTCTCTATTTTCTTTAAAAGTTTATTTTTGAAAATTAATCAATAAATAAATAAATCACTTTCTATTTCAAGCAAATTCAATTTTATTTTTTCTTAAAGTAGTTTTAGTTTTGGACAATTACTTACTTTTTTTTTTCTTCTATATATTATAATTTTGTACATTTTAAGTGTATATACTTGGAGATGCACTATAAACGAAGTATTATGCGAAAATCAAGCAAGAAGAAGAAAAATAAATAAAACAACATGATGAATGTGGAGTAAAAATCAAAGATCAAAACTCCCAAAGTAAGCAAACAAACAAACAAGTAGAATAGAATGTTTAACAATAGACATTTGAAATTTTGCAACAAAATTTTATAACTTTCCTTTTTGCTAAAAAAATTCTATTTGGTACTAACTAAATAAACTACTTTTAAAATAGTGTTTTTTCTTTTTTTAAATTTGAAATTAAAATTATAGTAAATTTATGTAAGCATAATTGCATTTTTTACTTGACGTATAATATTTATATTGACTATCTTTTTCAAGTTTATTGTTTTAAGTATTTATATAGAAGTAAAAAAATATTGTTAGGAATAAATTTTTCCTTAATTTAGTTATAAATTTTGGTTGTACATTATTTTTAAATTTTGAATAAAAGCAAATATAAAATAATTGATTGAAAATATACTGCATTTGTTATATTCTTTCTTTTCTTTTCTTTTCTTTTTTTGTATGCAAAAGAAAAAAAATATTTAAAAATCACAATTTACATATATATAAATAAATGTAAACACAATTTGTGTATAACACGGATGGAACACTAGTCAGTGCATAAAATAAAAGGAAAGACTTGCGTTTGGTAGAGTTTTAGAATTATGATTTGATAATAGAATTGTATTTTGAGTTTGTGAGTTTTGAAATTATGGCTTGAGTGTGAAAAATTTGTTTGGTTATAAGTTTTGAATTGAGTTTGAATTGAGTGATATAACATGATATTTGATTAAAAAATTTACAACTTATAACTAAATACACAACTCAAAATTCTATTCAAAAATTATAAAAAAAAATTTAAAAATTTTCCAAAATATTTTTTTATTTAAAATATAAAGATAACAAGTGCCAAAAAAAAAAAAAAACGAACACTGCTACGGTCAACCAGCTGGACATCCGGGGGACGTCAGGGAGGATAACTAGGTAAACCAAAAATTCAAAAATCCTCTACTTTTCAAAATAGAGAACACGAAAGAGAGAGAGGAGCCAAACATGAAAAATAAATGTGTTTTGAAATGTGTGGTGGAATCACAATTCTAAAACTCTATCCAAACAATGCATGCAAATGGAGATGTGGAATTAAATTTTCAAAGCTACACCAAACACAACCTAAATAATTCAAAATTTTCTGATTTGAAATTTATTAATGTATTACCCTTTTATCTCACGAGATTGAGAGTAAATAATACTAGATGGCACTTTGTTATTATTGTTTCAATTAAAAGAGTAATGTTAGATATTCTAAAAGTTTTATTAAAATTTTTATCAAATATCTCACATGGGTGTGGGACTCACATAGTGTGGATCTCACACTCATGTGAGATATTTGATAAAAATTTTAATAAAATTTTTAGAATCTCTAATATTTTTTCAATTAAGAATAATTTTTTTACTAAAAATTTACATGGACTCTGCCAATATTTCATGCCCTTGTTATACGTTTGGTAACAGGAAAAACAAGTAAAGTGAAGAGAGTTTTCAAAATTTCCACATTGACATTTCAATTTCCAACATAAGTGGGAATTAATTCAACTTCCAATTAATTGTAATTAATTCTACTAGTGTATGAATGGTCCTTGTGTGGTTATTAGAGAAGAACAATAAGGTGGGAAAAAAGGAAAAAAAAGAGAAGAATTAATAAAAGAAATAACTCATGAGACACAAGTAATCAATGCCTAAAGTGGTTGTGATTATGAGTGATGTAATTTTTTTGATGGGTTTTAAATATTTTGATGGTCTTACATGCACTAATGATTATTATTATTGACTCCACTCATTAATCACATTACAAATCATCAATTAGTACACTAGTTAGGCCTCGTTTGGAAACAAGCTTTTCTAGTAATTTTTTAGTTTTTTAACTAAAATATAATGTAAAAAAAACTAGTATGTTTAAGATGACTTTTTGATTTTTTACGAAAAGATGTGCAAAAAGTAGAGAGAAAAGAGAATTTTTGATATAGGTTGTCGGCTTTTTGATTTTTTAGTAACTTTTTGACTTATTGGTTAAAAAAGTCACTTGCCAAACAATGCCTTAGTGCACTAATTGGTGCATATTGCATTATTCTAAATATTTTCTGTCTAATGCTCTAACCATTAAACTAATTTAGTGATTTAATACTATTTAATAATCAAGTCTATGTTCATATTGGCTAAACACAAAATCAAATGACTTAATTTGCATTTAACAATTTATGAGTTGAAAGTCTCTACAACTCATTACGAGATTTGAGTACGTATCTATTTAATAACTTTTTTTGAGTGTATGTGTCTTTTTTAATGAGTGTTATGGTTTTTTTATGTTTATGATTATATGGTTTATGGAATAACTAATTTGATATGATTCTCCTGATTTTTATATTTTATCTCCAATAAATTAAAAAAAAAAATTACACGTTCAAGAGTGAGATTGCATAATTAAAATCCAATAGTAGAGAGAGAGAGAGAGAGAGAGAGAGAGGGGGGGGTTGTTTGGTTGTGGTGGTCAAACAGGGTAGGGATTTCTGGTGATAAGTAAGATTAATCAATGACGCAAAAAAGGAAGATTATGAGCTGGGGTAGGGGCATATAATTGGTTGGATTGACTAGATTTGCACATGGGGGGAAAGGTTGCAAATAGGAAAATGACTCCCTCCCATCTACCAATTTTCCTCTCAAACTCCAACCAATAGGAATGGTTTGATGACAACACAACACAACACCACAAAGAGTTAATAATACCCATTACGTAAAAGTAGGGATAAGCATTAGGGTTATTCGAACAGTAGAAATCATCTAATTTGATTCGAATTACATATAAATAGACAATTTTGAATGCAGAGTAGGGTTGGATGCGGTTTAAATTATTCTTTCATTACGGATTGCGGTTTTCCCCCGCAAGTACCGGCCCACACTAAACATTTTTTTTTAAAGAAAAACTTGGAATTTGCGTGCTTTAATCACTGATGCTGGTTCAAATTTAATTCTTAGACAGAATATTCAATTTGACAAAGTTAAACCCGAGATATTGGATGAGAATAGATCTATTTTTTTTAATTTTATTTATTGTTGATGCTGGTGCAAATAAACATTTCTTTATAATACATTCCTACCCCAGTATTCTTTCTTCTTTTTCTTCTTCTTCTTCTTCTTTTTTTTTTTTTATTGTTTAATACTATTCTACTTATCTTCTAAATGCAAAAAAACACAATTATATATGGAAGTAGCATTAGAGAAAGTCCTCCCTATTTATTAGTATATATGTTTATGTAATTTCATTTCCCTAATATTTTTTCATTGCTTTAGAGAAATTGAAGATTCATATATACATACATAATATATACTCACAATTGTTGTGTTTTTAATTTTATTATTTTTAATTCATTAATTATTTATGTTCTAAAGTAATGGGAAAAAACATGCCCAAGTTTTGTTTTTTAAAGGAAAAAGTTCAATCCGCAAACCGCCTGCATATCCGTGAACCTTATCTGCATATGCAGGTTTAATTTTTCCCAAACTACAGACATACGGGTGGGTCCAAACCGATCCGTCTAAAACCGATCCGCGACCACCCCTAGGTAAAAGTAAGGATTTGAATGGAAAAAAAAATGCATCATATACCTTTTTTTAGCTTCTCAAATTAAAATGACTGGTTTAAATTTATTTTAGATATGGTCCATACTATATTAAATTTAAATTTGTATTATACATTTTATTTTTAAAAAATAATCAACAAGTCCTATCTTACTCTTAAGATTACTATTAAGTCCTATAAAGTTTCAATATGAATAATTAAGTCATATTTTTTATAACATATTTTCAAAAAGTTCATTGCTTCATAATGGTAGATATTATCTCAATTTTACCCCTCTTTTAATATGAAAATATTTTTAATATAAGTAAAATAAATTTTTTTTAATTGCAAAAATTATGATATTGTATTAAAAAAAAATCATAAATCACAATGAAAAATTATCAAAAAACCATCTATTTTGTTTTGAAAATTATTATTAAGTTATATCAAATTTCAATAATAACAAATAAATCTTTTCTTTATTTTATAAATTGTTATACATAAAAAAAATTCAGTTGTTCATAATAGTATATTTTATTTTCATTTTATCTTTTTCATTAAAATATGAACAAAAAAATTCATAATTAATTTTAATTTATTAGAAATTTTATAATTAAATTATTTTTAATTGTTCAAATTAAATGATTTTTCATAAACAAAATTATAAGTATAAGATTAATAATTTTACAATTAAAATTTTAAATTTTAATTAAGTTAAAATTATTTATAAAAGTGTTGTTCATATTAAATAAAAAGGGTAAAATTGGGATAAGATACACCATTATGAAGTAATGAATCTTTTGGGAACCTTTTATCATAAATAGGACTTAGTTGTATATATTGAAACTTAATAAGACTCATTAATAATCTTAAAAGAAAAATAGGATTTATTGGTTATTTCCAATTTTATTTTTTGTGTTATGTGTTTGAAACTTTAGTGCTAAGCTCCTTGACATTGAATAGAGAAATAATAATACTTATCTTATCCTTGCAAAAATGATGTGCATGTCAAAGCATTTACAAAATTATTGGGGAGGTAACATTTCACAAATTAATTATAGAAAAAAAAAACGACAATACTACGTAACTCAAATTTTGTAGCTCAAAAGTGGCTCAAATGGCCAAAACGACGTCGTTTTGAATACAGAACAACATAAAAATGGCCAAAACGACGTCGTTTTGGCCATTTGAGCCACTTTTGAGCCACAAAATTTGAGTTACGAAACATTTTTCAAAAAAAAAATGGTGACACTAGATATCCAAGTATGAATTATGTAAAAAGTAATTACTATAATTTTAGAAAAAAGGTGGTAATTTTTTTTTTTTTATATTTATTGGAAAGTACATGGCATTGTGAGAAAATGACGGAATACTACTAAAGATGAGAGACATGTTCAAAATAAGAACGCAAAGAGAAGATAAGAATAATAACTTAGGAACTATTATTATATTTTCATATAAGCATATAATTTATATTGTAACAACAACTAATAAGGACCCATGGCACTTGTGACAAAACAAAGGACCCAATGGATGAAATTATTATGTATCACTTTTGAATTACATTTGGAGACAAAGTCCAATGCATAGACTCCATCAAAATTCATCAAACTAAGGAACACCACTTACCTGTTCTTTGGATTGATTTGACTAACCTATACATTACCTAATTATTTAAGTATTTCAAAGGATGATCTGATCATCATGAGATCACTATTTAATTGCTTCTTGGCTTTAGATTTTTATATATAGATACAATCTTTTGATCTAGAAAATACCATCATAATAGAACATAGGGGCTATGCATCCTAATTTCAATTTGTAAATATGCTTTTGACTAGGTTTGATTATACCCTTATTATTACTTTTGAGTTATATTACAAAAAAATAACCTCCCTGCATACTGAGGAAGACTCCATATATATAACTATTTTCAGATTTTACTAAACTATTTTTAATTTTTTTTTATAATCATATTGTAAAGTTTAATCTAGCCTTAGCCCTTTGTGACAGGCCACGTTGCCCCTTATTAGAGAAGAAAGAATGAACAAATAAAAGAAAAGAAAAGAGGAGTGAGACGTGGAAGAAGAGAAATGTAAAACGAATGTAAAAGAGAAAGGAAAACCAGCAGTTGCAAAGGCAAATTAGGTCTCTCTTTGTGCAAAGGCCAAAAAATTCACCAAGCAACTTGTACATGTCTATTTCTGTTTTGTTTTTTTTTTAGAACATAGGAGTATAAAATTTGTTGATGTCAATCCTTCAATTTGCTCTATTTAATAGGTAAATATCAAACTGCAATAGTTTAAGGGTTGTTTATGGGTGTCCTTGGAATCAGCAATTTTTGTTTTGGAAAACCCATTTTCTCTAATGCAATAATTTTCCACAAAATGCTCTTTAACACATTTAAATGATTGTTTTAAAAATTGAAAAATACTTTAGAGCTCTAATTCTTGAGCTTTAAACCAACTCTAATGAGCTGGCAGTGGGTCCCACCCACCATGATGTGATGTTTTGGTCTTGATTTTTTTTTTCCTTGTTGCCATGTCATTTGTGCTCTATTAGAACACCAATATTAATACTCTGAATCATTATTGTTTGCAATTATATTGGTTAACTAGTACTTTTAAAGCACCATTGACAAAAGTTTAAATTAGCAAACATTTGTTCATATTTAAAAGACGATATTAGAATCACTATTATGCCTCAAAACACAACAGTCTACTGTGCTCTTCAGTGAGATTTGTGACATGTTTACTTTTAATGATATGAATTATTCATATTATAGAATTTGTCAACAGATCATTCAAAAATAAAGATCAAATTGGTCCTACATCACTAATCATATCTTTTAAAACAAAAAATGTAATTTTAAAAGCCCTTGTCATGACCTCCAAATCCCTAAAAGAGAGCCCTTTATTACTTGACTTCTTTCCATTATTAATTTCCCTAACACACCCTCTTTAAACTTACCCTAATACATGTCATTTGTCAATCTCATCTATCTCTTTTTATATACTTTAATTTATGAAAAATCCCACATCAACCTATCACAATGGTGGTATTGAAACTTCACATACATGAAGAGTAATAAAGTTTTAAAAAAAACCAGTAATATATATATATATATCATTGTGGAAACGATATCCGATTAACTTAATTTTTTGCAGACATATTCTACTTGATATATTTTAAAATATGAACAGTTCGGATTATTAACATGAGTCCCGAATGAGCCCATTATGCCACATAACAGCCACTGATGCGCAGTCCACGCAATATCATCCTCACTTCCTTCTAGGATATCCAAAGTATACATTACTACTAGATGAGTGATGTTAATGTGAAGGGACTTAGGAGCTAGGTCCTTTTATTTTTTAAGGGTTTTGCAATCCTTCATTGGCATATTCTTTGGTCCCATCAAAAACATATCTCACATCAGTTGCAATCCTGACTTAAGAGCCTACCATCTCTTTTGGTTGTGTTTGGGTTTCTCTCTATAATCCCACATTCATTTTTTTTTTTTTATTATTATTATTATTTATTTTTATTCAAGCACATTCATTTTATATATAGTAAATTACACTCACTTTGTTTTTAATTAATAAAAAAATTAGAACATTATCAGTATTAATAAATAATGAAATCACTATATTATTCTTACATATTTTGTATTATGTATGATGGTAAATGACATAATTATCTTTCTTTTTACCTAATTAATTTTTTTGATTGTGCTTATTCTCTCAATGACTTGTGTTTGAATGCATGTAATAGCTGGATATAACGATAATAAAGGATAAAGTAGACATTTTAATATAATAAATTATGATATATTATTTTTAATTTAATTGACCAACGCATGACTAACAGTATGAGGGCTAAGTGTTATAAAATTTATATTTCAAAATAACACGGCTAATTATATAAAAATTATAGAATCAGTTATAATTTTTGTATTACTCGGGAAGATTTGTAAATAGGATTAAACATCAGATAATTTGAGGGACTCGTAGAGTTCACCACATGTCTCATTTAGATAATTTGAACCGTTTACTTTTTAAGACTCATTGAATAAAATATTTATGCAAAAAACTAAAATGATCGAATATCGATAATTATATGTTTGAATTAATTTTCTATTACAAAAAACGAATGGTTATTCTTAAAATTATATTTATCGTCTATTTTTTAAAAAACAAATATAATTTAAATATATAGCTATTGATATCAAATCATTTTAATTTTTTAAATAAATATTTTACTCAATAAATACTAAAAAATAAGTAATTTAAATTATCAAAATTAATTTCAAAATCAACCTGCTAGCTTTAAACGTTCTCTCAAATGTGAGAACTCAAATCCTAAATATAAATAACAGAAGTCTTTATTGGTGGTGATGTCACACCCCCATTTAGGTCTATTGGGTGGTTAGATCACAAATGTCTTTTATCACTTTGACCTTATCCACATGTGCAAACACTGTTTGGTTTTAATTTGATACAATTATTATAAGAGTTTTATTTTAATAATGTGTGTGTTCACATGTTAAAAAATTTAAGAATTTGTATATTTTGCATAAAAATATATGTGATAAATAATATTTAATTTTTAAATCCATTTTAAAACTTGTTTTCAGATATACATTAATAAAATCCTGATGATAAATTGTATTAATTTTGTAGTTTTCCTTGGAAAAAAAAATATATTTGGCGATTAATTTAAAGAAAATGAATCACGATTTTAGCTGCTTTATTAAAATATATTACTTAGATTTGTTTGAACGACTAAAATTGCTTGATTAGAAATGAACTTCTCGTCCAAACAACTGTTAACTTTTATTTTACAAGAAGAAAAAAATGAGTTGTTTCACTATACAAATCTTATGCTCCCATTTAATATTGTAGTGTTGTGTATGTTTCAGTTCAGTACAATTCAAATTTTAAAATTAAAATAAAATTAAAAAGTTTTAATTAATTAATTTTTGTCTAAGTTGATTGGTCCTTTGATCTAATCGATAGGGTGAACCGTTTTAAATTTGATTAATTCGCTGGTTTAACTACGATTTTAGCAGTTTTATCAAAATATATTGATTAAATTTGTTTGATTCAAAATAAATTAAAGATTGACCTAATTAAATATGAAACGGCTAAGATTACATGATTCGAAATAAATTTCCCGCTCAAACATCTGTTAACTTTTAAAAAATTAAGAAAATCATCATTGGCTAACCTTCATTTAACTTTTATTTTATAATCACACATCGAGAAAAGAAGAAAAAAATGAATTATTTCACTTACATAAAGTGAATCTTATACTCCCATTTATATAAGCAAAATGAGATTTTTAGTGAGAAACCTTATGATCAATATCTCATACTATTTTTTTTTATTTTCTTAATTTTAAACAATTAAGAAAATTCCAATTTGGTAGCTTCCATTTAATTTTTATTTTCATAATATAAAAAATTAAATATAATTATTATATTTTTATTAAATAATATATTATTTTATCTCGTACATAGCACAGGTGATATGCTAGTTTATATTAAGCTTAAGGTTATGTTTGGATCTTGTGCTTGATAAAGAATGAGTGGAAGCAAAAGAAAGGGTAAATTACACTTTGCACCAAATCTCACTTTGACCTCTTACACATGAAATCATAACAGTCAATCCCCTATACTTTTTGGTCAAATCTTACTTTGGTCCCTACACATGAAATTGTAACAATCAACCCCCTATATTTTTGTTCAAATCTTACTTTAGTCCCTACACAAGTGTCAATGTCCCTTTTCTGTTATTCAATTGTTTAGATCTTTAACAGAATCTAGTCATGTAACAAGAATGTAACTACGACATGAAGATAAGAAATGAAAACTACTTAAATTTTTCACCAATACACAGTTTGTCTCAAAATTTATATAAAATTACGACTGTATTAGGTTAAAACAAAATGTTTTGTGAACGATTAAAAAGATGAACTATGGTATTGTATAAATTAGAATAACGAAACTCTGTTTTTTATGATAACACAATCTTCTGTCTATTCATATTACTTCCTCTTTGATTTCTTTGTCGTATTTTTTTCTTTTTATTTCAAAAACTCTATTTTCTTACCTATTCGTCTCAATTTTTAACATACGAACATATATATATATATATATGTATTGTATTAAATGACTCTACAGCCTTATCACGTAGAATAAAGTGTATTTGTGAAAAACATTGATGATTTTCTTCTCTTACTCTCATCTCGTAGTTACATTTTTGTCACATGACTGGATTTTATTAAGGATTTAAAAATGAATAAAGACCAAAGTGGGATTTGAACTAAAGTACAAGGGGTTGACTTTCACAATTTCATGTGTAGAAACTAAAGTGAGATTTGACCAGAAGTGTAAGGGATTAACTGTTATGATTTCATGTGTAGGGGGTCAAAGTGAGATTTGATACAAAGTATAGGAGTGTAAAGTATAATTTACCTCCCCAAAAATATATAAAAGAAATGTAAATAAAATATAAGTTAATTAATATTTTTCTTTTACTTTTCTTCTCAATTTTTAAGATTTAGAGAAAATAAAATTGAAAGAAATTAAATTCTTTGTATAGCACACTATTTTTTTATTATATAAATCAATGGTGTTAATCTTTTATATTTTTATCTTTTACATTATTTTTTTGGTAGGTGTTTTTTTTGGTTGTTTGAATTTTGTAACTGAAATGTAGGGAAACTTTTGAAAGCAAAGTCATTTCAGGCATAAGCCATAGAGTCATGAAAAGCAAAGTCATTGAAAGCCTATGACAATTGAAAAAGCATTTAAAAGTTGAAGTTATTGGTAGTTAAAGCACATCTTTAAGGACTAGCTCAGTCTAATTCAACTTTGGGGGCCACCCCAAGTTGCTCAATTGTTTTCAACATTGTAAAATTTTTAAGTTTTTTTTTTTTTTCAAACTTTGTTGAAACTCATTTTGAAAATTCTTATACCTGGATAGATCACAAAATCATGTAATTATACTAAAATTTAATTCAGTTGCTCTATTAGTATGCCCTAAAATAGTTTCTCTCAAAAGAATATTTTCTCTTCCATCTAATGAAAAAATATATTCTTTCAAAACTCATCACATTCTTTATTTCACGAACTCACAATAATAATTATTTGTTGGGAAAATTATATAAAAAATTCGGTATGTGACCGTTGTAAAAACATAATTTTTAATTTTTAATTTTTAATTTTATCACTTTAAATTTTTTATTTTTTATAGTCTAAACCATCTGCCTATTTCTTTGAGTAAAAATTGATCCAAAAAATAATATTTTAATCATTAAACTCAACGAAAAAATATATTTTACTACACCTATATTGAGTTTAATGATTATAATATTATTTTGGAAGATTTACATGTAAGTCCTAATAGGTAGACTTATTGTTCAATAGGCCTATGAAAATTAATAATGATAATGTTGCTGATCCAAGGTAGAGCGAGTCGGGCCGACCTATGCTTCCAACACCTTTCACCTATCTCGGAGCTCATTGGTGGTGCCTTCAAAAAGGTCCAACGGGGAATAAAAGTCCCCAAGCGGACCCTCTGATGATCAAGTTAGAAAAGGAGATTGACTCTATAAAGAGAAAAATAGAAAAAATAGAAAACTTAACATTTGATGTGTCTTGGAACCTTTTTATATCCTTTATCCACTCTGACCTGTCGTGTTGGCCGAAAATCTATACTCTAGCTTGCATTGTTCACAATGAGGCTGTATGTTCCGACGTGAAAGGGTTGTCGCATTTAATGCTATAAAAGCCTCATTAATGGCTGATATGTGGTGCAATAACTCTGTAAGATCTTTATCTGTTTACATGGCTAGTTCCCTGTTTGACAAGTGTTTAGATGCCATTGGTTCCTAGTTCAACACTGGGTTCTCAAGGGTGTTGGGCTTTAGTACTTGCCCCGTGAATTGGGCTCTAAGTGGTGGGCCAAACCTTTTGTGGGCCCACCAATGTCAGTAATCCCCCATTCCCAAGTGCAACTTCAGTCCAACGAAGGAAATAAAAAGGAAGATGGGAAGTGTATGGGGCCGAGCGAGGGGACCGACCGCAAATGAGGGCCGAGCGAGAAGACTGACCGAAAGAAGGGCCGACCGCGAAAGTAGGCCGAGTGAGAAAACTAACCAAGAGGAGAGCCAACTGCAAAGGAGGATCGAGCTAGAAGACCGATCGAAAGTAAGACCGACTATAAAAAGGGGCCGAGCGAGAGTTGGTGGCGGCGCGCGGGGCTCGAGGAGCGATGAGGCACGTGATGATGTGAAGTGGAATAGACGGAAAAGGGGAAAATGGTGGGGAATCATGGTTGTACACGTGGGATGATCTAAACCAGCGGTAAGGGAGGTGATGCGTTAGTAGGAAGCGAAAGGTTCGGATTAGGATAGGACGTGGAATATACAGGGGTTGTAACTTTTGAAATTTTCAAACTGGCAAAATTTAATCTCGATCCTTGGAAAATAGGAAAACCGTGGTCATTTGCAGTTATCCATTTTACATGCCTTATTACGAGAAACCAACACATCTCAAACCTGACCTCATTCGTTTCGTGTGACATTCCCCTCCAATAGTTTGCAAATTTCTACGTGCCGGCGTCTGAAGCAATATTCAGAAACGTAAAAGAGATGGCTCGAGACAAAACGCCAGCCATGAGGTTAGAGGCGTTAGGTGAAGACGATGCGGTGGAGTTGGCAGAGCAATATAGGATGGAGAGGTGAGAAGAAAGAGGGGCGGAACAAGCGGCGCGACCTCATCCGTCCACAATGATCTTGGCCGCGAGGCCGATTAGCCAAGTAAGACCTGACCACTGGCACACCAAGGCTGACAAATCAACGTTTATGGTAAAGGAGTTGGAGAAGGTGCGTAAGAAATACCAGATTCTAGCGAATATAGCGTTAAAGTTGCCGACATCTAAGGAGAGGGCGTCAGATGCATGTCTGATGGAGTTTACGCTGTACGAGGAGGCGTTGCGGGGGGTCTGAGGTTGCCGCTCCCACAAATAGTGGTGGACGTGCTGAATCGGTTGAAGGTGACGCCGGGTCAGTTTATGCCCAACGCGTGGAAAATATTACTAGCCTGTGTGATCGCATGGCCATGGGCGAGTAGAGGAGCAGCAATGACAGTGGATGAGTTTTTTTCTTGCTACAAGGCCTCTAGTCAACAAAAGACATGGGTGACCTTGCAGGCGGTGGCAGTAAAGGATTAGTGGCGAGTTTACCATTATTAGTGAAGGGGTGGAGACCAAGGTGGTTTTATGTATTAACAAATAGTGGGAGGGGCGTGCACACGATGTGGAAAATTCTCATCAAGTCTGTGGAGCCAAGGCTGGGGGCAAAGGCAAAGAATACGGTTAAATGGGTGAAGGAGTGGAGGGAGAAAGAGGGCGTGAAGTGGGATGACCTCATTCAGCCTTCAACCTTGTTTGCCTTAAGTTTGGGGCCACAGCTGACCAAGGAGGACCCTACGCCAGAAGAGTTGGAGGTAAGGAGGAAGATGCAGAAGGCAGAGGATGAAAAGACCTTCGCCAAGACAGACAAGTATAAAGAATCACAGTTAGGCCGTACGCCTAAGCTGGTCATGAAAGAGCGAGTCCGACCATGCCCTAAGCCTCTAGGAGATAAGGATCTGACCGATTTTGCGCCGCTACCAACCCCAGTGGATCTGCTGAAGGAGAGAAGCAAAAAGGAGGTAGAAGCGGTGTTGAAGAAAAAGAAGAAAATGAGAATGGCTGTGGAGGAGAATGAGGAGGAGCCGGTGTTAAAGAAGGTGAAGGAGAAGATGACAGAGACAACCCTAGAAGTAGAGGTGAGGGAGACAATGATGGGGATAAGAGAGGCCATGGGCCCAAGTGCCCAAGTAGTAAGTGGGGCAGCTGAGCCAGCAGCTGGCAAGAGGTGAGAGATTGGAAAAGCAGTCGCCCAAGATTATGCATGTACATGCAGTGTCCCCAAGTTCTAGGATAAGGAGAGGGTGAGCGAACAGATCAGAGACAAACGCCACATTGAAGACTGCCACCACGTATCATGTTCATGCAGTGGCCAGTCGATCAACAAAAAAAGGGGGTGAAGCCAGGGTCACCGCAGATCATCTCTTGGGGGTAGTGGAGGATGCGGCCGTGCGGTCGATGGCGCAATTTACAGAGGCCGACCTCCTGAGAGGGTTCTATTCAGTGTAGATGGAAGCAACGACCTTAGCGGCGGTCCTGTTGAATAAGGCGGCACACGCGAAGGTGGCGGCAAAGCCGCTAAAGGCCCAGCTGGAAGGAGTGAAGACACAATTGCAAAGCCTAAAGGTGGAGACAACGGGTTGGAGAAAATCCGCGCGGAGTGCCTGTGCAAAAGGGTTGGACTATGCGCAAAAGGCTAAAAAGATGGAAGTATTGGCGGTGGTGCAGAGCTATTTAGCAGAACGCGCTGCCTCCGAGCTCGCCGTCACCAAATCGAAACTGGAAGTGGTGTGCCACAAGGCGGTATTGCTGGAGTTTGAGTTGGCGGGCGATCAGAGGAAGGTAGGCAAAGTCCAAGAAGCTTGCAATACTGCCAAGGAAAGGTTGGAAAAGACCCTCTCTAACAATGAGGATCTGCGCAACCAGGCCCTAAAAGACAAGGAAGAAGCAGATGGGCGCATCGCAGACTTGGAGAGGACATTGGAAAAAGAGAGGGCCAAAATGGCCTTGGAGAGGACGGTGTGCCCATACCTGTGTATAGTGGCAATGGAGCAATTTAAAGGGTCTGCTAAATTCCAGATGGCCATCGACGTGGCGGTTGCCAAGAGTTTGGCTAAGGAGGGTGAAGGAGGTGCTAGGCTATCAAGAGTCGCCGAAGGAGGGAAGAGTGAAGAAGAAGTAATCCAAAGTTTTTAGCAGTCAGACTTCTACAAGCACGAGATGAGCCAGTACTGGGACAGAGGCTGGATGAGCTTCAAGTATGGCACAAGAGCTGTTCCCAGATGTAGACTTTAATCTAGTGAAAGTAGGAGAGGACGATGTCACCCAGACTCCCCTTGATGAGGGGGTAGAAGAGAAAGATCTTGCATCCAGCGAAGGGCAGTGAGGGCTGAGTGTTTTTTTTTTTTTTTTTTTTTTTGTTTTTGTAATGAAGTGAATGTAATTTTTGTAATAAAGTGGATAATGGTGCAAGTTGTTAATAAATAAAGGTGTCAGTTTTGTTATGATTTGTTATTGTTGTTGTTGTTGTTATTTTTTATTTTTTTTTTGACTGGTAAAATTGGACAAGTAATCTAACTTGTATGAATGGTAAAATGGACAAGTAATCTAACTTGTATGAATGGTAAAAATAGACAAGTAATCTAACTTGTATGAATGGTAAAATTAACCTGGGATAAGAATGAACTGAGATTTTAACTAAGTAGTGGCGCTATGTACAACTCAGTCTGGTTGGGTGCTTTTTGTGCGGTTTAGGTAAGACTTGGAGGGCTCACTCAGACTGGCTGAGACTAGTTTTAACTCAGTCTGGCTAAGCTCTTCATGCTGAATCTGGCTGAGACTTGGAGGGTTCAGTCGGGCTGAGGCTTGGCTTAACTTAGTCTGGCTGAGCTCTTCATGCTCAGTCAGGCTAAGGCTTGGAGAGCTCAGTCGGGCTGAGGCTTGGCTTAACTTAGTCTGGCTAAGCTCTTCATGCTCAGTCCGGCTGAGACTTGAAGAACTCAATCGGGCTGAGGCTTGGCTTAACTCAGTCTAGTTGAACTCTCTATACTCAGTCTGGCTGAGCTCTTCGTGCGTAGTCTGGCTGAGACTTAAAGGGTTCAGTCTGGCTAAGACTTAGTCTAAAACTTGTCATTGAAACGCAACACAGATTATGGAGATGTGAAATTGTTGTCATTAAGGCACAGTTTGTCGATCACAAACTTACACCGTATATGGAAAAAACAAAAATGAACAAGTATTCAAATCGACAAAAGAGAACATACAGTAATTGAATGATACAAAAACAGGAGACGCCATTTTACTGGAAATAAAGCTTCAAGTGTTCAGCATTCCATGGATGGGGGAGGTCTCTGCCTTCCATATCTTGGAGACGGTAAGTACCCGAGCGGGGTCTGGCCTTGACAACATAAGGTCCTTCCTATTTGGCTGCCAGCTTGCTCTCGGTCGAATTTTTAGTGGCAAGGGTTGCTCTTGCAAGACGAGGTCTCCCACTGTGAACTCTCGAGGTCAGACTTTGCGGTTATAATGTGTTCTTATTTTCTGTTAATATGATGCCTGTCTGATAGCAATTGCCTCCCAGAGCTCTTCAATTAGGTCCTGGTTAACCTGACGCAACTCTTCGTTTAGTTTTGGATTTGGATGTAAAACCCGAGGGGTCGGCAGGCCGATTTCTACTGGGATGACTGCCTCGGCGCCGTATGTGAGGCGAAAGGGGGTCTCCACAGTGGGGGTTCGAACTGTCATCCGATAAGCCCAGAGTACATTCGGTAATTCCTCAGCTCAAAGTCCTTTAGCGACTTCCAACTTAGTCTTGATGATCTTCAGAAGGGAGCGATTGGTGACTTCGACTTGCCCATTGGCTTGGAGATGGCCTGAGAAAGAGAAAGATGGTCTAATGTTGAGCTCTTCATAGAATTTCCTGAACTTGGCATTGTCGAATTATTTGCCATTGTCCGAAACAATGGCTTGAGGGATTCCAAATCGACACACGATTGACTGCCAGATGAACCTAGTAGTGTTTCGCTCAATAATTCTAGCAAAGGGTTCTACTCCCACCCATTTGGTGACGTAGTCAATGGCAACCACAACAAACTTGGTTTGGCCCCTACCAGTGGACAAAGGACTGACTAAGTCAATACCCCACTTAGCGAAGGGGTAGGGACTGCTGAGTGCAATCAGTTCTGTTGGTGGAGCATGAGGGATGTTGACAAAACGCTAACATTTATCACACTTAAGCACATATTCGCTGGCATCTTGATTGAGTGTGGGCCAGAAGTAGCCAGTGAGGAGGATTTTATGGGCCAGAGATCTTCCACGTAAATGATTACCACAAATGCCCTCGTGGACTTGTCTCATCACATAAGTCGCTTAAGCAGGACTGAGACACTTAAGGTATGGGTGTGAGAATCCCCGTTTGTATAGTAGGCCGCTGATGAGGATTTAATTAGACGACCGGGCTTTGACTTTAGCATCATGCTATTTATCATCTAGTAACTCCCCTCATGTCAAAAACGAAATGATAGCTTGAGCCCATGGGATAGGTTCGTTTTGGAGGAAGTGGACCTCCTGTGGGTTTGGCGAAATGGCCGGATGGGTTAGGTATTCAATACGGATGCCATGGCTGAAGTCTGACTAGTCGGCCGAGGCTAATTGAGCCATTTCGTCCACCTTGGAGTTTTCTGACCTAGGGATGTGTTTGATCTGGAAAATATTGAAGAAGCGAACAAGAGGAAGGGCAATGTCCCTGTATGCTCGCATCGTCTCCTCCTTTGTGTCAAACTCCCTAGTGATCTGTCCGATAATCAATTGGGAATCACTGAATACTTGGATATGGCTTGCACCAATGTCTCTGGCTAGTCGAAGGCCTGCTATCAAGGCTTCATACTCAGCCTCATTATTGCTTGTGTCAAACAAGAAACGAAGGGCACACTTGAAGTACTCACCCTCTAGGGTGGTGAGGATTAGACTGGCTTCATTACCCTCTTTGCGAGATGAACCATCAACATTAAGGGTCCAGGAGTGGAGGTCTTCTGCATCAGTGGTGAAGTATGCTGGCGGAGGAGATACGTTCGGAGTGAGATTGGTGAACTCTAAGATAAAATCGACGACAGCCTGGCCTTTGATCGCTGTTTGAGGTCGGTAAGAGATTTCAAATTGATTTAGCTCGATAGACCATTGCATAAGCCTTCCTGACGATTCTGGTTGTTACATAACCTTTTTCAGAGGTTAGTCAGTAAGAACCACTATGGAGTGAGCTTAGAAATAAGGTCAGAGGCGTCTGGAGGCTATGACCAAGGCGAAGGCCATTTTTTCTAACAGAGGGTAGTTCTGTTCTGCCCCCTTGAGAGCGCAGTTAATGTAGTAGACTGGACGTTGTACTAAGCCATCTTCCTTGATGAGGGCAACACTGATCGCAGTGTTTGACACAGTTAAGTAGAGGAAGAGGGTTTCACCTGGCAGCACTTGAGAGAGGACGAGAAGGTTGGCCATACACTGCTTCAGTTGTTGAAAGGCCTCATCAGATTCGATGCTCCATTCGAACGGTTGTTGGAGGACTTTAAAAAATGAAAGAAACTTGTCGGTTGCTTGGGAAATAAAGTAGTTGAGGGCGGCAACTCTGCCCGTGAGCCGTTGAACCTCCTTGACCATTCTGGGAGACCGCATTTCTATCAGGGCGTTGATCATTTCGGGGTTAGCCTCAATGCCTCGTTGGCTAACCATGAAGCCTAAGAACTTTCCAGATTCTACACCGAAGGCACACTTCTCCGGATTCAATTTCATCTGATATTTGCGTAAGGTTTCGAAGGTCTCTCGCAGGTCTGCCAAATGATCGGAGAAGAGTTTACTCTTGACTAGCATGTCATCGATATATACTTCCATGTTCCGACCTATCTGGTGTTGAAAGACAGCATTAACTAGGCGTTAGTAAGTTGCTCCGGCATTCTTCAAGCCGAATGGCATAACACGATAATGATAAGTTCCTCTATCGGTGATGAAGAAGGTGTGCTCTTGGTCGGTCGGGTGCATCGGGATTTGGTTGTAGCTGGAGAAGGCATCCATGAAGCTAAGAATCTGATATCCTGTAGTTGCGTCAATCAATAGATCTATCCGAGAGAGGGGATAGTTATCTTAGGGGCAAGCCCGATTGAGGTCGGAATAGTCGACGCAGAGTCGCCATTTGCCATTATTTTTGCGGACCAAGACCACGTTGGATAGCCACCTGGGGTAGTCTATGTTTTTTATGAACTGTGTCTTCAGTAATTTGTCTACTTTGGTAGCGATGAGGGTATTATATTCTAGGTGAAAAATACGCTGCCTCTGTCGGAAAGGTCGAAAGTGGGGCTCAATATTGAGACGATGAGTAATGAAAGAGGGATCGATACCTGGCATGTCTGAATGGGTCCAAGCGAAGACATCGTTGTGTTCAGCTAAGAGAGCCGTGAGATCAGCGTTGGCTTGAGAGAACAGTTGACTGCCAATCCTGGCAATTTTGGCTAAATCGGTAGAATCAATAGGCACTTCAACAAGTTCCTCCATTGGTTCCCCTCTGACTAACTCTTCCGCGTCTCTGACGTCAAGTCCTTTGATGATCATAGCCTTCTTCATTTTGACCTTCTTTAACGAAGCGACGCAGCACTCCCTAACCATTGTCTGCTCGCCCTTCACTGTGCCAACCCCGAGGTCGGTTAAAAATTTCATTGCTAGATGGTATGTGGAGATGACAGCTTGGAAAGCATTGAGAGCCGTGCGTTCGAGGATGATGTTATAAGTAAAAGGACAGTCAACGATGAAGAAAGTAAGTAGTTTAGTGGTCTACCGTGGATATTCTCCGATGGTAATGGGAAGATTGATGGAGCCTATAGAGGTCACCCGATCACCGGTGAAGCTAACTAGCAGGGTCTGGAGAGGGGACAACTTTTCTTCTCCGACCTTGAGTTGGTGATAGGCATTCAGGAAGATGATGTCTGAAGAGCTGCCGTTGTCGACAAGCACCCGTCTAACTTTGTAGTTGGATACGAGGGCAGAGATGACGAGGGGGTCATCGTGGGGGTAACGAATGCTTGTTCAGTCAGCCTCTGTAAAGGTGATGGGTTCAAACCATTGCTTGGGGTGTTTGAAGGTGTGATCCAATGTTGTTACTTCTTTATCGGAGCCTTGTTTGATTTTTTTGAGTTCGGCTCGCTAGGCCAAACGAGATGGCCCTCCGCATACGAGACTGCCAGCGATGACTCTGATCTCTCTGACCAGGGGGGGAGTGCCTTATGCCCAGGGTTGTAGTGGGAGCCGATCATTGTCTCGCTTAGGTTGTGTGGGTTGTCGGCGGTGGTCTCCCGACGAGTCAGTCCTCGGTCATTGTTGGGAACGGGTTGCCGTGAACCAACTGAGGCACCTCTGGCATATCAAATCATTTACCTGGTCTTTAAGGTTAAAACATTCCTTAGTGTTGCAGTGGTGGTCTTGATGGAACTGACAATACTTGGATTGATCTCATTGGTTAGAGGGAGATCGTGATGGTTGGAGCCATTTCAAGTTGTAATCTCGTTGAATTTGGTTCAAGATTTGTTCCATGGGGGAATTGAGAGGGGTGTATCGTTCGAACCGACCAGGTGGTCAGGTAGGAGCCGGTCGGTCGGCTCAAGCAAGTCGGTCAGTATATTGAGGGGGTTGATATGTATATTGGGCGGATCTGGTTTTGGGTTCCTTTCTTTTGTCCTTAGAGGGTGGATTTTTAGGTGTGGAATCTTGACAAGCTGCCAAAGAGTCTTCAATATTCATATATTTTTGGGCTTTGGAAATGAGGATGGCCATAGCGGTCTGGAAGTTTTTAGAAAAGAAGAAAAGAAAATCAAATAGTCGTAAACCAGCCATGAAGGCTGTGAGGATGACCTTGTCATCGTTTTCCACCACCTGTAGGGCCTCAGTGTTGAAACGGGTGACAAAGCTGTGTAGTGATTCCCCTTCCGTCTGTCGGATATTAAGCAGTTGAGTTGCTGGGCGCCACTAGCGCTGAGCACCAAGAAATGGCTCAGGAAGGAATCGCTTAGATGTTGGAAAGTAGAGACAGAGTCCGACGGTAGCTAAATAAACCATAGTCGAGCCGACTCCTTAAGCGTCACGGGAAAGGCCTGACATATGATCTCGTCAGAGAAAGCATGCAGGATCATGAGGGTCCTGTAGGTCTCCAAATGGTCAACCGAATCGGTTGTGCCGTCAAAGGTATCGATCGAGGGCATTTTGAACTTGGGGGCCAAGGGTTTGTCCTTGATAGAAGCGACAAATAGAGAGTTGGCTGTTGTGTAGGGTTTGTTTTGTATGTTCTGCATGACTCTTTGAAGCTGAAGTTTCATGGCTCGAAGTTCCGCATCCCAAATAGGAACATTGTCCCCTCCAGAGTGCAGTGGAGGCTGAACACTACTAGCCTTTCCTTCAGGGACAGGTGCTTGAATTGATGGATATAAGCCCTGGGGTGGTGGGTTCATGTCTTGAGGTGCAGCTTGTAGACCCTCTGGGTTAGAAAAGTGAGCTTGTTGGAAAGGATGGCTCGGGGTCTGTTCTCGATTATGAGGGATATCTTGTGGTGGTAGAGGAGGTATAGGGAGATTTCGCTGGAGTAAAGCGTTGATCAAGGCTTGATTTTGTTCGGCCAAGCGGTTGATGCTGTTGGTGAGCTCAATGAAGTACTGAGGTGGGTTATTTGGGATGGGAGGGTCGGCTTGGGGGTCGACGACTTTGTGTTGAGAAGCCATGGATCTCGTTGTAACCATCCACCTCGATGGAAAGTAAGGAGAAGTTATTGAAAACGGGTCTCCGGCAACAATGAGCACAACTGTTAACCGAAGTGGCATTCCCACAGACGACACCAACTGATAATGTTGCTGATCCAAGGTAAGGCGAGTCGGGCCGACCCACACTTCCAATACCTTTCACCTGTCTCGGAGCTCACTGGTGGTGCCTGCAAAAAGATCCAACGGGGAATGGGAGTCCCCTAGCGGACCCGCCGACGATCAAGTTAGAAAAGAGAAAATTGACTATGCAGAGAGAAAGAGAAAAAGAATGGAGAACTTAACCTTTGATGTGTCTTGGAAACCTTCTTATATTATATCCTTTGTTTATTATTTCCTTGTCCACTCCGACCTATCGTGTTGACCGAAAGTCTATATTCTAGCTTGCATTATTCACGATGAGGCTGCTTGTTCCGACATGAAGGGGTTGTCGCATTTAATGCTGTATGAGCTTTATTAATAGCTGATGTGTGGTGCAATAACTCTCTAGGATCTTTGTCTGCTTATGTGGTTGGTTCCATATTTGACAAGTGTTTAGATGCCATTGGTTCCTGGTTCAACACTAGGTTCTCAAGGGTGTTGGGTTTTAGTACTTGGCTAGTGAATTGGGCTTTAAGTGGTGGGCCAAACCTTTTGTGGGCCCATCGATGTCAAATAACATTTCTCATCAAATATTATCAAAAAACGTCACTAACTGTTAGTTTTCAGCAACAGTTTAAAAATTGTCACAAAAAGTCACTATTTATAAGTTTTAGTGATGATTTAAAAAATTCATACAAAAAAGTCATTAATTATAAATTTTAGCGACAACTTATAAAAATTGTAACAAAAAAAAGTCACTATTTGTCAATTTTTAGCGACATATGCAAAAAATATTTGAAAAAATTATTTTTAACGACGATTTTATTGTGACTTATTTTCAATAAGATTTGATAAAAAATAGGTTTATTGGTAGTTTATCCTATTATTTTTTCGTCAAATTTTATTTAACGGAAATAGGCCTATTAAGACCTATTAGTAGTTTACCCTATTATTTTTTTGTCAATTTTACTTAACAGAAATATGCTAATATTTTAGACTGAAGATAAATTTAAAAATTAAAATTAAAAATTCAGAATTTATTTTAAGTATTTACACCCATTTTTTGTAATTTTCTGTCATTTTTTTGATTTTTCTCTTCAAACAAACGTGCCTAAGGAATCCAAAAGACTTTTTACTAAGCCAAATGTCTCCTTAAATTATCTGTACCTAGCTTTGATAGTGTGTATCTCTACCTGGCTAGCATTACTTTAATATTTTTTTATATATTTATTATTAACGTTAAGGTCATATTTTTTTGACAGATTAAGTTAAATGAGATTGTTAGTGAAAAGATTATTAGTAAGGAGATTGTTAATATGTGAATTGTTATTGAGGATATTAGGTGAAAGTGTATTTGTTTTAATAATATAGTATTGAAGATGGTTAGTGATGAGATTGTTAAATTATTTTTATAAAAAATCTATAAAAAAAAATTCTATATTAAAAAAAATCCAAAACAAATATATATATATATATATTTAAATAACAGGTTATAATTGTAAAAAAAAATAAAAAATAAAAATAAATAAAGTACTATTTCGATCAACTAGCCAAACGTCCAGAAGGATGTCCGAACGAATGATTGGGTAGACCTGATCTCCTCACGATTTTTCTAATCTCACATTTTTCTCAGCCAAACTAATCTCCTACTGAGGGGAATTACTAAGCCGCTCACACAGGCAAACTGATGTCCCAAATTGATACCAAATATACTATGGGTGGGACTCACAGCCATCCTACTCCCATTCGACCGCTGAAACGGCTAAACAAGAGTAATGATCCTCTTCTTGAATCTCTTTACTTGACGTGGACTATTGGGCCTAATTTTGATAATTCGAATCGTTCATATTTTAAGATTTGTTAAGTATATCATATTTGTAAAAAATCAAATTGATAGAATATTAGAAATCACGTGTTCAGATTATCGAACTAAAAATCATTTATTTAGTTCAAGCATATGATTTTTGATATTTAATTAATTTAATTTTTTATAAATATGATATATTTGATAAATTTTAAATTGTCAACCGTTCGTATTATTGAAATTGAGCGCAAAAGTGGGCTAAATAGCCGACCACAGTACGGAGCCAAGTAAAGAGCTAAACAAACGGGATTTAAGAGATTTCTAGTGGCTAGGCTCATTGGTGGTTAGACTGGCATAAACATGATGCAACAAAAATGCTGTCAAAATGGGTTTTGGTCAGATGAAGTGGGTGGCATCTTGTGGCTCAAAGTAGCTCCCACAAGACCATTGGCAACCTCCACCCCCCACCAACTTGTCATTGTCCTTTTCCATAATATTAACTGTAGGATGATTTGGGATGTGAATTAATTTTTTAGTTATTTTAATTTTAAATTAAAAAGTTTTATTTGGAATAAGTTTTTATTTTTATTTTTTTGATTTTTACAAGAAAAAAATAAAATAATTATAATTTAGATATGATATTTTACTTTATTAATTTTTTAATATATTTTATCTTTTTATGACTAAAATAATCAAAAAGTCAACCTTTTTGACATACTAAACGAAGGCAAAATGTTCGCACACACAAAAAAATATATATTGTATAATTGATATTTATGTTAAGTGTGCTGTGGGTTATTTTTGAAATAAATCTTAATCAAATAATATATTTTTTGTGCACATTTGTGTTATAGTTAGTATCATATTGCGTCGTTTTTTTTTTTTTTTAGAAGGGAAAAACCCAAACAGAATTACATAGCATCAGAAAAAACTAAAGGAAATAAAGCAATAGGGACCTCTTCCATCCAGATGGATGGTCCAGGACTTGCAGTTGCCAATTGAGCTAGGCCATGAGCAACACGATTGCCCAGCCGAGGAGTATGAGAAACAGTCCAATTTTGAAAACAACGGCCCCTTGCCACAGCATCTTCAAGAACATGACCATAGGAACATAACAATGGGTCCGCAGCTTGAAGAGCTCTGATGATGTTGAGCAAATCCCTTTCTAAGTGAACATCAAAAATGCCCAGGTCCATAGCAAAATGCACCGCCCGTTGAGCCGCAAAAGCCTCAGCACAATTTGCATCACCCCAACAATCAATCCTCTCTTGCAAAGCCGCAATAACTGCACCAACGTGGTCCCGAATAATAACACCAACTCCCACGGCCTTGAGGTGATTGAACACAGCACCATCAAAATTAGCTTTATAAAACCCAGCAATTGGAGCCACCCAACGGATAGGATCCGCAGAGACTGGTTCGCAAATGGATTGATGATTCGCAAAAGAGAAGTCATGTAATAGATCACACATCCACTGCACTATATCCTTCGCAGAATGAAAGACTTCATTGAAAACTGCTTGATTGCGAGCACTCCACAAACCCCAACAAAGCGAAAAAAATAGGCCAAGTCCATAGTCATCGACTCTATTGCCAATCACCGAAACCCATTGAGAAAATTCTGTACAGTTCCAAGATTGAACCTCAAATCGCAGCGGACTTAATTCTCACACTTGCTTCACAACACGATCAGAATAACCTCGCATCGATTACCAAAAACTCTTGAATTAGCTACCGTTACTTGCTAAACCGAATCGATAATGACCGATAATTGAATTAATCAAAATCTTGAATGGGTGATTGAAATCGAAACTGAAATTGAATGAGTTTATCTATTATATTGCATTTCTACCTGTTTGATTGATTGATTATCTGTTTGAATTCATATGTTTAAAACTGCTAATTGAAGGCCTTATCGGCGGCCGAATTAGTAACCGCTTAGAGTTTTGGAATCGAGAATATTTGTGATTTAATGGTATATTTATCTGAAAATTTATTAGGAATGATTAAACTAGAGTAAAAGGAGTTAATTGCCAAATTTAACTTATTTACCAAATTACCACCTATAGTGGGCCTTTATTTATTATTATTGTTTGAGCCTTATCACCTAATCAAAACAATTGATCAGCCATTTCCTACACTCCAACCGACCAAAACATAGAGAGGGTGAGGAATGAAGGAATTCATCTTGTTCATCTAGAAGAACTTGAAGATTTGTAACATAGATTGCTAAATTGAGCTTGCAAGACTTGTAATTGAGACTTAGGTAAGAAAATCCATCTTCTTCTTGTTGTCTTGAGCTTCATCTTGTATGTTCTAGGCTCCATTGTAGAATCAAGCCATGATTTAGTGCATAGAGGTTGAATTATGCTTGAATTCATGCATGCATGGCCATTTTGGTGCATTTTGAAGTTGAATTCATGGTAGATTGTACATGCAAGCTCATGTTTTCGTTAAAGCCCATGTTTTCATTTTGTTTTCCAACTATTGAGCTCATTTGAGCAAGAAGTGAAGCTTAAAATTGTTTAAAGTGCATGCATATCATGTTTGCATGTTGTTCTTGAAAATTAGTTTGAAATTGAGCTTAATTGAAACACCCTTGGGCCTTGATTTCTTAAATTGAGCTTTAAAACGTGTTATTCTATGTGTTTGAAGGAGTTTTCCAAAAAATGGGCCCAAGAGGATCGAGTTGGGAGCATCAAACTTGTGTTTTGAACTTGGAACACAAACCTGGATTTTCCAGATTTTTGCTATCCGCTCGAGCGGGGGAAATAGCGCTCGAGCGGGGAAATCATGCTCTCAGCATTTCCTTCGACTTATTTTACAGTCTGCTCGAGCGGAGAAATTCGCGCTCGAGCGGAAAAATCGAGCATCCAGCATCTGGCACGATTCATCAGTCCGCTCGAGCGGAGGAATGTACCCTCGAGCGGAATATTGTGTGACACGCTCGAGCGGGAATATTGCCGCTCGAGCGGGGACCTTTGTTTGCTCCGCCGAAAGCGAAACTGCGCCGGCGGAGGCCCTGTTTCACTGAAAATTCTGAAACTGATTTCTGTGCACATCTTTGCATCCTCATTTCACCCTAGGCATTCTTAGGCCTAGTTTAAGACATCTTATTGAGGATATAGATGTAGAACCACACCGAGGAAATTTTGGGATTTAATTATCATCCTTCTCGACTGTGAAACTTAGTGTGCGTTCTATTTGTTAACTGTTTAGGGTTGGCTCTCGGGGACGCGCTCTAGCTGCTATTAGCCCAATCTCTGTGAGTAACAATTGTGTAAAGATATGTTCAAAATGATTATCTTTTGAATCTGAATCAACTGCTTATTGAACCGATATTGTTTATGAATGAATGTATGTCACGTATTCTCGAACTGCAGGCATCCTTAGCACTTATCGCATCGTTACGAGATCTCTGTCGGTTCCGTTGTGGAACCATACTGTTGATTGGTTGATGGCCATCACTACCGTGGTCTGTTAAGACACGGTCTTTAAGACTCATTTCTTCGCATCGACCGATAGGCTAATGGATGTATCACATATGGTGATTGATGAAATCTTGAAATATCAAATCTTGTTTAATGAACTGATTTCATTACTGTAAGGACATTCATTCATAACCTCTTTACGCATTATGTTATTCACTAGGCTTTAGCTCACTGTTTATATATATATATATATATATATGTAGTTCTCAAAGGTTCTAGAGCTAGGAGCGTGGGTTGGTCCCCAGTTTTGTCAAGCCAGCCTATGTGCCTCACTGCGAGGTTCCGAGTTGCCATGCTATGGCTTGGGGTGTTTTTGTGTCCCCCATCGGTCTCCTTACTGTTTTGTACTACTGTATAGACTGTCTACTGTTTTACTGTACTGTTGTCGAGGGATTAGATCCCCGTACTGAATGTTTGCATATGATTGTATAGACTGTGTATAGACTGTACTGTTCTAAACTGTTTGAAAGCATGAAAAATGTTTTTGGCATACAGATTGTCACAGCTCAATGGACACTAGTTATTTACTGTATTGGCTTCCGCCAGGCCCTGAACTCTGTTTTACTATTCTCATTAAGCGTGCCTTGGTAATCTCGGATTCTTGACATCGTTATGGTGCTAAACCCATAGGGCCGGGTTTGGGTCGTGACAGAGTGGTATCAGAGCGATACTTAACCACGAGTTATACCCCACACACGTGTCCAAACGAGCTATAGAGTGTCCTAGAAAGTGATTAGGGCATTTCATGAACTGGAAAAAGTGTGTGGCTATGTTATGATTGAATACATGTCCAAGTGATAACTGTCTAAACATGCAACTGTTTAATGCAATAATTGCTATAACTGTTATAACTGCTTATAGTGAAATGGACAATGCAAATGAACCTGAATCCTTATCTACCGAGGCAAGAATGGCCAGGATGGAAAGAATGATGGAACTGTTAACTGCTAGACTTGAGCAACAGCAGAACCAACAGCCCCCACCTCCTCCTCCTCCGGTATAGCCGGAACTAAATGCAAATGTGAATGATGGGGACATTATTGCCCTTACCCATAAGTTCAGCAAACTGAAACCGCCATCCTTTCAGGGAAGCCTTGAATCGCTAAAGGCTGAAGCTTGGGTGCTTGAAACAGAAAAATTGTTTGAAATGTTTCCGTGCTCCGAAGCCAATAAAGTACTGTTAGCAACCTTCACCCTTCAGGAAGAAGCAAAAAGGTGGTGGATGTTGACCCGCGATACGAATACTATCATGACTTGGGCTCAGTTCAAGGAGTCCTTCTTTGAAAAGTATTTTCCCCAATACATCAGGGACAGAAAAGTAACGAAGTTCGAACAACTGAGACAAGACAAAATGTCTGTTGCCGAGTATGAGAAGAAATTCACCGAACTTGCTAGGTATGCACCACACATGGTGGACACCGATTATAAGAAGGCCAAAAGGTTTGAAGGAGGCCTTAGTGTTGCTATACTGGACCGAATAAATGTTTTGAAACTACCAACTTTTGTGGGTGTTCTCGACCGGGCATTGATGGCCGAGTCGAATATTGCAGCAGTGAAACAATCTGAAACACCAACAACTGAGTGGCAAGGTAAAAAGTAGGGTTTCAAATTCAAGAAAGGCAAACATAACCCAACAACCAAGAAACAGAATACGGGGTCGACGACTAGCCCCAACCAAGGGAGTGGGTTTACTCCACCCTGCTCCGTATGTGGCAATAAGCACAAAGGGGTTTGCTACCAGATTTCTGGAGCTTGTTTCAGGTGTGGCAAGGTGGGCCATAGAATTAAAGACTGTCCCTCTGCCTCAAGCCAGAGTAAGTCAAGACTAAGCGCAGCAAAGATCGCCGCAACACCAAAACCGAACCCCAAAGCTACCGGAAAGAGCCTATGAGGCAGGCCGAGTGTTCGCCTAGTACAGAGACGTGCAAAACACCGAGATCAAGTGTCGTATCCTCTCTATCTGGCTCAAAATGCATATGTGTTGATTGATTCGGTCTACACATTCGTATGTATCGCATGCTTTTTCGTAAATTGAATAGACCCTTAGAACCCATGAACTATCTCGCTAGTCAGATCATCACTGTTGGGGATCCATGACATGTGCATATATGTATCCTGCCTGTGAGATTATTGTTGGGGATATGCATCTATTTATTGATTTACTGCCATTGAATATTGATCACTTTGATGTAATATTGGGGATGGATTGGTTACAAAAATATCATGCCACTATAGACTGTGTAACAAAACAAGTAGTTTTCCGTCCACCGGGTTTGCTTGAATTTGTGTTTAATGAGAGTGGAGTGGTACCTCCTCCGTATCTGATTTCTTCTGTGAAAGCTGTTAAACTGATTAGAAAGGGATGTAAAGGATATCTGTGTTCCGTGCTGACTGTGCCTACTAATGATAGTGTTAAAACTGATGTGAATTGTATTCCTATAGTCAGAGAATTCCTAGATGTATTTCTAGATGATTTGCCAGGGGATTTGATTGACAGGGAAATTGAATTTACTGTGGATGTGATTCCGGGTACACAGCCGATATCTAAAGCTCCTTACAGAATGGCCCCAACTGAACTGAATGAATTGAAAGTGCAATTGCAAGAATTGTTAGACAAGAAGTTCATCAGGCCCAGTACTTCACCGTGGGGTGCACCTGTTTTGTTTGTAAAGAAGAAAGATGGCTCATTGAGACTGTGTATTGATTACCGCGAACTGAACAAGGTAACTGTAAAGAATAAATATCCATTACCGCGTATTGATGATTTATTTGACCAGTTACAGGGTGCACAAGTGTTTTCCAAGATTGATTTTAGATCGGGGTATCATCAACTGAAAGTCAAACCGGAAGACATCGATAAAACTGTTTTTAGAACGAGGTATGGCCATTATGAATTCTTAGTTATGCCGTTCGGAGTTACGAATGCCCCTGCTACATTTATGGACCTCATGGACAGAATTTTTAAACCATACCTTGATAATTTCATTGTGGTATTTATTGATGACATCCTGATTTATTCTAAGACTAGAGAAGAACATGAACACCATCTGAGAGTTGCCCTGCAAACCTTAAGAGAACAGAAACTGTATGCTAAATTGTCTAAATATGAATTTTGGCTTGATCATGTTATGTTTTTGGGGCATGTTGTTAGCAAAGATGGAATTTCTGTTGATCCGCAGAAAATTGAAGCTGTAGTAAACTGGCCTAGACCAACCAATGTGACTGAAGTCCGAAGCTTTTTGGGACTGGCTGGATATTATAGAAGGTTTGTCAAAGATTTCTCCAAAATTGCCTTACCACTGACTCAACTGACTCAGAAAGGGACATCATTTGACTGGACCGACCAGAGGGAATCAGCATTTCAGGAATTGAAAACTAGACTTGTGACTGCACTGCTCGACTCTACCTTCAGTGCGGATGGTTATATCAGATTTAGTGATGTTTCTCATAAGGGTTTGGGGTGTGTTTTAATGCGAATGGGAGAGTTATTGCTTATGCTTCCTACGCTTGAGACCACATGAAAAGAACTACTCGACCCATGACTTAGAACTTGTCGCAGAGTGTTTGCAATCAAAATTTGGCCACTATTTGTATGGAGCAACATGTGAAGTGTATACCGACCACAAGAGCCTAAAGTACTTTTTTCACTCGAAGAACTGAATATGAGACAATGGAGATGGTCGAACTCGATCAAAGATTATGACCTCTGATTTTGTACCATCCGAAAAGCTAACATCATTGCCGATGCATTGAGCCGAAAGTCAATTGCCAACTTAGCTTGTTTGCTCACCGGGCAGAAAGAATTGCTTCATGATCTGGAAAAGTCTGAAATTGAAATTGTTTTGAGAGAACAAGGTGGAACAATAGCTGTCATTACTGCTCAACCAACATTGATTGAGGAAATTAAAGAAAAACAACAACTGGATAATTTCTTGAAAAAGGTTATTGAAGAAAGAGATTCTAAGCCGAGACCGAGGTTCAAATTTGAGAACAATGTATTGAAATTTCAAGAAAGACTGTGTGTGCCGAATGACACTGAACTGAAAAGAAGAGTACTGCAAGAGGGCCACAATTCAAAATTCTCTATCCACCCAGGGAACATGAAAATGTACCAAGATCTGAAACAGAATTTCTGGTGGCCGGGAATGAAGAAGGAAATTGCCGACTTTGTGTCCAAATGTCTTCACTGCCAACAAGTCAAAGTTGAACATCAACGACCCGCGAGCTTACTACAACCCTTACCCATACCAGAGTGAAAATGGGAGCATATCACGATGGATTTCATCGTTGGATTACCTCGCTCCAGGAAAGGTATGGACTCTATTTGGGTTATTGTTGATAGATTGACTAAATCTGCACACTTCCTACCTGTCAAGACAATTTATAATGCGCAAATTGGTCATATCTACATTGACGAAATTGTGAGATTGCATGGAGTGCCTGTATCTATTGTTTCTGACTGGGATTCGAAGTTTACATCGAGGTTCTGGCAAAGCCTACAGACTGCATTGGATACTGAATTGAGGCTGAGTAGTGCCTATCATCCTCAGACAGATGGACAGTCAGAAAGGACCATCCAGACTTTAGAGGATCTACTGAGAATGTGTGTCCTTGATTTTTAGGGAAACTGGGAATGTCATTTGCCGTTGGCTGAATTCGCCTACAACGACAGCTACCATTCGAGTATTGGAATCGCGCCTTTCGAGGCATTGTATGGCAGAAAATGTAGATCTCCAATTTGCTGGGCAGAAGTTGGAGATGGGCCTCTGTTTGGGCCCGAGATTGCATATGAAACGACTGAAAAGATAAAACTGATACAACAAAGACTGAAAACTACACAGAGCAGACAGAAAAGTTATGCAGATGTCAGAAGACGGGACAGAGAGTATGAAGTGGGTGATCACGTGTTTGTGAAAGTGACACCGATGAAAGGCCAGACTCGCTTTGGAGTCAAAGGCAAGTTAGCGCCGAGATATGTCGGACCGTATCAGATTATCGAGAAAATCAATCCGGTGGCGTATCAAGTTGCGCTCCCTCCTGAAATGGAGCATATGCATAACGTCTTCCACATTTCGATGTTGAGAGATTATCTCCGGGATCCTTTCCATGTGATTGAGCCTACTCGTATCGTGTTGAGTGATGACTACACTTACGAGGAACGGCCTATACAGATTGTGAACCGACGGATCAAGAAACTGAGAAACAAAGAGATCCCGCTGGTGAAAGTTGATTGGCAGAACCATGGTGGCGTCTATGCCACTTGGGAAAGGGAAGATGACATGGCGAAAAGATATCCTGATTTGTTCCCACTGGATCCTGTTTTCTTCCAGACTGAAGGTAACTCGAGTTTAGAGGACTAAACTCCTTATAAGGAGGAGATCAGAATAACCTCGCATCGACATAGATAAACCATCAATTAGCTACTGGTTACTGCTAAACTGAACTGATAATGACTGATAATTGAATTAACTGAAGTACTGAATGGACTGATTGAAATCGAAACTGAAATTGAATGAGTTTATCTATTATATTGCATTTCTACCTGTTTGATTGATTGATTATCTGTTTGAATTCATATGTTTAAAACTGCTAATTGAAGGCCTTATCGGCGGCCGAATTAGAAACCGTTTAGAGTTTTGGAATCAGTAGAATATTTGTGATTTAATGGTATATTTATCTGAAAATTTATTAGGAATGATTAAACTAGAGTAAAAGGAGTTAATTGCCAAATTTAACTTATTTACCAAATTACCACCTATAGTGGGCCTTTATTTATTATTATTGTTTGAGCCTTATCACCTAATCAAAACAATTGATCAGCCATTTCCTACACTCCAACCGACCAAAACATAGAGAGGGTGAGGAATGAAGGAATTCATCTTGTTCATCTAGAAGAACTTGAAGATTTGTAACATAGATTGCTAAATTGAGCTTGCAAGACTTGTAATTGAGACTTAGGTAAGAAAATCCATCTTCTTCTTGTTGTCTTGAGCTTCATCTTGTATGTTCTAGGCTCCATTGTAGAATCAAGCCATGATTTAGTGCATAGAGGTTGAATTATGCTTGAATTCATGCATGCATGGCCATTTTGGTGCATTTTGAAGTTGAATTCATGGTAGATTGTACATGCAAGCTCATGTTTTCGTTAAAGCCCATGTTTTCATTTTGTTTTCCAACTATTGAGCTCATTTGAGCAAGAAGTGAAGCTTAAAATTGTTTAAAGTGCATTCATATCATGTTTGCATGTTGTTCTTGAAAATTAGTTTGAAATTGAGCTTAATTGAAACACCCTTGGGCCTTGATTTCTTAAATTGAGCTTTAAAACGTGTTATTCTATGTGTTTGAAGGAGTTTTCCAAAAAATGGGCCCAAGAGGATCGAGTTGGGAGCATCAAACTTGTGTTTTGAACTTGGAACACAAACCTGGATTTTCCAGATTTTTGCTATCCGCTCGAGCGGGGGAAATAGCGCTCGAGCGGGGAAATCATGCTCTCAGCATTTCCTTCGACTTATTTCTGATACCGCTCGGCGGAGAAATTCGCTTCGGCGGAAAAAATCGAGCATCCAAAGATTCGCACGACGATTCATCATCCGCCGGCGGAGGAATGTACCCTCGAGCGGAATATTGTGACACGCCGGCGGAATATTGCCGCTCGAGCGGGGACCTTTGTTTGCTTGTCCGCTTCGGCGAAACTCAAGGCCGAAGCGGAGGCCCTGTTCACCGAAAATTTCTCGATTTACATGCACATCTTTGCATCCTCATTTCACCCTAGGCATTCTTAGGCCTAGTTTAAGACATCTTATTGAGGATATAGATGTAGAACCACCGAGGAAATTTTGGGATTTAATTATCATCCTTCTCGATTGTGAAACTTAGTGTGCGTTCTATTTGTTAACCTGTTTAGGGTTGGCTCTCGGGACGCTCTTTTAGCTATTAGCCCAATCTCTGTGAGTAACAATTGTGTAAAGATATGTTCAAAATGATTATCTTTTGAATCTGGAATCGAACTGTTTATTGAACCGATATTGTTTCTTGAATGAATGTATGTCCTGTGATTCTCAACTGCATCGTGGCATCCTTAGCACTTTCATCATCGTTATTCAGAGATCTCTGTCGGTTCCTTGTGGAACCATATCATTGATTGATTGATGGCCATCACTACCGTTGGATCTGTTAAGACACGGTCTTTAAGACCTCTTTTCTTTGCGATAGGCTAATGGATGTATCACATATGGATTGATCGAATATCAAATATCAAATATCTTGTTTAATGAACTGATTTCATTACTGTAAGGACATTCATTCATAACCTCTTTACGCATTATGTTATTCACTAGGCTTTAGCTCACTGTTTATATATATATATATATATGTAGGTTCTCAGCAGCCAGACCGGAGCTAGGAGCGTGGGTTGGTCCCCAGTTTTGTCAAGCCAGCCTATGTGCCTCACTGCGAGGTTCCGAGTTGCCATGCTATGGCTTGGGGTGTTTTTTTTGTGTCCCTCATCGGTCTTCTTCTTTGTTTTGTACTCTTGTATAGGTATCTCTTTGTTTTCTTGTCTTGTTATCGAGGGATTAGATCCCCGTACTGAATATTTGCACATGATTGTATAAACTGTGTATAGACTGTACTGTTCTAAACTGTTTGGAAGCATGAAAAATGTTTTTGGCATACAGATTGTCATAGCTCAATGGACACTAGTTATTTACTGTATTGGCTTCCACCAGTTCTGAACTCGTTTCTTGTTCTCTTTGTTAGCGGGCCTTGGTAATCTCAGACATCGCCGATTCTTGCTAAACCCATAGGGCCGGGTTTGGGTCGTGACAATGACAATCACGAACACAGTGCAACAAAGTCTCTGGACAGTTGGGACAGAGTACACAATTTCCAGTCACAGAGACATGCCTTTGACGCAACAAATTGGAAGTGGGGATGATATTCAAAGAAGCTCTCTATGCAAAGAATTTAATTTTGTTCGAAATTCGAAGATGCCAAAGTTTCTTCCAAAAATGTTGTTACTCAAAACCGCCATCCGAAGAGCCGGGATGATTATTTGAGCATATGAGAGCAATTTGTAAATGATAGGCTGATTTTACCAAAAAAAGACCGGTCTGAGTGTAATGCCACACTAATGTGTCAGGAGGTAGAGCTGGGCATAAGGGAATTTGTTGAATAACCTTAACGTCAATCGGAAGAAACAACTCTTTGCAAAGGTCTAAATTCCAGCAACGCCGAACCGGATCAATAATAGAACAAACCAATTGGTGGTCTTCACCGACTGGAGAAGATATTAATTGAAAGGAGTGTGGCCGAGGAACCCATTTATCACCTCAAAGATGAACACTTTGCCCATCCCCTATACGCCATCGAAAACCCGCCCGAAGCAATGGTTTAGCTTCAAAAATGCTGCGCCAAGTGAAAGATGGATTAGACCCAATCGAGGACGACAAAAAATCTGCATGAGGGTAATACTTAGCACGTAGAAGACTGGCCAATAATGAATTAGGAAACATCATCAAGCGCCAACCTTGCTTCGCAAGCATGGCTTTGTTAAAAGCCGCCAACTTTCGAAAACCCAAACCACCAACCCACTTTGGTGTACACAAAGCTTCCCAGCTCTTCCAATGTATTTTCCTGGTATTGTCAAAATGTCCCCACCAATAGCGACTCACCATGGAATCCATCTCGGCACATAAAGTTTCCGGGATTCGAAAACAAGACATAACATAGGTTGGTATGGCCTGAGCAACTGCCTGGATCAAAACATGACGACCTGCTGCAGAGATAAACTTCTCTTTCCATCCGTTGAGCCGCGACCACAAACGATCTTTGATAAACTGAAACACCTCACGCTTGGTGCGCCCAACAAAATACGGAAGACCCAAATATTTGCCGTTCACCACCGTAGTGCCAACATGCAAAACCTGACGAAGTTCCTCTCTTAATGCCGCCCCCACATTAGCACTAAAACTAATAGATGTCTTGCTGAAATTAACCTTCTGACCCGAAACTAATTCATATGTTTTGAGAATGCGCTCAACTGTCAACACTTCCTCCACAGTCGCATTACCAAATAAGAGGCTGTCATCCGCAAATAGAAGATGTGAAATCTTTGGGCTGCCACAACATATGTCTATCCCAGTAAGTCTATTATCAAGCTCTGCCTGCCGAATCAACGAAGAAAGACCTTCCGCACAAAGGACAAATAGATAAGAGGACAAAGGACAACCTTGACGTAGGCCACGGAATGGGTGAAAAGATCTTGTGGGTTTGCCATTCAGAAGGATCGAATACAAAACTGTCGAAACACATCGTATAATAGTTTGGACAAACCGGCCATCCATTCCCATCTTTAACATAATCTGGCAAAGAAATTCCCATTCGATACGATCATAGGCTTTGCTCATATCCAATTTTAATGCAAAGTGCTCCGTATGACCATGCTTTTGATTTTTTATGTAATGAAATACTTCAAAAGCGGACAAAACATTATCGGTAATAAAACGCCCAGATACAAAGCCGCTTTGATTGATGGAGATCACAAAAGGCAACACGAGCTTGAGCCGATTCGCCAGAACTTTACTAATCAACTTGTAAACAACATTGCACAAACTGATTGGGCGAAAGTCAGACATTCTTTTCGGATGTGGAACCTTCGGAATTAACACAATAAAAGTATCATTAATAATATTCATAGGCTCGTTGCGGTTAGGAACGCCCAAAACAGCCGCAGTTACTTGTGACCTAATGTTCGGCCAAAAACGTTGATAGAACAACGCATGTTTACCATCCGGGCCCGGCGCCTTTGTGGGGTGCATTTGAGCTAAAGCCTTGGCCACCTTTGCAGATGTGAAGTCACCACCCAATATTTGATTTAAATCATCGGACACCCGCGAGGTAGTAGTGTCAAGAACATCTTGAATACCCTGAGGGGCTTTTGAAGTGAATAGGCTTTCAAAATAGTGCACATCAATATCCTCCATTCGACGTAAATCAGTACACCATAGAGATTGCTCATTTTCCAAACCCAGAATCAATTTCTTTTTATGCCGCTGATTTGCCTTGGCATGAAAAAAAGAAGTGTTGCGATCGCCGTCTTTTAACCAATTGGCATGAAAGCGTTGACACCAAAATATTTCCTCTCTACGTAGAAGTTCGTCAACATGTCGACGAAGAGAAAATAAAGAATCCCGTTCCGAATCCGACATGGAATTCAACCCTTCTAGTCTTTGAAGCTCTGTGATCTTATCACGAATAGTATTCTGAAAGGCACCAAATTTCCGACGTCCCCACGTCGATAAACGGGCTCCAATAACATCAACATTTGATCGAATACCATCCATTGTAGGTGTATGTTGCCATAGCCAATTTTGAAGGACAATAGATTCGCACTCATCATCCCACAACCACATTGCCTCAAAACGATAAGGCCGACGCCTTCCACAACGAACCACTGGGATATTTTTTGAGCCTACTAAATCGAGCAATAAGGGGTTGTGATCTGAGGTCGTGCATACCAGATTATGTACTGTTGCCGATGGAAATAATTGCAACCACGCCAAGGTAGCCATACCACGATCCAACCTCTCCCGAATAAGTCCTTGCTGGCGGTTATTGGCCCAAGTGAATTTGGGTCCGCGATAGCCAAGATCCGCTAGAGAGCACTCTTTGAGGATATGTTGAAAAGCACTCATCTGGACCCCACTACGTTCACCCATGCCAATCTTTTCATGCGAGAATAGAATTTCATTGAAATCACCAATAACAAGCCACGACAGACTAGACAAACTCGATAGTCTTCGCAATAAATCTCACGAATCCCGTCGGTGAGACACCACTGGATGACCCTAAAAGCCCGTAAACCTCCACGGAGCAGAACCCAAACCAAAGTCAACAATAGCATCAATATGTCCAGGAGAATAGCTTTTAATCGAGACTTGAATAGCACTCCGCCAAAGAAGAGCTAAACCACCCGCAAAGCCTACTCGGTCCATCATAAAAGCACCAGAAAAACAATCCTACATCGTAAGCTTTCAATCTTGCGTCCAATACTTTCAGTCTCCATGAGAAAAACTAGAGCGCAATCTTCAGATTTCAACATGCGTTGAAGGTCGCGAACTGTCCGTGGGTTCCCAAGCCCACGACAGTTCCAACTTAAGCAATTTGAATTTGAGAGATGTTGGTGAGATTCTCAATTGTCCGTCGTTTTTAGTTGAGAGATTTTGGTGAGATTTTGAATTTGAAAAAATTACATTTTAATTGGAATAATTTAAAACAATAATAATTTTTGTGTGAGTTTATATTATGAGACAATTTTACTTGCATAGGGACGGAGGTATGGAGGGGTTAGGGGGTCCCATGCCATGCCCCATAGGTTTTCGATTTTTTTTAAAAAAGAAGTTGACAAACAAAAAGAAAATATTTAAATAAAAAATTATAAAAATATTATTTAGAGTGAAATGTTAATGATATTTTTAAAAATATGATAACAATAATGATTGTTTTGATTAAAAATAAAAAAATTACAATAAATCATATTATTATATTCTGAAATTTTATGAAAAAAATTTAATGTAATGGTGATACCTATCATTATTGATATACAAATATAATTAATCTCACTATAAAGATTTAGAATTTATTGCATTGTTAATTACATTTAACATGTGAGGTTCACCCTTTATATATTTCTTTATTATTGGTTAATGATATCACATATCAATAATGACGTGGTATTATCATTATATTGAATTTTTACTCAAATTTTATATAAAAAAAATTACTCTAGCATTATATAATTTGTTTTAGGACTTATAACCATGACTTTTTTTATATTGTTCATAATACACTAATTACAACTAACATTATTTTATATTTATTTTTTGTTTTTGCCAAGTAATGAAGAATATAGTGCATATTTGTGGGGAAAATGATACAACCTTGAGCAAGTCTCTAATGTAGTCATTTTGGGGTGTCCATATGGGCAAAAATTTGTCCTCAATATATTCGAAGTTACATGACATGGGTTCAGGGACGGAACCGGGATTTCATTACCGGAGGGGCCAAAAAAAAAAAAAAAATTCACCATATACACAAAATATACATGTATGTATAATATGATATATATAAATTATATATACATAAAAAAATTTAAATACCATAGAAGCAATTTCTAATAAGATCAATAAGTTTTTTTGGTGTAAAATAGAAAGAGAATTCAAGATGGAAGAAGAATGACATTTTTTTTTATACTGGGGGGCCATTTTATGTATAAAATGATATATATATATATTCAAAATTCAATGGCAAACAATAATTTTCAGAGAAACAGGGGGGCCATGGCCCTCCATAGTCTTCTCCTAGTTCCGTCCCTGCATGGGTTTTTAAAATTGACAAGAGAAAATATTTCATATAATTGATACGTTATGTAATCAGATGCATCATGCAATGTATCTTTTTCTTCACTATTTGTTATGTGACAAATGTAGAATTCGAGAAGTTATTTTACCATGTTTGTTTGTTGGATTAAATTTGATGTGATTATAAATATGTTATGATTGAGTGTTGGAATTAGTAGTGTGACAATATTAGATTGAAAATGTAAGATGAATTATATTTATTTGTATATTAATTTAGTAATATTAATTAGTTGAAATTAAATTTATAAAATTATGTACAATCCATATCATATAACAAGCAGATTTTATTATGTATATAAAGTAAATAACAAATAGCCTTTTTCCCTCCAATTTCAGTTCCTCCATGAGATTGGTACTTCCAACTTGATCACCCTATTTTTTTAATATAAAATTAATTTGATCACGTAGTTATTGATATCCGATCAACGTAATTTTTTATAAAAGTATAATACTTTACGAGTTCTACACATTGGTTTTTTCTCCTTCTACCTCCTTCCACTTATTTCAGCTTTTAGTTTAATTTAAGCTATTTTGATGTGTTTGATTTAACTTATAGCTTTTTGAAAGTTAGAAATTAGCTTATTCTTTGAGTGGGGTAGGAGATGCTTAGTTTTTAAGTCAGAAATCAGCTTATGTTCATAGTTATAAGCTATAAACTGTTTAGGCATAATTTATAAACACTTTCCCACAGTTTTATCAAACAGGGCCATTGAGTATTGAATAACATAATAGTCTAATCTTATGTTTTACAATATAACAACTAATGAATAAAAAAATATATCATATCAACTCAATCACGTGGTGTAATTATAAAAACCAAAAAAACACAAAGAGTTTCATTTCAATTTCGTTTAGTTTTAGAATCATAATTTTAGTGTAGGGTTATGTTTTTGAAAGATAAATTTTTTTAATGAATTTTGAAAAAAGAAAACTTGTTTAGTTATGAGTTTTGAAAAGAATTTTGAGTTTTGAATCGTATTTTGAATTTTTTTTTTTTATGAATGTTTAAATACTTTCTTAATTTTATGTTTTTAGGGTAAATATTTTTTATTGTATTTTTTAATGTGCGTTGTATTTACTACATTTGTGTGTTGTATTTTTTTTTAAATATTTTAAATATTTAAAAAGTTATTCTTTTGTTTTAAATATATATTTTTTATTTTAAATATTTTCCTTTTTATTTTATTTTTTAAATATTTAACTTTTGTTAATTTTTAAAAAAATTTTTGGATCACCTATATATATATATATATATCTAAATTATAATAAATTATTTGGCCAATACTTAAAAAAAGGTTAATTATAAACACACATCCTGAAGTTTAATTAAATTATAAATTACCTCTTTAATTTTAGAAATTACATTATGCCTCCTAAGGTTTCTAATTTTATAACAAATAGATCATTTTATTAATAAATTATCAAGTTAATTAACAATTTCTAATAATGTAAAAAAATTATTTCAATTGATAATTCAGATAATTTTATTATTGTATAGGTGAACAATTAGAAATTTTACTTTTTTAATTAATTCTGTTAAATAAAAAATTATAATAGGGAAATATTTGTAATTTTTCAAATCATATGGGACAATTCGTATTTTAAGTAAATTTTAAGGGATGTATTTGTAATCTACTCTTAAAAAATAACAAAATATTTTTTAAAAAAATAATAAAATAAAAAAAATTCTGAAAAACATATTTTTTCAAAAAAATAAAAAAATTTAATTTTTTTGAAAAAAAATAAAGTTTTAAAAAGAATTTTATTATTAATTTAAAAAAAAATTAATTGAGTGTTTAGTTATAAATTTAACATTTTTTTTATTAGAATTATCATCCCAAGATAAAATCAAAGGCTATGAAATACTTTCTTCTATTAGTCATAGGTCAATCATTATACCTAGCCATATAAGGTCTCTTGTTTGTGATCACCATGACATGAGTCCTGTGCCCATCTATTAAATGCATGCCATCAATTTGAGCCACTGACCAAGTCTTTTACCTTCTGCGCCCCAATATATACATAGGGAAAATTATTCGTAGGCTCAGTCGGAAAGAAAAATGTTTGGGAGTCTTAATTTTTGTTATTTAAATAGTTTAAAATTATTAAAACGATATCGTTTTGATAATTTTGATGTTGTTTTGTACTTAAAACGACGTCGTTTTAATAAATTCGAGTTATTTAAACTATAAAAATTAAGACCCTCGACCATTGCTGTGTTTGAAATATGTGTATGTTAATTCAATAATTTTTTAAGTATACTGTTCCTCTCTTTCTTTTTGTCTCTTTTGTTTTTGTCATATTTTTTACGTTTTTTTCTCTTTTTTTTTTTTTTTTTTTTTTTTGTGTTTTCCTCTCATTTTTTTTTGTCATGAACAA
Source organism: Camellia lanceoleosa (assembly GCA_025200525.1). Lineage (NCBI taxonomy): Eukaryota > Viridiplantae > Streptophyta > Magnoliopsida > Ericales > Theaceae > Camellia > Camellia lanceoleosa. Next base: position 93,961,352 of record CM045771.1, read on the forward strand.
CGACGGGTAATCACACATTTTTTATTTTCTTTCTTTTTTTAATATATAGTTACTGGTGATTGACGACCACTATTGATTGGAGTTCGCCGGCAACCACTAACCATCGACATTAACTCGTGACTTCATCCTTACCAACGACGAAGAAGATGAGTAAATCTACTCAAATCTAATAAGTAGATCTATATGAGATTTGATTAAATCTAAACTAAAAATAGTTGCCGCAATACAATATTCTTTCTATATCTATTCCTTCCTTTGATTTCTTAATTTTTCTACATTTTATCTGTTACACAAGTCTATTTTTCTGTTTTAATAAAGAAAATTTTCAAATTCTGAATAAGTTATTTTCGAGTATTAGTTACAGGCGATAGAAACTGTAAAATTTTGCAATTTCATTTTTTTTTTGTGCTGGAATGAATCATGGTTTAAAACTGTAAAATTTTATAATTTTATAACATTCTTTAGAACTATAAAATTTTACAGTTTCATAACATTCTTAAAACTGTAAAATGTTGCAATTTCATAACATGTTTTCAATTTGATTAATAAAGATAAATACTTAATAGATTTTTGTTCTGAAACTGTAACATTTTACAACTTCAAAACTTGCTTTTCAGTTTGATTAATATTGAAAATTATTTGCTCAAACCCTACAAAAATTGAAAAATAACATATATTTTTTTCATTGTTGCTGTTTTTTTTCGTTACATTTTTTTCCTTTTAGTTTATCAATATTTAGCACATTTTGCTATGTTTTTTCGCTATAATTTCTTCATTTATTTTTTTTTTTTTTTGACAATATTCTCGACGTTCTGGTGAGTCTTCAATGATATTCTTAACGTCCAGCGAACGTTCTAGACATACTGGTGACTTTCATTGGCATTCATAACAGTCCGGTGAACTTCCGATGGCTTTCCGACGATACTTCGGTTACTTTCCAGCGATACTCCGGCGACTTCTCAATGATGTTGAACATTCTGGTGAGTCTCCGCGCGACCGTCTGACGGAAATCTGATGATAATGGGATAAAACTGCGTCTGTAAAAAAATTTCTAAAAAAAAAAAGAGGAATTTTTTGTAACAATTAAAAATATGTAGGACTAATTGGTGCAAGTATTTTGTTTTGGGATTAGACGGGTTTTGAACTTTGTATATAAGACTTATTGGTAAGTCCCCTATATATATAGCATGTACTTAGAATGGCAACGGATCGGGACGGAATCGGAGATGACACTTCCCGTCTTTGATTTTCAAAGGTAAAAAAAATTTCTGTTTCTTCCATCAATCCTCGGTAGGGAATCAATCACTTCCCTCACCCCCGCTTTCGCCCCCGCCCCTACCCCTAATGGGGATCGAATTTTTCTGATTCCGAAAAATCCCTAACAGATCTATTAAACACACACACAAGAACAACAATCATCAACAACTTAAAAAAAAGATTTGTCCATCAACAACAACAGATTTGTTCATTATATACACATATACACACATACACACACACATATATATAAAATCAAGATAGAACTAGTATATACACACATACATATATACATAATACACACACACATAGTAGTGAATGTGTACAGAATCAGCACTAAGCCAAAAGGAAGAGATGAGTGGCTTCAGAGGTAATCGAATGAAGATTTGCTTGAGCAGATTGTCATTTGCGGCCACTTTTTAGCGGATGTGAGAGTGAGGCGGCGACGTTAGGGAGTCGAAAAGGAAGCCATGGCAGCAGAGGCAGTGGTGGTGGAGGATCGGTGGATCTGTTCAGATCTATTCTAGATGATAATGATGACGATGATAAGAAGTGAGAGAATGAGAGAGAGAAATTTGAGTGAGTGAGGGAAAGAGAGATGAGAGATGCAGTCTGAGACAAAGAGAAGTGAAATGGAGATTTGGTTTATATATATATATATATATATAGGGGTAAAATAGTAATTTCACTTTAGAGACAAACGGGGACAAGGATAAGGACGGGTGAAGTACGGGACTGAGACACTTATCCTCATCCCTGACTCGAAACTAATCGGGAATTGATTTTTAAATATCATCCCCGCCCTGTTGGGGATATTTTTCGAAAAAAAACCGCTCAAATCGGAGTGGGGGATCGAGTCCCCGTCGGGCCGAATTCAAATTGTCATCCCTAGATGTAACATAGTTGTTAGTATTAAAAAAATATAAATAAAATATATAAAAGTATTTGAGAATATGTGAAAGATGTATTAAAATTATAAATATTTTATTATTTTTTAATTCTTAAAAAAATTCTAAGGTCATTAACAAAACCATTTTAATTCATGAAGTCAATTTTATTTAGAAGCTAGATTTCTTGTAAGGACCAAAAAATAATAATAATTAAGTGAAAATCTTTTTTTTAGTTTAACTATTTATAAAAGATAAGTATGTATAAATAATTTTATTTTTCTTATATTCCTCTTTTTCTCGCTAACAACAAAAACATGACTATAGTTAGGGCAAGTTTGGGGGTCTTTTAAAAAAAATAAAAAGACAAAAAATTACTCAAAAAGTTAAAAAGTTAATACTATTCACACAATAATTACGGCTGCACAACTCTTAATTCGAATTTTTTTCTACAAATCAATTTTTACAATTTTTTATTACACATTTTTTCATAAAAAGTTAAAAAGTTAACCCAAACATCCATATTTTCAACCTCAATTTTTTAGTCTAAAAAGATAAAAAGTGCACTTATTTAAGACACCTCAAATAACCCCTTAATTAAACTTACCTTTTTTTTTTTTGGAAGAGTAAATTAAAAATAAAAATAAAAAGAGACTGAATTCTCTATTCTCATATTTGATTGAGAGGGCCATAATCTAGACTCACCCACCTGCTCGGTCGTACTGAAATAAATGGGTTCAGATTCAGATAGTTGAGCCCATGTTTAATTCATGTTGACTTGACCCTAATTTGGTTTGGCCATAGGCCTAATTTGGAACGGTAATGCTATATATATGCTGATTAATATATCACTTAGTATATTAATATATATTATGACATTATTACTTATCTCACTGACTATATAAATTATAAATATTTAAAATATTTAAAATTATGCTACATCATCTGTTAGTATACTAATTGATATAATAATTAGTGCATATAGCATTATTCAATTTGGGAAGTATATTAAAAGCTAATTTTTTGAATTTTTTTAAAAAAAAAGTGCAAAAAAAGTAAAGAGATCATGTTACTTAAAAAAGTCAAAAAAAATTAAAAAGTCAACTTTTAATCCAAATGTTAAAATAAGCTAAAGTAATGCTATAACCTCATATTTGAGACTCCAAATATACTTATAATGGTGTGATAGGAAAGTAGGACCTTACATGATTGATTGTAAGACACTGACACTTATCATACCATATTATTATAAATAAAATTATAAAAAGAGCATTGATTGGGACCTCAAAAATGGAGGCCTCGAATGCCCCAAAGAAGAAGAAGAAGAAGAGAAGTTGGGGCTGGAGGGGGCCATATCAACCGGGCGGAGGCAGAGGCAGAAGCAGAGGTGAGGCGGAGGCGGGCCGGAGGTGACGATCGCAGTGCTGCGACGATCGTGGTGCTCGACAATCGGCGACGGCGGCGAGGCACAGGAGGGGGCCTTCTCTCCTCCCTGCTCTCTCTTTCTCCCTCTCTCTTCCTCTCTTCTCTTTCTCTCCCTCTCCCTTTCCCTCTCTGGTTCAGTTCGAAAATAGAGGAAGAAGAAGGAGAAAAAAAAAAAAAAAAAACCTAATGCCCAAAACGACGTCGTTTTGGGCATTAGGGGGATTCGGGGTGGAGGAATTCGGGGAAAAAAAACATTTTCCTTGTAAAAATTGGACTAGGAGTCTCAAATATTTTCATGATATTAGTTTGTTGTTTTCAAACTTTTATATTTTTTGTAACTTGAGTGATTGTATCTCCATACTTTTAAAGGGATGTTTGAGGTTCAAATTATGAAGATGGTGGGATGGTATGGTCCTGGACACCTAATTATTTTATTTTATTTTTTCTAAATATTTTTTAGTTTAAAAGTATTTTCCTATTTTTACACTTGTAACAACTTAATTTTTTTGAAATAAGAGTATTTTGGGGGGAAGCACGTAAATATTATATTTTTTGTGTAATTTATTTTTCTTTTGTGTTTGTTCGTTCACAATAAATTAAGATTTTAGAGACAAAATTTAGGAATAAAAATACTTTTTAAGAATGAAATTTTTTAGTTGCCAAAAATGTCATTGTATTTTTAGTGATGAAATTGAAAATTTAGTGATAAATTATTATCCTTTTGGGATTAAATTTTTTGCCTCAATGAGTAAATTTTTTTGAAAGAAATTATTTTGTCTATAAAAATTCATTTATTAGCAACATTTTAAAATGTTGTTGCTAAATGTCATTTATATATATATATATATACTTTTCTAGACAGGCTTTTAGTGAGAACTCTAATGATGTTAAGAATTAGTCTTCTAATTTTTTTGTAACAAAATTTTTAATTTAGAGGCAAAAAAATTTAATCCTTAAAACACTGATATGTATATTACAAATTCCTAACAAGACAAACGAGGATAGTTGACTTACATAATGAATAAACTATCAATAAGTTATAATAGTTGGATTTAATTTGCATAAAATTCTCTTGAAATTAAGTCCTAGTAAAATTATTGCTAAAAATAATTTTTGTGACATTTTTTACATGTTACTAAAAATTGACAATTAGTGTCTTTTTTGTCACGATTTTTATAAATTGTCGCTAAAACTTACAATTAGTGACGTTTTTTTGTGACGAATTTTTCAAACTGTTACTGAAAGTTAAAAATTAGTAACTTTTTTTGTGATGATTTTGTTAAAGTGTCGCTAAAACTTATAATTAGTGGCATTTTTATGGCAATTTTCAAATAGTCGTTGAAAAATAACAATTAATGACTTTTTTTAATAGTGTTTAATGAAAAATATCATTAATTCTCATCAGACTTATTGAACAATAAGTTCACATATTTGGACGTAGATAAGTCCCTTGATCTAATTTGCTAACATGCTAATAACCTACCTCAAATAAAACTTGTATTAACAACTTCATACATGCGTGGGGGGGAAAAAAACGTTAAACTCTTGTAATAAATTGAACTTTTAAATTTTTAAATTTTCAATTAAAATCTTAATTTTTAAAAGATTTTATAGAATATAAATATTCTTTTTAAATTTCAGAGGAGCTGAATGTAATTTACCTTCATTTGTACAAGACTAAAGTTTTTCACCCTCAAATTCAGATTTTTTTTTCTTCTTCACAATATTCCAAATATTTGACATTAACCGATTCAAGTCGATCCTGATTAATAAAATTTTTGTTAGGTGATGACCAGGAAAGAGAATACAAATCACTTTGTGAGACCCCAATTGGAAGTGAAATACTCAATTAAAGGGGACTAATCCCATCAATAATGTGCCCACTAAACAAATTACTACCTCATTTATTGTGTTTATCAAAATCTCTCTCTCTCTCTCTCTCTCTCTCTCTCTCTCTCTCGCGTATTAATTTTTGAAAACAGCTTCGTAGCTCGAATCCCTTGTGACTCAACCGCCCCAAAATCCAAATTTCTAGATTTTCTCTTTCTTCATAGTGAGTCAAATATAATGTAATATATCAATATTTTCTCTCTCCTCATGCCCTGTTTTCTGTCTCTCTTTATTCGAAGCCAAAAACCATTGAAACAAAAGCTCTCAGCAGATCTCTCTCATTAAAGATTACTCTCACCCTTGCCTTGCATATCTCTTATCCCAAATCTCATCCTAGATCTGTGTCATCTCTCTCATTCCTCTAAACTCTGAGAGCTCTCTAATCGACGACGAAGGAGGACGAACGACGATGAACGAGGGGGGATGGGGCAATTTATGTTTGGGAAGAAATCATTTAAAACAATAATCAATATGTAAAGAGAACTATAAACTTTGTAGGGCCGTGGTCCTTTCAAATCGCCCACTTCACTGCCTCTATTTGAACAGCGAATCCGGATCCTCGGCCGCTGTTTCCTGTAACTCCCAAAACGACGTCGTTTTGGGGGGTAAATTTTCAAAAAAAAAAAAAACGCAGAGGAAGAGAGAGGAAGGAGAGAAGGAAGGAGGGAGGGAGGAAGGAGAGAAGGAAGGAGGAGGGAAGAGGCTGCGAGCTCGCCGTCACAGCTCGTCACCTCGCCGCCCGCCGTTGCAGCCGTCCGATCGTCGCCCAATCCAGCTCGTCGCAACAGCTGCACCGCCGTCGCCTCCGGCCCCGCCTCCGTCCCCGGCCCCGCCTCCGCCTCCTCCTCCTCCTCCCTCCTCCCTCCTCCTTCCTCCATCTTCCTCTGCGTTTTTTTTTTTTTTTTTAAATTTACCCCCAAAACGACGTCGTTTTGGAGGCTGCAGGAAACGGCCGCCGAGAAGGGCGGCCGAGGATCCGGACTCCAACAGCAGCACCTAGATCTAGGGATGTAAGAAAAATAAAAAAAATTGACCAAATCGATTGAACCGGACCAAATCAGTTATATTTGGTCTGTTTTTTAACAAGAATCGGTCTGTGCAGTTTTTAAATTTGATTTTTTTTTGTTTTCGGTTCGGCATCGATTTAAGTACATTGTATACCGATTTAAATCGAAACCGACCGCTTCAAAATATATTGTATTTAATATATATAATCTAATAATCTAATGATATTAATATGTATAATAAATTATTAACCTTAATTAATTAACCTTATCATCTTTATAACCTAAGTTTGTAAACTCTTATTATATATAATCTTAATTCTAACTCATTATTCTTGAAACCTTAGTATTTTTAAACTTTTTTTTGTTTTTATTTTTGTTAGTTTAGGAATTAAAATGTATGTATTAAATGAATGAATTGGAAATGTTTGAAATGGTAGACAAATAACTAATTTAATATTTTTATATAGATTAATGATCATATTTAAAAGTGGCTCAAGTTTGAAAAATTCTAAACCGATTAAACCACACCAAACCGAACCGCTTCAATTGGTTCGGTTCAGTGCGGTTTGATGTGAGAAGCAGTCTATATTGGTATTTAAAATAAGAAAACCGACATTATTGGTTCGGTGTAATTTTTTATCTAAATACCGACTGTACCAAACCGATTACATCCCTACCTAGATCAGTGCTCAGCAGCAGCACTGTTCCGCTCCTCTTACTATTTCGATCGGTGCTCAGCGGTGGCAGTGTCGCTAGGTTACGGAGAAGTCTTCACTTTGTTCTTTTCTTTTCTTTTTTTAAAAAAAATTGAAATGAGAGTTGAGTTGAGCACATACACACCAGATAGAAACTCAAAATAGGGCCACTTGAGCCACAACGTATTCGAGCTACGTAGCGGATCTATTAATTTTTGACAAATAAATATCACAAATAGAGTAAATTTGTGATAAATCCAAATTAAGAAGGGTATAAAATATTAGATTCAGTGGATATTTTTTGTTAGGAAAAAGTCTACTAAATAGTTTGGTGGGAAGTCCTTTTGTTTGTTTTGAAAGACATTTTATTTTTAATTTTATCCCTTTATTTATTGTTCTTTTCGGGGCATTTACACACAAGTCTTGATTTATGAATTTATTCTCCATGAAGTCCTAACTAAAATTTTTTGAACCTTCAAGTCCCATTAAATTTTTAATAATCGGAATTGCCCTTTAAATAATGATTGTTTATCATTTATGATTAGTTATAAAAGAATATCATGATTTGACATTTATTTTGATTTTATGAAAACATCAATTTTCAAATTGAAAAAACAAAAAAAATAATTTATGTGCAAAAAAAAATGATTTTTTTTTTAAAAAATCTGAATTATTTTTTAGTACAAAACTGAAAATTTTGTGTCTATAAAGGAGCATGATGATAAAACATTGATGTGCAAAACTGAAACAAAAAAACTTTACAAAGAAAAAAATTGATGATGTTATCTATTTTAAAATTAGAAAAAAACTGTTAATATTCTTAATTTTATTGGATAATTGAATCAAACCAATAAGTAGAACGTAAAAATGTTTAATCTCATGCTTTGTTTTTTTTCATCAGTTAATTAAATAATTATTTAGAACATTACTATGCAAAATTGGTAATGTTCTTAGCTTTATAAATTGGAAAAAACTGATAATTTTATCAGTTTATTAAATAGGACTTATTAGTTCAAAAAATCTTAAATAAGACATGAACTTCCATGACATTTGTAAATAGAACTTTTACGTAATTAACTCTTTTATATATATATATATATATGTTGACTTTTATTGAATATCTGTTCAAATTTTTTTCTTATCTGTTCATTTTTTTTTTCTTATTTGTTCAAATTTATATCAATATGTTGAATTTTTTTTATCTGTTCAAATTTTGTGGTTTTTCTCTCTATCAATTCAAATTTTTCCTCATTTTGTTCAATTTCCCCCGTATATGTTGAAATATGTGTTAATTCTTATTCGAATTACAAATTTATCTGTTCAATTTTTTATCTGTCCAAATTTTATTTCTATATCTGTTGAAACCAACACTCAAATTTTAATTTGTTGCAATCTTTTTGTTGTTGTTGTTCTTCTTCTTCTTCTTCAATAACAATAACAACAACAAATTAGAAGTGGTGGAAAAAAAAAAAAAAAATCAAAAATAGCGTGAAGGAAAAATTTTAGTTTTCATGTTTACCCCAAAGTTTGTGAAACCAAATATGTTATTTGAAAGGAAAAAATTAGTAACAAAAATAGCGTAACAAGAGTTTAGACAACCTTAGTGCTCACATTATACAGTAGATAGAATAGATAAAATAGAAGATAGGTGTATATGGTTTCTTGTAATTTTCTCAACATTCAAACAGTGGATCAACTTCTTATTTTTGTTCTCAAATATATATACATATATATATATATATATATAAGTTCACTCTCTCTCTCTCTCTCTCTCTCTCTCTCACACTCATAGACACTCTCTCTCTTTACAACAACAGATGACAATGACAACCATTTGATCTCCAATCAACCCTCGCCACTAAGACCGCTACTAGAGGGGTTTGGATCGACGCTAGAAGTCAGTTCGAAACTAATGAGATAGATATAAAGGGATCTAGAGAGAGAAACAAAAAGATTTGAAGGAAGAAAGTAATGATCTCAAGTCTGAGGCAATTCGAAACCTCAAATCTTAGATCTGTTTATGTTGTGTAGTGAAAGTAAGAGAGAGAGAGAGAGAGAGAGAGAGAGAGAGAGAATGAGAGAATCAGTGTAGCATTACAAAGAAAGAGAGAATGATAGTGAGAGATGGCTTGGATGAGGAATTGGCGATTTTCGGTGATATTTTGCCAGTCGATGATTGAACAGATTTGGGATGTCAACTACTTAACGATGATGCCGCAAAATCGATAGAAGAGAATGGCGCATTGACCACTGTCAACGGTGTAGAGGGAGGAGTTTGAAAAAGTGGTGGCAGAGATGACGACGGTTGCGACGGCAGAATGGAAGAAGGAGAAACCCTAGATCTGGAGATGGAAGAGACGAAAAAGAAAAAGAGTGTAACAACCCCTGAACTGTGATTAGTCAATAAACCGTGATTAAGAATTCCTAATAAGTAATTAAAAAGAAATTCTGAGTTAATTACATATGTATTGTGTTATTTATGTTTTGTATTTGTCTGACATAGGCGTATCTGTCTGTATTTCTATTTTGGTATGCGAATTGAAGGCCTTATCGGTATCCAATCACGAAATTACCTAGGTTAATGTGTAATTTGGAATTTTCAAAATATTATGGTAGGTTTAATTAAAAATCTGATTAGGAACCAAATAATTAGAATAAATTAGATTAAATTAAGTTAGCTTGAATTAACTTAATCATACTTTATTAGCCTAAGCTAATTGGACCTATATAAGGCGAATATAGAATCCATTTTGTCACCCTTGAGATCAATAAAACGTGAGAAGAGAGGAAGAGAATGATATTGAAATCAAAAGAAGAGAAATGAAGGAGATTGCTAGACTCTGGAGAAGAATTGAAATCAACATAGGGGAAATTGCTAGGAAATTGGAGGAATCACTCAAGCTTTGCTCGAATTCAAGGGAATTGAGATTTATAGGTAAGAAATTCACTCATAAACTTTGTGTTTAGGACATCAAGACTATGAATTCAAGAGAATTAAGTAAATCAATTTAAGAAAGAAGTAAAGAAGAGCATCCATGCATGTATGCATATTTCCTTATATTTTGAGCTTAATCACCAAGGATTTTCACATGCATGTGGTTCTTCTAGTATAATTTTGAAAATTCAACATGTTTTTGAGCTAAATATCTCATTTGATCATGTTTTGGAAGGTTTGAGTTTATAACATTACGTGCATGTTATATATACATACAATTCAAGTTTGCTTTTGAACAATTAGCTTGCTTTTGGGTCTTGATTTTACGAAATAATCTTTAATTCATGATGTTTGATAAGTTTACAAGTGTTTTCTCAAGTTTTGGCCCAAAAGAATGAGTTTTAATGGATTGGAATTGAGTTTTGGAGCTTAAAGAACAATCTGGAAATTCTAGAATTCGCACTTTTCGCTTGAGCGATGAAAGTTACGCTCAAGCGAAGAATGCAAGCTCTCAAATGTATTTTCCAAGCATGTGTTTCAATGTATATTTGTTATGTGTTTGTGTACGCCACGCACCATAGACTATTTGATCTGTCTGCTCTGTCTATTCTGTTACTAGAGCTATCTGTGAGTAATAACTCTGTAAAGTTATGTTTATCTTTAAGTATTTTCTGAATGATATAATATAGTCGGTTTTTTGAAATGCTATATTCTGTATAAATGAATGATTGTCCGAATTTCTGAAATATATTCGTGGCATCCTTAGCATTATATGATATCTGTTATCTGTTTCCTGGTACCAGAGGTTCCATTATGGAACTGGTTAAGCATAACCATTATTTGTTCTGTATCTGCTTTGTATTTGACTGTCCCATGTGATCATGGGTCATTTGTACGTCCCATATAATTATGAGTCATCTGTTCTCTTAGCACTAATGGATGTATCACGTATGATTATCTGTGAATTTTGAATTATGAATATGAATATTAATCTATTTTTGACTTTGAACTCTAATTTCTGAATCTGTCATGGACATCATTCATTAAAACATTTACTCTGTTATTATTCACTAGGTTCTAACTCACTGTATTTACCTATGTATGTAGGTGATCAGGCACGTGACTAGGCTTAGTAAAGATTGCTTAGAGGTTTGTTTTGTCAGCCAACCACTGTGCCTCTCAAGGAAATTCCCATTTTGAGAAGTGATCAAGTTTTGTGATCCATGTTTAAGACTTTCGTAGTTCTTCTGTTGAAGTTCGAACATGTCTTTTTGTTTATATGTATATGTGTAGTGACGTGAAAATGACGTCATAATGATGTAAATTAAGTTTTAAATTTTTTGTCTCATGTATGTCTACACAACTCTATGGACATTATATTTTAATATGTGCTTCCGCTAGCCTCTTAATTTTGTTTAATCTGTTCAAAGGCCTTCGGTCATCCCAAGATTACTGGTCGGTTACGACACTAACCTATGGTGACAGGTTTGAGTCGTGAGAGAGAGAGGCAGCTTGAGAAGGTTTGGTTTGAAAACAACCGGTGTGATATAATATATATATATATATATACACACACGAGAGTAGTTTGATCAGTTTGCAAAATATTTTTTTTATGGACGTAATGTTTTAGTGTCTGAATCTTTAAACAAAGAAAATCTAATTTTAGACTTTCAACTTAAACGTCCCTTAAATAATGCACAATAAACAACAACCACCCTAATTTTCTTTCTCCCCACTGACTTGATCATCCATGGGCAGCTAAAATAAATTAAAAAATGCAGGTACTAGAGACAATACCCACGATCCATTGATTCACCAGCCTAGACCATTCATTAGGTAAAACTGAGTCTTTTATTTTTTTTAATATGCTTATGATTTGTCCCGACTAATTCTCTAAATACGTAAATCTCTAATTTTTGATTTTGCAGAACTGAATTAATTTTTTTTTTAGGAGTGTAGCTATGGCTTCATCTTGACTAATTCTTCAAACATTTAGCAGTCTTAAAAAAAAATAGACAATCAAACATTTAACCATTGATTTATTCTTGAGATTTGAATCTGCCATATAAGAGTCATAGACCCTAATCACACAACTAGAGTAAATTAATAAATATAAATAAAAGCAAAAGAGAAGAAAAAAAATTGGATAAGGCCAAACTAAAGACTACTAATGCTGTGTTTGGTTGGGGGATTTGGGGAGGGATTTAGAAAGGGAAAGGAAAAATGTGTGTGAAACTAGATGAAATGTAGATATATTTTATTCACATTTCACCTAACTTTTTCTTTTTCCTTTCTAAATCTCTCATCAAATCCTCCAACCAAACACAAGATAAGTTGATTTATCATCCAACCACCTAATGTAATGGACTTCTCATTACCATTGCATCAAAATTTTTAGATCCCACCAACTGGTCTCTAGCATATGTCCAATTTGTTGATATTATCGAGATTTTATACCATAAATTTTGTTTGCGCCTTCACTTAAACATTAATATGCATTAGGGATCCATCACTTTATTTTAACCATTGGATTAGCACTTCTTTTTTATTTTTTATTTTTTTAACTGCATCAATGGCTGAAATCTTTTAATAGACGACATATTTTTGTCAAAGCAAGTGCACAAACTTGAATTACATGTCTACTATTTGCTAAATGGTAATCTTGGGTATAATCAAATCAAGGTATTATTTGGCAATGAGCTAATACAGTTAAAAAGTCAAAAAAATTACTATAAATTGTCAAAATTTTAAAATCTTACATTAGGGCAAAGACACTTTAATCAAAATTTTCGTCTCGCTATCATTAATACACTCTTAAATGTATGATAAAAGTGTATGATATGATGAAATTATCCAAACAAGAAACCTAAAGACATGATCAATAGTTAAGAATGCATTAAAATATAGCAACACAATTTTTGAGTTAAAGATTATCATATCCTTACATTAGCACAATTAATGATCCTTAATAACAATACCATATTAAAGTTTTAATGAGACTATTTAGTTTAATTTTTTTTCAAATTGAAAGTTGATAATTATAAAGCAAAGTTAAAAGTAGGAAAATTTACCCATAAGTCTTAGTTTTTGAAACGTTGAACCATTTAGTCCTAAAAGTTTTCTTATGCTCCATTTAGTCCCATTTTTACATTAGCATGATGTAAATGATGTAAATGATCTGATGTTTCATTATATAATTTCAAAATTTATTGAAATCTGATGAACATTAGATGTTTTTCATCCTATATTTTCAAACATTATTGAAATTTGATGAACATTAGATGTTTGAAATCTAATGTTTATAACATGACTCTGATGTTATTAACATTGTATCTGATGTTATTAACATTGTAATGGGACGTTTCAGTCTATAAGAAAACTTTTAAGACTAAACAGTGCATAAGTTATTAATTTGGAATTTATTGGTGCATCCCCCTTAAAAGTATCCATTTTCTAACTTTTATATAACTATTTATTTTTAGTTTATTTAAACTATTCTACCACATAAGCTCTAAGTAGAAGTAACCTCAGATACTCTGGCAGAAATTAAAAAAATAATAAAAATACTATAAACAATTTAATAAATTGTATAAAATAGATGATTATTTGGGAATTCAATGGTTAATTACACTTAAGTTGGTTAGAGAATTAGTTTTTAGTAACTTTAATTTTTTTATGAAAAGACATGTAAAAAAGTAAAAAGAATAATTGATTTTTTTATAGTTAGTTTTTGGCTAAAATTTTAACTTCTCAAAATAGGCCTAAGACCCTTCAACTACTAACAACTATGGCTTTATTCTTCTCATTTATGAATTTATTATTCATTTTGACTTCCTTAATCATAAAAATGTATCACTTTTACCCCACTTCTAAAAGGGATATATTTAAAGAGCAATGGTACGTATCATGAAAAACCTTTCATAAAAATAATCATGAAAGCTTTGTGACCCTTGGATTACACTTAAAATAAAACACCACACACTAATCAAGGTAATCTAAAGATCATAACTCTTTCATGATCATTTTCATGAAAAAATTTTCATAATTCCTAACTTTTCTCATATTTAAATAATTTTCATAGTTGAGGGGGTAAATATACGCAGGTTTATAGATGATGAGGATAAAGTAATATTTGCTAACAGTTGAAAAAGTTTTAGTTTAATTAATCCATTCTAAAAAATGTGAATAGGAACAAATCTAAGATTATTACTATGAGAATGCGAAAGTATGTTTAGGAGTATAAACTTTTATAATTTTAAATTATTTTGATATAATATTTAATGTTTTTAAAATTTTTGGGAGTGTAATTGTCTCCACCTGCAACCCTCTAAATCCATCCTTGACTGTGACAAAAGGGTAATTTAGACATTTTGTCATGCTAATAGATACATGTTGAGATCTATATAAAGAAACCAAAAACAAGTCATAAAGTTCATTGGTTGCACCGGGGAGGAGATTAGGTATTTCTACTCTAATAATATTAAAGACGGCTCTGTTTCATCTATTCAAATTAAAGGGTTATTTGGGATGTTATAAATAAGTGTACTTTTTGTTTTTTTTTATTAAAAAATTGAGGTTGAAAATATGGATGTTTAGGTTAATTTTTTGACTTTTTATGGAAAAATATGTAATAAAAAATTGTAAAAATTGATTTGTAGGGAAAAATTCGAATTGAGAGTTGTACAGCCGTAATTGTTGACTTTTGATGAATAGTGTTAACTTTTTAACTTTTTGAATAATTTTTTGTCTTTTTATCTTTTTTGAAAGATCCCAAACTTATCCTAAAAATATCCAAATGGGACCTCCCTGTGCCTCAGACCATGATTCCAACAATGCACCTTAGCTCTCAACCGTACACGTGGCAGCTACACATATATATCTCTGAATACATGCGATTACTTCTGTGGAATCTTGATATGATCAACGATGTGAGAACAAATTGAGGTGATTAAAAATGGTTTTACGATGTGATTGTTCACAGGTTACGAATCCCCTTAATGGGCATTATATATAAAGTTAAAGGCAGAGGAGTAGTCCATATCAAGGGACAATGGTCCCGTTTGGTGTAGCTGTTAAAACAACTTATAGATTATAGATTATGACTTTAATCGAAGTTGTTAATGCTTGGTGTAATGTTGGATTATAGATTTAAGTTGCTGAGTAGTGTTTGTTAAATAAGTTGTGAAATAGCTTTTTCAATTAATTTTATTTTTTGTTCGTCCACATTTCTCATAAAAAATAATAATAATAATCTATAATCCATTTGAGTCTTTTTCTATTTTTAAAAAAATAAAAAATAAAAAAATTTAAGAGTATAACCATAAATTGACATGTCCACAGCAGAAGCTGATAATCAGAAGTAAGGGGTGAGCAGCTTCTCAGAATATAAGCTATTAGAATCAGAAACTGTTTGAAATAAGTTTAACCAAACAGTCCAAAATAACTTTTTCAAAGCTAAAAGTCATAAGTTAGCTTTGAAAAGCTGAAACAAATACCCCCAATACTAATTATCACCGGTTAGTGACCTAGTGGAGAGAGTACCTCTTTCTTTCGAGTAAGGATCTTTTAGAGTTTGTTTTTTTTAAATTTTTTAGAATAATGCATTGTGTAGTTGAAATTTAATGATAAGTCATATCAATTTTTCAGTATTAAATCTCAACCACACAATACACCACTTTAGGAAACTTTAAGAAAAAAAAAAAAACTCTAAAGGATCCTTGGTGCTTTCTATAGGTGTGATTCAAGTTTGATTTTTGGAAGGGACAAATTTTCCGGCTTTATAGCTAGTTCTTTTTGGAGACCTTATTTGTACTCTCTTTAAAATCTAGGCTAGTATGTAGTATGTGATTAAGCTTCATTAGTATTTCAGTAGTGGGTCCTTTTTTTGGGTTAATGCTTTAGTGATGGGTCTTTTTCTTTGAATTGAGTTAAATTAGACAAACAATTGGTTTTTTCAGAACCTGAGTCTACGAATACAGTGATTACACTTCAGAGTATTCTTTTTTTTTCAGTTCAAAAAAAAAAAAAACAATTAATGAGGATAAATTATTGGTTGATACAGGAGTATTACGTGGCCATGTTACTGGCTAATTATAAATTTTATGTCTTTTTATATTTTTCAATCATATAATAAAAATTGTAAATTTTATTCTTTTTACCAATTAAAACACATGTAAGGCATAACGTGACCGTACCGCATAACCAACTAATAATTTATCCTTAATGAGTTCTCCTTGGGACCTGTCAGTGGTCTCCGCTATGCAATTGGAGCGGTGGCCATACACGTGGCATGATTGAATATTACACATTCATTTTTTTTTTCCTCAAAAATAACATTAGTCGGTTAATACAATTAGATTACAATTGAAAAATTTATCACTATTTCATCAATTCAAACTTTCAACCTCTTATTCACTACATTTGAAGATATGACTACTAAATTATTAGACCAAACCCCCAATAATTCTCCATGCGTCTGATGGCTGCTTTGGGCAACTCCAAAAGGCAGTTTCTTAGCCTTAAAAAAAAAAAAAAAAAAAAAAAAAAAAAAAAAAGTAGAAGGGCGGAACTTGGGCAACTACATAAAAATTTTACTGGCTAATTATAAATTTTATGTCTTTTTATATTTTTCAATCATATAATAAAAATTGTAAATTTTATTCTTTTTACCAATTAAAACACATGTAAGGCATAACGTGACCGTACCGCATAACCAACTAATAATTTATCCTTAATGAGTTCTCCTTGGGACCTGTCAGTGGTCTCCGCTATGCAATTGGAACGGTGGCCATACACGTGGCATGATTGAATATTACACATTCATTTTTTTTTTCCTCAAAAATAACATTAGTCGGTTAATACAATTAGATTACAATTGAAAAATTTATCACTATTTCATCAATTCAAACTTTCAACCTCTTATTCACTACATTTGAAGATATGACTACTAAATTATTAGACCAAACCCCCAATAATTCTCCATGCGTCTGATGGCTGCTTTGGGCAACTCCAAAAGGCAGTTTCTTAGCCTTAAAAAAAAAAAAAAAAAAAAAAAAAAAAAGTAGAAGGGCGGAACTTGGGCAACTACGATTGTTTTGAGAATTAATTTTTTTAAAATATTTTTTAAATTTTTTATAAAAAAAATAAAAAAATAAAAAGAATTTTATAATAATTTTTAATTTTTTTCGTTAAAATTGTTAATTCTCAAAACAGGTCAAAGCCTGAATAACTCCCCAAATAGTTTAAGACTTGGATGATTTATTTCTTAATTTACTAAGTTGGACAAAAGTATAAAAGTTTGAATTCAATTTGAATTGGGTTTAGATAGTGATATCGACCAACTCAAAATCTAAATTATATACAAATATGTAAAATATTAAATATATATAAAAATTATAAATCGTTAGAATGATGTTTAAATAATAGGTAAATTATAAATATACTTCTTGAAATTTACTTAAAATATAAATTTTTTATAGTCCTAAAAAAATTATAGGGTAACTACCAATAGGTCCTAATAGTTAAACTTAATTCCTATTAAGTCTTATTGAAAATAAGTCTTGATGAAATTGTCGCTAAAAATAAATTTTTTGTGACAATTTTTTATATATATCGTTAAAAATTGACAATTAGTGACCTTTTTTTGTCATGATTTTTATAAATTGTCACTAAAACCTATAATTAGTGACCTTTTTATGACAAATTTTTCCTATAGGACCTATTAGACAATAAGTCCACTTATTAGAACCTGCACGTAAGTACCCCAAAAATTATATCACGCCCCTTCAAGTTTCTAATTGTAAAACAAATGACCATTTTTATTAATAAATTATCAATTCAATTAATAATTTTTAATGATGTCATAAAATATTTCAATTAACAATTCAAATAATTTTATTATTGTATAGAAGAGTAGTTACAAATTTCATTTTCCTATTAAATAAAAAATTATGATAATAGATATTTGTAATTTTTAAAACCACAAAGGAAATTTATATTTTTAAACAAATTTTAAGAAGTGTGTTTGTAATTTATCCTAAAATAATTAGAATTGTTAGATCATATTCACTATTTTTCAAATTCATATACAAATAATATGAACACAAAACTCTATCATTTCCTTTTAGAGCATCTCCAACCATACTCTCTAAAATGTCTCCTTAAAGTATACAAAAACTACATTCTTTATTTTGCCTAACTAGTTCAGCTAGTGTACACTCCAACTATGCTCTTTATTTTAGTTAACCAATCAAACTAACTTAACTAATTTTTAAAAGAAAACTATTATAAATATTAATAAATAAATAAATAATCTTTTTATGATATGTTGCATATATTGACATGGCATTTGCAAATATTTATTTATTTAAAATATATAATTAAATTATTTATAAAAAAATGTTTTCAAACAATCGTATTGTCTCAACGGTCATATTTTCAAACGGTATTATTCTCTAACGGTAATATTCTCTAACGGACATATTCCTAATGGTCATATATTTTTGTTTATAAAAAGGATTTGCTCTTTCATTTTTACCAATTTGAACTATATTTCTCACTTTCATTCATTTTTTAATTATCATGGCTCGCAATGATTCTTAACGACTTTGACGGTGATGACGAATTGCAGCTAATAACGATAGCTACAATAGAAGAAGAGCGACTCAATAGAGAAAGATGTTCGAGAAGACATAGTGGTTCCATTGAAGGCCATGCAGTTATTTATCGCGATCGAGTTCAAGGCCATAAGAGACTTTATCGAGACTACTTCTCAGAAACAACTATATATCCTGCCCTTTTATTCAGGAGGAGATTTTGGATGAATCGATCTCTCTTTCTTCATATTCTATCTATGGTGGAAGCATACAATCCATATTTTGTCTAGAAAACAAATACTGTTGGAATCATTGGTTTGTTTTCCCTTCAAAAAATGACAGCTGCTATGAGGATGCGCACTTATGGAGTAACAGCAGATTCGGTGGATGATTATTTGAGAATTGGTGAAAGCACCGCCATAGAGAGTCTAAACACTTTGTTAAGGCGGTGGTTGCAATGTTTTCTGAGAGGTACTTGAGGAGCCCTAACAATGATGATATTTCAAGATTATTAGCGATAGGAAGCAATCGCAGGTTTCTTGATATGTTAGGGAGTATTGATTGTATGCATTGGAAGTAGAAAAATTGTCCTACTGCACGGAAAGGTATTTATTCTAGTCACATCCATGAACCAACTATTATTTTAGAAGTTGTGGCTTCTCAAGATTCATGGATATGGCGTGCCTTTTTTGGGATGTCCGGATCTCATAACGACATCAATGTATTAGATCGTTCTTCTGTATTTTCACTCCTTATTCAAGGTCGTGCTCCTTTAGTCAATTACTCAATCAATGGAAATGATTATATAATGGGATACTATCTTGCCGATGGTATATATCTGCAATGGGCAACATTTGTCAAAACAATCTCATCTCCACAAGGGAATAAGAAAATATATTTTGCAAACGCTCAAGAATCAGCAAGGAAGAATGTTGAGCAAGCATTTGGTGTGCTCCAAGCACGTTTCACGATTGTGCGAGGATTTGCACGTTTTTGGAAAATGGAAATAATGGAAGATATTATGATGGCATGCATAATAATGCATAACATGATTGTTGAAGATGAGAGGAATGCCAATGGAATAGACTTTAATTATGATACAATTAGTGAAAGTCTTCCACTAGTGTCTCATGAGTGTACACCAGAATTTTTTGAATTCATTCAAAATCATCATCGCATCAAAGATAGAGGAACTCACTCCAAACTCAAATTGGACTTGGTCGAACACTTATGGACACTACATGGAGACTCCTTGTGAGAAGTACTAGTTGGTTCTTATTGATTTATGTACTAGTTTATATGCTTTAGTGAGTGTATTTTCAAAAATATTTGTACTACTTTATGTTCTTTCAATAATATATCACTAGTTATTTGTTTTTAATCTATGATCTTTAGTGATACTTAGAATAAATTTTTTCTATCAATAAATCCCTAACTTATTTTTGGAAAAAAAAATTATAATCATTGATATAAAAAAAATTGTAATCATTGATCATTGTTTTATTAGAAAATTCAGAAACTAAAACAATAAATCATTGCAGCTTGTATCATATTTACTCTAAATAAAACAACACAAAATGTGCTAGCAACAAGCCATATAAAAGTGATGTAATGAATTTAGCTATTTGACAAACCATTAGCAGCAACCCCAACTGAAACTATCCTAAAACATCACAAAATATCTCTATTTTCAACAGCATTACAACTCAGCAAAGCAATCCCAACTGATACAAGATGTGCCAGCAAACCCAAAAATAAAATACAGTCAAACTTAAATTAAATAAAAACATAGTTTCATAGCTAAATAGAAACAATTAATTCCTTTTTTCAAGGATTTGCATCTGACGTTGGCGAATATATTGTGCTTGCAATAGAGGCACCATACTTGTATCCATTGACATGATTCTCTCTTCCTCTCTCCCTTCCTCCAATGCAATCCTTCGTTCCTCTCTCCTTTCCTCATTTTCAATCCTCCATTCCTCTTGAAGATAAGATTTCTCAAATATCTCTATTTTCTTCTCATTTGTAATGTTATTCTTTACCTTTATCTCTTCTAAAAGCTTCACAAAAGGCGGCTCTGTAACATTATTTCGAAGATCTTTGGTTTTGTTTTTCTTTGCGGCTTTCCTTCCTACTGGTCTTTCCACAACATCATAGTTATCATTGTCTCCTAAATTTACTGAATCTGGTGTACAAGGGGTAGATGTTGCCGAAGATGCATTTTTTGTGCTTTTTTGCTTCTTCGTTGTTGTATCTTCCATCCATTTTGGTTGGGATCTCAATTCATTCCAACAATGCTCAAAGGTAAAGTTCGATTGATGCAAGTCTTTATACAATTTTTTCGCATCCTGAATCTAAAAAATAGATTAAAGAATAGTCACTATCACGTAATGAATAATATATATTCATTATAAGTACAAAATTAAATTCTAGTAATACCTTGTCTTTTTTAGTCGAACCACTTCGATTTAAACGTTCAACTTGAGCAAAACATCCACAAAATTTATTTGTGGCAAGTTGAATCGTCGACCACCGATTCATTAGAGAAGTTTGAGTTCTTTCAGAATCGAAGGTTTTGTACTTGTTGAAGTTCTCCCACACTATTAACTAATATGCCTTTGACTTTTGCTCATTTCCTCTAATTAGATCTAAGCTAATATTAAGCCATGAAGATATGAGCATCATGTCTTCCTCTACGATGAAGTTCCCTTTACGTTGTGATATCTTTGTGGTTTGAGTAATAATTTCAGGAGAGAATGATAAAGATTGACTCTCTTGTTGAGGAGATTCAATGGTAAAATCATGGTCAAGGTCAAACTCGTCGTTCATTAGGTTGCTAAAATATGCATTTCCTTGATATTCCGTCTAAAGCACAATTGTTCATACCACACAAAAAGAAAAAAACAAAGAGTATCAATTCATGGCCTAATTCCAAAAATAATGAATTTTAGAAAGGTGGACATAATACACTCAAAGTGAGCCATACCTGCAGCTTATTAGATTTCAAAACCAATAATTCAAGTAAGATACAAGCAACTGCAAAGTAAAGCAATAGAATTTTTGCTACTTAATGTTTATGTTAATTCTCATTGATATTGTTGATCAAAACAAAATGTATATTATATCAGCAATAGAATTGAAACAATGTGTAGAGGCTTGGCATATAAAAGTGATGTAGTGAATTTAGGTGTTTGACAAAGCATATTTGCAACCAAACAAAAGCAATCACTAGTGTTGTTTGCACAATCTATAGGTTATGTTTTTCTTTTAAAACAGGTTCTGTTTGCACACTAGTGTTGTTTGCACAACTAGTGTTTGACAAAGCATCACTAGTGTTGTTTGCACAATCTATAGGTCAAGTTGAAAACAGGTGCTCACTTAATCCCTATTCAAAGCATCTCTTATTTTCCCATCTTCTATCACAAATGAATTCACAGAGTGAACACAAGAGCTGTGAAATGGAAGATATGATAGAACAGGTGAAATGTATGTTTCAGCAACAAGAGCTAATAAAAGGTACCCAAAAACAAGACTAGGGAGAAACATCGGGGAAGTAAACCAAGAAGACTACAAAGTTATCAATTAAAGAAGCTAGATCTACCTATAGTTTGGAGACAACTCCTTACTCAAAGGATTAAACATTTATCAGACCTCACAAATAGAAATCCTTCACTTATCATTCAATTTCCATTCATGATGCAAAGCATGGGAACAAGAAGAACAGCATATCTATTGTTATGGTTTTATTTTCATTTTATGGGAACAAGAAAAACAGCATAAACCAAGGAAAAAATTGGTAACAGTATTCTACTACCGGTATACTAGAAAGAAAAACCAAAATTTTGCAAAGGCTATGAAATTGATCTCCGTTAATGATCATTGCAAATTTCTATGTTTCAGTTTCTATAATCTGAAAATGTGTGTACCCATGAACAATTACAAATGCAAGAAAGTTTAATGGAACAATTTCATGGAACAATTAAAACCAGCAATTACACATATAGCAATAACATCATTTTCTTCCTTAACAACAATTAAAACCAGCAATTTGTAGCATGACCCAGCAGTCGCTGGAAAAATTTCAGTACACAATTTCTTTGCAGTGAACAATTTCAGTACACAAACCCAATTTTTGCAAAAGGATTGCCCTAAATCATGTATTCCTTTGCACAAATTTAACATAGCAAGGTAGAAGAGGGTTTGGGATAAAGTTTCACAAAAAAGGGAAAAAGTTTAGGAGGGGATTCGCACATGGAGGGGATTCGCACATGAAGGGGAGGGGTTTGAGAGAGGGTTTTGTAGAAGGGGAATGGGTTTGAGAGAGGGTTTCAGAGTGCAGGAGGTGGTTCGGTATATGGAAAATGATTACAGATGGGCTAGAACAGGGAAATGGAGAAAGAGAAAGAGAGCCATACCTGTGATCAATGGGCTAGAACAAAGATGAAACAAGCAGCGATGGAGGCCAACACAATGGCGGGAAGAGTGCTTTGCCTAGCAATGGACGCTGGTTACCTGTGGAGAGCCAAAACGAGAATTGGCAAAATGCCTCCTTAGTTGCAGAGTGCATTGGAGCTTCGAAATCCAACTTCAATAAGCAAAATGCCTAATTCTCCCCTTTTGGCTCATGCGTTGGAGATGCTCTTAGCACTCAAAAATGGAAAATAGGTTCATTGATTCTCACATCTCCTCTCTATCTCACTTTCATTATATAAATTATTTATTTTGATGTTATAAATAATTTTACCAAAAATGTTAATACGAATTTTAATGAAATAATCGGCTTGGTTGAAGAAAAAAAATTTATGAATAACTTGGGCTAACCCAAATCCGATTTATTATATTCTTGGGTAGAAGTTGGGCAAATAAGTTCGAGTTGCAAGTTGAGTTTCAGAGGGTTTGGACAACTGTCAGCATAACTCGAATTAAACCTAGACAATTTTTCAATTCGACCGAATCTGCCAAAGTTACACCTCCTATTAATAAGTAAGAACCTTAGATATATGTGTTCTATATCACTTTGATCTACTAAATTGTTGTTTTGTCAATGAATAATCTCATACAAACTTATAAATTTTATAATTCTTTTATTCACTATGTGATGTATATCACATTATTAAAGTGGATTTACATCAATTAGCATGAAAAAATTATCAAAATTATCAATTTATACAATTTTTTTTTTCTTAATTTGGTCGTTCAAATTTGCAATTTGAAGAAACTGATTGAATTTTAAAAACATCATTCCATTAATAAATTCATCCCAATTGAAAATGAACAAATTTGGCTCAACTCAGAAATTTCATAAATTAAACTGACAAAAATGAAATTTAAAAAATCAAAGTGACCAAAATGCATACTTTTTTTAGAAAATAATAAATAAATTTGATCCCAACAACTTTTGTTCCTTGTGAGATATAGGGAAAGATTTAAGAAAAGGGTATGCTAATCGGACGGCCAAAAAAATTAATGTGGGACCCAACTATAAGTTTTTTTTTGATAGAATGAACGGTCAAGATGGAATGATTATTGATTAAAGAAAAAAAAGTATAAATAAGTGATGGAAAACTAGAAAAAGCACTAAAAACAGTGAAAGTCATGTTACTTAATGGAGCCAATTGCCATGACTTTCGGACTCTAATTAGACCCATCAACACTCTCTCACTATCCAAATAATAAAATTATTAAAAAGCCCAATCAATACGTGAAATCCAACTAATTCTTGATATGCTTAGCCGTCCATCTTGAAACACTTTTTTCATCATCAATAATGTTATTCTCTCTCTCTCTCTCTCTCTCTCTCTCTCTCTCTCTTCTTTTTATGTTATTTTTATTTTTATTTTATTTATTTTTCAATTAGTTTTTAATATTGTGAAGAAAAGGAAAAAAAAGCTTAATCCAATGGGTATAGTGCTCATTAGTGGTTGCATTTTGATATGAAGGATCCACCAATTGTTTTATGAGGAAGGTGAACATAATGCCACATGGCACCAATGGGACACATATACATCAAATATCCATTTTGGAGTATGTATAGCAAATCTTACCTCTTTATCTACTTATTTATGATGATAAGTGTAAAAATAGATTGTTTTTATTTTTTCATGGGTACTCCTTGTTGTTTGTTCTTTACAAGAATCCTTCTAATCATATGGAATAAATTATACTGACTTCTTTTGAGATTCGAAAAAAATATAATAAATTTTAGAATTTTAAAAAAATTACGTTGATTTTTCTTTTAGTGATGTAGATTATGCAAAAACATAAAAATAAACAATATACAGTATACATTTTGTGTAAAATAGATGATAATATTATTTTTTTTAATCATATAACTAACAAAATATTGATAAAAATAGGATAAAGTGTTGTTTGAATTAAAATTTCAAAGAAGCTCAATGTAATTGTCAAAACTATGAAACTTATTATATATATATTTTTTTTAAGCATCAATTTACCCTCATAATTACTAAACTCACCTTAAATGGGTAAATATTATATAAACAATTTTTGTTGTACATTTTTTTTAATCAAAGTATTTAAACGGTAGGTACAAATGAGCTGCACATCAATTTATAATATATTTTTTTTTAAATAGATTTACTCAATTGAATGTGAGCATGGAATTAGTACTTTCTTTTTTCTTTCTAGACTTGATGTTAATGTTTGGATTTTATTGTACGCAATGCTGATTTTTCTTTTGATAATTTTCTCTTAGCAAACATTTTCCTATTAAAAAATAAAAACAAATTGGTCATCATTGTTCACTGCACATCACCATAGTAGAATTTTGGCTACAAATCCAAGGTAAACTTTTTTTATTTTTCTTTTTATTTTGTTTATGTTTTATTTTTATATTTTAAAATTAGATCCACATTTAGGAATGTAGCTGTGACAAGTAGTGACAACACCACATTGTAACTCTAGATCAGTTCTTTTTACAAAGACCTCAACTCATATAATAAATAAATATATTAATCAACATCATGTCATCACAAACACAAGAATATAAATACTTTTTATTATCACAAACCAAACAAAAATTTATAGACAGAGAAATAAAAGTAAAAGTCAAGAAATTTCCTTTGTTTCTTTCTCCTAACTTGTTTTTTCAGATTTTTTTTGTTTTTCAAAATCATAATTTTTTGCAAGAAAAAAAAAATATAGATATCTAGCAGAAAAAGTCTATAGTCAACAGGATATATGCAATAATATTCCTCCACCCCCCAAGTTCATCATATTTATGTTAGAAATATTAAAAAATAATAATAATTTTTTTTTTACTAGTACAATAAAAAGGGATTGAATAACATCAAAATAAAGCAAAAGAAAGCTGAAACATTTACTTCATATACAATACAACAACAAGAGGTCATATACAAACACAACCCCCTTCCCATTTCACCTTCCTTTCCCAACCATTTATTAGATTCCTCCAATGGTCTTCTCTTTTTCCCATTGATTGTACAGTTTCCCAGCTGAGATTACCCATCTCAATCCCTTCATTTCTTCTTGATTTTTGCTTTTTTCAGTGGTTTTTCTCAGACTTTAACACACAAACTCCTCTGGGTCTTTCTGGGTTTTTTTTGGTTTTTGTTTTTGTTTTTGCTTTTTTTTTCTGCAGAACTCCCTCTGGGCTTCTTGCAGAAAAGCTTCTCATACCCTGTAGTATATATGCCATAAAAGGGTTTTAGAGACTAATCATAATTTTCTATTTTCTCAAATTTTTGGGTTAACTTCTTCTCAAGAAATTAGCTTTACTTTGTTTTTAATTTTTAATTTTTTTTAAAAAAAATTCCTTGCAATTTTCTCGTTTGAAACTAAAGGGAAGGAGAGAAATAGATACATGGGCAAGCAAGGACCTTGCTATCACTGTGGTGTCACAAGTGAGTTTTTGTTCCTTCAACAAAATCTTTTGCCATAAATTATAAATATTCAAGAAAAATGGGTTCTTTTGTGCTCTTTAATTCTAAAATTTTCATAATTTTTTGATTTTCTGTAAATGGTTTTGTGTGCATAGATTAATTTGTTCAGTGATGGAAGAGAATACCCATTTACTGGTTCAATTTTAAAAGGAGCTGATTACCTGAACAAAGAAAAAAAAAAGGGAATAATATGTGCGGTTATGTATGTTATTCTGTTTGTATTCGGTTCTAGTAGAACTATAGGTGCCCTTGAATCTTTGAATATGAATACTGATTTGAGTATTGAATTTGTTTCTGGAATTGGGTTTTTTTTCTTTTGAATTCTTTTTTTCTTTCAGCTTTTCGTATTCCTGTTTGGTTGTTAAGAATTTTCTTTTGACTCTCTTGCCCCATATGCAACCAGTGAAATTTGGGTTGGAGTCTTTTCTGGACTGAGCAATTTCAGAGTTTATATTTGGTTCTCTTTGCTTTTCCCTTGCCTTGCAGGTGCTTCTGTTGAAAATGAACCCTACTACTGAGTCAAACCATAATTTCCCTTTTCTTATCCTCTTTTCTAAATTCTTGATTCAATTGGGAAAATGTACTTTTTGAAACACTCACGTTTTGATTCCTTTTTGTGTCACATCTAGTTCTTTCTGGTTTTCTGGGTGTGTGTCTATTGTGCTACACTCCTGGAAAGACTTACTGACAAACAATGAATTAACTCAACCAACAAAACTGTCTGCTTTCAAATCATATTCTTCAATAACTGCTTACTATGATTGTTCTCTACAGCCTTCTGCCTTCAAACTATTCAATTTAATGCCTATTTAGGAATCATTTGTGTCTTGATAGATCTTGAATTTAGCTATGAACAACATTTTCATGTATTTATGTCATTGCTTTCTTCACCCTAGTGGCATTTGATTTGTTATTACATAGCATAGTGAGTATTGCATTGTCTGGGAGTTCGCTTTTCAAAGCTTTTATCTTCAACAATCTATTCATTTGTCTTTGGTTGTGCTTAGACATCAACAACTGCACTCCCCCATTTGGATTTGGCTATGCAATTCATTTCTGCTGCAACTTGAAACGGTCATTAATTCCAACATTATATTTTGTTGGTCCATTAACTCGTTATGGAAATGGTAGTGTGGTATGGACAAGTATTAAGTTCTCTTTCAGTCAACAATCGTGGGGTGCCTTCTAGCCTGCCCTCACCAATAGCTCAAAAGTTAGAACGACACCAAGAGTTGAGAATGCTGAATGATTTTTGTGATCTAGTAGACACCCTATGTCATTTGTGCAACATATTTACTTCCAAGGACCTTGCCAATTTTGCTTTTAGCACAAATGGTGCTGCACTCTCAATCTTAGGACAGCTGTTCGAGTCTTGGGCTCTCAGCTGATATACTGAAAGTAGGAAACTCTTATTCATTTTCTAGAAACATCATTGCTCTATTGTCTCTTCAGCTAAGAATTACATCATTGCCTTCAACCAAAGAATCAGTGCCTTCTTTGACAGATAGCTTAATCTTTTCATTTCATCAAAGGGCATTGACTACAAGTTTGTTGTTTTTTAGGTTCAGCTGAAGATTTCTTGTACCTTTACTTGTCCTAAATTGTTCACATCAAATAAGACTGCATTAATAAACTTATGTTGTATCAGTTACCAAAATGAATGAAATAGTACTAGTGATTAGTAGCTATCAGTTTCTCATTTTAGACGAGGTATTTGCAACCCTAGCAAATCCTTTCAAGTAGTTAGTACTGTATAATTCTGAAAGTAAGTTCTTTTTTGTTCTAACCAATGAGAGTCTTCTAATCTAGTACTTCCTTTAGCTATCAAATCGTCTTCTCGCAATGGGGACTGTACATTACCATAATAATGACTTTGTCAAGGCATGCATATATAAATTTAGTATTTTTACTTCCCATTAATTTCAAACTTCATTCTTCTTGAAGATCACCAACATGGCACTTCTTTTTTACCTACATTCTTGTCATGCTTATATGTGTTTTTGACTGAACTTCAAATGATGTTTTGGATGAGTAGTTCCCACATTTTTTTTTCATGCTTATCTATTTATATCATTTAGCCATTCTTGTCCCTCGATTGATTATTCTGTATCATTGCTGACAATTAAGTGGTACTACAGGCACTCCTCTTTGGCGTAATGGGCCACCAGAGAAGCCAATACTGTGCAACGCTTGTGGATCACGGTGGAGAACAAAAGGAACACTTGTAAGCTACACCCTCTACATGCTAGGGCAGAACCTGATGAATTTGAGGATTACAGGGTCTCGAGGGTGAAGAGCATATCTATTAAGAACAAAGAAGCAAAGTTGCTAAAAAGAAAGCAAAATCACGACAATGCAGTAGTTGGATGGGTTGCTCCTGATTATAACCAGGGTTCACGGAAGGGTCTAGATGAAGATACTAGCAATAGGTCAAGTTCTGGCTCCGCCATATCTAACTCTGAGAGCTGTGTGCAGTTTGGCAGTTTAGATGCAAGTGATATGACAGGTTGGTCAGTCACTATGTCTGCATGCTTTATATGAGTAGTGTTGATACTTCTACTAAACCCTAGAATACTTTTTTTCTTTTTTTCATCATTGTTGATTGAAAAATAAACAAAGAGCAAGAATTACACTATATGTAGCCATTTTATTGAATGCAATGACAAAGGATCACATTCCTATTCAAATGGGACATGCTTGCCAACATATGTATACTATGTTTGATATTTATGGAATGTGTGTTGGGATACACTTAACACTAAAATTTTGTCGGCAGGAATGGTATAGTGGTTTTGTTACTTGAAAAATCTTTAATTCTTTCTTCGGTTGTTATTTGTCTTTCCACAAAGTCAACTTCATGCTTGTTTCTTTGTATTCGGTTACACTATTTCATTAATCATCTGTAGTACTAATTATGCTCACAAATAGTCACGATGCGGTCCAATGGCATTGCTGCACGTGTTCTTGAATGAAATAAATGGAGCAGAAACGTGGCTTTTATCTTGGACTTACTCGCAACTAAGCTGTTTTGCAAATTTGGTGTTTTCTTTATTTCTTTCTTTCTTCTTCTTCTTCTTCTTTTTTTTCGCTAATGCAATTTAATTTTTATTCTCCCAGTTTATAAATTGCTCAAGTATTTTCAGTTCCCAAGCTGTTTTGATGTGCTTGCACTAGTATTGGTTGTTTGTTTTGCCAACTTCAGGAAGTGCTTTCTCATTGAACATCCTTTCAGGTCCAGCCCAGTCGATTGTGTGGGATACAATGGTACCTTCAAGGAAGAGGACCTGTGTTAATCGTCCAAAACAATCTCCAGTGGAGAAGCTTACTAGAGATTTATATACAATCCTACATGAACAACAGTCCTCACACTTCTCTGGATCCTCTGAAGAGGATTTGCTTTTTGAGAGCGACACACCAATGGTCTCTGTTGAGATAGGACATGGAAGTGTTCTTATTCGACATCCAAGCTCCATAGGTCGAGAAGAGGAATCTGAAGCAAGCTCTCTTTCGGTTGATAACAAACCACACCGATTAAATGAGGCTTATTCTCGTTTGACTGCCCTTCCTGTACATATTTATAACAAGTGTGCTGACTTTCCAAGTCCGGGGATTGAAAAAAACAAGAAGCCTGCTGGACAAGGGATGCAACAAGAGCAAATCAAAAGGTATGGGTGATCTCAATTTCGATGACATACAAATCTAAATCCCCATTTAATATGCAATTAATGGTGCTAGTTGTTCTAGAGTGATGCGTGAAGTGAAGGTCTTTGAAACAATGATCTTCAATAAATCTGGGATGCATTACAATTAAGAACACCGACAATCGTGTTCTTGTCCAACAGGGATGTAAGGTCTTCAATATAGCCTGAAAGGAATGAATATTCTAGATTATCTTGTTCACTAGGGATACTCCAGAATCTGTTTTGATGTGAGTCATGGTGTCCTCATAAGACGGTATCCTCAGATTAGAGTAACCGCTTTACCTGGGGTAATAGTTACAGAATAAATCAAATAAACTTTTGGCTAGGGGCAATTATGTAATTCACATGGGTACATCAGTCTTGAGAAACCTCTATTCAGCAGTTTGAGGAGAAATGGGAAATCTTTTGCTTCACTGGTTAAATTTGTATTTGACTATTTATTCATTTTGTTGTTGGAATTGTAGGGACAAGGCTCAGCATGAAAAACTGCAGATTCTGGGGAATCATAATTCACCTCTTCGTTATATAGATCTCAAAGTAAGTTACACATCTATACATTTTTTTCTGATGTATGCTTAGAAGTTAACTACATCAAATATGTTATCATCTAATGTTGCATTAAAGGGCTTCATTTGGGCTCAATTATTAGGTTATTGAGATAAAGATCTCCACATCCATGGAATGATCCTCATTTATTTCCGAGTTATCCCATTTGAGTGTGCAAAAAATGCATGTTCTTTTATGAAGATCAAATTTTCATGATTATTGCAAGAGTACCCGAGTTACTTCTTATATTCTTTGATCTCTAGGCAAGAGCTGAGCACTTTACTTTTTTCTAATTCTTCCCCTGAAATTCAATCCTAAATTAGAAGTTTGGAGAGAAGATCTATAATCAATAGGGTTTATGATAAGTAGGACTAAATTGAATATATGGAATCAGTAGGGTTTCGATCAAAGCCCTCTTGGGCTCCATTGATTTCATTTCTTCTCATTAGTGTTTCTTTTTTATTCTTGTGCTCTTATTAGGGTTTCGTTTTTCGGATTGTGGTATCCACGACGACAACGACAACTCTGTTTCTGCCATTTCTCTCTTTAGGTTTCCTATTTTTCTTTGTCAATTGTGTGGGTTTTGTCTATTTTTGTCAACTGTGTCTACTTTTTCCTGATTGTAATACTTTTTTCCCTCACTGTCCGTAATTTTTATTTTTTATTTGCAAATTCTTTATTGTTGGTATAGAATAATCCTGGAATTCAATTTTGTTGCTGCTCTCAGAATATGTACTGTCTTAAATTGTTTAGAGTGATCTTCATCACTATCCATATTTGGTGCAGGATGTTCTCAACTTTGATGAATTCGCAAGTCACCTGACGAATGAAGAACAGCAGCAGTTGCTGAAATATCTTCCTTCTATTGATACTGACAGGTTGGTTCTTCATTTTCCGCATTGACTTAATTGTGTTTTACTAATAAAAATTTCTTACTAGTGATGCAAGGATATGATTCATATCCTTCATGGAAATTTCATAAATCAATATTTTATGTTTAAATCTGTATGGGAATGAATTTACCCATTTTCTTATAAATACACAAATCAATAACATAACATTCCTTATATGTAGATGAAAACGAAAACAAATCTTGAATAATAAGACATGTTTCAAAAATAATCTTATAAATGCAATGTAAGCCAATGCAAATTTTTTTCTTCCTTTTCAATCTCAATGTTGTCCGTCTCTAAATGGGAAGAATACGTTTTGGTATTGATTTCCCATTCTTTTTCTTCTTTTAGTGCTTCTGATATCCCTATCTTCTTCAAGTGCCTTGCTATCTGAGCTCAGATCAATATGCACTCAGTGCTGATCAAAGGTATCTGGAGCTAATTGATCCACACTGACGGCGGTTTTGTTGTTGCATTACAGCCTTAAAAGCATGTTTGCTAGCCCTCAATTCGACGAGAACCTGTCCTCCTTCCAGAAGCTGCTCGGAGAAGGGGTTTTTGACTTGTCTTTCTCTGGGGTGACAGCTGAAGACTGTAAGATATTGAAGAGGCTAGCATTGTGCAATTTGTCAAAATCGAAGTGGGTGGAACAATATAATCTGCTCAAGGTTGGAATTAATTTTCAAGAGGATGAATGTTATCTCATGAAAAGTCATCATTTATCGTTGTAAATGAATGTACCGAACTGTACTAATACTAAATTCTGTTTTGGCTGTAGGATGTAAAATGTAAAAGTAGCAACAGAGGGCCTGTAGTTCCTGGACCTAATGCCATTGCATCTGGAAATCCAGTAAATGTAAAGCGATCACATGATGGCTCATTTCAAAATTATCCAGGTTAGCCAATTTGTTTCTGTCGGTCTAAATTGTTGGATGGTTTAGAGTTTGTTTTCACAACTTTGTGTTAAAAAAGAAATGCATCATAGGGTTGAACAAAAATGTGTTATGAAGTTGAATAATTAGACTTTATGTTGTTTAAATGAAAAAACAAGGCATAGACTATCTACTAAGACATTCCATACCCATATCCATGGTTTTCCTTGTTTGACATAACCATTGGTGTTTAAATGAGAAAACAAGGCATAGACTATCTACTATGAAGCCAAGACATTCCATACCCATATCCATGGTTTTCCTTGTTTGACATAATCATTCATTGATATTTGAGAGTCCATGTAAGATAAGTTGATATGAACATATTACCAAAAGGAGGTAAACTACTCTCATTCCAACCTTGGTTGCAATTTTTGTTTCCAAAATTGAATGGTTATCTATTTCGACAATTGTTTGCACTATGTTTCTAGAAGCATCTTTTGTTGCATCACATTTAAACTTCTTTTGTATTCATCTTAATAAGGTGGTTATAAGTTTTTTGTTTTTTCCTCCACTCAATTCGTGGTCATGCACCAAGTACTACCAAAAAAAGTCACCCTATTTTGCTCTATCATGTCCTTTTTCTCGTTGTTTTTTCTTTTTTCTTTTAAGAATTCAATGACATTCTTTATTATGGTTGTTGGTGATACTTATCTTTTCCTTTCAAATCCTGGAGAATCAGGATATGGGCGTCTGTGCAATTAGCATGGTGACAGCTGTAGTACACTTGTCGATCCCGACTTACATCCTCACTAAGTAGATAGAAAAAATAAAAAAATAAAAAATTCAAACTCTATTGAGATTCATGTTACATGGAATCTTCAAAAATCAAACAGCCGTATCAGACACTTTATACTTGGATAAGGGTGTGAGATATGTCTTGATAATTCCCATCGGACACTTCTTAACATTGTCTTTATATATATATATATATATTTGTTGCATAATTGTTATAAAATGAATAAAATGTCTTTTTGACACAATGTTACATAAAACCCCATTTTATCCCAAAAATAAAATAAACATATGAAAATACGATATTTTTTTGATCAATCCGCTTACCCTTGAATTAGAGATTTGATGGGCCCAATCTCTAGATACACTTCCGCACCCTACATTGGTACTCGAGTCCTTGTAACATAGATTGAGATTTGAGTTGGATTTAAAAGGTAAAAGATAAAAGATAATGTGAATTGCTAAATCCCATAAGCTGTTGAAACATCTATTATGTAGAATGAACAAAGCAAGCAACTTTTTGACTTGTCACCTCTACTTTTGAGTCTTTGATACGATATCTGTTTGCTTTTACTGTTTATATTGAATAAAATTTGTTGGGCTTTCAGGAGCAAAGACAACAATGAAGAGCCCCAAAAGGGTTATGAAAAGTAGCTATGAACAGAAAGAACTTGTTGACAATGATGTCTCTTGTTTTAGTCCAAGAAGCCTGTTTGCCTTGCCTCCCGATAGTAGCTCCCTTATGCTAGACTCTTTGCAGTTTATGGGTGAGAGTTCCGATCAAGATCTGCTGCTGGATGTGCCGTCCAACAGTTCCTTCCCACAGGCGGAGCTCCTTCTCCCGACTTCCAGTTTTGGCGCCCAAGTGAGCACTAGTAGTAGCTCAATACACCCACAACTTATCCGACCCTAAGTGCTTTATCAAGACACTACTTTTAAATAGGCTACTTAGGTTACTTTCTGTTAAAAATGCGTGTTGGAATAGACTTATTTTTGCACGCCAAAAACATACAAAAGTTATATGTGAATGAAGGTTTGATGTTGCCTTTTCTTTTCTTGGCCTATGTTAAAACTTGAAAATGCCAAGGGGATTGAGTGTGGGTGGGCTTTTTGTATAGGTTGACACAAGAAGGTTGTAATATATAAGTTTCAAAATGCACAAGAGGTGGTGAGTGAAGAGTTTTTGGATGAATCTACACTTCTGTTGGCAACATTTTGTGGTGATAAAATTTACTCTCGTCTTTTGTTTCTCCCCAAATTTAAACTTGCGGGATGCATGTAAAGGAAGGCTAAATTAATCCCAAGAGGTTAGCTTGGTGGCAGGGTTTGGATTTTGGGGGTGTGTTCCCTCCAAAGTTAAAGATCGAAACCTCTTAGGTATCAGATTGGGAGAAAATTCTTGATTTAAGCATGGTGCACTTGTGGAAAATTCTTTGCCAAGAGCTTGTGCACCCTTGGGAATTAGTCGAATTTTGATCCGGACACTCCGGTGCCAATCCAAAAAAAAATGGAAAGGAAGGCAAAATCTATTTCATACTTTCTGTTTTCTTTTCTTGGTACAATACTTGAACAAGAGAAACTCCTCCTAGTTATATATATATATATATTATTAAAGTGTTTATCATTAAGTATGCATAACCACTTTAAATTTTGTTAAATAATAATGTTTTTAGGGCACTTGTTATCAAGACTTCAAAAATATATTGACACAAACATGGAGAAGCGTGCACAATGATGTTTATTTTATTTTATTTTATTAATTATTGTTAAAGTGAATGGGTAATTAAAACATAATGAGTTAGGTGTTTCAAGAAGTTGCTAAGCTAATTTGATGTACAACACATTATTGCTTTTGAATGTCTTAAGCATGTTTTGAATAGAGATTTAGGATATGACTATTTTATTCTGGGATAAAAGTACTTCACTCTATATTTAATTCGCATTTTGTGATTTGAAATGAATTTATTCTTGGAATACTTTAATCACATGTGCGCGATATTTTGTCCGGTGAGGACAATTTATGCCAGGATAAGTCTTTCATCGGAAATAAATAAATAAAAAATACACATGATAACTAATTCCACCTTTATTTAGCTAGAAACCAAAAATCAAGAATTTCTTTTTCCTTCTCTCCCCTATCCACATACAAAAATCAAGAATCACAATAAATCATCATTTCGCTGGCTTTAAAAGGTTCTCTGAACCAAGTACTTCTTTTTCCTTCTATCCCCTTCTCTGACGTCTATTTTCCTTTTTATCTTCTCATTTGTTCTTTTGCTGAGAAAAGATGTGGAAAGTAGATGCTGGGCTGCCAGCCATAAATTGATAATTTTTTTTAGAAGACCTGAGCTGATGAGCTTGGTTGACCCGGGTTTGGTGTTTTTTTTGGAACTATTTGTCCCATTCTCACCTATTGTTCGGCCTTTGAACACAAGTCATACAAAGAAGACCTGCATACAACTCTGGACATATCTGTAGATTCCAGTTAAAATTGCTCTAGAGCTAAAAGCTGTTTGTCCCTACTATAACTCCATAGCAATTCCAATTTGGCATCTAAGCTGGTATTAAAAGTCTGGGTTATTCGTTCTTAGCTATGCATTAAATAATAAAGCAATGGACAACAGTAATCGGTCAATTGTAAAGATTTGCATTTCATTTACCTCTATGGAGCCTTGCCAAAGGCGTGCCTCAATTTCCCTAATGATCCTAAACTTGATCAGAATCACTGCTGATATCCAATGTCTAAAATCCTTGCAGAAACAAACAACTATAAAAAAATGTGTCAAGAGGTCCTCTTTTTATCATTTTTTTTTTGATAACTCGGTATCCGGCCCATTAGGCCGACTAATGAGGGAGACCAATCCCGCTGTCCACTTTCGGGGGTCTCAATTAAAGCCAAGGCAAAGCCCTGTATGGACTGGCCTCAAGAAATTGTTTGCACCTAGTTTCAAACCTCAGACTTTAGAGAGAGCATACCCCAAGCCTCAAGCCTTCACCATTAGGCCAATCCCTTGAGGTCCTTTGGGCACTATGATAGATTGAAGGTTGTGCTTCTCAATTCGGTCCAAGTGTGTATTGGCAGCAGTGATGGAGGTAATAGCATATGAAGATATACTGTTCTACCAATCAGGGCAGGGCATCACTGCATTGGTAGTATAGGTTACTTGGTCAACTGCCTGGATGTAATCTCATTGGTTGCCTGATCAGATTATGTGAACTTTGTAGGCAACAACTTGGCTAAATTACCTCACAACAGGTCGGATTCTGTGTACTCCCACAATTGGTTTTCTGTGTTAGCTATGCATTAGATTAGATCAACACGTGATTGCCAAATGGGGTTTTAAAATTCTATTTTTCATGACAAGAGGCCCAATTGACATGGTTCCATCGTGATAAATAGTTCTGATGACAGTTCTTTAGTTTTCATCTATTGCAAGACTACTATATCTAGCATAGGAGGGGGTATTTTGTGTAATGGTTACACATGTAACTTTTTCCTAAAATAAAGCTCCTGGTGTGTATCGTTGTTTACCTCTACACACTACTACATAACCTAAGAGTTGTGCTGTTCAAGCATTTTGCTCTTGACATTATCTGCATATGACCTTTTTACCTAGGTGCTCAATTTTGTATGGACTTTTAGTTTAATGTTTCTATTCAATGAACATGGTTATTGGCAAGACCTAGTCGGGGGTATGATAGGGTGCTGTTATGTGAGAATAGGGGGTTTCATTACCTGACCCTCTAATCATGGATACAGCTTTTGACTTTATCATGCGGATTCGAACTTTCCGGAACGTGGGAAGGATCCCCTTGCAAACAAGGAAGCAAACCACCCCTTGCAGACAGGTAAACTAGCTAATCCTGACTTTTAAGCCAGTCCTATTGAAGGTAACCAACCGAGGTAAGGAAGCAGCCAGCAGAGATAAAAGTAAGAATAACGAGTGCTCGGAGCAGCAGGCAAGTGCTTGGTAGGCCAACAGCCCAGTGAACCAGGTGGGGCACTCGACGAAAGGGGGGCACACTGAGTATGAGAAATTGGCCCCACTCTGCTTTCTTAAAAGCAAGTACCACTACGGGAGGTCAAACCAAGGACCTATGGAAGTTGGGCTGGCAGACTGGCCCAGGAAAAGCTAGAGGTGGGGTCTAGCTCTAAATCAACGGAGGAGCTATTGGGCCTCTTTAAAGAGGTCCAAAGTATTCAAAGAATACAAGGCCTCTTTCAAGATCTGTTAAAGTCAAAATTGACTATTCGTCCCTCTGTTAGAGGTGTTCCAGAAATGTCTGAGATCGAGTAAATAGCTCTACAAACGAATGGATTGGATCGACTTGGAAAATGGAAAGATTTGTACAAGTTATATGTTTCGTCACTCAGACTAGAGCCTAGAGTATTGTACATGGACGTGCCGTAGGAGTAACTCATTACCAACATAGGCATTCTTCTTAGCAAGAATTATAGCGGTTCTAAACAGGAATAAGCTATGTGCCATAAAAGGTCAACTGATGAGCTACTGGCTAAAACCGAACCAAAGTTTGACATGAGATGGGAGATGAGATGTAATAATTATCTGTGTTACAAAAAGCCTAACAAAATTCATTTTATATACAAAATATCAAATGAAATTCATAATACACATCCAGTACCACCAAACTAGAAAAATTAGAACTACTACTACCTTAAAAAGTCCTGAAGTGTTAGCTCACCTGCCCAAAAAAAGACTGTAAACAAAACCACCTGAAATGCTGCAATAGCTGCCAGTGAAGGTCCATATTTCTACAGAAATTCATCAGAATTTTCACAACCCACCACACCAAAATCCCAACAAGAGCAACCATTTTTTCAATCTACAAACTTAGTCATCATAGCCGTCCTGTGGCCACCACCTAGGCCGAGGGAAAGTCATGCCGCACTTCTTGGCAGTTTCCAAGAAATCAACATCCTCCCCAGAACCATCATCTAGCTCCCCTGCAACCATTTTCAAAGCATCCAAAAGATCCTTCATAATCTGATTCTTAGCAGCCAAAGTGCCCTTCACCGTCTGTTTCGCTGCATTACTCGACAGCACACTGAAAGTTGATGACAATTCAAGCCGCCCACCAACACCCATGACCTTTCCGCTTCGATTGACACCACTTGAACTAATATACTTGAACTTGTCCAAATCCTCTATATTCTTCCTAATGGAACCTCCACCCCCATTTTTTTGCACTTCATCGCCTTCACCGAGCCCTACACCTTCCTCGATTTCTTTCAGCGGCAAATCAACATTCATTGTGTCCTCACAAAATCTTTCACCAATTTCATCAACCCCTGAATCAAGAATTTCAGTACCACCATTTTCATTGCAGTTAGTTACAACCAAATTCGATTCTCTCTGCAAAACCCTAAATTTCCCCAATTCAACACCACCGCTGTCCTCAAACCCTAGATTATCCAGGTCCTTACCCAAATCAACGACACCATCGACCATCGTAGTCTCGAGGCCATTGACGGAGTCGATTTGAGATAGAGAATCCTCCGTAGGGGTATGGAAACTCTCCGGCGGAGACACCATGACGATCATGGTGGGGAGGGGCTCCGACGACAGCGATTCGGCGGAGAAGATCGGGGATTCGGTGGAGAAAGGGGAATTAGGGCTTGGTCGGAGAAGATGGTCTTGAGACGACGTCGTGTGGCAGTGTTTGATGATGAGTGAGGTGAAAGGGCCATCGTCGTCGTTCATTTTTCTTTGATAGGGTTGGGTAGGGTTTGTTTTTTGAAGGGTTGGTTATAAGGGTTAGTTGAGTTCCCGCCATTTTGTCTCTCTCTTGATGAGACGTTCCCGCCTTTTTAATCAACGGTGGGAGATTGAGTTCTCAAGGTCTTTAATTGGTACGCTGTCGTTTTAAGCATTAGTAATGTGCAATCCTACTTACACTTTGGTTACGTTTGTTTCGCTGATCGAGTGGTGGGAGTGAATTATAAATGAAGAAAAATGTTTTAAATTTTTAAAAGGAGAGCTCTAAAATAACATTAATTATTTATTTTTATTTTTTTTGTATTTCACTTTTTTATTCTTTATTTTTTTTTGGGATGTGCCAGCTAAGTAAAGGTCTCTATTAAAGTTGATAAATGAAATGGACCTTGCACAAATCTTGCTTGGTAGGTTTAGCCTCCGTTTGAAAAGTAGGTTAGTTTTTTAATTTTTTGACTTTTTTGACCATATGAGCCTGGGCTCAAAACCTAGGTTTGGGAAGGACTTTTGACTTTTTAGCTTTTTTAATTTTTTTGTGAGATAAGAGTGTAATGATTATGGGGTTAGATGGGATATTTTGTCTGTTGTGGCTCATGAACCTATTCTGTTTTTTGTGGCTCATTGAGCTAAAAAAGCCCAATGAGTCCTTGCCAAACCAACCCTTAATAGCGCTTAGATTCTTACTTTGAAGGAAGTGGTAGTGTAGACACCCCATTTTTGACCGTCCTCAAGACTTGGACGTCACCGCTTGAACACTCGGTGATTACCCATGTTTGTGTTTGTTTGGAGTTCGAGTCCCTCGGCCACGCTACCGCCTCAGACCTCCGAACTTGACCGGTTTGTGTCTGGTTTTGCACCAAACACTTGTGCTTTGACTTTGAGGCGGGGAATGCCTCGAGGCATCCCACACCCAAGGCGATGGCTAGAGGCCACCTACCGGGTTGATGTTGCCATCGGCACTATATTGTGCCGGTCGACACTATTTTGTGCCGGTCGGTACTCCTTTTGGCAAAATGACCATTTTGCCCTGCCGATCACTTTACAGCTGTTTTTGGAGATATTTTCAGACAGCTTTCTTGCACTTGTTTCCCCTCCATACACGTGTATGGAGGGATGAGCCTTTGTTTTGGCTTAGCTTGTAAGCTTTGTTGCCTATAAGAGAACCCTTCTTCTCTTGGCTCAAGGGTTAGCAAAACTTAGACATTTTAGGGAGAAAATACAGAGAAGAAGCTCTGGTTTTAGGTTAGAAATCCTATATCTATTCTATCTCTCTTTTTCCCTCTTATTTGTGCACTAGGTGTTTGTGTCTCACTATTGCACATCAACACCTAGTGTTTCACCTTCCCTTGGTTTCTGAGGTTCCAAGAGGTTGTTCTTGCTGTTCTTGACTGGTTTGGAGCTCAAGGAAGCAACAAAGTCAACATTTGTGAAGAGGGTCAACAAGGGTGAGAAACTTACTTTATTTACCCCATTCTTGCACTCCATTTTGACCTATCCTTGAACTGTTTTTGTGCTTGGTGTTCAATACAAAAAAGTTCTGTTTTTTAGTCCTCTTGATAGTTTATTAAGGGTACTTTGTGCTTTGGGAAAGTTTGGCCCCTCTTAGGCCTCGAAAGGCCTCATTTTTGTGCTATTTTGTGAGAGCTCCGGGATTTTGGTGTTGGGGTCTCTTCACCACTGAAATCTTGAGAGATTTCAGTGGTGTAGATGATGCCTTAAAGTCCTAAGAAGGAGAGGGCCACCCCCTCTCCTTGATGTCCTTGAAAAGGACAAGTTTTGGTCCCTTAAGGGAGCATAGTTTTGAATGTTTGAAGAGCATGTCTTGGCTACATTTTATGTTTATTATGCCCTAATATGACATTGCTAAGTGTTGGTTTTAGTACTCCTAGCATGTTTTGCATGGTTGCTTTGTAATGCCTCTTTGGTCCCTTAACATGCCTAGGTTGTTAGCCCTAGTTTGAGCATGCTTTAGGCTTAGACTTATGAATGTTTTATGCTTATTTTGACATGTTTTAGCTATGTCCATAGTCATTTGGGTTGATCTTGGCATGCATTATATAGCCCCTTTGCATTTTAGGCTTGCTAGCCTTTGAGTATGCATGTGTAGCATGCCTTGCTTGCTTTATTTTGATGGTTTGGAACCATTTGGCATGTCATTTCAGTCCCTTTGGCGTGCTCGTATGCTTGCCTTAGTTGCCTCTTTAATGCTTTAAAAGCATGTGTTGTATGCCTCGTGTTTTAGCATTTGTGCATGCCTTTGGATTCATGCCATTTAGATGCCATCTAAGTGGTCTTTTGGGCTTAGTTTTATGTGTTAAAACTCTGTTTTTAATTGGTTAAGTGTTACCATGTGTGGTTGTAATATGTGTGGTTCAATGCCTCATTGGTTTGCCTTAAGTACTTGGGCCACTCGTTACATGCTTAGCCTACTTTGTTACTTGGTTTAGCATCATATTTTGCATGATTTTCAGAGCTTTCTATGCATGCTAATTGTCCATGTTTAACTCATTTCAAGTGTGCTTGAATGTTGTCTTGTTTATGCCTAAGTGTTGGGTTATGTATGCTTGCATGTGTACATGTATTGCATGTATCTTAGTCTTCACTTCTATAGCATTTGGCCACTGTTTTGAGCCTTTTTAGAGTTGCCCAATTCATGTTTAAGTCCATCCTTCAATTGGTTTGCATACTTATCTTGCATGTTCACTTGTATGTTTGCATAAGTATATTGTATTGCTCATATTGCATATAGATGACATGCTTAGGACTTCATTGCATTGCATTATGCATGCTTGGCCTCTTGAAGTGTGTGTGATAGAGGTTTAGCACCCTTATGTGCTTGTTTACATTGCATGCATTTGAAATTAAAGTTGCATACTTGGTTCTTTGGGCCATCATGCATGGAAATGCGTGATTGGTGGTCCGAGAATCGAGGCACATTTTCCTTTGAGTCATTAGTATGATAAGGAGTGTGTTTAGTGCATATATGCTTCGAATTGCATTACCATGCCAGTATTTGCCCTCTGCTGCTGTGAGTTGCAGGTTCTGCAGGCATTCAGTGCCGGCCGGCAGTGTTTAGTGCCGACCGGCAGTCAATTTGCAGCCGATGGATCAATTTAGTGTCGATGATCTCAATCCACTGCCAGTGGAAGTTTTGTGCAGCCGGTAGTGATCTTCAGTACCTAAGGAAGTATTCCTAGGACTTTGGCAGTCTTCAGAGGAGTATAGCAGGGAAAACAGAGGCAAGCTAGGCATGGCGGTGCAATTCCGAGCGGAATCCGAGTACGCGCCTGCATTTGGCTCTCCTCCCGAGGCGGTTTACTGCTTTTCTTAGATTAATTAATTTGTTAATTAATTAGGCTATTTTTAATATTTAATTAGCTTGCGTAGTTAATTAATTTGTATTATTCTTTTGGTCCCTCCGAGCGAGGGCGTATTTGTAATAAGTGTGCGTGAGTGGGTGTATGTCTTCCAACCTCCATTTCTTTCTCCCTTTTACTTACCTGCTTTTAATGGTTAGTATTAGGGCACATTTATTTTAGCATACCTTATACTATGCATGCGTGCATCCATACATTTGTTTACATGTATCGGGCTCGGTACATCATACAAACTGTATCGTACTTTCAATTCCAAATTGAATACGTGCATCGAATAAAGTGCATTTCACATGCCATCTCTAGGGTTAGCCGAGCCTACTCTAAATTGCATCATTGCCTGTGTTGCATTAGCCACTTAACATGACCTAGGGACATGCATGTCTGCTAACTAGTTTCTTGTTTTGGCGCGGAGTACGATGTAAGTATTTTACGCTTTAGCATACCACATGCGTGTGAATGTTGCCATGACAGTATGCTTACCATGCGGCTAAGTACTTATGTGAGATAAACTGTTTGAATGCCTGTGGGTGGAGGTTGGGTTGCTTGAGTTGGAAAACTCATTGAAATCCGTGTTTTAGCCTACTTGCGAGTAGCGAAACCCGAAACGCTTTCAAAACAGACGGATATGCAATGATTATTTCCAAATTAGGCAATCTAGTCTATACTCGTTTGCTGCGCGCATAACATAGTAATTCTAGGCTAATAATTGGAATAAGAGCATGTAATGTTTTCAAAATCGGATATCACGGTTAGTAGAGGCCGGTCTTCAGACGGGGCGAAAGGGGGTGCTCATAGCTGACCTTCCCCGATCGTACCCAAGCTCCCGAGCCAAGACCACTTTGGTGATGACGGACATGTGGCCTTCGGCACCAAGTCAGGGTTTCCTAAATTTTCCATTCCAAAATATTTAGGTGGCGACTCTGTAATCTGGCAAAGCAGTCCATGTTTGGCACTACTTTTCAAAAATCTGTTTTTTCTTCAAAACGATTTGCCGAATTTGGACTCTTTGGTTCAGATTTAGAACTGACACAAATCGAGTCCGAACTGTAGTAAACCCAATGTGAACAGAACGGGACTTAACCCTTCCGGGGCGTTCGGGGACGTCTACAGGTAGTCCCCTATTATGGTTGGATAAGAATGCTTTCACTGGACTGAGATTGAAATTTCAATCCAATGACATGGTATTCCAAAGTTTTCTTTTATTTATTTTATGTTATTATATTTATAATATAATATATATATATATACATAATACAATGCAAAAAAGATATTTACAA
Source organism: Camellia lanceoleosa (assembly GCA_025200525.1). Taxonomy (NCBI): domain Eukaryota; kingdom Viridiplantae; phylum Streptophyta; class Magnoliopsida; order Ericales; family Theaceae; genus Camellia; species Camellia lanceoleosa. The sequence continues at coordinate 94,005,160 of CM045771.1, forward strand.
AATTTCATATATTAATTCCATTTAAAGATGATAAAATAAATAATGGTATATTAAGAGCATCTCCAATGCTAACAGGCATTTTACTTATCTAAACATTACTATAAAGTATATATTTTATTTTGCCTATCAATTATTTAATGTTTCTACTCCAACTATGCTCTTTATTTTAGCTATTCATCTAAATACTATTAATTTTATAAAATGTCACATCAGTATCAAAGATGGAGGGAAATGATTCTAATGATTAAATACATTTTGCCTAGCCTTGAAGGCTAGCTACATGTAGCTAGTGAATGTAAGTTGAGTTAAAATGCCGAATTATATGCCTAGGCATTTTGACTAACAAGCATGATATACCTAGTGGGTTGGAGATGCTCTAATCCAGTAGTTTATAAATAAATACTCTTTATTTTACATCTCCAACTTAATACTATCACATTATTAATCTTTGCACTCAATTTCACCGTACTCATAATTCCATTTAACCTAATTCGCCAAACAAACATGACCTAAAAAAAAAAAAAAAAAAAACTTAGGATTTGAGTTTGGTATTAAAATAATGTTAAAATTTTAATTTTATTAATTTAAACCTTAATTTTTTGATTTGTTTTTAATTTAAATTATTTTTCCATTTTCGTTAAATAAAATTGATGAAAAAATTTATATTTTAGTCATTAAATTTAATAGATAATGCTATTTTAGACATATTTCATATATTGAATATAATGACTAAAATATTATTTTTCATCAATTTTATTTAACAAAAATAGATAAATAATTTATATTAAAGATAAATCAAAATATTAAAATCTCAAAATAATGCTTTTTTAAAATTAGCATAAATCTTTTTTTGCACCTTTTTCATTTTTTTATTGATATTAAAAATTTGATAGCCGAGACCCAAAGAGAGACATTTATTTCAGTACTTTTCATAATTTCTTATTTATCTATCTATACTTACTATATATTAAGTAAAAATAGATTTATAACCCAAATTTTGTAAGAGTTTTAATCTTTCAATTTAAATTTTTTGATTTTTTTATTTAAAAAAAAAAAATCTTAACATTTATTAACTTCTCCCAATACCTAAGTCTTACCCTCATAATAACACTTTAATGCATTAAGAATAAGCATAAAAAAAATTCTTTGAAATCCAACAGATATGAATTCCTTGAAAAGTCTTAACACATATAATTATGATTCCTCATAATAACACTTTAATGCATTAAGAACAAGTATAAAAAAAAATTTTTGAAAAGTTCAACACATATGATTATTTTCAAAATATTAAACTTTAATATAATATAATAAAAAAAAGACATTTAATTCCTTGATAAGTCTAACAAATATGATTATTATCAAAATATTAAACTTTAATATAATATAAAAAAGGAAAAAAAGAAGGCATTTAAAAAAAAAAGACATTAAAAAATTACAATTCACATATATAGATAATTGTAAACGCAATCCGTACATAGTACGGGTGATATGCTAGTATATAATTTATAGAAAAGGGGGTTTCTAGTAAAAAGGCTTGTGAGAGTTCCAAAGTCTCATTCTGCAATTACTAATTTTTGTGATTTTAAAAATATTTAAAAATAATTCTATTGGCTAACAAAATAATTATAGATTTAAAAAAACGGTGGTACTATACACACTAATTAATGTACATACTAGTATACCAACTAGGGGTATATCATTATTACTGATCCCACCTATTACACAAATTACAAATATTAAAACTTCTAAAATTATGACACATCATTTGTTAGTATACTAGTTAGTATATTAATTAGTACATATAGCATTATTCTAAAAAAAATAATAAATCACATAAAATTTTGAATTACAAGTTCCTAAATTCTCTCTCCCCAATATTTATCTCTTCCCTAAATCTTACTGTTACCCAAAAGACAACCTAAGAAGGGGGTGAATTAGGTTTTTACAATTAAAAATTAATAATATCCTAATAAAAATTATGATTAGCACAATAGATAAATATAGTTAATGAAATAAAAATAATTATGAACAAGTGCTCTAACAACTATGTTAATTAATGATTTTAGCACAGTGAAAATATGAATTATAGCTACAGCAATTTAAATAAAATCAAAAGATAAGGGAGAGAGAGAGAGGCAAACAAATTTATAGTGGTTCGGTTTCAACTCGGCCTACATCCACTCCTCAAGTTTCACTTGAGATTTTTCACTATACTCTAACTTCACGGGGGTGCTAGCAACCTCTTTACAAATGTAGCAATCTTTCACGGATTTTACATAGACTTTCTAAATCAAGAACACTGAGTGTACTACACTCTTACAAGGTTGAAAAGAAGATGTTTTTGCTTTCACAGAAAGTTACAAGAATTATTTCTCAAAGATAAATATAAAAATGAAGCTCTGATTTTTCTGTAAACCTCACATAGGAAAGATAAATTTAAAACTATATGTCTCAGTGTATAATTTCTGAAAGATTATGTAAACAAAAATTGAAGAACATTTCTCAGATAATTTTTCAGAAAATAAATGTGAGTGATTATAGATCAAAGAATATTTTCTATTTTTTTTTTTTTTTTGTTGCAACTTGTTTACATTAGAGGTTTTGGTATATATAATGAAACTTATAGCCGTTTATAGCCACTGTATTCATTTGAATTTATAGCCGGTTATAACCGTTGTATTCATTTGAATATCTTCCACTCCATCATTACTAATTTGAATATTTTTTACTCCATTATTACTAATTTGAATATCTTCCACTTGAACCTTTTGGCCTGCTGTTATGCTGGGTTGTTTGAACCTTTTGGCCTGCTGCTGTGTTGGGTTGTTTGAACCTTTGTTTTGGGTTGTTTGAACCTCTGATTTAATCAAATATTAAATACATTCTAACAACATTTAGGATAAAAGTTTTAGGTAAGAAATAATGGGACAAAATAAATATTTATTCTATTTTTTTCTTTCAAATAAATTAAAACATAAAATCATCAAAATAAATGTTGATTATATTTTTCTCTTTCAAATAAATCATCAAAATAAATTTTGATTCTATTTTTTTCTTTCAAATAAATTAAAAACATAATTAAATAAATCATCAAAATAAATAAGTCTAACAATCTCCCCCTTTTTTATGATGGCACACAATGATGTTTTGATTTGATTTGATTTGGGAGTAAGAAAAGCTCTCCCTCAAGTCATGTTCCCTAAATTAATTTCTAAATACATAGGTTAGTACATGTGTAATAAATAAGGTTTAATTAGAAACATGATATGAAATTAAGATATCAAACTATAAATACATAATCATCAGATCAGTTTTCAAATAATACCATAATTTGAAAATAATACCATAATACATAACATCGTAACAAAATAATACCATAATACATAACATCATATAATTTCTCTCCCTGTGACATTATTAAAAGGAAATCATGGATCAGAATCTGTAGGAGGAGGAAGAACATGATAGTGGCAAATGGCATCTATACAATTCAAAACATATATATACATATAAATACGATTCGCGTGCCTATCTCTTTTTCGTCGGACACGCGTCCTCGCTTTTGCGTTAGCCGACCGACAAAAGCAAAACGGATCAATCAGCTACCTTGGCTCTCGCTCCCTCTTGTCGTCTTCTCCTCTGTCTTCTTCTTAATCACTCTCTTCGCCTTCTTCTTCCTCATTCGCTTCCATCACTTTCATCTTTTGCGTGAGAGAGATAGAACAGAGAGACTGAGCAGAGCAGAAATGATGCCAAAAACAACCCTCCTTTCGATTACATCTCTCTTTCCTACTACATGGCCTCGTCCTGTCTCCTTACTCTCTTTCCGGACCTGAATGATCTCGTAAGCGCTGCTAGGCCGAGTGTCCCGACTCCTACTTTTCCCAACCTTCCTATAATGTCAATTGAGCAAATAATGGCAGCTCAATCAAACATTGAAGCCAATCATTTCACACTGACATCCTGTATGGAGACGGTGACTGCAGTCACAAAATTTACGCATCGACTGCAGAACAGAACGAGTGAGCACCACCGAGTCAACGCTCAACTCTCTCCGCTCCAGCGCATGTACAAGGATGCGCGAGCAGAGATTGGCTCACTGAAGGCCGAAAATAAAGAATTTAAACGGAAGACCACTTCCATGGCCTGATTTGGAGCAACGTCGTTCTTGGCTTTTGATAGTCGGCGGGAAATGCTCGCTCCCGACGAAAGCACGGGGGCAGGGCCTTCAAGGGCCTCCCAATGTAATAAAAAGAGGAAGAAAACAATGGAAGAGACGAGTAAGTAAGATCAACGTATGGCCGTAAAAAAAAATGAAAGGGTTTTTTTTTTTTTAATGTAAATATGTTTATTTTGATCAGCGTATAGCTGTAAAAAAAAATGAAGGGTTTTTTTTTTATGTAAATATTTTTATTTTGTTTTTTGTTTTTATGTTTAAGTACTGAAAAATGAAATTAAAAAACAAAAAAAATAAGAAAATTAAGCCAAAACAAAAAATAACAATGAGAAAAAAAATTTAAAAAAATTAAGCCTAATAGCAAAATAAAAAAAATAAATTAAAATAAAATAAAATAATACCAGTAGAAATTAAACTTAATAGGACGTTGGTATTGCTAGAATGGTAATGCAAAAAAAAATACCATGAGGGTTTAAAAAAAATCAATGTATGCAAAGTTAATTTTATCTCAAGATGCAGAACCCAAAAAAATTTACATAGTTGAGAATATCAAACTGTTAAGGAGAATAAATGTATGAAGGACTTGAGAGCATTCAACTGATATAAATGTTTCCATATCAACGTAGCAATTCACATATATCATTTTAATAAAAACTTAAGTTTCACAGTTATAACAAAACTTTTTAAGTAGAAATCGATATTCCAAGCTCGCTACGAGTAAAATTGAAGCGATCATCGCTTAGGGGTTTTGTGAAAATATCCTCAAATTGCTTATCAGTGTTTACAAATTCAAGTATAATATCCCATTTTTTAACACGATCTCTTAAAAAATGATGTCGAATTTCAATATGTTTTGTTCGTGAGTGTTGAACCGGATTTTTGCTTAAATTGATGGCACTAGTATTATCACATTTAATAGGGATATGATCATAATGCAAATCAAAGTCCTCCAATTGTTGTTCCATCCAAACTATTTGAGCACAACAACTTCCGGAAGCTATATATTCAGTTTAATCGCTGATAAATGTAATTTTGCTTTTTGCTAAACCAAGATACTAATAAGTTACCAAGAAAGTGATAAGTGTCACTGGTGCTTTTTCTATCAAGTTTGCATCCGGCAAAGTCGGCATCCGAGTAACTAATTAAATCAAATGTAACACCTCTAGGATAAAACAGTCACAAATTTTGAGTGCCAACAAGATATCTAAAATTTCTTTTAACAGCACTGAGATGTGATTCCTTAGGATTTGATTGATATCTAGCATACATACAAACACTAAACATAATATCGGGTCTACTTGCAGTTAAATAAAGAAGTGAGCCGATCATACCTTGATATTTTGTTTGATCAATGGACTTACCTTTTTCATCATTGTCTAGCTTAATGGATGTGCTCATAGGTGTTCCATCTATCTTTAAGTCATACATACCAAACTTTTTGAGTAGTTTTTTTGTGTACTTAGCTTGGTTGAAAAAAATTCCTTCTTTATATTGTTTGATTTGAAGCCCAAGGAAATACTTTAGCTCCCCCATCATGCTCATCTCAAACTCACCTTGCATACACTTAGCAAATTCCTTACACAAGGTTTCATTAATAGCACCAAATATAATGTCATCCATATATATTTGCACAATAAATAAATCATCATTTTTAGTTTTAACAAAAAGTGTTGTATCAATCGTTCCTCTAGAAAAATTATTTTCAATCAAAAATTTATTTAATCGTTCATACCATGTACGAGGTATTTGTTTCAAACCATATAAAGTTTTTGATAGTTTAAAAATATAATTTGGAAAAGCATGATCTTCAAAACCTGGGAATTGTTTAACATAAACTTCCTCATTTATAAAAACCATTAAGAAAGGCACTTTTTACATCCATTTGATAAAGTTTGAAATCTCTAAAACATGCAAATGCAAGTAACATGTGAATGGCTTCTAATCTAGCAACCAGAGTAAAGGTTTCATCAAAATCAATATCTGCTTCTTGATTGTATCATTGTGCAACAAGTCTAGCCTTGTTTCTTATAATTGGGTTGGATTCATCAAGCTTGTTTCGAAAGATTCATTTGATACTGATAATTGTATGATCTTTAGGTTTTGGCACAAGTTCCCACACTTTGTTTCTCTCAAATTGGTTAAGCTCTTCATGCATAGCTATCATCCAATATTCATCAAATTCGGCTTCTTGAAAGTTTTTAAGCTCAATTTGTGAGAGAAAAACCAAGTTACTACAAATGTTTCTAAGTGAAGAACGAATTTCAATACCTTTTGTAGAGTCACCTAAGATTAAATCCTTATGAACAAACTTCCATTCTCTTGGCAAATCATCATTGTTTCCTCCTTCTTCTTGAGGTGGGAGAATAGATTGTTCAATCTCTTTGTTCAACTTACATGGTTGGTTCTCGTCTTTGTAGATATTTGAATCTTCCACATTTGGTTCCAAATCTATATTATTACTAACAATTTGCTTTTGAGCAAAGATGTTAGTTTCGTCAAATGCCACATGTATAGATTCTTCCACAACAAGAGTTATTTTATTAAAAACACGATAGGCTTTGCTAGTTAAGGAATAGCCAAGAAAAATTGCTACATCAGACTTTGAATCAAATTACCTAAGTTATCCTTACCATTATTATGCACAAAACATTTACAACAAAAAACATGCAAGTGACTAATGTTGGGCTTTCTATCATGCCAAAGTTCATAAGGAGTCTTTTTTAGAATAGGTCTAATTAATTTACGATTTAAGATATAGCATTTGGTGTGAACGACTTCAGCCCAAAAATATTTAGAAAGATTATTTTCGCAAAGTATTGTTCTACTCATCTCTTCTAAAGTTTTATTCTTCATTTCTACTACACCATTTTGTTGTGGGGTTTTAGGTACTGAAAAATTATGTTCAATACCATACTCATTACAAAACAATTCAAATTTTTCATTTTCAAGTCCTCTACCATGGTCAGTTCGAATATTAGTAATAAGAAAGCCTTTTTCATTTTGAATTCTACGACAAAGTTTTGTGAAAGAAGAAAAGGTTTAATCTTTGTGTGCTAAAAACATAACACATGTAAATCTTAAATAATCATCAACAATAACAAGACAATAATGTTTACCATCTAGACTAGATATCCTTGAGGGACCAAATAAATCCATATACAATAGTTGTAAAGGTCTAGTTATGGAAATATGAGATTTTGATTTAAATGATGTTTTAGTTTGTTTTCCTTGTTGACAAGCACTACAAAAATGATATTTTTCAAATTTTATTTTTGGAAGTCCAATGACCAAATCTTTTCTAAAAAATTTAGCAATTAAATCCATATGAGCAAGACCAAGTCTTCTATGCCATAACCAACTATTATAATTATTAACATATAAACATTTAACATCAGTAGCATAGAGATCATTAAGACGAAAAACATAAACATTATCATGACGATTATCAACGAATAAAGCTTTATGATTATTTGTGCTTTCAATTATGCAATGTGATTTATCAAAAATAACTCGATTACCTTTATCACATAATTGACTAATACTAAGTAGATTATGCTTAAGTCCATCAACAAGTAAAACATTTTCAATAGAAGGGTTAGGAAAAATACCGATGCTACTAATACCGATGATTTTTCCTTTATTGTTGTCTCCAAAAGTAATAAAGCCTCCATCTTTGGATGACAGTGTAGTAAATAAGGATTTATCTTCGGTCATGTGTCTGGAACATCCACTATCAAGGTACCACTTCCCTTCTTTAGCTTTGGACTTAAAGCAAACCTATAAGATAATAATCAAGTGTTGGTTTTTTGTACCCATAGTTTCTTGGGTCCTTCTTGGTTAGTTTTGTTAGATCCCTTAACAATCCAAATCTTTTTAATTCTCATGTTTATATTATTTTTGAATGAACAAGAATATATATAATGGTTTTTTTTTTCTACAATAATAACAAGTAATATGAGGGTGAATCATGAGAGGTGCCTTTTCAAAAATTGTATTGAGATTCTTGTTTTTTAATAGGGTCATATCTAATGCTCGCTTTATCGAAAACACATTTTTGATTTCCAAGAAACATGTTGAGATTATTTCTACATTTTACAAAATTTTCAAGTGTTTTTGTTAAATCATCAACATTGTTTTTAAAAGCAGTTTTCTCATTAGAGATGGTGTCAAAATCATTTTTCAAAACAATTTTTCCTTTCTTTCATTCTTCTACATTACTAGATAAAGATGCAACAGATTTTTTTTAATACATTATTTTTGGCATAAACTTTTCTTAATTCATCTTGTAGTTCATGGAATGCACTTTCAAATTCTTCGTAAAAAGTAGTTACCTCATATTGAGTAAAGTCTTCATCTTCAAAAGCCATAAGACACAAGTTGGCTACTTCATTTTCAATTTCATCACTTGAGCTTTCATCTTCACTTTCTCCCCAAGCTGCTACCATGGCCTTCTTGTTTCTTTTGTAGTCTTTTCCATGGTTTTTCAATTTTGGACAATCCATCTTCATATGTCTAGGATTTTTGCACTCATAGCAAATAATAGGTTCTTTGTACTCATTTTTTAAAGGTCTTCTTCCTCCATAATTATTTTTTTTTAAGTGCTTTTTGAGATTTTTACTAAACATGGCATAGCTTTCATCCTCATTAGAGTTTTCATGTTTTTCTTCATTTGATGAGGCTTTGAATGCAATTCCATTTTTCTTTTTGTTTTCAACATCCTCATGTTCTTTCATGGTGATCTCATGAGTCATAAGGGAACCCATAAGCTCATCCAATCCAAGTGTGGAGAGATCTTTGGTTTCTATAATGACAGTAACCTTTGCTTCCCAATTCTTTGGTAAATACCTAAGAATTTTTCTCACCAACTCACTGTTAGTATAAATTTTGCCAAGAGATTTCAAAGAGTTTATAATTTCAGTAAATCTAGTAAACATACTTCAAATAGATTCATTAGAGTTCATTTTAAACAATTCATGACTATGAACAAGCATATCAATACGAGATTCCTTCACTTGGTTTGTACCTTCATACGTTACCTCAAGTTTGTCCCAAATTTCTTTTGCCAAATCACAACTTGAAATTCTATTATACTCCTTAGAGTCTAATCCACAAATAAGAGTGAGTTTGGCTTTAGCATTGACTTGCAATAATTTGTGATCCCTCTCATCACATTCATCTTCTGTTTTAGGTACACTAATATTGTCTACTAATTTAGTAGGAATTTTTGGACCTTTGGTGACAATAATCCACATAGCATAATCAGTGGCTTGAAGGTATAGGGTCATCTTATCTTTCCAACGACTATAGTTGTTTCCATCAAATAGTGGTGGCCTATTGGTGGTTTGTCCTGCAGCAGTGCTAGCTAAGGTTGCCACAGATCGAAACTCTCAGATGGTTAAATCTCAAATAAGAGTCTAGACTCTGATACCAATTGTTACCCAAAAGATAACTTAAGAGGGTGGTGAATTAGGTTTTTACAATTAAAAATTAATAATACCCTAATAAAAATTATGACTAGCACAATAAATAAATATAGTTAATGAAATAAAAATAATTAAAAAAAAAGTGTTTTAATAACTATGTCAGTTAATGATTTTAGTACAGTGAAAATGTGAAATATAGTTATAGCAATTTAAATAAAATAAAGAGATAAGGGAGAGAGAGACAAACAAATTTATAGTGGTTCGGTTTCAACTCGGCCTACGTCCACTTCTCAAGTTTCACTTGAGATTTTCCACTATACTCACGGGAGGTGCTAGCAACCTCTTTACAAATGAAGCAATCCTCCACGAATTTTACACAGATTTTTTAAGTCAAGAATACTGAGTGTACTACACTCTTATAAGGTTGAAAAGAATGTGTTTTTGCTTTCATAAAAAGTTACAAGAATTATTTCTCAAAGATAGATATAAAAATGAAGCTCTGGTTTTTCTATAAACCTCACACAGGAAAGATAGACTTAAAGCTATACGTCTCAGTGTATAATTTCTCAAAGATGATGTAAACAAAAATTGAAGAACATTTCTTAGAGAAATTTTTAGAGAATAGATGTGAGTGACTATAGGTCAAAGAATTTATTCATTTATTTATTTTTTTTTATAACTTGTTTACATTAGAGACTTTGATATATATAATGAAATTTATAACCGTTTATAGAAGTTGTATCCATTTTAATTTATAGCCGTTTATAGCCATTGTATTTATTTTAATATCTTCCACTCCATCATTACTAATTTGAATATTTTTCACTTGAACCTTTTGGCCTGTTGCTGTGCTGAGTTGTTTGAACCTTTGTTTTGGTTTGTTTGAACCTCTGATTTAATCAAATATTAAATACATTCTAACAACATTTAGGATAAAAGTTTTAGGTAAGAAATAATGGGACAAAATAAATTTTGATTATATTTTTCTCTTTCAAATAAATTAAAACATAAAATCATAAAAATAAATGTTGATTCTATTTTTCTCTTTCAAATAAATCATCAAAATAAATTTTGATTCTATTTTTTTCTTTCAAATAAATTAAAAACATAATTAAATAAATCATCAAAATAAATAATTCTAACACTTACCAATTAGTGTTATTTTATTATTATTGACCTCACCTATTATACAAATTATAAATACCAAAACCTCTAAAAATATGTCACATCATTTGTTAATATACTAGTTAGTACATTGGTACATATAACATTATTCTAAAAAAAATAAGAAACTACATAGAATTTTAAATTACAAGTTTCTAAATTCTCTCTCCCCAATATTTATCTCTTTCCTAATCTCATCTCATAACAAAGTAATTATACATTAAAAAAAAAAACACAAATCTCATCTCATAACAAAATAATTATATATTTAAAAAAAAATTATAAATTAAAAAAACATAAAACCACAATTGTTAATTTTTGTAATTTTAAAAATATTTAAAAATAGTACTATTAGCTAACAAAGTAACAATAGATTTAAAAAAAAATTAAAATTTCTAATTTTTGTAATTTTAAAATAATATTATTGGTTAACAAAGTAACTATAGATTTAAAAAAAATAATTGAATTACAAGTTCCAAAAATCTCTCCCCTAATATTTATCTTTTTCTTAAATCTCATAATTTATCTATTTATACTATATATTATACCAAAGTGACTTTTCATCTTAGATGCCTTAAGTGTTTCAAAACCTTAAATCTAATTTTTTGAATTTTTTATTTTTAAAAATAAAATAAAATTAAAACATCTATTGGCTATTCCAATGACATAAATATTAACCTTCAAAATTATTTAATGCAAATATATTGCCGATAAAAAGAAAGAAATAAAGAAAAAAATCACACAATTCTCAACCTCCCACTCCTTCTCAAAATAAATCAAGTTTTTATTTTAAAAAAATATAAATCTCATACAATCTTTTTCGCTTCTAAAATAAATCTAATGAAAATGAAACTCTCTCATCTCCCATAAAATGTATACTATTAATACCTTTCACAACTGGTATGATCTATATAAACATAAAATTAAATCTAATATAAAATAAAAATTAAACCTTATATCTATATTTTTTCTCAATTTCATAATTAAACACAATTTTATTTCCAAATAAAGTTAAGCATATCTATACTATATATAATTTTTTTTTAAAATCTCATAATTTATTATTTTTTATAATGATTTCATGATTTATAATTTATAAAAGAAAAGATGAAAAAAATTATTCTTGTGTACTCTTTTTTTATCCAATTATTTCTTTTATCCAAAAATCCTAGCCATCATACATTATACTTTTTTCCAAGTCATTCATGTCTTCCTCGCCCTATAAATATTATATTCATAGAACGATGAAATTCATTATTTTTTAATTTTCTTTTTATGAGATAATTTGGAGGTTAGTTTATGTTTAATCTATTGTATTATTTAAACAAACTCTTTTATCTTTTAGGTACACCATTTTTTCTTCTTCTTTTTTTATTTATTTTTTATTTGTGATCATTTTTTTTTTTTTTGTATTTTATATTTTGTGTGTCATTTCTCCTTCCTCTCTATCAACCATTATCTTTTTTTTTTTTTGTTTATAACAATTTTTTGTTAGTTAATATTGTTTTACTAGAATTTTTATACTAAAATGACGTGATAGGGTCATCTATATAATAAAAAATATGTCACTCGTTATAAAGTTATAGATCAAAATCTAAACAAAATCATTATTAAAAAGTTTTTTGTATTGATTTTATATTTGTATATCATTACTTTTTTTTAAAAAAAAAATTTACTTTAATATTTTTTTGATATCATAATATGTGTTAATTTACAGTTGGTGCATAGCATTACTTGAAAGACATATAATAGTTTTTCAAAGCTATAAAAAGAAAATTTTAATTTTAATCAGTTTTTTCAAAACTATCAAAGGTATTAGTCAATTATTTAAAGAATAATGCTTGAGACCCCCTTTTGGGGGTCATCCCCTCACCCCCCTTTGCCACGTGGAGGGTGGTGATTGGAGGAGCAGGAAAAAAAAGAAAAAGAAAAAGAAAAGGTAACCAATGAGAGAGAGAGAGGGGGTCAAAGGGGGTGGGAGGAAAATGGGGGATGAATCATTACTCTTATTTAAATATTTATCTTTAATATGTATAGCTCCTCTCTTCCTTTATGGTACTTCTCTCTCTACTCCACTGTAAGTTCATATGTTTTTTAAAAAAATCATATGTAATTTAAAATTTTAAATCTTTTTATATAGGAAGTTAAAAAATAAATTTTAGAATTTAAAATATAGCTAGCTATACAAAACTATATCCTTTTAAATATAACTATATTTATAATTCTATTACCTATCCTTATTTATATTATTATATAAATAAAAATTTTGTATGATAATTGAAATTCAAAATCCTAATCTATTTTTTTTCAAATTCTAAAATTGTTAAAATGCATATGTTGCAATATCATTAATTTCTTCCTATTATAAATTTTATTTTAAATCTTATAAGATTTATTCAATGACTAATATTCAAGTTTTGTAAAAATATTCCAATGTATTCCTTAAAAAATTTAATATAGTAAGCCTACAAAATTATATTTTAAAATTCAAAAATATTAATATTTTTATTTTTATTTATTTTTATTTTTATTTTAAATAAGCATGTTAAAGTATAAATAGATATCCAAATAAAATTATATTTATTATTAAATATGGCATTAGTTTTAATTATAATCACATCTTTTTAAAGTTTTTATTCATTTTTTAACTTTTTTGATATTTTAAATTACATGTTACGATAATTCTTCCTTACTCATTAACTTTTTAATTTTTTTTAATTATTTCATTTTCAAAAACCAATACAAAATTTTTTAAAATTTATATATTTTTATTCTAAAATAATAAAGCATTAGAACTGTCACGCCCTCAAAATAACAACATAAAACCCAACAATATAGACATGCATTAATATATAAAAGATCCACATTCTTCCATTAACAGAGTTTCATTACAAATGTATTACATGTTAACAACAAAAGCAAATGCCCTAAGGGCTTACAGCTTTCCAAGTTAACACTTGGTTACAAAAAAGTAGAGTACTAACTCATTTACACATGAAGCCCTTGGCTTGAATTTACATGTAATACATCAAAAGAAAGACAACAAAAGTCTGCCCCGCCCCTAGCCTCCCAAGCTATGTCCTTGGAGGTGGCATCTTTGCTCAGACTGAAAATGATGTTCCCATATAGGGTGAGCCACAGCCCAGTAGAAATATACTAAACCAATTATGAACAATGACTAAAAGATTAGCAGTTGATAGACGGTCAACACTTTTACACTCTTTCTTAACACATTACAATTCCAAGACCTTCAAGTCTATGTTCATTTCATTTTCCATTTTCTTAAAATTCTCAACTTAAAATCCATGGCTCAGAACCTGGCCACACAACTCATATGAGACATTAACTCATACTAACCACTTTCAATCTCATCACAGATAAACATTTTAGTTACATCATTACTTCCATAGATAAGCATACTAGCTATATCACACTCCCAAGACAAGCATATGAGCTCTGCCAACACATTTCTAGATAAGCATATGAGCTCTATCTACGGAGTCCATCCCCTATCTTCTCCCAAACAACGTCCGGTTTAGAGGTCCATCCCCTATCTTCCCCTAAACCGTGGAGTACATCCTCTATCTTCTCCAACACAACATAATGCATATAAACAATAACTATACACATCACAGATCAATACATAAAGTTAATGTATTCTTTCAACTGTTATACTCAATGACACATTCCAATGATTAGTTTTAGTTTGCCTAATCATCATGCATTGTCTACAACAATCAAGATTATCCTCCACCGATAGCCCAAAGCAGATATTTCTAAACAGAAATTAAATGCACAAAATGGATATTGAATCAACATTTCAATTCCTCATTTCTCATAATTAATTAATCCAATTAATTAATCAATGTAATTAGGGCATTTTTCATAATTAACATTACCACCCTTAGGTTCCATTTTCTATCATTATTTCAACATTAAACCCATGTTTCTACACCAAACATACCTCTAGGTTTATTATAAATAAAACCCCAACTTTTGTAAAATTACACAAAAGTCCAAAGTTTTCTCAAAATTGCACAACAACTTCCAACATATCAAAATGCTAAAATTTAAAGACAAAATCCATAAAGAGGAGTAGGATATCCCTACCTCAAAGTTTGAGCTCAAAAGGAGATGAAGACCCAATACCCAACTTGCTCCAAAACCAAATATTTTCAGATTAAATCGAAGCCCAAGTCACCCTCTATCTTTTTAACAAAGCACTTAGGGTAGATTCACACTCTAGGGAGGTGATTTCTTAGAGAGAAGACAAGTCTAGAGAGAGATGCTCTCAAATTTAGGGTTTTAAGATGTAAAAGTTTTGAAAAAGTGAAGTTTGATTCGACTGCTGCGAACTGATATAAACAGGCTCGCTCGAGTGAAGACTTGGTCGCTCGAGCGACCAGACACAGAAAACCCTAGCTCGAACCAAGAAAGTCTCGCTCGAGCCAACAACTCAGAAGCTCGCTCGAGCGAAGAAAAATCTCGCTCGAGCCAAGAACTCGAACCTTCAGGTCTGCAACTAGATGCACGCTTGAGCGACAGACTGCTCGCTCGAGCGAAGACCGAACCAGATCGCTCGAGCGAAGAAAAGCTCGCTCGGGAAAAAAAACTCACTCAAATCAGACGAGAGACGACTCGAGCGAAGGAGTACCTGGCTCGAGCCACCATACACAAAACTCAACTCTCGCTCGAGCGACCGAATCCTCGCTCGAGCGAAGGCCCAAAAATCTGGGCAACAACTCTTGGTTCCCAACACAACCAACCTGTAACAAACCTGCCCAACACATCCTATAACTCAAAAACAAGGTATGAAAGGATATAAACAAGATAACAACCAACTACTAACATCCACAGACACATGACCGGATCACTGTACAACAAAGGGGAAAAATCCGGGATCGCTATAAGAACTATTTCATTTTTTTTTATTATAATAAAGCATAATTTTAATTGTTAATTGTCAATACAACAATTTTAATTTATCTATACTATATATTATAGTAAATGAATATTTAAAATAAAACTCTTAAACTTATATATAAAATTTTATTTACGAGAGATAAAATACAAAAAATTAAAATAATTATCTAAATAATATATTATTTTATCACGTGAATATAGCACGAGTGACATGCTATACATAAAGAAAAGGAGACTTCATAGTACTAAATGACTTACAGTACTTTTCAACTTTGGCCCATTTTTGGCAGAAAATTTTTTTTTTTCTTTTTTTTTGAATTTTTGTGCTTTAAGTGATTTTTTTTTCTCAAAATTATGTCAAAATGTTTTACTTTTCCGGTTCATCTTGTCAAGACGAATCTAAAATGTATATTTTTTTTTTGAAAAATTCCAGAAAAAATACTAAAGACGAAATAAGTCAAAAAATATTACTTATTTTGGCTTATTTGTCTTTTTTGTATTTTTTTTTAAAAAAAATGATAATTTGTTGGTTCGTCTTGTTGAGATGAATTTAGAAACTTAAAGTTTTTTGAATTTTTTTTAAAAAAAAAATTTAGTAAAAACGAAAATAAATAATAAAAAAAAGTAAAAAAAAGCACTTCCCAAAAAGTATGATTTATGGTTAACTATAATCTTGAATGGCATTGACTTAGAAATTTGATTTCTTGTAATTGAATTCCAAACAATAAAACTTTATTTAATTTTTTTTTATTTTTTTATTTTTGTCATCCAAACATAAAAAAGATGATTGTACTAATGATAACACATATACTTTTGATTATTTGGATGCTCATTTGTAAATACATATTTATTATTTATTTTATTTTTTTATCAACAATTCTTCTTCTTCATTGCATTGAGCTGAAAAAGCAAACCTTTGGGCCACGATTTGATCATTTTAGATGGAGGGTGTATGTACTCTACATTGGATTGCAAAATTTAAAGACGAGATAATATGTTCAAAGAGGATATAGCTCTATCCGATAGCGGGGCGGGATAGTTTGTCATGGAATAAAAACATATGGATGAAAATTATCGTACTCACAACTTGGATAAGATAAAAAAAAAAAAATTATGAAATGAGTAAATTTTTAAGTAATGGAATCTTCTTCATCTATCTCATTCATTATCTTCCAATCCAATTTTTTCTTTCCTCATTGTCCTGATATAATCGACATCAACCTACATTCATTTGATAGTTACTTGCCAACCTCTAGGGACCCATGGCTTTTGGCCATGCTTTTCCATTTTCATTCTTAGCTTTGACCAATGGTAGCACCCTTGGTGTACACGTCTCTCTTTCTCATTCTTTTTTGTTGGATTGTTATTGTTATTGTTATTTATTTATTTATTTTTTAATTTTTAGCAAGTGACACCACTAGCACCCACTATCATGCTTTTCCATATTTCTTTTTGTTGTTTCCTTATGGCATATTTGGAAGGATTGAAACTTAAAAAATTTTGAAAATAAAATCATGCCTTGGTAACAAAGTTATTTTTTTATTCAAACTTACACTTCACAAATTGTTGAAGCCTTTCAAGCATCTATTCTTTTGAAATCTGTGAGTCCTAAATTTGTGAAATGGTGTTTACCTCCCACAAGTCAAATCAAGTTGAACACGGATGGTTGTGCTCGAGGGGATCCGACCAATGGAGGCTTCGGCGGATTGTTTTCGAGATGACTTAGGAATTTGGCTCTGTGGTTATTTTGGAATGCTAGAAATATGTTTAAGCTTAGAGGCAGAGCTATAGGGGATTTATAGAGGGCTCACTGTTATCTTCCAAAAAGGCTACAGCAATGTGCTGATTGAATCAGACTCGGTTGAAGCGATGGAACTGTTGCGAAACGCAACTGTTGTTAATGTTTCTCTCCGGAGCATTGTAGGAGATGCAAGACATCTCTTGAAAAGATGTAGATGTTCTATCCAACACATTTTGAGAGAAGGAAACCAATGTGCTAATAAGTTGGCTAAGCTTGGAGCTGATCAAGAGCATTTGGTTGTCATGGAAGACCCTCTTGAGGAGGTTCGAAGTTTGGTGGTAGCTGACCTGCTAGGGCGTGAATACCAGAGACTTTAGGCCCCTGTTCGCAGTTGTTTGTTTTCTTGCTTTTATGTTCTTTTTGTTGAACTCTTGTGGTCTGCTCTAATCTTTTCCGAAGTACCCAAAAAAAAAAAAAAAAAACGGTGGTGTTAGAGACTACTAATTTAGTGGCTCTAAACCCACCACTAATGAGGTGGCCAAAAAAAAAAAAAAAAATTGTGGCAGTGGGTGCTCACTACCACATCACTAGTGTAGCTCTAATTAGAGCTCCTACTCATTTTCCAAAAAAAAAATGTCTCACAATCACATTTTCTTATTGGAAGAGGTTTTGGAAATTAAGGCTATGTTTGTTTAGTGGACTAAATTAGATGAAATTGTTAGTGAGAGGATGGTTAGTGAAGAGGTGGTTAATGTGGGGATTGTTAGTGAGGGATCAAGTAAAAATGTATTTATTTTGATGATAGTGCAGGAGATGGTTAATGATGAGATTATTAAATTATTTTTGTATAAAATAAACAAATAAATTATTTTTATATTAAAAAAAACTAAAATAAATATTAAAACAAACACATGCACTTGGTAAAAAAAAATAAATTTTTTATATAAAATAAATTCAATTCCCTCACTATTTTTCTAATTTTATCCAAAACTCAGCCAAGCTAATCCTCTTACTGAGGGAGATTACTAAGGAATGGTTTGGCATACACTAATTTAGTCCATCTTTTTATCTTTTTATCTTTTTTGGGTCACATCAATCAACATTTCCTCTTTATTTTTTTACACATTTTTTTTTAAAAATCAAAAAGTACACTTATTTAGAACATCCCAAACAACCCCTAAGTCGCTTAGACTATCAATCTGCCCTCCCATTTTACTACCAAATATGCTATAGATGATAGTCTGATCTGGTCCCTCAAACCTCAAACCGCGAAACAAACATGTCCTAAGGGAATAGATAAAATGTGAAACCCATTTCATGAGATTGTATGTCATGATGGAACATTTGTTTTCGGCCATTGGATGGAAAAAGAAAGATAATCCGAAAATTGGTATTGTTTGTCCAAGAGTGGCATTACTTGTCTCATTTTTGTTACAGTTGTAACTCCTTATTTTATATAATTAATACGAAATTACGAAAATTTGGTGGACAAAAAGAATAGTCGGTGCCTATGCCCTTATCACACCACCTAGGGATATAAAAAAATAAGGTAAATTATAAATACTTCTTTGTCGAAATTTTGTATTTATCATAATTAATTGAAAAAATAAATTTTTTAACTATTTTTTTATACAATAATCAAATTCTGACATTATTAAAAATTATTAATTTTTTTTTTCTTTGTTTTTTTGAACGAAAATTCATTTCATTAAAGATGAATACCAAATACATCAGATTTTAACAAAGAAACAAGAGGAATGTGAAGAAATTATGTAAAGAGGTGCCAATGGATCCACCGGAATCTGATTGAACACCCATTCGTTTCTAGCCTTCCATTCCGGATCCTCTCCAGCCAAAGTTTCCAACTGGTCCTCCGGTCAATGGCCTGGATCTTGCCACGTCACCCCACTTAGAAAGAACGGCCCAGATCAACGAAAAAAAAAAAAACACAAATTTCAAATTTCCCACAAAACAGAGCTCCTTATTTTCAATCTGTAAACAAAAAACAGAGAGAGGGAGAGGGAGAGGAGACACCGTCCATCTGCCATCGTTGTTGGACCACCAGCCACCATTCCTCACCGGCAACCACCGTCCATCTGCCATTCCTCACCGGCGACCACCAGGTTGAGAAACTAAAGTAGATTTGAAAGAAAAAAAATTAGGGCTTTTATTCGGGGCTTTACTTTGATTTGGGGCTTGCAATGCATATGCATATATAATGTATGCATATACATATATAATGTATATATATACATAAAATGAGGAGCTGATAATGTATATAAACAAAAAAGCCGTCCATTTTGGATTTGCAAACACAGCTATGGATTTTCAAATTTCAGATGCTCATAATGTATATAATATATATATACCACTGTCCATCTGCCATTGTTTTTTTTTTTTTTTCTTTACATGCTTATAATGGTTCATTAAAAAATATATATATATATATATATATTTGATTATGTGCTGTGTGCATCTTTCAGGAAATTTTATAGAGAACACTTTTCAAAAATAGAGGGAATGAATGAATATATACATTATCTTCAACACTTTTCAAGCACTGGCCCACTATAGGAAAATAATTTGAATTAGTGCTTGAATAAATAAATTTGAAAAGTGCTTGAATTATGGTTCTTGAATCAGAGCTCCTTAATGACCCATTATAGGACAGCTTTGGCAGCATTGACAGCAGCAAGAGGCCCAAATATATCAATTGAGTTATGTTGTTCAGAATATGTTAGATTATCACACACTGAAGTGGCTAACAATGTCTTCGACAAATTTAGTTTAGTATCATTTTCTGGTTATTTTGAATTGATTTGATGTTTCCATTTATATTAATTATAAATAATAGTTATATGAACATATTAATCATTTTAGAATGATTTAGAATTTGTGGAAAATCAGTGTGTTCAAAATTAGTGTGTTCAGATTATTGTAAACATTCAGATTATTGTGTTCAGATTATTGGGACTCATTTCCACTTTACAAGTACACAAGGCTTGATGTTTAGATTGAACTTTTTTATTGTGTATGATAAACATATGAGTATTGGAACTTTTCAAACATCACTAGATGGAGCAGAAGCTATTATAATTTTTAGGAATTAATGAGTATTGGTTTTTGGAAACTGTTTATTCTACCCAAAAACATACAAGATGAAACAATATTTCAAACACATTTGGTGAAACTATTTTTGAAAAGTGTTCTCTATAAAATTTCCTGAAAAATGCACACAACACATAATCAAATATATATATATATATATGAATGAAAAGTGTTCTTTCCTATCATATTTCATGTATAAATGAATGAATTTTTTGAATGTAACAACAAAAATGGGAACAATAACACAAGATTTGCAAAGGGACTGGAACATCACCAGCAAAACTTGCAGCTGAATTGCTTTCTGGTCGGGGCTCTAGTTCGCGGTCGCCGAAGCCGAAGCGTTGATGTTCACCGCCGTTGAGGTCCGCCGCCGTCGATGTTTGTTGCCTTCACCACTGGCTATTTCACAAGAAAGATGTTGCGGGTGAAATAACTCAATGGGAGGGAAAAGAGGAAAAGATGCTAAATGGGAGGGAAATTACGGAGCTCTGTTTTGTGGGAAATTTGAAATTAGTTTTTTTTTTTTTTTTTCGTTGATCTGGGCCGTTCTTTCTAAGTGGGGTGACGTGGCAAGATCCAAGCCATTGACCAGAGGACCGGTTGGAAACTTTGGCCGAAGAGGATCCGAACTCTCCATCTATACCATCCAATTGTAGCCACCTACTGAGGATAGACTTGAAATCTTTCTTTGTAAGGCCCTTATTTAACAAGTTGGTAGTCCATTTTGCCACATTCGATACCATACCTTTGAATTAACTTGATAATTTATTAATAAAATGAGTTATTTATTATGAAATTAAAAACTTTAAAAATATAATGTAATTTTTAAAATCACAAAAAATAAATTACTCTACTTGGTTTGGATTTCTAAAAATACGTTTCAGAAAAATATACTTTCTTCTGTATTTTTTTGTTTTTCTTGATTATTTTTTTTTAATATTTCAAGCAATTTTTATTTTTATTTTTAGACACACCTAACATAAATAAACTTAACAAGTATAATCTTCTTGAAAAAAATCTTTAAAAAATTCACGAAATTCAAAAATATAAAAAATATGAAAATTCAATATATTTTTCGTATTTTTGTGTATTTATTAATTTTTTGAAATACTTTTTTACAAATATTTTATTTTTTAGATACATCTAAGTAAGGTGCAACTAAAAAAATTAAAAAATACTTAAAATTTTAAAAATATTTACTAATAATAAAAAATATTTTAAAAATATTTACTAATAATAAAAAATATAAAAAATAAAAAATTTAATTTTTAAAAAATTAAATTAAAAAAAACTGAAACTAAACATGAATCTCAAGAGATACACTTGTAATTTACCCAAAAAGATTAGTAATGACTGGACTGACTAAACTGACCTTTTGGTCAATTTTTTATGACTTTAAGTTGCTTTAGCTTTATTTTATGTGAAAAACTAATTTTGGTTTAGCTTCAATTTTCAAAATTTTAAAATTAAAACCTACCGCACCTAACTGTTTAGCTTAGCTGATGTGGTGCAAAATTTTAATACAACTTCACCTGTAAGTAATAAAACCCCCCATAAACCTATCCCTATGGATACCCTTGTTGCCATTATGATATTTCTTATCCTTTACACACTCTCACACATGTTGGGAGTTACTTTTTATTTATTTATTTTTGTGTGTGTGTTTTTTTTTCACTTTTTTAAAATCTAAAAAAAAAAAGTGGTACTTCTTATGTCTCAAAATATTTAGTCTTTTATTCTATTTTTTATTGTCTCAAAATATTAATTCATTTTCAAAAATCTAGTATAAAAATAATATTAATTTCGTATTTTATCCTTTTTTTAAAATTCATTAACAACATAAAAAATACAATTATGACATTAATATTTCTGAAAAAACATACTCTCAAAGGATAATTTTGAAAAATCAATTTTTTTAAAGTGCAATAATTGTATTCCCAAAAAAAGTTAAATTCTTTAAAAGAGACTATTATTTTGGGACTGAAGGTATAGCGATCCCGGGTTTTACCCCTTGTTGTACAGTGATCCGGACATGTGTCCGTGGATGTTGGTAGTGGGTTGTTGTCTTGTTTACGTCCTTTTATATATTGTATTTGAGTTATAGGACGTGTTGGGCAGGTTTGTTTCAGGTTGGTTGTGTTTGGGAGCCAAGGGTTCTTTGCCTGAAATTTTGTCCTTCGCCGGCGAGAGTTGGTCGCCGAGCGAGCTTGAGTTTTAATGTCCGTGGGTCGAGGCAGAGTGGCTTCGCCGAAAGCGAAAGCGGCTGCGTGATCGACTCAACACCATGATTTCGCTCGGCGAAGCTTTTCTTCGCCGAGCGAGCTTTTCTTCGCTCGAGCGATCTGGTTCGGCTTCGCTCGGCCGAGCGAAAGCGCTTTCGGCGTCGTCTAGTTGCAGAACTGGCGGTCGAGCTCTCGCTCGGCGAAGCTTTCTTCGCCGAGCGAAGCCTGGTTGTTGGCTCGAGCGAGACATTCTTGGCTCGAGCTAGGGTTTTCTGTGTCTGGTCGCTCGAGCGACCAAGTCTTCGCTCGAGCGAGCCTATTTATATCAGATCGCAGCAGCGATCTAAACTTCACTTTTTCCAAAGTTTTATATCTTCAAACCCTAAATTTGAGAGCCTCTCTCTCTAGACTTACCTTCTCTCTAAGAAATCATTTCCCTAGAGTGTGAATCTACCCTAAGTGCTTTGTTAAAAAGATAGAGGGTGACTTGGGCTTCGATCTAATCTGAAAATATTTGATTTTGGAGCAAGTTGGGTGTTGGGTCTTCATCTCCTTTTGAGCTCAAACTTTGAGGTAGGGATATCCTACTCCTCTTTATGGATTCTGTCTTTTAATTTTGACATTTTGATGTGTTGGGGATAGTTGTGAAATTTTGAGAAAGTTTGGGGCTTTTATGCAATTTTATAAAAGTTTGGGGTTTTGTTTTAAATAAACCAATATGTATGTTTAGTACATAGAAATGAGACTAATGTGGAATCATTGATGAAAATGGAACCTTTAGGGTTGAATGTTAATTATGGGAAATGCTATAATTATATTGTTTAATTAATTGGGATAATTAATTGTGGAATTTGGAATGTTGATTATATATCCATTGTGCATTTATTTTCTGTATAGAAATAACTGCTTTGGGCTATCGGTGGAGGATAGTCGTGTTTGTTGTAAACAATGCATGATGATTAGGTAAACTGAAACTAATCTGCGGAAAGTGTCATGGAACTTGACGATTTGTGGAATACATTATTTGTATTGATTAATTGTATATAGAACCAATGTGTTTATATGCATTATGTGTAGAGGAGAAGATGGGGGATGTACTCCGCGGTTTAGGGGAAGATGGGGGATGTACCTCTAAACCGGATAGTTTTGGGAGAAGATAGGGGATGAACTCCGGAGGCACAGCTCATATGCTTGTCTTGAAAAATATAGATGTAGCCCATGTGCTTGTCTTGGAAATGTGAAGTAGCTTATGTGCTTATCAGTGGTTGTATAGATATAACTAATATGTTTATCTATGTTGAAATGGAAGGAAAGAAATATAGACTTGAGTGTCTTGGAATTGTAATAAATTGTAAAAGAATGTAAAAGTGTTGACTAATGCATCAACTGTTAATCTTTTAGATGTTATTCATAATTGGTTTAGTATATTTCTACTGGGCTGTGGCTCACCCTTTATGGGGATATCATTTTCAGTACCGATGGCATGCCACCTCCAAGGACTTAGCTTGGCTAGTGGCGGATGGACTTTTGTCTTCTATTTACTTTTGATGTGTTGCATGTAACCTCAAGCCAAGGGCTTTACGTGTATTGAGCTAGAGCTCTCTTGATTGTAACCAAGTGTTAACTTGGAAAGTTGTAAGCCTTTAAGGCACCTGCTTTTATTGTTTACATGTAATACTTTTATGCAAACGATTCGATTAAATGGAAGAAGGTGGACTTTTATTATGTTGATGCATGTTTAATTGATGGGTTTATTGTCATTATTTTGAGGGCGTGACAACTTGGTATCAGAGCGTACCGGGTTCGAATACTTTGGGTACGTGGGAAGTGATTAGAATCACAATGGGTTTGTCTCGCTTGATAGAGACTTAGTGTAGTGTCATATGCCATGTGTTTAATTGATAACATGCTTATGTGATTATTTGGGTATGGGATTAAATTTCTAGGATGTTGATTGGATCCTTGAGTTTCTGGGAGTCTTGTTGGAAAGGCACTTGATCAATGCCGTTTCTCACAGGAACTCTGGTAACGCCTCGGGACTATCATTATCCAGAAATGAAATTCGTAAGTGCTTATGTGTTTATGTGCTTACATGGAGTGAATTATTGTGGTCCATGTTTTAGGACGCGAGTGTTTATGTTTTGGCACGTTTATAAATGTGCTAACGTTCTGCGTTACCTTTATTAGGATGTCAGGACGAGGGAGAGGTGGAAGGCGTGGCAGGCCTAGGAGGCAGGACATGCCTTTACCGGAGGAGATTCCGGCTCGGGAAGGGTTGGTCGAGCCAATGTGGCCGAGCGATGAGCAGCGAGCTATGGGCGCTTTGGCCGAGAGATAGCAGGGCATTCAGAGTCATGAGGCATTCTCGGAGCAGAATCGAGCTCCGGTTGTTGTTGCGGATCGGGACCTTCTTTTACGAAGAGGGAGTTTTTCCGGTCTAATCCGGATGAGTTTGTGGGTGATCCAAAAGAGCCGCTTAAAGCAGATGAATGGCTCGAACAGACAACGAAGACGTTTGAGATGCTAGGCATCGAAGACGAGATACTGAAGGTGACCTTGGCATCTTTCGGTGAAGGGATCTTGGTCAGTGGTGGAAGTTCACCAAGAGTCGTATAGGAGGGACTTGGAAGGCTTTTGTTGACGCCTTTCAGGAGAAGTTCTTATCTCCGGCTGTTCAGGAGAGGTTGAGAGGTCGATCGGCCTGGCCAGTTCATCATCAGTGGCCGAGTTTGAGGCCTCATTCACTAGTTTGTCCAGGTTTGCACCTGAGTTAGTGGCGTCTGAGGAACGCCGTTGTATTGAGTTCGAAAAGAAGTTGAGGCGTGGCCTCAAGTTGAGAATTGTGGGGTCTATGTTTCGGGATTATGGGCGACTGGTTGATGCTGCAGCTCATACTGAGATCATGATGCAGGAAGAGGAGGAAGGGCAGAAAGGCTCCAAGAGGAGTTAGGATGGACAAGGCGATAGTAGGAGACAGAGGGGTTATAACCCTCAGCAGTCTCTGGGTGGAGTTCCTAGGTCGACTTTCCCGATCTGAGTCAGAGCTCCGGAAGAACAATCGGGGAGTTTATTCTACAAGTGTGGCCACCGGTCACAAGGTCAGCTTGTCTGCATGAAGGCGGAGGTCGAGGGTCAGATCTTCTTCACCCACGAGTCGAGTTTGGGCGGCGGCCCTTGTCTTGTTATCGATGTGGGCGGCTGGGCACCTTAAGAGGTTCTGCCCTGATTGAGTGCCACTTGAGGCGTCTGGTTCTAAGCGACGCAGGATTTCAACCTCGATGCTGTCACGAGCCTCGAGGCAATCAAGAGCTTCGTCGTCCGGTCGATCTGTGATCGTATGCTCCTAGGGGTGGCAGTGGACCAGGTCCCACAGGCGCGTGTATCTTTGTTGCCAGGATTTGGTACCAACTCCATCAAGAGTGAGAGGTACTTTTTGTTTTGCTTTCGGTTGCTAGAGTGTTGATTGACACGGGTGCATCTCATTCTTTTGTATTTCTTTGCATTTGCATCGTGTTGGAATTGGAGTTAGCATTATTAGCATCTCCTATTTGCGTTGTGTCACCTATTGGGGGTGAGTTAATTTTGAAGCACGGTGTAGAGGTTGTGATATAGAGGTCGACGATCATCGACTTCGTTTCCATTTGTAGTTATGCCCATGAAGGGCTTTGATGTTATTTTGGGTATGGGTAGTTATCGTCTTACCGAGTCGTTATTGATTGCTACCGCCGAGGGTTACTTGTTGTACTGATGGCGGAGTGTTTCCATTTCTTAGGAGACCGAGTTGGTAGTGTTGTGCCCGCAGTGCGGTCAAAGGCGGAATGAGCTTAGTAGTCTACTTGCTAGTTTTGAGAATGGTGAGTGTGATGAGACCACGATTGAGTTGCCAAGGGTAGTTTGTGAGTACTCGGATGTCTTTCGAGGATCTTGTTGATTTGCCACCTCACCGAGAGACGAGTTCTCTATTGATTTAGTGCAAGACAGCCGATTTCTATGGCACCTTATCGTTTTGCCCAGAGTTGATTGAGTTGAAAGTTCACTCAGAGTTGCTAGATAAGGGCTTCGTTAGCCTAGTGTATCGCCGTGGGAGCACCCTCTTTGCTAAAAAGAAAGATGGTGCTTTGAGGTTGTGTATCGACTAGGAAGTTAAATCAGACTACGGTTAGAATAAATACCCTATGCCCGTATAGATGATTTGTTTGACCATTGAAGGGTTCCCGTTGTTTCTCTAAGATAGATTTGAGATCGGGTTACCACCAGTTGAGGGTCAGAGAGGAGGACATTCCTAAGACGGCATTCCGTACGCGGTATGGCCATTATGAGTTTCTGGTGATGCCATTTGGGCTTACCAATGCACCGGCAGTCTTTATGGACTTGATGAACCGGATCTTCCGGGAATTCTTGGATCGTTTTGTGGTCGTTTTGTGACCGACATTCTTATCTATTCACCCTCAAAGAAAGAGCACGAGGAACACTTGAGAGTGGTGCTTGAATTGCTTAGAGCCCATAGGCTGTATGCCAAGTTTGGGAAGTGTGAGTTCTGGCTAGGAGAAGTCAAGTTCTTAGGCCATGTGGTATCCGGGGAATGGGTGTCAGTTGATACATCCAAGACTGAGGCAGTGCAAGATTGGGCACAGCCTAAGAGTGTGTTTGAGATCCGCAGTTTTCTAGGATTAGCTGGGTACTATCGTCGGTTTGTGAAAGATTTCTCGAGTTAGCTTCACTGTTGACTAGGTTGACTCGCCGAGAGTCAAATTTGTATGGAGTGAGACTTGTGAAAAGTCGTTTCAGGAGTTGAAAGTTAGATTGACCACCGCTCCAGTCTTGATTATTCCGGAGAGAGGGTTGGGTTATGCAGTCTATTGTGATGCCTCACGAGAGGGTTTGGGTTGTGTGTTGATGCAGGGAGGGAAAGTGGTAGCTTATGGCTCACGTCAGTTAAAAATACACGAGAAGAATTACCCTACACATGACTTAGAGCTAGCGGCTGTGATTTTTTCCTTGAAAATCTGGAGGCACTACCTTTATGGTGAGAGATTCGAGGTGTTCTCGGATCATAAGAGTCTGAAATATTTGTTTTCACAGAAGGACTTGAATTTGAGGCAGAGGAGGTGGATGGAGTTTATTGAGGATTACGACTTCGAGTTACATTATCACCCAGGGAAGGCCAATGTTGTGGCCGATGCTCTTAGTAAGAAATCCATTAGTGATGTAGCTGGTATAGCCATACGAGAGTGGGAGATGTTGGGGGCACTTGGCGAGTTTGATTTGCTTCTGGGCGAATCCGTTGAGGCTGCGGCCTTGTTTTCTGTTGTTGCGCAGCCTACACTTGTGACTCGAGTGTTAGAGGCACAGAGAGGTGACCTTGAGGTAGAATCCTCGAGAGAAGATCTCCGATTGGGAAAGTTGAGAAGGGTTTGACGGTGTATCCCGACTTGAGTGTGAGATCCGAGACCGTTTGTTTGTATGAGTCTTGCCGAGAGGAGGTACTCAGAGTTTCACCATTCGCGCCTTGCGGTGCATCCGGGAGGTACTAAGATGTATCAGGATTTGAGTCGCCAGTTTTGGTGGCGGGGCATGAAGAGAGATGTGGCAGTCTTCGTGTCTAAGTGCCTTACTTGTCAGCAAGTGAAGGCCGAGCATCAGAGGCCAGCAGGTTTGTTGCAACCCTTGCCTATTGCCGAGTGGAAGTGGGAGCATGTTACTATGGACTTCGTTGTGGGTCTTCCGAGGACTCAGCGGGGTAGTGATGCTATTTGGGTGGTTGTAGACCGGTTAAGTAAGTCGGCACACTTCATTCCTATGCGCGTGAGAGATTCAGTAGATCACCTCGCCGACTTGTATATCCGGGACATAGTGAGATTGCACGGGGTCCCAGTGACGATCGTCTCAGATAGAGATCCTCGTTTCTTGCTAGGTTGTGGCGAGTTTGCGAGTGCTTTGGGCACTAAGTTGACCTTTAGTACAACAGACCATCCTCGACCGACAGGCGATCCGGCGTACTATTGAGATCCTTGAGGATATGCTTGAGGTTGTGTCCTTGATTTGATGGGGCGTGGGAAAGGCACCTACCATTGGTGGAGTTTGCCTACAACAACGATTATCGATCTAGCATCGGTATGGCACCGTTTGAGGCCTTGTATGGCCGACCTTGTAGGTCTCCGGTTTGTTGGGCGAGGTGGGTGATACACCTTTGTTGGGTCCGAGTTGGTTAGGGAGAGCGGAGAAAGTTGAGCTTATCCGTAGGAGGCTTATTCTGACCAGTCGTCGAGAAATCTTATCTTGACCGTAGGAGGAGACCGTTGGTGTTTGAGATAGGTGATCATGTCTTTTCTCAAGATATCACCTAGGCGGGATTGATGAGGTTTGGGAAGAGAGAAAGTTATCCCCTCGGTTTATTGGTCCTTTGAGATCCTTGAGAGGATTGGCGAGGTTGCTTACCGTTTAGCTTTGCCGCCCGCTTGTCCGGAGTTCATGACGTGTTTCATGTGAGTATGCTTCGGAAGTATGAGCCGGATCCATCACACGTGTTGGATTGGACCGATTTAGAGGTAGATGAGGATGCCTCGTATGAGGAGAGGCCGGTACGGGTCTTGGATAGGCGGGATCAAGTCCTGCGTGGCAAGACCATTCCTTTGGTTAAGGTTTTGTGGAAACATCACGGGGTGGAGAAAGCCACTTGGGAACGTGAGTTGGAAGTCCGCGAGAAATATCCGGACTTGTTTGTCGATTTGTAGTCATGTAATGAGAACTTGTAATTTTGTTGAACTTTAAGAACATTGTGTGTGTCTTAAGTTGTGAAACATGGTATATGTTTTGATTTAAGGAAGTAGTGTAAAACTTGCCTTAATGTGAGAATTGGTTATAATGTTGCATGTGTTGGCTATATTATAGAACTGGAGATGTATCATGAAATTTTGTTATGATATGATTTGTGAAACCATGTATATTGAGAATGGTTGGAAGGTGGGACAATGAATGCATGTTATAGATGCACTTGGAATATTTATATATGTGAAATGCCTCTTTAAATGAAATGGGTGACCGATGATAGGTCGAATTGTTGAATGTTATGTTATGACATTGTTTAAACTGGAAAAAAAAAAAAAAAAAAAAAAAAAAAAAAAAAAAAGGTTGCTTTTCAAAACTTGTTTTTTAATTTCGGGGACGAAATTCTTTAAGGGGGGGAGGTTATAGCGATCCCGGGTTTTACCCCTTTTTGTATAGTGATCCGGACATGTGTCCGTGGATGATGGTAGGGGGTAGTTGTCTTGTTTCCGTCGTTTCAAATTATGTATTTGAGTTATAGGACTAGTTGGGCAGGTTTGTTTCATGTTGGTTGTGTTTGGGAGCCAAGGGTTGCTGCCCAGAATTTTTGTCCTTCGCTCGGCGAGGTTGGTCGCCGAGCGAGCTTGAGTTTTGTGTTTGGTGGAGTCGAGCGAGTGGCTTCGAGCGAAGCGGCTGCGTCTCTTGGACTGAACACCATGATTTCGCTCGGCGAGCTTTTCTTCGCTCAGCGATCTGGTTCGATCTTCGCTCGGCGGCGATTTGTCGCTTCGGCGTCGTCTAGTTGCAGAACTGAAGGTCGAGCTCTGGCTCGGCGAGCTTTTCTTCGCTCGAGCGAGCTTCTGGGTTGTTGGCTCGAGCGAGACATTCTTGGATCGAGCTAGGGTTTTCTATGCAGTCGCTCGGCGACCAAGTCTTCCTTCGGCGAGCCTATTTATATCGATCGCAATGATCTAAACTTCACTTTTTCCAAAGTTTTATATCTTCAAACCCTAAATTTGAGAGCCTCTCTCTCTAGACTTACCTTCTCTCTAAGAAATCATCTCCCTAGAGTGTGAATCCACCCTAAGTGCTTTGTTAAAAAGATAGAGGGTGACTTGGGCTTTGATCTAATCTGAAAATATTTGATTTTGGAGCAAGTTGGGTGTTGGGTCTTCATCTCCTTTTGAGCTCAAACTTTGAGGTAGGGATATCCTACTCCTCTTTATGGATTCTGTCTTTTAATTTTGACATTTTGATGTGTTGGGGATAGTTGTGAAATTTTGAGAAAGTTTGGGGCTTTTATGCAATTTTATAAAAGTTTGGGGTTTTGTTTTAAATAAACCAATATGTATGTTTAGTACATAGAAATGAGACTAATGTGGAATCATTGATGAAAATGGAACCTTTAGGGTTGAATGTTAATTATGGGAAATGCTATAATTATATTGTTTAATTAATTGGGATAATTAATTGTGGAATTTGGAATGTTGATTATATATCCATTGTGCATTTATTTTCTGTATAGAAATAACTGCTTTGGGCTATCGGTGGAGGATAGTCGTGTTTGTTGTAAACAATGCATGATGATTAGGTAAACTGAAACTAATCTGCGGAAAGTGTCATGGAACTTGACGATTTGTGGAATACATTATTTGTATTGATTAATTGTATATAGAACCAATGTGTTTATATGCATTATGTGTAGAGGAGAAGATGGGGGATGTACTCCGCGGTTTAGGGGAAGATGGGGGATGTACCTCTAAACCGGATAGTTTTGGGAGAAGACAGGGGATGAACTCCGGAGGCACAGCTCATATGCTTGTCTTGAAAAATATAGATGTAGCCCATGTGCTTGTTTTGGAAATGTGAAGTAGCTTATGTGCTTATCAGTGGTTGTATAGATATAACTAATATGTTTATCTATGTTGAAATGGAAGGAAAGAAATATAGACTTGAGTGTCTTGGAATTGTAGTAAATTGTAAAAGAATGTAAAAGTGTTGACTAATGCATCAACTGTTAATCTTTTAGATGTTATTCATAATTGGTTTAGTATTTTTCTACTGGGCTGTGGCTCACCCTTTATGGGGATATCATTTTCAGGTACCAGTAGCATGCCACCTCCAAGGACTTAGCTTGGCTAGTGGCGGATGGACTTTTGTCTTCTATTTACTTTTGATGTGTTGCATGTAACCTCAAGCCAAGGGCTTTACGTGTATTGAGCTAGAGCTCTCTTGATTGTAACCAAGTGTTAACTTGGAAAGTTGTAAGCCTTTAAGGCACCTGCTTTTATTGTTTACATGTAATACTTTTGTACAGAACAGTTCAGTTAAATGGAAGAAGGTGGACTTTTATTATGTTGATGCATGTTTAATTGATGGGTTTATTGTCATTATTTTGAGGGCGTGACAGAGGGAATATGTTAGATAAATGCTAAAAAGTTATCTGCTTTTTTGTTTGTTTTTTTGTTAATGAGAAAACTGAGTAGTTTTTTTTTGACTTTTTTGTTAAACTGAAAATAAATAATTTTTTTATTATTTAGCTAAGAGTTACTTATTTTAGAAATAGCCAAATAAGATAGAAACAAGCCTCTAATTTTCCTCAATTCTCTACACAAATTTCTCTCTGTATTTACAGTCTCTCTCTATATCTATAATCATTGACTTGGTCTTCAATAACAAAGTTGAGTTAAAATGTGACCCATATGTATTGTATTGGACATGAATAATTCAAGCGATTATTAAAAAAGTAATATTATTAATAAATAAATAAAAAAGAAGAAGGAGAATCGTAACCCTATCATTTTTAGTTATGGAAGTGTAAGGAAATTTTTTTGACTTCATTGAGGAGAAGATCAGGTATTCGAACTGATAGAAATAGCAGCGACTATTTAATTGTAATATGATAACAAATTAAGCCTGCGTTTGGTTGTGTTTTATAAATGTGATTTGAGAATATGAGTTGTATTTTGAGTTTGTGTGTTGTGGAATTATGATTTGAGTGTAGAAAATTTGTTTGGTAAAAAGTTTTGAAAATAGTTTTGAAAAGAGTTTTAATTTGAGTGGGGAATTGTTGATGTGACATTTGATATGTGATACAGAAATTTACAACTCATAACTAAATATACAACTCAAAATTATTTTAAAGCATATAAAAAATTTTAAAAATTTCAGAAAATATTTTTTTCGATTATATAAATCAATTGCAAAAAAAAATAAAAATTATTGTTCCGGACAGCCGGCCGGACGTCCTCTTAGCAAAAATTTTGAAAAAAAAAAACAGAGCAAAAGAGCGACTGAGACAGATTTGATACAGAGCTCTCAGTAGAGCTTTTGAAACGTGATTACAAAATCCTAAACAAATATCATATTGAAACACGTGTAGAATCACGTTTCAAAAGCACAACCAAACACAGCCTAATATTCTACAATTTTGATTAAAAAAAAGATTTGGTGATGATAATTTAACCTGAATTTGGGTATTTTAATGTTCAAATCAATCCAGGAGAAATTACTATTCAATAGGAGGTGGGGAAAAAATAACAAATAACAAAAATGTGAGAATCTTTTGGTGGTGTAATTTGCTGTGTTTATTTACACACAAAAAATATTACAACAAAATTGAGTTTTTACGCCTCCACATTAACGACATACAATAAATGCAAACCATGATTTCTCACTTTTACGACTTGCTTTTTTTGCATGTCATAACGGTATGTCTATTGCTTAGGCCGTGAATGTTAATAATGATGATTTTTTAACGGATTGCAATGTTAGCCGTAAATAATAAAACTTTTTACGACGTGTCGTTAATACATCAACTATACACGACACGCGTACATCAGCCGTTAAAAATATTTAATATTTCACGGCACAAAAAAACCAGCTGTTAAAAGTATTACACTTTTTACAGCACACAAAAAGTCAGCCGTTAAAAAATACACTTTCCACGACACCCATATGCTAGCCGTTAAAAATATTTTACTTTTCACAACACGCAATTTCTGTTGTAAATAGTATGACCAAAATAAAAATAGGTGCTAAAATAAAAATTTTGAGCGCCAAAAAAAAAAAAAAAAAAAAAATCAAAATACATGACCTCTGTGGCTTCTAATCAAAAGGGTAAACTACCAATAGGTCCTACTTTGGAGACTTATTACGCAATAAGTCCTACTTTGGAGACTTATTACCCATTAAGTCCTACTGATAAATTTATGAAGTGATAAAAATAAATTTATCAGTCTTTTATTTTTATGAATAAATTTATAGTGATAAATTTATCAGTCTCTTTGTTTTTATAAATAAATTTTTAGTGATAAATTTATCACTCTCTTATTTTTATAGTGTTAAATTTATTAGTTAGGACCTGTAGGTAATCAAAAGGAACATAGAAGTAGGGGTGCAACTTGGGCGGGTTCGGTCGGGTTGGGAGTCTGCCCAAGCCCGACCCGAATTGTCCAGAGCAGTGCCCAAGCCCGCCCAAGCCCGAACATGAACCCGAGTTTTGTTGCCCAAGCCCGGCCCAAGCTTTGTATTTTGAACTCGGGTTAGCCCGAATTGCCCAGAAACTTGTAGGTAGATTTGTTTTGAAACCTGTAAGTAGAATTGATAATTAACAAAGAATTGAGAATTATTCAAAGTTATTTTCTGGTCACCAAAAAATAAAAATTTAAAATTAAGACTAACTCTTTTACTTAATTTATATATATTATATAATTTATATAATATATTAAATTTAATTCGGGTTCGAGTTGCTCGGGTTGGCCATTAGTTCTGCCCAAGCCCGGTCCGAATTACAATTCGGGCATCAAAAATTTGCCCAAACCCGTCCAAATTACAAGATATAATTATTCAAATTCTAAAAAAACTCAAGTTAGGCTCGGATTGCCCGGGTTGAGCCCGCCCGAATTGCGCCCTACATAGAAGGAGGCTAGTAACTCTCTCTCTCTTCTCTCTTTCTTTCTTTCTCTCTGCTTGTTCTTGAATGTATGACTATTCGATTATAAAATTCTAGGGTTTTACTCTTGTTTTGTGCACTTGATTTGGCTAATGTTCAGTTTCCTTTCGTCTTCATCCATTTAGGGCTTCGTTCTTCATCGAGAAGGGTTCTACATTTCTTAGAAAGGGGTTTTTGGTCTAGATTTTCACTCGATATTCAGTAAAGGCACATAGAAGGGTTTGATGGGAGCAAATCTGCAGGAGCTCAGCCTCAATCTCTCTGAATCATCTCATCGCATTGTACGCAGAGAGAGAGAGAGAGAGAGAGAAAATGGAGGAGCAAAGCAAAGATACACTAAGTGAAGAAGGGTATTTACCTGGTACACTGCTTCATTTGATCAAAAGCATCACTGGTAAGATGTTTTCTAAACCCAAATATATATATATATATATAGTGAGAATTGTATCTAAAACCCCCAAATGTTTCGCCTCTTGATTCCATTGATTTATTTGTGAAAAATAAAAAAATGTTTGCTTCTTCAATTCTATATGATAATTATTCTTTGTACTATGCATTCTAGGTGTTTGATTGTTTGTCTTTTGAATTTTTTTTTTCTTTCATAGAGAATATATCTTGAATGTTGTTAATTGTGTGCGCGTGTATGTGTGTCAGCAAAACCATAATCACATGCTCTGAATTTAGGGCTGGTTTGGGGTGTACTAAAAAAGTGTACTTTTTGTCTTTTTGGACTAAAAAAGTTGAGAAAAAAATATAGAGGTTTGGGTTAACTTTTTGGATTTTTTTGAAAAAATGTGTATTAAAAAATTGTATAA
The DNA here is from genome assembly GCA_025200525.1 of Camellia lanceoleosa. Classification (NCBI taxonomy): domain Eukaryota; kingdom Viridiplantae; phylum Streptophyta; class Magnoliopsida; order Ericales; family Theaceae; genus Camellia; species Camellia lanceoleosa. The sequence continues at coordinate 94,040,452 of CM045771.1, forward strand.
AAAAGAGTGTGTAAGAGGTAAATAGTGACAGGTGGGCCCCAGCTGTACCATTCGGCAGTGGGAGAGGAGTTGGAAATTATTGGCTATTTTTTTTACAAAGCACTGCACGGTTTTGTTTGGTCCGTGGAGGTCATCACGGGTCCCATTTTAATAATCTGAACCGTTCAATGTGTATAACTTGTCGAACACTATGTACCTATAAAAAATCACGTTAATCGGATATCGATAGCTATCTGATCAGATATATTTATTTTTCAATCATTAATTATAACACCATCCATTTGTCGTACATAACTGATCTGATCATATAGTTATCTATATCCGATCAATGTGATTTTTTGCAGACATATAGTACTCGACGAGTTCTACACATTTAACGGTTCAGATTATCAAAACGGGACCCGTGATAGCCCCACAAGCCAAACAACAGTGTGTGCCAAGCAAACCCAATCATTCCCAATCATTTCCCACGCTTGCACTGCCGCTGACAGCAGCCGGCTGTTGGTCAAATCTGTATGTATTTTGGGTAATACAAAATTATTATTATTATTATTTTTTTTGGTGAATAGTAATATCTTTTTGGATTTTAGAGTAACTTTTTGACTTTTTGTCTGAATTAGATCACCCCAAACCAGGCCTTAATGTGCTCTGTGTTGTGAAGGGGGCAAATGAAAAAGATTTTTACACTGGTGTTAGCTATTCGGGGCAAAGTTATTTCTTATAATGTCAAGTCCAAGACATTGAAGGAGCTTCATCATTTATCCACAGATGATCTTGATGATTGGGGAGCAAGTTGGTGTAATAATACTTATCAATTCATTGAAAGCCGGTCACCTGTTTGATCATTATCCTACATGTTTCTACTTCTTTCTTCGGCAGATGGTGTGTCCCTCAATAAACTTTTCTATATTTCTATCTGTTTAAGTATTTGTTATTGTTAGTTTCTTGTTCTGTGATGCTATGCTGCTATCATCTTTTGATGTTTAGATTCTGTTTTAAGCTTTCATTACAAATAGATTCCTCATTCATCAATTAAGGCTGAAATACAACTGATGTACATAGCACAGCTCCTGCAGTAATAGAGCATCACTGTGATTATCAATTTTGTTGCCTTTCCTTTTGGGATATTAATAATAGTCCAAGATGTGATAGGGCCTAGTTGGCATGATGTTCTCTACTGCATATATTATACTTCCATGTGTGTCGGTCTGTCTTTTTCTCGAAGTCTACAATTCAAATTAGTATGTTGTAGAGTACCACTTTATATAGATTACTAGTCACAAATCCAGAGGTGGAACTGTTTTGAAGGTGAAGTTTTCTTGTCTTCTGCATTGATATCAGTAATCTGTTCATTATGAGTAAAGTTTGATGAATTATCTTGGTTTAACATGTTTGACAGTGCTATAAGAGTAGTGGTGCTGTATTTCTGTGTTATTATTATTGTAGTATATATTTTTTAGGTCTGCAATTCAATTGCATGATACTGAATGTGTTGCATATCTCAATGCATTCAGTCACTTTTCATGCACAGGCACACACTATTTATTCTTAGCTAAAAAAATGTTTAGTTGTGTGGTCACATCGAACTTCAACATGTTCACATCAGGTACATGACATGGCAATGGTTTCAGCTATTCAGGAAGTTCATAAGGATAACCTTAGAAGTTTTAATGATTATATGATGACAGTTTTGGAGGTTAGTATGCTAGAATTGGCTCCATTATATCTTTAGTTCTTTTCCTCCTATTTTTCAATCCTTCTCATGTTGGTTGTACCTTGCTAGTTTTAATTTTTCTATTCAGATTACATGGAGTGGCACGTGAACTAAAATTATTTGATTGTTACAATTGGCTATCTAGAAAAAGTTCGATAAATAGTGAGATGCTTTGTTTATGTGAATCAACTGACATTTATTTGAGACATGATTTTGTTGTCTATGAGTTTCTTATCCTTCTTTTCTTTTATTCTTGGATGTAGGAGCTAGCGAATCAATGGTTTGAGGGGTTTTTTATTTTATTTTATTTTATTTTTTATATTCTTTTCGATTTCACTAACATAATGCCTTCCAAATGTTTCTTTCTGTTAACCATTCCATACTGAATCCTATGAACAGCTTATTTTGATTGCAATGATTGTGGATCTTTTCTTCATTTTTGAAGCATATACTCTTTATGAACTTCTAGAACCTGAAAAAGGTTAATATTTCAAAGTAGTTTTAATTTTTTTAATCAAAATTTGAGTCCTTTTGTGCCTATTAAACTTTTTTTTTTTGCCTTCACACATCCCCCTCCTGAAATATTGGATATGATATACATTCAGGGTGCTTCCCTTTTTTTTTTGTTTTTTTTTTGATGATAAATGTTTCCCTTGCTTAAGACATTCATTATTTTCGACGGAGGACTAGATGGAGAAGACTATGAACCATGTGGTAATACTGTGTAGTGCCATGTTAGATTTGAGAGTTTTGAAACTATTATAGTAAATAAATAGGTGAAAACTGGGTATTTTATTATTGCTTGTTGTGTTACTTATGATTGTGTGGGACTCATTGTGGCAAGAGGATTGGCAAAAGGAAAAAAGAGACTTTCTTCAAAGCATAAGCCGAATTTCTACATTACCTAAAACCAATTTGGGTGATTCAAGTACCAGGGGGATTCGTGTAACAACCCTCACTTTACTCTAGTCATGCTTGCATATATTACATGATCTTGTCTTGATATGTTGCATTTGCAACCTTGATTTGTCTTGCATAAGTGTTACTTGCATGCTTTGTTCCTTGTTTGGTGTGTGTGTTTAGCCTAGGATAATCCAAGCCGAGGTCACCTTAAGCCTAGAACTATCTTGGAACCATTTCCGGTTGACCTCCACCTCTACCCTAACACGTTCGCCGAGATGTCATCATCTAGGCCGAGGTGTGTATCACCAAGGCCGAGATGTGTATTATCTAGGCCGAGATGTTGCCTTTGCGCCTGAGTGATCTTGTTCTTGGATTGGTGCGACCTAAACGGAGGTGTGGCACATCTAGGCCGAGGTGTGGCACAGCTAGGCCAAGTGTTGTCTTTCCTAGCCGAGATCATTGTCTGCCGGAGTGCCTTACCGTCTAGCTTGTTGAACACACTTTGTCATATTCTTGTCTTTTCGGTCAGTCACCTTTTGAGTAGAGCCAACCAATCGTCGCCACGTGCCCCTGCAGAGGGTTAAGCCAATGACTGTTGGGAAAACATATCATTTTGTATAAAATCTTGTCTTTTAGAGAGAGAGGCTCTAGGAAGAAGAGGGAGAAGTTTTGAGTGAGGAAGTAGACTTCCAAGCTTGATCGTTGGAGTTTAAACCGTTAGATTCGAGTTTTGAGGTTAGAATCTTAATCTACTCTTGTTCTTGCTAATCATCTAGCTGCATTGCATGACCGAACCTGTTCTGTATGTCATGCATGGATTTAAAGTTGGTTTTAGAAAGAGAAGATAGTGTTCATGTGTTCTTGAAGAAAAGTCTTGTTTTGATCCGAAAGTTTGTATCGAGAACCATGTTTTTGTGTTTGTTTTCATAAGATCTTCAAGTATGGGTACCTGTGTCCGTTTTTAACTCATAACATGAAATCTCAAATTTTGTAATAACAAGTTGTGATTTAAGCATGCATGTTCTTCATGTTCTTCAAGGGGAAACCCAGATTTTTCCGACTTTGCTTTTGAATGTGGCCGTCGGGACCACACCTCGGCAAGAAGGTGTGGGGCCTCGGCCAAGACCTGGTTGGTGCCCGGCATGTTTTTTCCGAGATGAGAAACAGTGATTTGTTTTGATTTAACTTAGTTTTTGAAGAATACCGAGATCATCTGTATGCATGTGAAGCTTGTTTGAAAGTGCATTCAATAGACTTTGCCATGTGTTTGTCAGGACTTGGGCTCTCGCTTGTAACCCCGACGTTTGAAGAACTATGTGAGTGGTATTTTTAATAAAACTATGTTATAATGTTTTGATAAAAGCTTTGCTTTGTTTCGTTTTGGAAAAGTATTTGATCAAGCATGAATGATTATCCTCTAGTTTTGTATCAAGTATTATGTTTGTTTTGATGACATTCTTGGAAAGTCCGTACGTGCTAGGGGACTATAAGCATTTGTAGCACAACCTTTGAAAGTCCGTACGTGCTAGGGGACTATAAGCATTTGTAGCACAACCTTCGAAAGTCCGTACGTGCTAGGGGACTATAAGCGTTTGTAGCACAACCTTTGTTAATGTCATCCTTTGAAACTTGAAAGCCTTGAAAGACTTTGATTGATGAAGCTTGAAAGATTTGTTGGATGAACTTGATTCATCTCATGTTTTGTTACAAACTATGATTATGTATTGTTTCGTTAAAGATCTCGGATATCATGCATGCAAACCCTTTATTACTTGTACGATTCACTGGGTATCCAAGCTTACCCTCTCTCTATATATGTAGGTGATGAGCAGGACGGCGGTGATGCCTAGATGTGCTTTGCAACTTGTTTTGGATTTGCATTTTGTAGCATCTTGAAGATCATGCTTCTTAGCTTGCATTTCATTGTGTTTTGTATATGATGGCTTGAGAAGCCTTTTGGTCAAGATGTATTTTGTACTTCATTTTATTCGTATTCAAGTTGTAAAGCTATGTAAAGATGTATGCCACTTCATTTGACTTATGCACAACTCTTATGGACTAATTAGATTTGCATATATTGCTTCCGCACTTGTGAGCCCCATGTATTTTTACTCTGTTTGTGTGTGAATTTTGAAAGTTGGCCTTCGGTAATCTCGGATTACTGGCCATCACGGCACCATTCTACTAGGGGCGAAATGGGGTCGTGACAGAATGGTATCTGAGCACAAGTTTCTTATATTACGTTGCTCACGCACACTTCGAGTCCTAAAGAGCGTAGGATTTCCCTTAGAATTGATGTTAGGATTGCATCATAATGCTTGCTACTTGACAATGTGTGCATCATCTCGGCGTGACCATTTGTTATTTGCATGCATATTATTTGATCGTTTTGTTTTAAAGTCACATTTTGCATACTCTTAGCATCATGAGAAGGGGTAGACCACCAGTTGGCCGAGATCATCCCGAAGACAGATTGGACAGATTAGAGAGGTTGGTCAAAGGTTTGGTCCCTGAGTTGAGACAACCTAGGCCACAAGACACTAGTACTACTTCTACCCAGGCCGAGCAGACAAACGGCTAACATGCAGTTCCACCTCCACCTCCTCCAGCGCTGCAAGTGCCTCCACGGCAAGCTTTATATGGGGACGGTACCATAGCCTTGATCAGAGAGTTCAAAAAGATGAAGCCGCCGAGATTCTCTGGGGGTATTGAACCGATGAAGGCCGAAGCGTGGGTCTTGGAAATGGAGAAGCTGTTCGAGATTTTTCCCAGCACCGACGCCCAGAAGGTGTCATTGGCAACATTCACATTAGACGACGACGCTCGAAGATGGTGGATGATGACCAGAGAAGGTAACCCAGGGTTAACTTGGGCTAGATTTTTGGAGTTGTTCTACAACAAACATTTTCCCCTTAGTGTCTGAGATCGCAAGACCACGGAGTTCCAGACTCTGACATAGGGTAACAAGACAGTGGCAGAATACGACCGCACTTTTACCGAATTAGCGAGATATGTGCCTCACATGGTCGATGATGAGTATAGAAAAGCTAGGAAGTTCGAAAGTGGACTGTGTGGACCAATTCAGGATCGAGTTAATATGCTCAACATGCCGACTTACGTCGGAGTATTGGACAAGGCCATCCTTGCAGAAGCTAACTTGAACCGATATTAGAATTCAGGAGAGAGCCAGAGGAAGAGACATAACTATGATAATTGCTAAGTTCCGTTTAACGCCAAGAAGGCGAATGTGGACAGCTCCAGCAACTCGAACCAGGAAGGTAATACTAAGCCGACGTGTGCAAGTTGTGGGAAGCTGCATTCCGGAGTTTGCCGTTGGGCGTCAGGAGCCTGTTTTGAATGTGGTGAAATGGGTCACCGTGTGAAGGATTGTTCGAAGGCAAGGTCTGATGATGGTAAGAAGAATGGGAGTACCTCGGGCTCTGCACAGAGAAATAACATCGGGAGGGCACAAATGAGGCAGGGCAGAGTTTTTGCATTGGTACCAGGAGACACTCAGAATGCTGAGATAGTCATGTCAGGTATACTCCCAATCTGCTCTCAAGATGCATACATATTGATTGATTCGGGTTCTACACATTCATTTGTATTTGCTAAGTTTGCCGAGAAGTTAAATAGAGAACAAGAACACCTTGATTATGTGTTATATGTGTCTACTCCATCTAGGAGGACTATGATTGTTGCATCCATTTATAGAGCGTGTGTTGTTGTGATTGAGGGTGTAGAATTATTAGTTGATTTGATGCCGTTAAGCATGACTCACTCGATGTCATATTGGGAATGGATTGGTTAGTAGCGAATCACGCATCTATTAATTGTGTTTCGAAGAATGTCACACTGAAACCCCCAAACCAAGCCGAGGTTATGTTCTAGGGTAAAGGAGTGGTACCCCCACCCTACTTAATCTCATCCATGAAAGCCTATAAGTTGATCCAAAAGGGGTGTCAAGGTTATCTGTGTAGTATACTAAGTGGTTTGAATGGTAATGTTGAGTTAGCCGACATCCCCGTGGTTAGAGAATTCCCTGACATCTTTCCAAAAGATTTACCTGGCCACTTAATCGATAGGGAAATAGAATTTACGGTTGACGTTATGTCAGGAACCCAGCCTATCTCTAAAGCATCCTATAGAATGGCCCCAGCCGAACTCAAGGAACTGAAACTACAATTACAAGAATTGTTGAACAAGGGATTTATTAGGCCGAGCACTTCACCTTGGGGAGCACCAGTTCTATTTGTCAAGAAAAAGGATGGTACACTTCGTCTTTGTATCGACTACCGAGAACTAAATAAGGTGACCATTAAGAATAAGTATCCATTGCTGAGAATTGATGATTTACTTGATCAACTAAAAGGGGCACGGGTCTTTTCTAAGATTGATCTCAGGTCGGGCTACCATCAGCTGAAAGTTAAGGCCGAGGATGTTGAGAAGACTGCTTTTCGGACAAGATATGGCCACTACGAATTTTTGGTGATGCCTTTCGGAGTGACCAATGCTCCTGCAGCATTCATGGATTTGATGAACAGAGTCTTTAAACCGTACCTAGACGAGTTCGTGGTTGTTTTCATCGACGACATACTGATCTATTCCAAGGGTGGTGATGAGCATGAGAAGCATTTGAGACTAGCCTTACAAACCTTGAGGGACAGGAATTTATATGCCAAGCTTAGCAAGTGTGAATTTTGGCTTGCCAGTATCTCATTTTTGGGCCACGTGATTACTGAAGAAGGTAACTCTGTTGATCCAAGTAAGATTGAAGCCGTTGTGAATTGGCCGATACCGACTAATGTGTCCGAGGTTCGTAGTTTTTTGGGTTTGGCAGGTTATTACAGAAAGTTTGTGAAAGACTTCTCAAGGATCGCAGTACCATTAACCCAACTAACTCAGAAGGGAGTGGCGTACGAATGGACCGAGGATAGAGAATCAGCCTTCCAGGAGTTGAAGACGAGGTTAATTAAAGCACCAGTTCTTGTACTTCCATCAGGTAATAAGGAATTCTAGATTTACAGTGATGCTTCACGTAAGGTTTTGGGTTGTGTATTAATGCAAGGGGGTAAAGTCATAGCATATGCATCTCGTCAATTGAAACCTCATGAAAAGAACTATCCTACCCATGATCTAGAGCTAGCAGCCGTGGTGTTTGCTTTGAAGATTTGGCGTCATTACTTGTATGGAGCTTCTTGCCAAGTTTTCACAGATCACAAGAGTTTGAAGTACTTGTTCACCCAGAAAGAACTAAATATGAGGCAGAGAAGATGGCTTGAATTACTAAAAGATTACGACATGCAGATTCAGTATCATCCAGGTAAAGCAAACTCAGTGGCTGACGCATTGAGCAGGAAGTTAGTTGGGAATTCAGCATGTTTGTCAATGATTTCAGTGGAGCCGACCATCATTGAGGAAATAAGGGCCAGGCAGATGGAAGACAGATTCTTCAGGAAAGTAATTGATGAGATTATCACTAAGCCGAGGTCAGGGTATACCATTGAAAATCAGGTACTCAAGGTTGAAGGAAGATTGTGCGTGGCCGATGCCCCAGAGTTGAAAAATAGGATTTTGTAGGAAGCCCATGGTTTCAAGTTTGCCGTTCATCCAGGGAGTACTAAGATGTACCAAGATTTGAAACAGACTTTTTGGTGGCCGAATATGAAAAGAGAGATAGCTAAGTTCGTATCTCAGTGTCTATATTGCCAACAAGTGAAAGCAGAGCATCAAAGACCAGTAGGATTTCTTTAACCTTTGCCAATTCCTGAGTGGAAATGGGAGCACATCTCCATAGATTTTGTGGTTAGTTTGCCGAGGACGCAGAAGGGTATGGACTCGATTTGGGTTATTGTCGACAGATTAACTAAGGCCAAGTTTGGCTAAACTAAAAAAGTGCACTTATTTCATCTTTTTATCTTTTTTGGGTCACATCAATCAACATCTCCTCTCTACTTTTTCTACACATAATACAAGAAAATTCAAAAAGTACACTTATTTAGTCTTCCCAAACTTGGCCTAAGTCAACACACTTCTTGCCTGTTCAGACTACATTCAATGCTGACCGACTTGTTGTACTGTATATGAATGAGATTGTAAGACTTCATGGAGTGCCGATGTCCATTGTGTCAGACCGAGATCTGAAGTTTGTTTCTAGATTTTGGCAGAGTTTACAAAGAGCCTTGGGAACCGAGTTGAAGTTTAGCACAGCTTTTCACTCCCAGACCAATGGACAAACAGAAAGAACGATTTAGACACTCGAAGATATGCTCAGACTATGTGTGTTAGATTTCAAGGGAAGTTGGGGAGTACATCTACCGTTAGTAGAATTCGCTTACAACAACAGTTATCAAGCTAGCATTGGCATGGCGTCGTACGAAGCTTTGTACGGAAGGAAGTGCAGATCGCCGATATGTTGGATTGAAGTAGGAGATAAATCTTTGATCGGTCCCGAACTAGTTCAAGTTACAACCGAGAAGATTAAGCTCATTCGACAAAGAATCAAAACTGCTCAGAGTCGGCAGAAGAGTTATGCCGATCAGGGAAGAAGAGAGTTGGAATTTGAAATTGGGGATCATGTATTCTTGAAGGTTTCGCCAATGAAAGGAGTTTCCAGATTTGGGAAGAAAGGTAAGTTAGCACCTCATTACATCGGGCCATTTGAAATTCTTGAGAAGGTTAACCCAGCTGCCTATAGACTTGCTCTACCACAAGAACTAAGTCAAGTTGACAATGTATTCCATATTTCGATGTTGAGGAAGTATATTCGGGACCCCCTGCATGTGATTGACCATTTCGGGATTGAGATTAACGAAGATTTAGGTTATGGGAAGAGGCCGATACGGATTTTTGATAAGCAAGTGAAACGGTTGAGCAACAAATCGATATCCATGGTGAAAATTGAATGGAAGGAGCATTACGGCAAGGATGCTACATGGGAAATGGAAGAAGAAATGAAAGTTCGATATTCGGAATTGTTTTTGGGTCAAGGTAACTCAAGTTTGGGGACCAAACTTCTTTAAGGAGGGTAGGATGTAACAACCTTCACTTTACTCTAGTCATGCTTGCATATATTACATGATCTTGTCTTGATATGTTGCATTTGCAACCTTGATTTGTCTTGCATAAGTGTTACTTGCATGCTTTGTTCCTTGTTTGGTGTGTGTGTTTAGCCTAGGATAATCCAAGCCGAGGTCACCTTAAGCCTAGAACTATCTTGGAACCATTTCCGGTTGACCTCCACCTCTACCCTAACACGTTCGCCGAGATGTCATCATCTAGGCCGAGGTGTGTATCACCAAGGCCGAGATGTGTATTATCTAGGCCGAGATGTTGCCTTTGCGCCTGAGTGATCTTGTTCTTGGATTGGTGCGACCTAAACGGAGGTGTGGCACATCTAGGCCGAGGTGTGGCACAGCTAGGCCAAGTGTTGTCTTTCCTAGCCGAGATCATTGTCTGCCGGAGTGCCTTACCGTCTAGCTTGTTGAACACACTTTGTCATAGTCTTGTCTTTTCGGTCAGTCACCTTTTGAGTAGAGCCAACCAATCGTCGCCAAGTGCCCCTGCAGAGGGTTAAGCCAGTGACTGTTGGGAAAACATATCATTTTGTATAAAATCTTGTCTTTTAGAGAGAGAGGCTCTAGGAAGAAGAGGGAGAAGTTTTGAGTGAGGAAGTAGACTTCCAAGCTTGATCGTTGGAGTTTAAACCGTTAGATTCGAGTTTTGAGGTTAGAATCTTAATCTACTCTTGTTCTTGCTAATCATCTAGCTGCATTGCATGACCGAACCTGTTCTGTATGTCATGCATGGATTTAAAGTTGGTTTTAGAAAGAGAAGATAGTGTTCATGTGTTCTTGAAGAAAAGTCTTGTTTTGATCCGAAAGTTTGTATCGAGAACCATGTTTTTGTGTTTGTTTTCATAAGATCTTCAAGTATGGGTACCCAGGTCCGTGCTTTCGAACTCATAACATGAAATCTCAAATTTTGTAATAACAAGTTGTGATTTAAGCATGCATGTTCTTCATGTTCTTCAAGGGGAAACCCAGATTTTTCCGACTTTGCTTTTGAATGTGGCCGTCGGGACCACACCTCGGCAAGAAGGTGTGGGGCCTCGGCCAAGACCTGGTTGGTGCCCGGCATGTTTTTTCCGAGATGAGAAACAGTGTTTTGTTTTGATTTGACTTAGTTTTTGAAGAATGCCGAGATTATCTGTATGCATGTGAAGCTTGTTTGAAAGTGCATTCAATAGACTTTGCCATGTGTTTGTCAGGACTTGGACTCTCGCTTGTAACCCCGACGTTTGAAAAATTATGTGAGTGGTATTTTTAATAAAGCTATGTTATAATGTTTTGATGAAAGCTTTGCTTTGTTTCGTTTTGGAAAAGTATTTGATCAAGCATGAATGATTATCCTCTAGTTTTGTATCAAGTATTATGTTTGTTTTGATGACATTCTTGGAAAGTCCGTACGTGCTAGGGGACTATAAGCATTTGTAGCATAACCTTTAAAAGTCTGTACGTGCTAGGGGACTATAAGCATTTGTAGCACAGCCTTTGAAAGTCCGTACGTGCTAGGGGACTATAAGCATTTGTAGCACAACCTTCGAAAGTCCGTACGTGCTAGGGGACTATAAGCACTTGTAGCACAACCTTTGAAAGTCCGTACGTGTTAGGGGACTATAAGCATTTGTAGCACAACCTTTGTTAATGTCATTCCTTGAAACTTGAAAGCCTTGAAAGACTTTGATTGATGAAGCTTGAAAGATTTGTTGGATGAACTTGATTCATCTCATGTTTCGTTACAAACTATGAATATGTATTGTTTCGTTAAAGATTTCGGATATCATGCATGCAAACTCTTTATTTCTTGTACCATTCACTGGGTATCTAAGCTCACCCTCTTTATATATATGTAGGTGATGAGTAGGACGGCGGCGATGCCTAGATGTGCTTTACAACTTGTTTTGGATTCGCATTTTGTAGCATCTTGAAGATCATGCTTCTTAACTTGCATTTCATTGTGTTTTGTATATGATGGCTTGAGAAGCCTTTTGGTCAAGATGTATTTTGTACTTCATTTTATTCGTATTCAAGTTATAAAGCTATGTAAAGATGTATGCCACTTTATTTGACTTATGCACAACTCTTATGGACTAATTAGATTTGTATATATTGCTTTTGCACTTGTGAGCCCCATGTATTTATACTCTGTTTGTGTGTGAATTTTGAAAATTGGCCTTCGGTAATCTCGGATTACTGGCCATCACGGCACCATTCTACTAGGGGCGGAATGGGGTCGTGACAATTTGTCCAAGTCAAATTATGTCTTTGACTTCAAGCCCTCAGGTTTCATCTGGTCAATTTAGCATGGAGCTTCTACCTCTAGCTAATAAGCCTGTCCTTGAGAGAAAAGCTGCAGCCTATGCTGAAGTTGTTAAGAATCTCAATAATGCAAGAGAGCGTAGTTTTCCGTTTAAAGTAAAGGCCTTTATTCTTAATTTGTAACTTCAAAGTTCTTCCTACTATCATCTTAAAACATATTCCTTTTTGTCTTTTCCTTCTCTTCTTGGTTCTTCAGATGAAGCTTGTTAGAGGTTTGATTGCTGGTTAGGTTTTATTTTGGTTATGTTGCTTAGTTGGAGTCTTGGGGGAGGTTGTGAGGCTCATGCCTAATCTTGATCTTCTTGTAGATTTTATTAATTTCATGCATTTGCAAGAATCTTTAGGCCTTTTTGAGTGTTGGCCTCTTTTGTTTCTTTGTTAAAGTTATCATGGTTTAACCTCTTTGTACTTGGGTAGCATTCCCTTTGACGCTTTTTAATAAATTGTTACTTACAAAAAAGGTTTTATTTTGGTTTAACTAAATGCTTAGAAATCTATGGTATCAATAGGTTTATGGTTTGTAATTTGGTGATAGTTAGGAGTGTTGCTGGCTGATTTTTAATGTTGTAGACGCATGCTGATGTTTTATGTACTCTTCCCCCTCTTCCTTCTTCCTTTTGAAGTTTTGGTGATAGTTTAATGAACTTTCATAATGCCATGGACTTGTAATTGCTAACCTATTGTAATTTCTCTGTGATTCCATTTCATGTAGAACCACAAAAATCCATCCAAGAGATTGCAAAAGCTCTAACTGGTTCACTTATTTCTTTGAAGGTATTGAATTTCATTGTTCATGTATGCTATCAATGTCATTGTGTCATTTTCTATTACATATATCTTGTCTCTCAGGTGAGCACTAGAGAAGCACTTTTGAGTGTGTATGCAAGATTTTCACAAAACCAGTAACACACTGGAAGCATATGTTTTAAATTTCTACCGCACAAGTTGGCCCCTGAATGCATGGCTGTAAATCATGTATATCACATGTTCAGGAAAGATATAACTGATGGCATCAAAATAGTTTATATCATTTAGAGACCATGGTTAAGGGGAAAAAAATGATAGAACCATAAATTGTTATTAAAGGTTAGGATGGTTACTGAAGCTAAGGGGTATGCAAGACCATATTAATTAGAGTTGGGGAGTCAGCGGGATGAAAGTGTGACTTCAAAAGTTTTGGTGCAAATCTTGTAAGATTGAATAATGTTCATTATAAGGATGGCCCGTTAGACAAAAAAAAAAAAAAAAGACCAAAAACAAAAAAAAAAAACCTACAGTGTATTGCAGAAGGAAAGTTAAAACTTAGAGTAAGACAGAAGTTCAGCTCTGTGATTTCATTCCTAGGAGTTATCTGTATGTTTTCAATGATCATTTTAAGCAAAAAGGACCAAATAGAAGCTGGGAAATTGTGCTTTTAAGTTTCATTGGTCAAATCAATGCAAGGAGAGGAGAGCATGCAACTCTATTATATTTATGGGTTGCTAATATCTGAAAGGTGAGAGAAACAGTAAAGCATGTCATAATATAATAGGGAGAAATGAAATTTTTTTAACATTTCGACCATCTTGTAGAATTTCTTTGGCATTTCTTCTGTTTCTGCTATGTCTTTTCGAAAGAATAAATGTCTTATGTTTATTTGTATTGATGTTTCTTGCTTTAGTTTTTCTCTAAAGGCTTTAGGTCCCTCATGTAACTGTTTGGTCTTGATTTTATATTTGTATGAGTTGGGCAGCATTTAAGTTGCTTATAAATTTTGAAGTTGCAGAGTACTTATCACAATCATGAAATGGAAAATCTTTTCATTTTTGGGTTACTTTGTTTACTTTCCTCCCTAAACAAGTACTAAATCCACAAATCACCTTAGCATTATGGGATGAAAACGAAACTTACATCATTCTTAATTATTCTAGGTAATCCAAGCAGACCAAGAGAACAGGAAATTGATATTTTCTGAAAAGGAAGCAATGTGGTATCAGCAGATTAATGGTTTGTAATTTGGTAATAGTTAGGAGTGTTGCTGGTTGTTTTTTAATGTTTTAGATGCAGATGATGTTTCATGTACTCTTCCCCCTCTTCTTTCTTCCTTTTGAAGTTTTGGTGTGGAAATCATTCTGTTGAAGTTGTGTACTATATTTGGTCGTGATTGCGTCTACCAATTAAGTCAATTACTAAAATCATCTGGATTTGTGATCAATTTACTATTTTTCTCTTCTCATTAGCCTACTACAGTTTTCAAGGGTGCTTATGAGAGTTTGGGCCTTGATGCTTCTAGTGGGAAATCAGTTAGGATGCGGAAGATATGAGATCTAATTCAGGTACACTGCTTGCTTTCTGTTCTACTTATAGTTTGCTAATTGCTATTCTGGAAGCGTATAATTGCATTAGTCATGGTTCTCTTTGTAATGCTTGTAACGCAATTGTTTGTGGATGAATTGAATTATATGATAAGACACTGATGGGTGAGGGCTCAACTGTTCCAAGGGATGTTTTGAAGAAAATGTCTTTAGTAATTGGTGCAAGGCGCCACCTCGAATGGGGGCATGAGAAATATATCATTGATACAATACAAAGTCATCATGCACAGGTAATAAATTATTTTTAATGTTTGCTTCTCATCCTAGCATCTAATAATTCATTGGTGTACTTTCAGCTTTGAAACTTGTACTCTTGTACTCGTAATGTATAATTCTGGTGCTTTTTCAAATCATCTGTTTGGATAATATATAAGGTAAAAAAAACTGAAGTGTTTGAGAATGGCTTCTTGGATTTTTACGAAAAAATGAGCAAAAAAGTAGAGATAAGGGAAAGGTATTTTTGACTCTTTTAAAATTTATTCTTGATCATTTCTTAATACCTTGAGGAATATTTTTGCCCCCGAGTTGTTGGTTTTTGTATTTTTGTGAAGTTTCTTTTATCATGCAAACAAAAAATGCAATAGGGTTAGTTGCTGCAGCTATTGCTGCGAGTTTAGGTGCCTTAACACATACATTGGGCACCCTTGTCCCTGTGATAGGAGTAAGTAGATTTGCTACAGCTGCAGCTGCAACTGCTATAGGAATTATTGTCAGTAGTTTTAGATAATCTCTTAATACTTGTTGATTTGTTTAGAAAGTTAGATATGCATAGTTTTGGATGGTTTAAACTTTTTGTACAGTTTAGAACTTAAGGATATAGTTTTTGAATGTTTGGAATGTATAGACAATTGTTGAATGTTTATAATTTATGGATATAGTTTCTTTTTGATGTTTTAAATAATATTTTGGTGGTTGATTGATGTTTTGTAATGCTTGTTTGTAATATTTGTTAGATTGTACAAAATTGGTCAAATAGAACTTACTGAAATTTAAAAAAAAAAAAAAAAAAAAAAAAAACTGCATATTCTACGGCAGGCATAATAAGTCGTATTACATATTTTACGGCGCACAATCAGCGCCGTTATTTGTCTCACCAATTAACGGCGTGTAAAAGTAGTTGTAGAAAAAGTAACAATGACGCACAAAATCTGCCGTTAAATAGTTTTTAACGGTGTACGAAGCATGTCGTTGAAAGTGAATGACTTTCCAACACTAGTCATAAATGATGCGCGTTGTATGTTGTAAAATGCACGCCGTACAAACCTTTTTTTGTTGTAGTGTCGATTAGTAAACTCTCTGGAACTTACCTAAGCTGGTTCATAAATATACAGTGTCTGAACTACGGTTTAAAAGGGAATTTAGATCAGTGTTCATCGTTATTGGGTTTTCATTGAAGCTTTTAATTAGATGGATCATTGGATGAATCTTGAATCTGATTCAACAAGGCTCGCTAGTCAATCAAGAATTTCTCAACCTTGATGTAAGTTGTTGTACAAAGCCAGTTGCTCACAGAATCTTGTAATTTGAATGTACAGGTACAGGAGGTAATCATTTCATTTTTTATATTGATGGAACAAGGCAAAGCTACTCGATAGGTATTTTGCATTGCTTCCTTGCTACCTTTTGCAATGTTCATTTACCAATTCCAGTATTCTCTACAAAATTGTTGATGCATGACTCGTGATACTGTGAAATAGGATTTTGACTTGCGGTGTAAAGAACTAATCAAGGAAGAATTTGGTGAGAGATGTAATTTTGATGTGGATGATGCAGTTCAGAAGCTAGAGAAATTAGGCATTGTTGCTTGGGTGAGATTATCCTTTTTTCTTTCCTCGTAACATGGGTGATACTTGAATTAATATGTTTATTCTCTCTTCAATTCAAATGAATTTTTGTGGGTAACACTAGTGAGGGGATGCACTGAGCGGAACCCTTACCCTTGCCAAGGGATCTAGCTTTGCTAGACATGTGGTTTGTTCATTGAACTGGATGAATCATGGCCTCAGTGTGATGCTTTATCTCTGCCTATGGAACACGGGCGATGTACGTTTTTGTAGTTGCATATAGATAATTTGATAATATTACTCTCTGCAGGATAGAGTTTCAGTAAAGCATTCTCTATGCAAATCCTAACTGATACCTGCTGACCTACATATCGTTGTGTCAGATTTTTTTTTTTTGTGTGTGTATGGTTTTGTTCTTTTGATGAAAGTGCAATATTTCAATAGAGGATTTGATTGGAAGATATTACTGTGTCAGTCTTAAGCGTGCTAATGAGATCATTGGCACCACCACTGAGGAGCTTGTCCTTGAGGCTAAACAGAGTGCTATTGCTCCTTGATGTTATTTTGGGAACCTAAGCTGCTGCTGCTACTGTTGCTACTGCTCCCATGTCTAGCTGAGAGAGTGCTTTGAAATTCTCTACCTAAGATCTCCACATGCAATGCAACAATCATCCTGCTCTAGAGCACCTTTACTTACATGGAAGCGTGCTCAGGGTTTGTTTTCTTTTTCACTAGCCCATTAGTAGATGTAATGTTTTTAGAGTGAGCTTTTCGTCCCTTTTTCTTTTTATAAATTTATTTATCATTTAATTTTTCTTTTTCATTGTCTGCTTGACTTTCCAAGGTTTCCTGAATAATGTAAATGTTTATGTTGCCATTTTATGGCAAAAACCTTTTCAATAACACAAATTCAAGAGCATTTGATTAAGTTTTTACTTGCAAGGTGTAAATATACTTTTCTTTTCTTGTTTTTATTGGGAAGTAAATTAATTAGTTGTATCAAGCATTGTGCGGCCCACTACCAAATTTTCCCTAATGGATTCATAATCCTGTTGTCAGATTGTTAATGATATTTGTATATGGTGGTGATTGAGTTGGTAATAGTAAAAAGGTCCAGTTTCTTACAATCCCATCCCTCAAACTTCAAAGCTGAGGTTTTATTGTGGAGAGGGATTGTATGTGCCAGCATCCATATTTATGCCTCTGGTGGTTTAGAGATGGTGTTGAGAGAGTATTGTTTTCCAACTCATAAATCATACCAAGAAAGGTATGCAAATTGAATAATATAAGATGTGTTATTATATACAATGTTTCTAGTGTACTGTCAGTTCAAAATTGCTGAACCACATGAACTGGCAGCTCAAATTAAGCAGCAACGAATAAGTGCAGTACATTTACAGCCTCACTGAATTCACATGACAACAAAATGTTCAACTAGTAATTGGTTTTACACTGCCAATACCAACATAAGGCTTCCTATATGCTCTGCTGCCTCAATAGCATGCTGATTGATTCTACAAAAGGAAAAAGGTGCATGAGGTGGCTTATCACTTCGATCAAAAGCAAAGAAAATGGGAAAGTTTAATGCAAATTGCATGCAACCTTAAGTCGTGTGAAGAACCACCAAACCATGATGCTTAGTGATGAAAGCTCCATGTGTGTGAATTACATTACCTGTAAAAAACAAAAAGTTACTAGAGAACAAGATATCAGTGATTAATGTAAAAGCCATCAAGCAGGGCTTCAGATTAACACTACACTAACTGTTGCATTCTTGGAGGTTAGCCATGCTTCTCAGATAACATTCTAGCCAGCATACCAATGCGGTCGCATGCATACACATTACGTATATTGCAAAATATATAGATTGCAAAACATGAAAATTGAGGACAGGACAAGTCAAGAATAGTTGTTTGGTAGATTGAGAAAATTGGGTATTCTCCAGAGTAATTGGATGTAATACATTAATTATCATATCTGTGGGCACTATTGCAGAAATGGATTTCAAGTTATAGGTTCCAGTCAAAGATGCAAATGTCTGATTCTTTGCTATTGACCAAGAAGGTGCATTTAACTGTGTTTCACACTTCAAAATGCTGCAGAAATTTTGAAACCAAAAAAATAAATATACAAGATTATATTTCTGAAAATGAAGTTTGATGATATGAATAATGAAGCATTAAGCTGAAGCCAAGAAATATATTTGCAATTCTAGAATTAGAAGAAGGATAATATATGATAATGATTAAACCCATCAATGAATGACCTGACCTCAGTAGCGTAGACAAAGCATGATGACCTTCTTATTATTGTCCAGTACCAGGTGTTGAGAAAAAGGTGATCGTTTTTCAAGAATTAAGCTGCTTCAGTTTCTCAAGGACTTGATTCATTGATGGGCGAATAGAAAGCAATTCCATTGTGCAGATGATGCAAGTCTCAAAATCCCCAACAAACTCTCTTTAGGCCCTACTTCCCACAATTCTGGGGAGAAGAGCTCAGAAAAACACCCCTTCTTGATTAGCAATTTAGCCCATGCAACAATATTGAACCCATTACCATACTCAGAAAATGATGGATTGAGAGACTGCTTTCATGACATCAGTTCCAAGAGCATAACCCCAAAACTATAAAACATCTGCCTTATCAGAAACCCTGCAAGTGGTTGCATATTCTGGTGCCACATACCCAAATGTGCTTGCTACAACTGTGGTAGCATGGGTCTCAAAAAACTTCTAGAAACTGAACTAACCTAAAGTTTGACAGGTATGCATTAAACTCCTCATAAAGTAAGATGTTGTTAGGCTTGATGTCACAATGAACTATGTGGGAAACACAAGAGTAATAAAGGAAAGACAAAGCTTGGACCATGTCAGTAACTATCTTGTGGATCACTGACCATTCTACATTGTTGCTTGACCTTTCATGTATGAAGGTTTCAAGATTTCCACCAGAAAGATAGTTGTAAATCAAAGAACATCTCAGCTTCTCCCACGTAGTACCCAATTCATAAGGTTCTTATGCCGAATTTTCTTCCTAAAGTTCGTATCTCTACATTAAACTGCCAAATGCCTTGAAACCTACCAATTGAGAGCCTCTTCATAGCTACAAGGAAGCCTGGGACCAATTCTGCCTTATAAGTTGACCCAAAGCCTTATGTGCCAATTAGGTTACGGATACTGAAATTCTCAGTTGCTCTAACCACGTTGTCGTAATTCAATTCAGTTGGAGCGTATGTAAAGGTCACTGCAACTTTCTTTTTCAGGCTAGTGAGTCTACTAAGCTTTCCCCTTCCAATGAGAAGGAAAAGGACTATAACTACTAAGACAAAAAGCACAAAAGATGCAGAAATGGCCATCGCTATTACAAAAGACTTCAGTTTACTTTGACTGTGCCATTTCCATTTCTGAACTTAAAGTGGGACTGGAAGCCCAGTTAGTGGTGCTGAGTACCAGTCCGGCACAAACTTAAAAATCAATTCCTTCCAAAACAATCAGAATCATTTGCGTGTTGAAGATGAGGTATATGACCTGAAAGGTTATTGAAAGAAAGATCTAGTTGAATAAGATTGAGAAGCTTTGAAAAAGATGCAGGTGTCTCCCCAGAAAGCTTGTTATGATCTAGCACATGGATGGATCCAGTTAGGGCATTCTGAGAGAGATCCAAAACCATGAGAGAAGTTAATTGACCAAGCTGAGTTGGGATTTCTCCAGTCAAATTGTTGTCTTGGAGAGAAATCAACTCCAAATCCTTAAACTCTCCCAACTGAATAAGAAGGGATCCAGACAACAAGTTTCTACTTAAGTTGAGAAATTGAAGCATCTTCAAGCTGCTAATCTTGGGAGGAATTGACCCACCAGTAAGGTTTTATGTTGCTTCAAAAATGGTTAACTATATGCAATCAAGGAGCCACTTTGGGTATAGTGCACCAGATATTTGGTTAGCACTCAAGTTAGTTGAAAAGCTCTGCAGATCATTACAGTCTGAAAACCGCACTTCTGGAAAAGACCCATTAAACATATTATTGTTCACTAACAATCTGTATGAGGTCTTACCAATGGTCAGTAAGAACTTATTCGTACATGAGAAGAAATACAGAGAAAAAGAGCAGCCATTCCAACTAAAATCATGGACGACCATAGATAAATGATCATCTAAGTTGGATTTGAAGAAGGTGTTCATCTAAGAACCCCAAACAGGTATGTTAGAGTAGGATATCTAAACATCTTCCTCGTATAACAAGTTATGATCTTTCCCATAAGAAATCATGCTAATATCATAACTGGTGTTGTTGCTAAATCTTGGAAGAAGACCCGACAACGAATTTCCGCTGACATTGAAATTAGGAGTGCAACCTGGGTGGGTTAGGTCGGGTTGGAAGGTTGTCCAAGCCCAGCCCAGCCCAGCCCAAGTTGTGCTGAGACCTGTCCAGGCCCACCCGGCCCGAATTGTAACCTAAGGTTGCTTGTCCAAGCCCGACCCGAGTTAAACCCGAATTGTAAATAAATTTTAGTTGTTGTTGTTGTTGTTGTTTTTGTGTGTGTGTGTGGCGCAGCTGCTTTATTAAAATATTAAAATTTGACTTTATTTACATTTTTTTTATATAGAAAATCATTAATACCATCAAAATAAATAATTTATATAATATAAGAGTGATGCTGCTATAGTAGTTCTTACAATTTATGAGTGAAAAAAGGAGAGTATGATTTTATGTTATTTGTATATATAATATATATTCAATATGATTTAATAATCTAAATTACTTTAATATCATGTAATGACTAATAATTTATATGTATATTTAATATTTTTATATATCTATATATATATAATTCGGGTTTCGGGTTGCTCATGTTGTTTGACATTTTTGCCCAAGCCCGCCCAAATTTAATTCGGGTCCCTAAATTTTTGCCCAATCCTGTATTGAATTTGAAAATATCTTATCTAAGCCCTAAAAAAATTCAGACAGGGTTCGGGTTGCTCGGGTTGAGCTCACCCAAGTTGCACCCCTAATTGAAATACAACATTCATGGAACTTGCAGCTACCAAAGAAGGTACCGTCGCAAACCATTTGAACTCAAATCCCAGTGAAATTTTTGTACGCTGCTGCCATATTCTGAGGTAGGTCACCAGTAAAATAATTTTGCCCCAGATTGACTACCCTCAGGGATCAATAATAGGTATTATTGCTATTATCGCTCCTCCAGTTATCAGGCAACCTACCCTTAAGATTTGCCTTTGGCACCCAAAATATCTGAAGGTTTGGAAGCAACAACACCTCATAAGGTATACCACGATCAAAGGCATTGAATTCTCTAACACCACAACCACCACTGGCAGCAGAGGAGCTATTTTGGTCGGATTGGGGATTAGCCAAATTGGTCAACATGACAAAAGAAAGCTTTTGGCAGTTGGCTTGCTGTATAGGAATCCTATCGGTGATACTATTTCTGGAAACGTCGAGAATTCGGAGTTGGTGAATTTGGCCTAACTTGAGAGGAATGAGACCTTGGAAAATGTTGCCATCGAGCAAAAGAGTTCTCAAGTTGGAGCATTTGCTGATAACAGAAGGAATAGCTCCGACAAAATAGTTGTTAGAGAGCTTCAAATGATTGAGAGACTCACATTTAGATATAGCATCAAATTTATGGAGATCAATTGGACTAGAAAACTAATTATTAGAGCAATCAAGAGTATTTACTTTGGTGAAACCAATCAAAGTATCTGGAGTAAGACCAGAGAATGTATTATAAGATAAATTAAGGAAGCAGAGATAAGAGAACGCATCCGGAGAAATTAATTCCTTGGAGCTCAAGGATTTGCAAGGACCGAATATTGTCGATTTGAGATAGAATCAGACCGGAGAGTAGATTGTGGAGAAGGGAGAGTGTGCGAAGCTCAGGTAGGTTTCCAATACAAAGGGAAAGGGTTTCGAAGAGGGAGGGAAATTGGGGAAGGCGAGAAAGTGATGTTAATAGCAATAACTCTTTTGGAGGTAGAGTCGTAGTGGACACCATACCGATGGCTGTGGTTGTTGTTGTTGTTGTTGTTGTTGGTAGAAGAAAGTCAGAGTTAGGGTTCCAGTTCCGGTTCCAGTTCCAGTTCCAGTTAGAGAGAAGGTAATGTAAGAATTTGTTCTTAATTTGGCTGTTATTGATTATATTTTGTTTGATTTGTGAAAAATAGGTTGAAAGTGATTCAAACAGATTAACGAGTATGAGTCCAAAATTATCATTGTGATTCATAAAGTTTTAGGCTATATTATTTTATAGGTGGATATGTGATGTAGAAGTGTAAGGCTTGTTTTAAGTTATTTGGGTTCTTTAATGGGAAGGTTCAGTAGTTATTTTATTTAGGTCCAGTCCCCTCTCCTATCCTTAGGATTTACATATATCTATATATATGTAGATCAAAGGATTGTTAGCCCCATTAAAAAACAACATAAAGGTTAGAAGAAGAGTTAGTGCTAAGGTTTTCCGATTGTTAATACCCCCAACACCCCACCATGACTGCCATCACGTAGCCAAACACATGAAAATATTTTCTTCAAAAGATATTTTTTGACAAAACCAATTCTGTAAAATATATTTTTAGTTTGAAAATATTTTTGGTTGAAACAAGCCAAACGAAACGTCAATAAATGCCAGAACACTTGAATGTTATGTTTGGATTATGAATTTTAGTAGAAATTTAAAAATAAAAAGAGAAAATATATAAACAATATGAATGAAATATAAGTTAATTTTAATTTTAATTTTTTAAATCTATATTTAAATTTATAATCTAAATACAACGAAAATAAAATATTACGTATGAATCTTATAAAATAACTGGATAGTACTAGAGCGCCTTCTCTCTCTCTAGTTTCAAATTTCCCCCTTCCCATTTGATGGATCCAGGAGGATGGATCCCAGTAATCAAACGAAGAGGATATCACACGAATCGCCGTTTCAGATTTGAAGATCGCAGAGCAGGATTATTTACGCTCTTCGTGGACAACTTGCTGGACTCAATGAATCCAAGAAGACTGCATGATCTGTTCATCAAATTTGGGGTTGTCAAGGACGTGTTCATACCAAACAAGAGGAGGAAATCATCAAATACACGTTTTGGATTTGTCAGATACGATTGTTCTATCGCAGCAAGAGTGGCAGAACAGAAGGCAAATGGATTGTGGGTGGATGATAAACCATTAGCCGTTAATTTCTCAGAGTTTGGCCCTAGTATGGAGAAAAGAAAGAGTCTGAATCCGTTCCCTCCAAGACAATCAGAGGTGAACAAGCCAGCAACCTTGGCAGCCAAAAAGGTCTGGAACCATGGCACCGACAGCAGATCGTTTGTAGAGGTAGTCAATGGATCAGAACCAAGGTACATATCTACGAAAACTATCAACGTACAAGAGTTGGGGAATGGATGGCTGTATGAGAGCTTGATCCTGCGGCTCAAATTAAATTACTCTGTTTTGGAGGTGAGAACGGAACTCAACACTAGAGGTATGCTGAATGTGCTGGTGCGAGAAGGAGGCGGACGTGATGTTATTCTAACTTTTAACTCAATGGATGACCTGCGGAGTAAAAAGTGTTTGGTCATAGAATGGTTTCAAGAATGGTGTGAGTACATCACGGAGTGGAGATCAGGTATGCTTCTTCAGCAGGAGAGACAGGTTTGGATTAGCTGCTATGGGGTACCTCTCAACTTTTGGAACTTAGATACCTTCAGGAAGATTGGTGGAATGTGGGGAGAGCTGGTCTACTTTGATGGTGATATCTCCACACCTAAATCTTTTCGGTGTGGAAGGTTCAAAATACTCACAAATGTTATGGATCCAATAAATACAAGTTTGAATCTAGAGTGCAAAGGTAGATTATATCCCATTAGAGTTTTTGAGGAACAGATCCCAGATGCTATCACTACTAGTTGCAAAGGTACTACCATCATTGGAGCTGCAGATGATGGATGCTCCAAAAATCATGGTATAATCAGACCCATTAAAGATACTAGCTTAGAGAAAGATGTCAATGATAATGCAGAGGAGGTAGTGAAAAATGGGGCCACGTCACCTACATTCAACGGAAGAAATGATCTGGAAATTGGTGGTAGTTGGAGTCACGCCTCAGCAGTGGAGGAAACTCAAGACTGTGTGGGAAATTCAAATGTGGAAGGCACATGTGTGGTGGAGTCATCATTACCAGAGGAAAGAGTGCAGCCGTTGCATGTCAGTTATCTTATCAAACAGATAGGTGCAGAGGCTCCACTCGGTGAAGTAGCCCCCTCTACACTTGAGCAGTTACCTACTCCAGGCTTTATTAAGAGCTTAAGTGAACCATTGCAGGATGGATCCGGCATTAATCTGGAGGTAAATCTTGGCCTTGTTCAATCTGGGCTGCAGCCCATTTCTGACCAGCAACCCATTGGGCCATCTGGCAAGATCTCACAGTCTTTGGGGCCTGTTGGTGTTTGTCTTAATCGCATTCCTTCATCCGAAGTAAGGGTACTGGCTAGCCCAATTTCTTCAGGCTCAAATAGACACCGTATTAGAAAAGGCAAAAAAAGAGGCATCCGCTCTGAGGGGCTCAAGAACACTCTACTCCTGGGAAGATTTACTGGCATCGCAAGAAGATTTGGGTAGAAAGGTTCAGGGTCAAGCAAAGGGTCAGTCAAAGGTTCAATATCAAGACTCTCAGCTACATCTCAGTCAAGCCAACACACGGGCAGCAAGCAGACCCGTTCTGGAACTGATCTACTTCAAGAGGCTCAAGCCACATTGCAGTTGGGAAACAATTTGGGTATTGACTACCAGGGGCAGGAATCTGTGATTCTCAAGCAGCTAACACTCATGGAGGAAAAGGACAAAGAGAGGTTGGGAGGAGGGAATAGTGTGGTGGAGTAATCTGCTCCCTATGGGTGAATACAGAGAATTATTTGTTCTTATGAAGCTAATCAGCTGGAATATCCGAGGGGCAGGTAGGCCAGAAAAGAGAAGAAAAATTAGGAAATTGTTGCTGGATAGGAAAATTGATATGGCTCTTCTTCAAGAAACAAAAAGAACATGCATCACCAGCTTGATGGTCAGAAGTGTGTGGCATAGGGATCGGATGGAATTTATGAATGTGGATGCAGATGGTTCAGCAGGGGGTCTTATTTGTGTCTGGGATCCTGACATCTTCCAACTATCCAACTGTTGCAGCAATAGGCATTTCATTCTTCTCTCAGGTAAACTTTACAACTCCTTTGATTGTGTAATTGTAAACATTTATGCTCCCAATGATGTTACAAACAGAGGGAGATTATGGGAGACACTGCTCAAGTTGAAAGATTCTTTCCCACTGCCCTGGTGCCTTGGTGGCGACTTTAATGAGATAAGGAATTTAGAGAAAAGAATAGGTACATCTAGAAGGGATAGGGGCATGCAAGAGTTCAATGACTTCATAGATAGATGCGAGGTGATAGATGTACAACTGATAGGCAGAAAGTACACATGGTGCAATGCTCTTGATGGAAACAAATGGAGCCGTATAGACAGATTTCTCCTCAATCCGGAATGGCTGGAAATGTTCAAGTTCAAGCTTTGGGGGCTGCCCAGATTAGCCTCTGATCATTGTCCTATTGTACTAATGGAGGATGAGCGGGATTGGGGTCCTAAACCCTTTAAGTTTTTCAATTCTTGGATCTTGCATCCTACTTTTGCTTCAGTAGTGGAAACATCTTGGAAGGAAACTCAAATCGTTGGCACTGCTGGATTTATTCTACAGAGGAAGTTGCATAACCTGAAATTAGCACTAAAAGTATGGAATAGAGAAGTCTATGGGAATGTTGCACACAATTTACAAGTTTCTGAGAGAGAACTTAATGAACTTGATTTAAGAGCAGAATCCAGGCCTCTGGATGAGATTGAACTGAAACAAAAACGAGAACTAAGGGATGAAATGTGGAGATTGAGCAAGAAGTTGGAATGGGAATGGTTACAAAAATCTAGACTGGACTGGAACCTGAATGGTGATAGAAACACAAAATATTTTCATGTAATGGCTACTAGCAGGCAAAATAGAAACACCCTCAATTCCATCACGGTAGGGGCTGCAGCACTTGAGGAGCCAAACCAAGTTAAGCATGAGGTGTGGTCACATTTTTCTAATCACTTCTCAGAGGAATGGAGAAATAGACCTACACTTGTTGGGGAGTTCAAGAGTGTAAGGTCTAGTGATTCGTTCCATATACTTGAAGCAGAATTTTCTGAAATGGAGATCTGGGCTGCAGTTAGTGAGTGTAATGGGAATAAAGCCCCAGGGCCAGATGGGTTCAACCTAATGTTCTTTCAAAAGCATTGGAGGACTATTAAGGAGGAGGTGCTCAACTTCATGAAAGAATTCCACTCTGGAGGCCGTTTGGTTTCAGGATTAAATAGCACGTTCATTACCCTCATTCCAAAGAAAATAAAAGCTGTCAACATTAAGGACTTTAGGCCCATTAGCCTGGTTGGGTCAGTTTACAAGATACTCTCCAAAGTCCTTGCCACTAGACTTAAAAGAGTTATTCCCTTGGTAATTGGTGATTCCCAATCAGCTTTCATGGGTGAGCGAAACATACTTGATGGTATCTTGATTGCAAATGAGGTTGTCGATGGATGGACTAGAACCAAGAAAAAAGGGCTACTGCTCAAATTAGATTTTGAAAAAGCTTTTGATTCCATTAGTTGGGAGTTCCTTTTTTCTATGCTTTCTAAATTTGGGTTTGGAACCAAATGGATCTCCTGGATTAAAGAGTGTGTATCTACTACAAAGCTTTCAATTCTTGTCAACGGTTCACCAACCAAAGAGTTTAGTCCTCGGAAAGGTATTCGGCAAGGTGACCCCCTCTCACCATTTCTATTCATTCTGGTGGCAGAAGCACTGAACATTCTCCTACAGCGAGCAAGAGAATTAGGTCTACTAAAATGGGTGAATATTGGCGTCAACCAGGTGGTCCTTTCTCACTTGCAATTTGCGAATGACTCTCTTTTGTTCTGTCAAGCTGAAGTTTCAGAAGTTCTGTGCCTAAAGAGGATTCTCAGGTGCTTTGAACTAATTTCAGGTCTCAAAATCAATTACCACAAGAGTGTCCTTTGCGGGGTTGGCATTACTGATTCTTCTCTCCGTGAATTTGCATCAATACTGAATTGTAAGGCTCAAAAGCTCCCTCTCAAATATCTAGGTTTGCCTTTAGGTGCTAGTCCAAGGAGAAAGAAGACTTGGAAACCTGTTATTGACAAAATTAAACTAAGGCTTGCTGGTTGGAAAAGGAGGTTCCTCTCATTTGCAGGTAGACTAACTCTGATCAAAGCAGTCTTATCTAGCCTACCAGTGTATTTTTTGTCTCTGTTCCGGGTGCCTGAAGGTATAGCTAAGGAGATAGATCAAATTCAAGCAGCATTCTTATGGGGTGGCCCAGACTTAAAGAGATCATTACATCTTGTCAAATGGTCAGAGGTGACTACGAGTATTAAGCAAGGTGGCCTAGGCACAAGAAGAATTAGAGACGTGAATGTCTGCCTACTTCTCAAATGGTGGTGGAGGTTCGCCAATGAACATGATTCACTTTGGAAGAAAGTTCTCTACAGCAAATACAGATTTCAAGGGGGTGAATGGCTGCCTACCCTAAGTCCTGGTATCACTAGCTCAAGGATTTGGGGCGACATTCTAACAGCAGTTGAGCAGAAGGAAAATTTGTTGTTGTTCTATGTTTCTAATCTCCATTTAAGAGTGGGTAATGGGTGCAGAATCAAATTCTGGCATGATAAATGGTGCGGAGGCATTATACTCAAAGAGGAATTCCCAAGGCTATTTCAGCTTTCTATTGACAAGGACAGCTCTATTAAAGACCTGGTAGTCCATACAACCTCCTCACAAAGCTGGGTTTTCAACTTTAGAAGATCCTTATTTGATTGGGAAAATGAGCAACTTCTTAGACTCTTAGCCACCTTGCAAGCAGCCCCTGTTCTGAATCCAGCAGTCAAGGATAGTGCATTATGGTTAGCGCAGATTTTTGGCCAATCTCTGGTATCTGCTTTCTACAAGCACACCAATCTGGACTTTGGTGATAATGTCAGTTACAGCAGTATGGTTTGGCTTAAATACCTTCCACAAAAAGTGCAATGTTTTGGATGGTTTGTAAGGAGAAATAAGGTCAAAACTTCAGTGTTTCAGCATAGATTAGGAATCCTAGATTCTAATACCTCTACTTTATGCATTTTCTGTAAGACTAGTGCTGAAACTTCTGAACATGTGCTTATCCTCTGCCCCTTGGTATGGAGAGTTTGGTCCGGCCTCTTGAAGTGGTGGAAGATCGCTTGGGTGGTGCCTGGTTCTGTTCAAGGCCTGCTTGACTGGTGGTCAGGTTACTGCTGCAGGAAGGCTGAAAAAAGGATTTGGTGTGCCATTCCTCTGGTAGCTCTTTGGTCAATTTGGAAGCATAGAAATGAGTGCCTCTTTCAAGGTTCTCAACCCAAGTTGGAGGAATTACTGGAGCTCATCATCACAAGAATAGCAATCTGGTATAAAGCTGCCACCAAAGGGACTCCATTCTTGATTGATGACTTCCTCCATAACATTTCACAAATCAGATTCTGTTTAGGTGGAAGGAATTAGGGGCTCTGTTTTGTTGGGCAGTTAGTGCAATCCATTTCTGGCAGCTAGGTGAGTACTAGATCAGTTTCTGTTTGCCTGCTCATCTATGAACTTTGGTCTGGTGGATCAAGGTAGATCGACCAGCCATGTTCTGATCTGCTCTGTGGTTCTGCTATTTGGCTGGTGTGTGCCCTGTAATTATTCTGCTGATGTTAATGTTCTGATAATCCATTGCTGGTCTGGTCTATGGCTTTTAGTCAGGGCTATGCAATCCATACTGTCTTGGGATGCATGGTGTTCTACGGTGTTTCTGTGTTTGTCACCTGCATGGTATTCTGGGTTGTTTCTGTGGTGTTTCTGATGGCTGCAGATGTCCTGATTTGTTTCTAATGGTGTTCAGTGGTGTTTCTGGGTTGATTTGAGTATGCAAGCTGCTGTAATCTGTGTGAACAACCTGATGTGATCTGTCTGTTTTGATGGTTGCAGATGTTCTTCACATTTGGCTTTTGCTGGGGATTGATCTGTTTTGCTGGTTTCGTTGGTTCCTCACCAACTTTCCTCTCTTTTTTTTCTTTTCTCTCTTTATTGATGTAATTGTTTGGTTCTTTGTTCTCATTTTCATCAATGAAGTCCTTATCTTTGCTGTTCAAAAAAAAAAAAAAAAAACGTATGAATCTTATAAATAGTATATTAAATGGTTGGTGTTGTTTTTGTGCAAAGTGTGCAGTAGACGATGATGAACCACCAGTGTGGAATTGAAGTCAAGGTCCATGAGACTTTTCCAAACAGAGTCTGGAATAAGTTGAGACTAACAATTTTGACTCCCAGTGAATGATGAATTTTTTCACATAATATATATAACCTTTGCTCTCTTTTCTTTTTTATATTTTCTTTTTATCTTTTTCTTTATTTTTTTGCTCTTTAGTATGACACAAATGAGAGGAGATGAAGAGATAGAAGAAGTAGAAATTCAGTTTTTTTTTTTTTTTTTTTTTTTCAATGGTTAAAGAAATGAACAGACTTGAATTTTAGGAATTTTCTTAAATTGAATTGTATAGCATTGAATGGATAAAAATAAGTTTAAGAATTGATCTGATATCTCTTTCATGGACCAATTCTTTATATTTATTATGTTTGGATGACAAGAATTATAGAGAAGGAATATGTGAATTTAATTACAATAAACTTAAAAAGTATGTCCTAGGAAATGGTGAGATTTTTATATTTTTTTTAATTATATTATTTAACAAAGTGGGATGTTTTTAGATTTTATTTTTTGTTAAAAAATTCTGACTAAATTTTCCATTTTATCTTCTTGTTTTTTGTAGAATATAAATAAATATTAAAAAAAATATACGAATTAGTTGACCCAATTAATTGATACGCAAAGTTTAATTCCATTTGATTTGGTTTGGTTATAAATAAATATTAAAATGAAAAATTTACTTATAAATTTTATATTGAGTAATGGTGATTTATTTAACCCTAAAGATTTTTTTATAAATCAATTAGTCCTATTGATTTTAGAAAGGTTGATTTAATATATTATTTAAAAATTAAATTTACGATTATACCCTTATTTCTATTATGTTTCTTTCTTTCTTTTTTTTTTCTTTTGTGTTAGAAAGGTAAAGTACATAATATATGAGAATTAAATTTGGGATAAATTTTTATATGTAAATTTTTTTTTGTTTGGAAAACATTTCAAAAGGAGTACAAAAATGACTTGAAATATGGAATTCTTTAAACATTCCAAAACAATGTGCGATTCTTCAAACATTTCAAAAGGAGTATAAAAACTCCTTAGTAAGTTTTGGACAAATTTATAATTTCCAACTGGAGCACTCTAATGTAATACTCAAATGTAACACTCCAAAAAAAATTCTTAATGTACTTTTCTTAAACGTAACACTCTAATATAATACTACAAAAAAATCCTTATGTTCGGTTGGGGGATTTGGGAACGGATTTGAATATGAAAAGAGAAAAATTAGGTAAAATGTGAATAAAATATATATTCATTTTAGTTTCACACACTTTTTTCATTTTCTTTTCCAAATCCTTTCCCAAATCCCCCCAACCAAACACTCCAATGTAATACATAAATAAATTTCTTAGTGTACTTTTCTCAAATGTAACATTCCAAACAAATGATATGAGATTCTTTAAACCATTCGAAAAGGAGTACAAAATTCCGTTGTAACCTTTGGACAAATGTATAATTTCAAACTGTGAGTGTTACAATTGAAAAAAGTACATTAATAGTTTTTTAATATTTTTTATGTATTACATTGGAGTATTACATTTGAGATAACATTGATTGGAGTGTTACATTTCGGCATGTTACATTGGAGTGTTACGTTTGAGAAAAATATACTAAGGGATTTTTTTGGAGTGTTATGTTATTACGTTTGAGAAAAATACACAGAGAAATTTTTTAGTGTGTTACATTGAATTGTTATGTTATTGAAGTGTTATATTAAAGTGTTACATTATTATGCGTAATGTGATATTTGTTCCAAAATGAGAAAAAATTCAAAATCTATAGTACGGATTGCCTAAATATGTAATTTTACATTTACAGAAATTCACTTTTATCCCTAAAAAATTAAACCCATACATGTAAGTGATTACTCTTTTATGTAATTTTCACTTTAATGAGATATTTGGGTTCATAAGAAAAAATAAAAGATTAAACAATTTACAAGATCACATTTTAAGATTTATTGATACTTCATCCTATTAAAATCTACACCGAAAATCTTCAAGTTATACAAGGTAAAATTACTTTGGTAATTGGCTTCCTCGATTAATGATTCTGTGTACTTGAATTTTTCTATTTAATATCTTAATGCACACTTAACTATTAAATTATATAAAACTTTTAAAATATATTTGAACAATAATGCTATAGGCCCCGGATAAACTACCAAGGAGATGACCGAATGCCTATTTGGCATGTCCACATAAATTATGTGGGACCTACCACTCATAAACGTTAAGATCCTCACGTGATGTAAATTGATGCTGATGCTGCTCGTTTTCATTAGTAAAAGTCCAAGTTAAAATAAAAACAAACAATTCATGGTATCAAAAAATAATATTAATGCTATAATTATTATATATAGAGAAATTTATTAGAAAAAAAAATTTAAGCACTTTTTCAAGTATTTATATTTTAATTAGTTTATAACATATATTTATTTTTCAATAGGTCATATTATTTGGATATTTAGTTGTCATTTGGCATGTGGGTTAGCTTTTTTGACTTTTTAATATTTTGACTATTTTAGTTCTGGTTAAAAAATTCGTTTGGATTGATTTTTTAACTTTTGTAAAAGAAAAAATGAAATGATTATGATTTGGATATGATATTTTGTCATTAACTTTTTAATTTATTTTTCCTTTTTGTGGCTAAATTAGGCCCAACCTATGGTGCTAAACCAAGCCTTACTTCACCAAATCTTAATTCTCAAGTTTGAATTGTAACTCGAGCTTGTTTGCCTAATTCCGATCTGAATTAATCCGAAGCGAATTGCCTCAGACACACATAAATTTCAATTTTTTTAGTGTAGCTAAGTTAATTAATTTGTTAAAATTAAACTATTTACATTTTTTTAATATAAAATCATTAATAACATCAAAATAAATAATTTATATAATGTAAGAGAGATACCGTTATGATGGTATTTACAATTTATGACTGAGAAAAAATAAATAAATAAAATTTTGTATTGTGTTACTTATGTGTATTAATATATTTAATATGATTTAATGATCTAAATATCATCTAATGCCTACAATAATTTATATGTATAATTAATATTTTTATACAATTATATATATAATTTGAATTTTGGATTGCTCAAGTTGTTTGATATCTTTGTTCAAACTCACTCAAATTTAATTTTTGAACTTTTGAATTTTTGTCCAAACCCGTACCAAATTTAAAAATATTTTTTCCAAGCCTTAAAAATTTTGAATTGGGCTCGGGTTGCTCGGGTTGAGCCCACCCAAATAGCACCCCTAGGTTCAGTTCAGTGGTTATAAGTAAAAATATTCATCACTATATCTAAATTATTTAGTTTAATAATAATTAATTTTACATACACAAGTATTTTGGAATTTTTATAAATATGCATTACAATTTTAAAATATATAAAAATAAAATAATTTCTTCATATTATGGTTTTGTTTGGCAAAGACCAAAAACATCGTAATTTTTTTAAAAAAATTTAAAGAAATTTGTGTCAACAATATTTTCTTTTAAAGTTTTTATAGATTAGAAAGATCTCAAAATATAAAAAATAATAATAAATTGAAAAACAATCCAAAAAAATGCTACATTAATCTTTTTTTGGTGTTTAATCAATTTTTTTATTTTGGATTTTTCAAAAAATATATTTTCATGCTCTTCTAAACAAGTACTTAAAGAGAAATTTAAGGGAAAATTACACATTAGTGTGATCGAGAAAATTATTTTAAAAAAATTAAAAAATTTATGATTTTAAATATTAATATTTATAATGTTTATCACTTATTTTGTAAATAATTTTTCTAATCTCCATTGTTGTGTAGTTGCCAAAAATTTAATCAGCAATTTCTAATTCTTTTGAAATTGAAACCAAATTGTTCATTCAAAATAGAATTTGGACAAGTTGAAAATAAATTTTTTTTTTTTGAGGGGTAATAGCATTTCAGTGGAATAATAAAAAAAATAATTACATTATAAATGAAATCTTTCTTGGTGCAAGTCTAACATATATAAAAAGAGTTGCAACATATATAGAAAAAGACTCACACTATACACACAAAAAGACTTGCTCCTTAAGAAAATAAAAATATTTTGTCATTGTCTTATTTATTGGAAAATTTTTCTATTTTTAACACCTTTAATTTGAGTATTATAACGTATTTATCAGCTCATAAATTACTATTATAATAATAATAATATATATGAGATATGAGATTTTTTTAATTAATAAAATAATAATAATAATAATATATGAGATTATAAACATTTTATAAAGTGCAATAAAATAATTATAATATTAATATTATTTTTTGGAATTAATATTTTATTTTTTATTGTAACTTTGGGCTTTCATTAGGAAAAACGAGTCACAGCATCATGAAGTGAGAATTTTGATGTAGGCCCCACATCATTTACATCGATACGCAAAATAAGCATACGGTCATTTGCTTGGTAATTTACTTGGGGCCTCTAGCATTATTGATATTTGAAACATAATCAATGATGGAAAGAATAAAATGGCTTGTTTGGTTCCGTATGGGATTTTTAAAAAAACTATTGATGGAAAGACAATTAGCCGATTGGTTTGTTTGGAATTTCACAAAACCAAACTATTAATTGATTATGTTTCAAATATTCTTTCCATAACCGTAGGGTCCAGGGAACCAAACTATTGATTGATTTTGCTTCAAATATTCTTTCCATCACCGTGGAATCCACCCCGGGTAGAATTTTTCCTAAATATTTGGTCTCTAATATTTTTGTTGGATTATTCCTTATTGATGGAAAGACAATTAGCCTATTGGTTGAATGTTTAAATTTTATTTTTAACTTTTTAAAAAAATTAAAAATAATTTATTTAAAATAAACCTCAAAAGACAAGAAATATATGAAAATAATGAATACTTTTTTTAAATATATTTTTTTATCAAACTAATTTTTAATTTTTAAAAACTCAACTAATAGTTTGTGGACGACAACATGTCAAATGAGTAGGAACAAATCAATGTTGGCGACGGTTTGATTTCACGGCCCGCTTATTTTGCTCTTTTCGGGACGGATTGCTAGTGGTGAATAGTTGATTTGGCTGAGGGGTTGTTGTTGTATTAATGACATAACAATAATTTTTTTGTCTAAATTTGAGGTTTATTATGAGTTTATTTTTATTAATCAAACCATCATTTTGTAGGGTTCGGCGAGTACTTTAAACATGTCAAAAATTATTTTAATGGAATATCGGTAACCATGCTATTGAGTTACATTTATCATTAAAAAAAAATAAACAAAGTTTTTCTTTTGAGAAATATTATAAAAAATATGCAATTCGATCACGTAGCTATCAATATCCGATCAATACAATTTTTGATACGCATGAAGTACTTAATGAACCCTACAAAAAAACAGTTCAAATTATAAAAATAAGTCCATAATAAGCCTCAAATTGAGGCACATCAGCAACCCCATACCTGTAAATTTGTATCGTATTTGTTTTGTTTATGGTGGTTCAAATTTGTAATCCATTCAGATTATAAAAGGCCTCACATGAGCGGATTAAAAGTTTGGGCGAAGAAATGATATTAGAAAACAATTCGTTCAGCATAGGGTGTTATCGGACGACCGACTAATCGTCCGACCAAGTGCAATTTTTTTTTTACTACATTTTGGGCAGTATATTTTGAACATTAATATTTATTTTTTTGTTAAGTAAAGACTATGATTTTTATTTATTTTATTATTTTATATAAAAATAATTTAATAATCTCCACACTAACAACTATTATAAAAAAAAATATAATTTACTTAATTTTCTCACTATCAATTTCTTTCATTCTTTTTGAAAACAAATAGACCTTATAACTGTAGAATTGATTATTAAATAATAATTTATAAGGGCATAAATTTAAAAAGTGTAAGATCATACTAAAATCAAAATTTAAATATAAGTAATATTTTAATATTTAAAAAAGTATAAATTATGAACTTTATTTAAAATACGAATTATCTCCTGTAGTTTAGAAAATTAATTGAAAATTACAAATATCTCCCTATTAGAAATTTTTATTTAACAGAATTAATTGAAAAAATAAAATTTCTGACTATTTACCTATACAATAGTTAAATTATCTGAATTATTAATTGAAATAAAATTTTAACATTATTAAAAACTGTTAATTAACTTAATGATTTATTAATAAAAAGATTTATTTATTAGGAAATTAAAAATCTTAAAGGGCATAATATAATTTTTAAAATTACATAAAATAATTTATAATTTAAATAAATCTCCAAATTATATTTATAATTTACTCTTAAAAAAAAAAAATTAAACTATGACGTGTCAACTTTCACTTTTTATAATCCTTTTTTTCCTTTTTATTAATTGAAATTAAAAAATTCAAACCCCCCCTCCCCCCCGCGCACGCACTTAACATATATAATCTACCGTAGATACGAAGTGTCCTTCAATTACTCTCTCTTTCTCATCGCTGTTTTCGATATAAATCACTTCTGCAATCACTCAAAGCAAAAAACAGTTTCCCTTTGACAAAAACCTACAATGGGCGCTTTAGGGAAATGGCTGAAATCACTTATTGGTCTCAAGAAGACCCAACCAAGGCACCAAGTAATCCCATCCTCTCCACCATCACTGACCCATTTGCTTGATTTTCTCATTTTCTTTGTTTTCAGAGTTTATTTTATTTATTTATTTATTTTTTTGTGTAGGAAAATGTTGGCAGCAGTGGTAAGGGCCGAAAGTGGAGGCTATGGAGGAGTGACAAAGGAGGTCCCGTGGCTGCGTCTGATTCGTCTTCGTTTGGGGTTGACGATATGTTCAGTGCAGCTGTGGCGATTGTGGTTAGAGCTACGACCAAAGATTTCATGTTGGTCACGCAAGAATGGGCTGCGATCAGGATCCAGACCATGTTTCGAGCTTTTCTGGTAACTCTATTTTTAATTTTTTTTTGGTTCTCTTTATCACTCTGTTTAGTCAATTTTTTCATAGCTATACATGTCTTAGCTATATGTATTTGATGGGTTTGTTTGGGATTGAGTTTTCAATTGCTGATGAATGAAATCAAATTCAATCATTTGACAAAACCCCTTTTATTCCCCCCCCCCCCCCCCCCCCCCCCCCCCCAAAACCAAAATATGCTGTTTGTTTCGGTCGGAAACATTTTCGTAGAGAAAATTTAGATGGCGGTGGTGATGGTTATAGTAGTGGTTACGGTGGTGGTGTGATTGCATTAGTAAGATCTTAATCTGCCTAAATAATCTTGGTTTTTCCAGATTTGGTTTTCTGTCCCGCCAAACACTAGAAGATTCCAATTTTTTGGGAGGAAAAATTGTGAATCAGTAATGTTTTTAATTTTTTTTTTACAAATTTATGAAAAAAATTATAACTTTAATTATTAAAGTTGGTATGATTTACCACTGATTTGAATTTTTTATTTTTTATTTTTGGAAACCTGACTTGCAAAAAAAAAAAAAAAAAAAAAAAAGGAAAGAAAGAAAAGAAACCCAACTTGTATTCTGCATCTTTCCATTTTACTCTGCTTTCACAAAATGGAAAAAATAAACAAGAAAGGGTAGTGGGATTTGCAGTGTTAAAGATTAATTATTCACTGTTGGTTTGTTTGTTCACTTCTGATATTTTATGAATCATGATTATGTTCTGTTTTTTGAGTTTTTCTTTTCTTTGTGAAATCTATTTTTTGCGGATTCATGTTTATACAATGAATTGATGATTGAAGGCAAGACAGGCTTTGAGGGCATTGAAAGCAATAGTGAGGGTACAAGCGATTTTCCGAGGCAGGCAGGTCAGGAAGCAAGCTGCTGTAACACTAAGGCGTATGCAAGCTCTTGTTCGAGCTCAGGCTCGTGTTAGGGCCTCTAGTGTATCTGCACAAAGTCGGGATAAACCTGCCATTGCATTAGAGGTTTGTGCTTTTTAAATTTTCTGTGTTTTTGTGAGATTGGGTATTGAAGCATTTGAAAGCAACCTTTTGAATGTTCATCAGATCCTAGCCAAACATGTGTCTTAATTGTGACAATCTTCACAGGATATAATATTTCGGACTTAATGAGTTTGTTATTGGGTGATCAGGATGAAGAGAAAGAGAACCCTGATAGCTTGGTTCAGGAGGTGATGGATGACGAAGCAGCAAAACATGAACCCACTATAGAAGATGATGTCTCCACACAGAATCAGCATCTGCAGCAAATTCCTACACTCAGTGGCAGTCGCAATTTCTGCTCAGTGGATTTGGATTCTGATAACTGCGTAATTATAGACAGAGATGATATTCATCCTAATAATGTAGCATACTCAGAAAACTCGAAGAGTGTAGACATTGCTGTTAGTCAGGGGGATCCTCTCTCTTCTACTGGTGATGTTTGGCCACCAGTTAGCATGCCAGATTCTTATTATCGGTCTATGTTAAACCGTGAATATGCTTCTTCCACTGAGTTGTCACTAGGGCATTCACGAGTTTTTGAACAGCAACAGGTCCGACCGATTGATCTGGAATCTGACAATTGTGAAGAAGACACAAGGAAAGATCTGTTGCACAGACAATCTAATGATGGGTCTTTCTTCAACCCGTACGCTGACCAAGAAATGCAAGGCCAAAATGAGGTACTACAACATTTCTACAAGGGTCAGGGGGGTTTACCTTATCATCACGAGCAGAAGCAGACATGGTTAGATTTACAGCCAGCGTCAAATGTTTCAATGGGGATGGGTCAGTTTTCTGGACTTTTCAGGGAGCATCTGCATCCGTCGCTGCCTTTAGAACTGAGGCAGAAGAGATCGAATGATATGTATATGCATCAAGACATTCAGGGGAAGATGTTCACTGATGGAAGTAGGTACACTATT
The DNA here is from genome assembly GCA_025200525.1 of Camellia lanceoleosa. Lineage (NCBI taxonomy): Eukaryota > Viridiplantae > Streptophyta > Magnoliopsida > Ericales > Theaceae > Camellia > Camellia lanceoleosa. Next base: position 94,078,818 of record CM045771.1, read on the forward strand.
CCTAGGCAAGAACACTTCTCGAATGCCAATACCAATGTTCAGGATTGGGCTATCAATGCTAATACCACCCACATGTCAGCACCTCTCCAGTCTCATTTGGATGGTGGAGAGTTGGGTCAGAATTGGTTTTCAGGGGAGCATCGAGTCAGTGGTGGCTGGTCCACTTTGGACACTAGTGCTGTTGGCCCAACCCAGACCATAATAAATAGAAGCAGTAATCCAGATCAGAGCTTATTTGGCGTTGTGTCTCAATGTAATGAGGTATGTTCTGGTGCCCCTAATGACTCAATGGGCTCCACTGAACAACGGTTCATTCAGTCAGGGACCTATGGTAGAGTGGGTGCAGTCGTCCCCACAGCAAGCAATATGTTGCCACTGACATCTCATCCACTTGACTACTTGAGTGGGCATGAAGCTGCTGCCCCTGTAAAGAACAACAATATAGGATGGATGAGCAGCGTGCCACATCAGAATTCTGCTTTACAGGACTCAATGGGAAAACCATTCTTGAGGCCGTCCTGGAACAAATGAGGACTTCTTTGGTCCCTTTGTTTGGGCAGGTGGATTTCCAGTTTAGAGCTTGGTTGGGAGTTAGGATGCACACAGATGCTGAACACAAGATGCGTGTGACAGGAGTTTTTGGGCTCTAATTATTTTTAGGACTAAGGGTCAATCAGGGTTTTCTTAGTAGCTAATGGAATTTTATACATACATACAGGAGAGCCAATCCAACACCGTATATATATCTAGGTTTTATAGACAAGGAGGAGGTGAGTTGTGAGGATAGTGGAAAGAATCAAGGGATTTCTGGTATCAAGGGGTGAATCAGTCATAAATATAGTTCCTTTTTCTTTGGGATTTTTTAGTTTATTGAACTAATAAAGGTTGCCATTTTTTCAGTTTATTGGTTTCCCTATTTTGCTTTTGTTTGTTTATATATATTCATTGCTGTCATCCGGATATATGGCAAGATGTATATACATATATATATATATCCTCTCTTGCTTGACCTGGTTGGTTGGTTGCCCAAATCACAACCACCACCACAACAGAGCAGAGCAACCATCGCATCGCACTGAAATGAAAATATATACTACTCTTCTCTTCCCCGTATTACCTTTTCCCCAACCCCACACATACGCATATTTGTACCCCCAAATTCACAACCATACATCACCCACACACATATTATTAATAATAAGCTCAATGAATCACGACAGGCCCAGGTGTGATGGGTTTGTTTTGTTTACACTAAGCCATGAATGTAGATTGAAGAATGTTCTAACATTAAACCAAATTTTATTTCTCACAATAATACGCAACTCTATAACTAACTTTTCATTAAAAAAAAAAAAAAAAAAAAAAAAAAACAAACAAACAAACAAACAAACAAACAAACAAACAAGAACCAACAATGATAATTGACCTTTTAAGCTTGTTGAGTCATATTGTCAAAGTATGTGTAACAATAAATTTCATTAAGAAAAGCAATAGAAAAGAGAGGATATATGTAATGTTACAAGTTAATTAGGATATATAATTTCATTAGTGTTTCTAATGACCAAAAGATATCTTTTAATTTCCAGTTAACAAAAAAACTAGAGATAATTTAACCATCTTAATTATTTTAGAATATGAAAAAAAATCTTAGAATATGAGGTTATTTTATTTTCCAATTAAAACTTCGGAATCTCAATTGTTGAATGATGTTACACATACTTTGACAATATGACTCAACAAGCTTATGATGAGATGGCTTGTATCTGATTTTAATAAATTTGACATTAGTCATATGGTTGTTGTGATAGAATGGTAGAGCAGATGTGTGTTGGCAGCATTGCTGACCCCTAATAAAAGTGTTTGTTTTGTATTGAGAAATATAATAAATGGTAAGTTTGTCATTTTTTTATTTTTTTGTAGTATGTAATATTTTTCCGTGGCATTGGAATTGAACGGACAACTAACTACTTCTTCATGGAGAAAGTGGACATGCTCATTGCATGCTTGTGGGCATTGCTTTTGAGAAAGACTAGGTGAGTTAACAGCTGAGACACATCAACATTATTTGGCCATTATCTTGACCCTTGTGCAAGTAACTTTCACATGTTTAACTGTGACCAGATGTCAGAGAGTTCAGGGCTGTCTATAAATGCCCTCGAAGGTAGGGGTGGGCGCGGGTCGGTTGCGGTCACGGAACTTCCAATCCGCCATCCGTCCGTTAGATTGGCGGATTGAAGAAAATCAATCCGCATCCGTCCGCCAATCCGGCGGATGTGGATTGAGCGGATTGGCGGTTTGGCGGATGGATGCGAATCGGTTTGGCGGTTTAAAATTTTATAAATTTTTAATATAATTCAACTTGTGCACTTCCTCAAAAAAAAAAGACAAAAAGAAAATATTACAGTCAATGACTTAAAAAAGTATTACAATCACTGTATGCCTTATCTAAAGAAAGAAATTTTAAAACTTTAGAATATCACCATCACTGCATGCCTCATCCACATATTACAATCAGAGCATGATTCATCCACATAAAGTATTACAATCTGTGATTATTAAAATGTAATAATAATTCAAATCACCAAAACCATAAACAGAACAGTAGTAGAGATTGTATGTCTCTATATTGTTACATCTACATATGTTTTTGAAAACAAAAACCAACCAGCATATATCATATTTTCTATTTATTATTTTTAGAGCTAGATTTAAAAACCAAAAAATATAGATAAATAATATGTTTATTTTTTTCAATTCAAAAAATATATTCAAGTTGAAAACTTTTTTTCAACAGAATATTTAAACTCTTTTTCAATTGAAAACACAAACATAATACTTAAAAAAAATTGAAAATACAAAGTCTTATAAATTACTAGGGGTGCTCGCGATTTGGCGGTTTGACGGTTCGGTTACGGCCAAAGAAATCTCAAATCTGCCATCCGTCCGCCAAATTGGCGGATTGGAGAAAATCAATCCGCAACCGTCCGCTCGTTATCACGCATCCATCCAAAATGCGGCGGATCGGTTCGGTTCGGTCGGTTTTGACGGATCGGTATATCCGCTGCTCACCCCTACTTGAAGGTACCTCATCCTGTTAGAATAAGCTGCCACGCCCTTTTTTTTTAAATTTTTTTTTATATTCTGGGGTTGTAATGCTTGCAGGCTAGAAAGAGTTTTGTCTAGTAAGTCAAATGCACGGCACAAGAAAGATCCGAAAAAAGTTGATGAATTTATTTCTGAGACACAGCAGGATGACTTATACGTGGAGCGGATCCGTCTTCAAAATATGTAACGCAGGTAACTCAGGTTTTGAATATCATCATCTTGGTCTTAGTTTGATAGCTGACAGTCTTTGCTTTGGGGCATTTGCTTTCCAGTCTAAACAATATAAAAGATTCTTTCCCCCACCGTTCTCTTGGGCTTCTAAAATGCATTATTCGAAGTTGTTTATGAAATAAATGAAACTCAAACACATCCCATGTATTGACTAATACTGAATGAGTCCTGAATGTTGGTGTTCAGTATCTACAACCTCATCCTGAATTGGCATGGAGTTCTCAAGGTTCTTTGATACTTTGTTAGTGTGCATCACATTTTTACTATGAAAAATAGAATGAATTCAAGGAAGCTGATTATAGAAGAATAAAATCTTGCACTTCTTATGTTTTTTGTTAGCACAATCACAAAGCCAGGCAAATCTTCCAGTTGCATACTCTTGCAGAGCAGCATTAGGGTACTTAGACATCCATGTGCATGCATGCATATCAGTGTGAATCTATTAGAAATGGACCTATGTATTATTTTACTCCCAGACTTGAATTCCTGAATGTTTATGGGAAGCTTGTGACATTTTTATTTTATTTTATACCAGTTTCCGCAATCTTCTGGGCAAGATCACCATTCAAGAACCTACCTTTGATAGGATAATTGTTGTTTACAGGTACTAGCTTTCATTTTCCAATTTAAAATCTTGTTTCAATCAAGTGTGTTCGATGTTTTTGTTGAAAAAGATCTTCTATTCACCACCAATTTTGGTGGTTATTTTTTGCTACAAAATTGAGCATATATGATGTTTTGTTATACAATGTTTGAAAAGTGCATCCACCTTCAAAATTTCACTGCCACTTTACATATGGGGAAATTAGGGCACTTGAGAAGGGATTAATTGTACATTGGGAAACCATCCATTGATTATTGTCATGGATTTGTTATTTCTAACAACCATGATGACCGTGCAGGTGAGCAAGCACAAATAGAACAGGACGAGGAATATTTGTGAAGCATTTCAAAAACATTCCAATGGCTGATATGGAAATTGTCCTAGTAAGTTTTTGGCTGCTCAGACTGTCTCTTTCTCTTTCAGTGTTATTTTAACTTTTCTAAAGCCTTGTACCCACTTATTAATGTATGAACTCGTGAACTTCTACTCATTAACAGCCAGAAAAGAAAAATCCAGGTTTAACGCCAATGGACTGGTCATGTTTCTTGGTTCTGCTATTGTTGGATTGGTTAGTTACCTGATATATATGGAACTTGTTTCCTACTCATCCTTTATCCATTTTGTTTAGATAAACATACCATGTTTTTCTACAGGTTGCAGTTGTGGGTTCGCTAGACATGCCTAGAGCTGATCTTTGGGTCATATTTGCCATCCTTTCAACTGTGATTGGTTACTGTGCTAAGAGATACTTCACATAAAGTGTTGCAGTATTTGATTTTGATTCATGTGGATATGTATTGTTCATTGAGCAAACATGCATGTTGTCTGCGTGATCTACCATGTGATGGGTCTGCTTGAGAATTGTCTCATATAACAAGTTGATCTGGTCAAATGCATATTCTCATATAACGAGACGAGTGAGTCAGATCAGGGAAACTCTTGATGTTGGATTTCTTCTTGGTTGGAGCCACTGCTTCATGCATTGGGCTTGGAGCTATGATTGCATGTGCTCCGTACATGCCACTGGCAACCTGTATTTACACAATAATCATGCCTTTTCCTTTGTCATTGCTTTGTTCGTCCTCTAAAGTCTGTTGATTTCATAAGTATTAATTTACCAAATGTTTCAACTGCCTGTTGGTTTCAGCAAAATATGGCTACATATTAGAACTTAATTACTCAGTCCATGTATGACAAACAACTGGATAGTGGAAATGGCACTCTTCTTCACTTATGTGATGACGTGATTCAACAGGAAGTAAGTTGCTAGCTAGAAATTTGCCATTTTTTTTTTTTTTTTTTTTTTCTATCCGTACTCGAAGAATTGACAACAATGACCTTTTTATTCTCTCATTTCTCTACGTGTCTTCTTTCTCTCTCTTTCTTCTCTCATCTACCATAGCATCGCCACTAGCCAAAATCATTATAGTCACCACCTGAAACCACACCACTAGTCAAAACACAACTGTTGTACCACTACCACCACTTGAAACCGCCATGACCACCCACCACCAGATACATGCCCCGGCAGTACCATCCTCCTCTCTCCTCTCTCCCAACCCCTGTTGATTTCCTCTTGCAGCTCCACCTTCCTTTTTCCTTCCCCCCACTCCATCGATTCCTCCCCATCAGAGGACTACCCTCCTCCTCCCTCCGCCAGCTCGCCTCCTCCCTCCACCTTGTCATTTCTCTTTCCTCCCTCCACCCTCGTTGCCACAACCCTTCCATACCCCAGTGGCTTCCCCCTTCCTCCTCCCCACTGTGCAGCTCCTCTCCCTTCTCCTGCATCTCTCCTCCTCCCCACCTTGTTGCTACCCCCACACCCCACCCTCCCCCCCTCCTTCCTTCCTCCTCAACTCATATTGCTGTAAAAGAACAAATCAAAACCCAAATCAAAAAGAAAAGACTCAAATTCTAGCTTTGGCTGCAGAGTGCACATTGAGACTGTACAGAGAGCAAAGTGAGAAAGAAAGAATCAAAAGGGGAGAAATGCGTAAGGGGAATAAATGTAATTTTAAATATTAAATAATTCAGATTAAAATAAAAAATATCAAGTATTAGTTTTTCGGATGATTGAGACAGAAAACATCAAATTTTCAACTTTGGTGTTTTACCCCCTGGGTTGTACTGTTACAAATCAAACCACGGGGAGTAAAGTGTAATTTACTCCAAAATTAATTTGCATCACCTGTGTCAAAATTATTGGTACTTCAAAGTTGCACTTTTATTATTTTGTAAATATTTTTAGTTAAACAGGCTGAATTTAATTTTTCTTAAATCAAAGCATATTTTAATCTATGAAGATATAGGTGTGTGTAATAAAGCTTTTCTTCATATCTAAGAAAGAGTGTCTAGAAGATTTCACGGATATTTTAAAAAATATGTATTTTCAATGTAAATATAAATTATCATTTTTATTATATTTATTATTGTTTTTTTATGTCATGTGACACATGTTAGATTAACCAATGTGATTATATTAGGAAAAATTAGTCTAAGGTCCCCTTCTTATTTTTAGTAATGGAAGATGTCCACAATATTATTTTTTGATGTCTAAGGTCCCTAAACTCACAACCATCTATCACAGAGAAATTTGATATATCTCACACTCTATCTCTCTCTCCCGTTGCTCTTCTCTCTCCTCCATTAACTACTCTCTTATTAATAATTATTATTTATTTTGGTCCAAGTTCACTGTACCTTAGCATCTTACCAACGCAACAACAGGGCTTCAGTTGAGTAGTTGCTTCGAAATCAATCCTAATTTTTTCGATTTTGTTGTGAAATTGCAACAGCATCATCAAAATCCATGCAGTTTTCGTTTTTGTATTTCTTCCTTTTCTCCTTCGCAATCTCTCTTTACCTATTTCAATGGCAATTTCAGATGAATCTGCAGCAGATTCCAAAATTTCGCCACCAAATACATTCGAATCTATTGTAATCAAGGACCCCTTCGACCGATTACACGATGGTCACCGCATTTTCCTCAAAGTTCTCTCTCTCTCTCTCTCTCTCTCTCTCTCTCTCTCTATCTCTCTGTGTATATATATATATATATATATATATCTGAAAATGTATCTGATTAAGTTGGTACTTACAGAAAGCAGCAGAATTGGCTAGGGATCGCATTGTGGTTGGAGTTTGTGATGGACCCATGTTGACTAAGAAACAGGTATTTGTAACATCTTTGTGCTCTATGCGAATCCATGTTTGTTGATTACTTATTGGGTGATTACTATAAATTGCTCATTGCTTTACTTCACAATTTTCTCTAGATAGACCCAGAGAAATTTGGTGTTAGTGATGTGTAAAATATTCCCTATGATGTGTTCAGAGAAATTTGGAGTTGGAGATGTGTAAAATTTCTTTGTGATGTATCCAGAGAAATTTGGTGTGAGTGATGTGTAAAATTCTCTGTGATGTGTTCAGAGAAATTTGAAATTTTCTCTGTGATGTGTACAGAGAAATTTAGAATTTTCTTTGTGATTTATCTAGAGAAATTCTCTGTATCGAATTTTCTTTGGATCGATGTTAAAGGACCTTAGACATTATGAAAATATTAAGTGTCTTTTATGTTATAAAATCTTAATACTAGAGATTTTAAAAAAAGAATCCCTTTATATTATGTAAGCCGAGGTGAGCCCTACGTTCAAATGAATTAAATTTTTGCTCTTATAAATCTATCCCCATGGATCACTCTTTTTATTATAAACCTGTCCCTATGGATCACCCTTTTTCCCATTATGATATTCTTATCCTTTACACACTCTTACACATGTTGGTTTGGGAATTACTTATTATTATTATTATTTTTTTTAAAAAAAAAAATCTAAAAAAATTGGTTTGTTAGATAAATGCTACAAAGTTTTTTTATTTATTTTTTATTTTTTTATTTTATTTTATTTTTTTTATGGTTAATGAGAAAATCGAGTAAGTTTTTAACTTTCTGTTAAACCAAAAATAAATTTTTTTTTAAGCTAAGAGTTACTTATTTTAGAAATAGCCAAATAAGACAAAAACACACCCAATTTTCCTTAATTTTCTACACAAATTCCTCTATGTATTTACATTCGCACTCTATATCTACGATCATTAATTTGGTAAACAAAGTTGAGTTAAAATGTGGCCCATATGTATTGTATTGAACATGAATAATTCAAGCACTTATTACAAAAGTAATATTATTTAAAAAAAAAGAAAAAAATGGCCCTATCATTTTTAGTTATGGAAGTGTAAGGGAAATTTTTTTGCTTTGTTTGGTGGAGCTATCAAAATATAATTTCACACTCACTTTTGAGTGTGGTGTTTGTTTCGCGTTTTCAAAAATTAATTCCACACTCACTTTTGAAAACTCTTTCCAAGGCGAAAAAATTTGGACTAATCGGTCATCCGGCTGGTTGACTGGAACAATGTTCGGTTTTTTATTTTTTATTTTATTTTTTTGCACCTGTTATTTTTATATTACAAAAAAAAAAAAAATATTTGTGAATTTTTTAAAATTTTTTTTTATGAGCTTTGAATAGAATTTTGAGTTGTATATTTGGTTATAAGTTGTAAGTTTTTGTATCAAATATCATATGTCACATCACTCAATTCAAACTCAATTTAAAACTCTTTTTAAAACTCATAACCAAACAAATTTTCCACACTCAAATCATAATTCCAAAACTCAAGCTCAAAATGTAACTCTATTTTCAAATCATAATTCTAAAACTTTATCAAATATTACCTTTGACTTTATCAAGGAGAAGGTCAGGGGTTTAAGTTAATAAAACAACGGTGACTCTTTTAGTTATAATATGATTTTACTAACAAACTAATATCCTACCCTTTTGTCACGACCCAACCCCCGCTCCAAGGGACTAGTGAAGTGACCGGCCAATAAATTTTCTTGAGCAGACTCATAAATATAGGAGCTAGCAGAAGTAGATGAACAAAATAAATCATCTAATGAGTTGTGCAGATTTATATGAGATAGGAAAATTTACATATTTATATACATATATTGTGGCATTATTATTATGTCATAAACACATTACGGTCAAATCAAGAAGGGATTAAACTCTATATACAAAAACTTGTCTTAATATTCAAATATCTTAATTAACAAATGAAAACAAGGACTTAATCCTTGAACACAAAAGCCCTTGACACATGGCACTTCCAGAACTTCTATGTAAGGCACAAGAGTTGACTTGCAAAAATAGACTTCGAACAGAAGGCTCTAAGCTTGGTCATGCGCTTGATCACCTACATACATAAATATAGATAGTAAGTTAGAGCCCACTGAATAACAACGACGTAAAGGGATAATGAATGATGTCCATTACAGTAAATAAAATGGTTAAACAAATAACAGTGGAATCAATTCTAGAATCAGAATTTGTACCATATCAGAATCATACTCGTACTAATAAACAGTCATATGTAGTATATCCATTAGCAAAACAGTAGAGTTGGTCCTATAGACCACAAAGTAGTCATATTTGATAGCCATCAATACAGTTAACCTTAGAGGTTAGACAGTAGTTCCAAGAAATGGAACTAATAGAGATCTCCATAACAGATAGCAGATAATAGATTGCAGATAAGAGATACAGATGCTAAGGATGCCACGATTACATTTCAGAAAATGAATAATCACTTATTCATTCATAAAACATCAGTTCAAAAACAGATATAGCTTGTAATTCAGAAAATACTTTATATCAAACATAGCTTTACAGAATTATTACTCACAGATAGCTCCTCATATAGATCAGACGATCAGAACGTGACCTACACAAACACATAACAAATTTACATTGAAACACACATTCCCAAATAATATTTATTTAATTCAATCCTCTTTAGTGTGTTTCTAACTCATTTCCTCATTATTGTTGTCTAAACAATGGCTTAAGAATACCTATAATGGAATGATGATGAAATTATGCACTTAGGAATGCATTACAAAAATACTGAAAACAGAGCAGTTCGCTCGAGTGTTAGAAATGCATTACAAAAATGCTGAAAATAGGGCAGTTTGCTCGAGTGCACCCTTGGTTGCTCGAGCGGTCTGCAAAGTCTGGATAACTTCTAGATGTTGAAAATCTAGGCTCGAGCCAACTTCTTGGTTGCTCGAGCCATGAGCTGTGCAAAGGTGAGTTCGCTTGATTGGTCCCTTGAGCCAACTGCATTCGTCTACAAAAATACTGAGAGCTTTGAAAGTGCGCTCCAGCAACAGTTTGATTGCTTGAGCGGTGCGACCAAATTCTGGAATTTCTAGAATTGACTTCTAAGTTCAAAACACAAATTCTAAAACTTCAACTTGCATGGTTGAGTCATAACCTTGAAAAACTCGTAGAAGTTCATCCAAAACATGAACACAAAGCCAAAAGTGCAAAATCAAAGCTCAAAATCTTGGTAATTCCTCAAAAGCAAATTTAAAACTTCATTTCTCAACCATGCATTTAACAAGGTAGATTCTTTTCCTTTAAATCATGAACATATGAGTGTTGAGTGGAGAATTATGTAAAATCCTTTAGGATAACAAGTAAAACCCTCATGCGTGTGTGAATTCTTTGAAAATCAAGCTTGAAAATGATGAATTGTACATGCATGTTCCAATTCAACCCATATTGACTACATTCATGGTGATCCTAACTGATTCTTCTCAATCCATGCAAAAGGCCTCATGAATTCATGAATTTAACTTTTACATGGTGAATTCTACAAATATTTAGAGTGATGATCTTACCTAGAGCTTGGATTTAGAGTTTATTAGCTAGATCTTCTCAAATCTCCTCTAATTCCTTGACAATTCTTCATTTCCTCTACTCTCACTACAGGAAATTCGCTTTTTACAAACGCCACGAAAACTCTGAAAAACGCCGTAATAGCTTATAGCGGTATATAATATTTTCGTCGCTGATATGGCCGCCACAATAGCTTTCTGACATTTTAAAAATGTCGCTAAAAATATTACACGGCGTTTTTTAAAAGGCCACAAAATCTTTGACCCCCGTCTTGCCTTCCGTCCCAAATTAACGTGTGACGTCACAATGACGTCATTTAGTGGCGTTTTTCAAAAGACGCCACTTTTTTTTTAAAATTTTCATCTGTTTGTCTTGCTCCTGCTGCAAGAAGCTAACGTGTGACGTCACAATGACGTCATTTAGTGGCATTTTGTTTTTTTTTGGTTTTGGTTTTGTTTTGTGGCTGCTGATGCAAGAACATGAAATCAAATACCATTTTTTGTTTTCTCTGTGCTGCTGTTGCTGGAAACTGTATTCACAATTTGTGATATCATGTTTTATGTTTGCTCTATGCAACCAAACTGCTAGATTTATAAGCAACTAGGACCTCAAATTTTCCATTTCTTTGCTTTTTTTCTGGTCATCTGCTGTGACCTACCAGTTCAGAAAGTTGGGCTAAAATCCAACCAGTGATATTTGTGCTTAAGTAATGTATAAAGCTATTTATCATGTGCCTCTTGGCACTTCCTCAATTAAATTATCAATACAAAAATCTAGTAGGCAAACATAAAAAAAAACAAGTCAAATCCACTGTCCAATCCAGTAGGCAATCAAATTTCGAACATCAAAAAAATAAAAACACACCAAATACTGTGAAATCAAATTTAATTGAAATTTGATTAATAATTTAATTGAAGAAGTTCCCAGAATCATGTGAAATCAATACAAACATCAAATTTGGCCATATGTACAAAAAGAAGAAAAAAAACAAGTAGGCAAGTCAATATCCAAACATCTAGTAGTTATGCCACATCTAGTAGTTATGCCTAAGTCATCAGGTATAGGCAGTAATTGATAGGAAAAGTCCAGTCCCAAGTTTTAGTTCTCATCACAAACCTTTTAATTTCATCAGTCAAAGCAGGAAGAGGAGAAAATAAACAAGCAGGTTCCACATTTCCTTGTATGCTAATTCCACTTGTCAAACGTTTCCTTCCATCTGCCATATCCACTGTCCAATCCAGCCCAATCACATCAACCCCAGTTCCTTTCATCCGCTCAAGAAAGCCACCATTCCCATTAATGTAGAGAACAAGTGGAGTTCCAGGACAGTGTCCTTACTAGACTCACAATCTGTAATTCCAACAATCCTGTAAGGTGATTGAGAAGGAAAGAGAAGAAAATGATAAAAACAATAAGTACAGGGCAACATTTTATTGAAACAGAAAATAATGAGTTTGTGTTTGTAGATTACAGAATCTAGGCAACAGTTTTAAATCACTGAGAAAAAACAAAATCCATTTAATGTCCATGGACTTACCACCTTCTAAATCTCTCCTTTTAATTTCCTGACCCTTACAAATTAGCATTTTCTAATGCATTTCTTAATAATTGGCAACTTTGTGACTATTGCATAGACACAGCAGCAACAACATACACACACCAGCAACTTTAACTATTAAGTACTCAAGTCCAAATATATACTATCAATATTAAGTACACAGCAGCAACTTTAAATATATACTATCAATGTATCATATTAATTTTGAAAACACTGTTCCAGAACTAATCTCATTATTTTGTCACTGATGATGAAATTAAGGCTGCAGGATGGGTATAATGCAAGGTTTTACCAAGCTAATTGGCATATTGTGGGGTTTGATGTAGAGATTGCTGTGAAGTAATATTAAGAAAGATATTAGGTATGCTTCATTTAGTTTGTTCTTGTACTTACAAGTAATATTAGGTATGCTTCATTTAGTTTGATCTTATTCCATGATTGTAGTTGATAGCACATTACAATGGCAAGTACTAGATATTAGGTATGCTTCATTTAGTTTGTTCTTGTACTCACAAGTAAGCAACAAGTTCTTACTACTACATGAACACCCACACATGCCAATATATCTTAGTAGTGTTCTATTTTATTTCTATAACACCATTTTTGTGTAGACGAGGGTAGATTTCTAATTACTTAACAAAAAATTATGATAAACATTAGAAATTCAAAATCATAATGTTACACATGCTTGGCATCAATCAATAGTGTTGAATACTGTTATGTCATCCTATTGTGATCCATTATAAATTGTATATCCACAAACACAAGAAAATATCACAATTACTGTTAATCAGCTTTCAAAATCTTAAACCACACCATTTGTTATTCTTTTATTTGATTTTCTAGTGAGCGATTTTTCACACAAGGCCTCTAGGTTCAAAATTGCATCCGTATTTGGTTCCTTGGGCCAAATTTATATGTGTTTCATTGACTGCTTGTAGTTGCTCTTAAGTAGTTAATTATTCAAGAAGGATAAGGATTCTGAGTTGAAACATGAAATGCTTCCACGGTTTACATTTATCTGAGTTATGCAGTTTTAGAATTGCATTGAGTTATCTAAATAGGTCCCACCACTCATAAGGAGGATGTATGGGTGCTAAAGATCAATGATTAAGGAAAAAGGAGAAAATTTAAATCTTTCGCCTTTTCTCTAATATATGGTACTATTGCATCTTATCTAAAATCTTTCGCTCAAGGGTCATGTGAGGAAGTGATTTTTGGAAATACTCTTCTGATCTGGGAAGACGCTCTTGATACTCAGCTAGTCACCTGCAAAGACAAATACTCCGGTCGGGGGTGCCGGGATTAGCACTCCGACGGGCAAGTCAGTTCTTCTACTCAAGAAAGCTTGTTTACTAAGTTTAATGAAGTGTTTTTTTTTTACATACCATCCCAAGAATGCTGCTTCTTTATTTATATCTGTTCCTCCTGAGGTCTCGGGGCCTGGGCTTAGTTTTCAATCATTACCCGTTCTTATATTCGGCCCCCAACGATCTTTTTTAATCGGCTTAATTGGCTTACATATCGTATTCGGCCCATCCTAGTCTTGCAGGATGGGGCCGATTAATATTTTCTGGACGACCGGTTAATGTCAGTACTAAAACATGCCCCTTTCGATTTAGCCATATGTTCGGCTCCCACAATTGCCCCCCGAACTCCCTATTGTTGGTAGTTAATCGGCGTGTTTGGTTTAGAATTCAAAAAGCCCATCATAGATCAGGCGGCTTCGCGTATCCCAAGGCGTCAGAAAATGTCAGAAGGCACACGCCTTTTCGTTTATCATTACACTTTCCTGTTTCATTCATGCGTCTCTCGCATTTATTGCGATTTGAAACTTCAATCCTTTTTGGTGCACATTTCGTCGATCATCTGATACGTTTGGACCGCCAGTGCGCATCCCTTCTCTCACTCGCATTTTCTGCAACTTTCGTCCGTCTACCTTTGCCTCATCTACTCTTCGTAAGTTTTCTTCCCTTTTCTTTGTAGCCCTATTCTTTGTTTATCATTTTTACTTTCGGCGAATCCTTGGATCCCTGTCGAAATGGCTAAACATTTGAAGGACCTCCTTTCTGAGAGTCGCATTTCCGGATTCCGGCGACATTTTTCCATTCCCGATGACGTCCATCTAACTCTTGTAACGGACAGTACTCTAGATATGGAGAGGGAGGATCAGAATACAATCGTATTCCCCCTCCTGTCCATAGCAGAAGGCGGAGTTCGTTTCCCCCTACATCTACTACTTAGGGCTGTCCTTCGCTATTGGAGTCTGATTCCTTCTCAACCCAATGTAAATTTCTTTCGAATCATTATGGGTTTTATAGAATTGAGTCGATGTCTAAGGATCGATCTCGAAATTTCGGCCATTTGGCACTGCTACGCTTTAGCCAAATCCTCTAGTCGGCTGGGTCGGTACTTCCTTAGGGCCAAGGATACTGACCATCATTTGGTGACTATGCTTGCCAGTTCTGGTAAGAGGGTTGACGATGTAATGGTCAATGTCCGAGGTAATTAGGAGTTCGCTGAAGGCAAAGATCGCCTAGACCTCATTCCCAGACATAAGGGTGACCCAGGTTGCCACGTAGTATCTTGTGTTTAATGATTTATCTTTTAATCGGCTTTCTTTCCTTAATCACTCATCTTTTGCAGGTAATAAATTGAAGAAGATTCTGACTTCCGTTGACGACGTTGTCCTAAGGGATATTAAGATTGCACTTGACTACTTTGGCCGCCCAAATGTGCAAAAATAGGGGAGAGCCGCCCATATTTTACTTCGGTACGAGCCCACTTATACCACGTTCTCGACTGCGGACAACATTCCGATTCCATCCGGCGACCAGCACCTCTCGGCTCTTATCTTCCCCAGCTACAAGAACCTCAGGCAAATTGGTCTCGAAGATTCTGTTTCGGGGCAAGACGCAGAGCCGGTGATAGAAGTAGTTGCCGATCCGGCCGGAGAATTCTCTGAGGAAGCCGAAGAAGTTGATTTGCCGCTCGGCGTTTGAGGCTGCCGGACTCGATCAGCCTTCCTCACCATCCGCTTCGGGTCGGGCAGAAGTCTCTCCCGGAGATATTTTTGCGAATTTGGGCGACCTACTCGGCGATCTCTTCGAAAGTATGGCGAGGGAAAGCCTTACGCAAATGGCGCGTAGGAGAAACGCCGAGTGAATGGCTGCTCGACAGAAGGCCGAAGCCGGCGAATCTGATCCCAATTTCCCTAAGGCCTCCGTACCCATTGTTGAAGGGGTGGTTGAGGTTACGCCGGTTGAAACAGAAAAAGGGGGTGAACGGCAGGCCGGTGAAGAACGGCAAATTCCGGAAGAGCGCGGTCAAAAACGCAGCGCCGAGGGAGAAGCCAGTTCAGAAATTAGTCCTTCTGGCAAACGGCCTTGCCTCGAAGAATCGGACGTGGTCGCTCCTTTTGTTATTCAGCCAAAGATCAGAGATACGCCAATTTCTTCCGATGCTTTTGCCATTGAGGATCCAACCGTTGCGTTGAGCTTGGCGGCTTCAATTTCCTTGCCGGCTGACAATGCAACCTTTTGCGCCGTGCTGGATATTATAGCCGTAGCCTTATCTGCGCAGTCGGCACTTCTAGTAGGAATCTTAAATCTATTTCTAAATTTATTTTTATAAAGGTATCTAATGATCCCTCATTCTTGCAGACCGTCAGCAGGATTGCCGACTTGGGCCGTCGCCTGTACGATGCTCTTGGCAGAATTGACCGCTTGCAAGCCGAAGTGGAAGGTCAGAAGAGTAGAGCGGAGTTTGAAAAAATGAGGGCCGCAATGGAGAGCGCGCGAGCTGAAGCGGAGAAGGAGAGGGCTCGCTTTGCTGAACAGCTTCGATCTGATGCTGAGGCTAGAGCGAATGCGAGTGAGGAATCGCTCAAGCTCTCAAATGACGAACTTGCCAAGGCGGAGACTTATCTAGAGGAGCTGAAGGCGGCCAAGGAGAAAGCCGAATCTGAGGCTTTCGAGGCGGGAAAAAGCGCCGCTTACACGGAATATGTTGATGAAGTTCCCAAGTTTGAAAATCGGGGGTTCAAACATGGGTGGCTCAAAGCCCTTGCTGCCGCTGGGGTTACATCGGATTTGCCAATTCCTTACGAGCAAGTGGATGTTGAGCCACTCGAATCCGACACCGAGGAGTGATTTGGGAGGAGGCGTTTCCTAATTTATCAAGTTTTTTGTGTAAGTTTTTTTGTTTGGTAGGGTTTTGTTGGTTCAGGGTAGTTTTCATGTATAAATTGGTTACTATCTTGTACGCAATTTATTAATGAACATTTCCTTGTAATGTCACTGCTACTTGTGCACAATTTGTGTGATTATGTTAATGAAACATTTTGCTGAGTTTGGCTCAAAGCCTTTCGCTACTTTGCGTAAAATTGTTGCTGATTATGTTAATGAAACATTTTGCTGAGTTTGGCTCAAAGCCTCGCATTTTATGTAAAATTGTTGCTGAGTTTCAGCTTTTAGGGATTGAATATCCTGTGTCAATATTGATTCGTCTTTCTCATGCCGACTGGATTCGAATTATGAACTGTCAATTCGCGAGCCGGCTGGGGTATTTGAGCCGAATAGATTGATGAATCTGCTTTTGCCCTTCCATGAGTCGAGGGCCTACTGGGTACTTGAGCCGGATAGATTGATGAATCGCCTTGCCCCAAAGTGTTCTTGCGAGTCGAGGGCTAGTGGGTACTTGAGCCGGATAGATTGATGAATCCGCCTTGCCTCAGTGCGTTCTCATGAGTCGAGGGTCGGGTCAGTATTTGGGCCGAATAGCGGTTCGCGACATTCTTTGCCCCAAAGTTCTCGCAAAGGTTAGTAGAATCGATTGGGGAGCCGGCCGGGTACTTGAGCCAATGGATTGATGAATCTGCCGCCTCAGCGGTTCGCGATTATGGTAGAATCGTGCCCTCTTGTCGACTCAAGGCCAAGGCGATTCAGATCTCCAATTAATGAGATTGCCTTGAACGTCTTTGCCTGTGAAGGGTAAATGAACAAACGTACACCCTTTATGAGCTTGGTAGACAACCGAGTTGAGCTCTTGGGGAAGACTGACAGCGAATGTCGAACCGACTCTTCTTTAACAGTAAAGGGGAAGCGAAGACCCTAGCTGAGCTTGGCGGAGATATGAATCGAGGTGGTGAACCCTCGCGGGCAGGAAGTAGGAGTTCCAGGGGTCGAGAGAGGCGTCAGTCTCCCCGACGTCGCAGTAGATCGCCCAGGCGAGAAAAGCAGTCGCAGGGCAAGGCTCCACAGTCCCGAGTCGAGAGGAGGTCCGACGCGAATCCGTGCCCATTAAGCTTTGCGGTATTCGTGAAGAATAGACCCATGACGGAGGCAGACTCGATCGTTCGAGACCCAGATGTAGCGGTCGACTTTGCCCGCCAAATATTTCTGCCTGAGGTTCAGAAATCAATGCTGGGTCGACAGGATTACGAGGTGTTTCGCGAGGGCATTCACGGCGCAGTGAAGGGGCTTTACACTGCTTACGAAGTCGGCATGCGACTGCGCGCTGCCCGTCAAGAGATGGAGAAGAAGGACGAACGTATTCGAAGTTTGGAGGCCCGCATGGAGGCGGCCGAGCGGGAACTAAGGAAGACCAAGGCGGCTCAGGCACAATCCACCGCGCACGCGAACCCAATTGTGGAAGAGAGGGTTATGAGTCGGCTTATCAGCTCCGCACTTGCCGATCGAGAGACGACAAGCATGTTCGCAATAGAGAGTGCGAAGGGGAGGGCGTATGAGAAAGGTTTCCATGAGGGCCGAAAGGTGGGAATCGAGAAAACCAAGGAAACACTGGCCGAAGAAGTATGCCGATGTGAAAACCGCGGGTTTAGGCACGGTTGGATCAAGGCATCTCAAGCCGCAGAAGCACTTCGAGCGTCGGGAATTGATTTGGCATCACCACGCTACAGGAGTAAAGATTTTCCGTTTTCTGCTTTTGAGATTGAGAAGAGTGAGGATGAGGGTGACGCTGTGTGAGTCTTATAGTTGTAAGATTGGAACGCAGGGCGTGTTTGAAACTATGTAACTTATTGTTTTATTGAATAAATATTATTTCATGATAAATGTTTCGTTGACATTCATATTCGACATGTGTGTATTTCGTGTTGCTTAAATGTTTGAATGTCTAAATATTGTCCGACCTAGATAGCCGTTAACTGCCCGGCAATACGCGGACCTATCGGCAGGATCTGCACATGGGCAGGATCGACATGTCCACGGCGACCGTTAGGGTTTTATTGAGGCTATTTCAACGGCCATTTATCTTTGATTTGGGTGAGCGTATTGACGCTTAACCAGTTGGATTAATGGGCTGGTCGAGGGTGATCGGCATGTGAATATTTGGACGACCGGTTTAATAAATCTATTTCGCTTTGGCCCAGCCAGCGTGCGTTTCGGCCAGCTATCGGGATGGCAGTCGTGGCGAATGTCAATCGACGCTTGTTTTATTCAACCAATGCATTTTTGGGTGTTAATAAAATTTTCTTGGGATTAGGACCTCGAGATCGCGGTCGTTGTTGGGAATAAAAGGAGTGGGCGCTTCGCATCAATAATCCGATTTGACTCATCATTCTCTGTCTGGGATGGTGATTTTGGTTACAGAGGCTCAAACTTCGGTCAAGTCTGGTGTTGAGATGGTTTGTAGCAGAAAACCTATCCGTGAGGGAGTTAGGTCATCCGAAGGGCTTGAGATCTGTGAGTATCCAAGTCGTCGCAGCAGATCACCCCGAAAGGAGAGTCAACAACTGTCACATTCATTCCTCCTTATCCTGGATTTTGGCCTTGACATTGTCAATGGTATTCCTTGTCCTGGATCTTCACCTTGACATTGTCAATGGTATCAGGGGGAGTTTGGCGCTATGCAAGTCGTGGGCTTAAGCACGACTGGTTCGAGGTATTGCACGCCGTGGAGGGGTTTAGGGCGACGGTCGTCGATCCGGCAATGCTGCCTTACTGGCGCATCTTGTTCCTTTTTTGCTTTTGATATTGTAATGCTTCGAATGCGAGTTGTGTTTATGTAACAACTGTTTGATCAAATAAATGGTTTTATTTTAAATCTATCTGCCGGTTATTCTGAATTTTGCTTGTGTACTAACGCACATTACTTCAAATGTATGATCTGTTCTAGTGTGTTACATAGGATTAATTATCAGTATCTTTTGTTCGTGCCAACGTTTGCTCCGGATTTGGAGACGCAATTAGCACTTGGAGCTGTATGATCTGTTTTTGAACCCAGGGCCCATTCGGACTTATGGAGATTAATCGGCTCGAATCCGAAATCTTAATCAGTCCTAAGACGTTATGCACCAAAGGGGGGCTCCGAATCCGGAGACTTAATCGGCCCTAAGGCGTCGTGTGCCAAAGGGGGCTCTGAATCCAGAGACTTAATTTGGCCAATCGTGACATCCACGAAGGGTGCTCCGAATCTGGAGACTTAATCGGCCCTAAGGCGTCATGCGCCAAAGGGGGCTCTGAATCCGGAGACTTAATTTGGCCAATCGTGACATCCACGAAGGGCGCTCCGAATCTGGAGACTTAATCGGCCCTAAGGCGTCATGCGCCAAAGGGGGATCCGAATCCGGAGACTTAATCAGCCCTAAGGCGTCATGCGCCAAAGGGGGCTCCGGATCTAGAGACTTAATTTGGCCAATCGTGACATCCACGAAGGGCGCTCCGAATTCGGAGACTTAATCGGCCCTAAGGCGTCATGCGTCAAGGAGGCTCCGAATCCGGAGGCTTAATTTGGCCAATCGTGACATCCACGAAGGACGCTCCGAATCCAGAGACTTAATCGGCCCTAAGGCGTTATGCACCAAAGGGGGCTCCGAATCCGGAGACTTAATTTGGCCAATCGTGACATCCACGAAGGGCGCTCCGAATCCGGAGACTTAATCGGCCCTAAGGCGTCATGCGCCAAAGGGGGCTCCGAATCCGGAGACTTAATTTGGCCAATCGTGACATCCACGAAGGGCGCTCCGAATCCAGAGACTTAATCCGCCCTTAGGCGTCATGCGCCAAAGGGAGCTCCGAATCCGAAGACTTAATCGGCCCTAAGGCGTCATGCGCCAAAAGGGGCTCCGAATCCGGAGAGTTAATTTGGCCAATCTTGAAATCCACGAAGGGCGCTCCAAATCCAGAGACTTAATCGACCCTTAGGCGTCATGCGCCAAAGGGGGCTCCGGATCCGGAGACTTAATTTGGCCAATCGTGACATCCATAAAGGGCGCTCCGAATTCGGAGACTTAATCGGCCCTAAGGCGTCATGCGCCAAAGGGGGCTCCGAATTCGGAGACTTAATCGGCCCTAAGGCGTCATGCGCCAAAGGGGGCTCCGAATCCGGAGACTTAATTTGGCCAATCGTGACATCCATGAAGGGCGCTCCGAATCCGGAGACTTCATGTGACCAATCCTGGCAAGTGCCCCATTGGGAATTGACATATGATTTTCAGCGACGAGGAAAAATAGTTCATATTGCAGAGGCGAAATATATTTACAGGTACTAGAGCCCACAGATTGGGTCAGTGATAGGGTTTTCATCAGAACTCTGCTCGTGCCGATTGGGGGGAACCATGTATTTCTTCAATGCCGTGGGTTGTTGGGAAACGCAGGATCTGATGGTAGGTGCTTGGGACGGCCTTCATGATATGTAGCCAGGTTTTTCCCATTATGGCATTATACGGCGAGGGGAGCTTTACGACCAGGAATTCCATTTCGACCATTCTGGAACCCGCCCGAACAGGTAATGTGACCTTGCCCAATGGATATTCGGGATTCGCATTAAAACCGAACAGTGGGTGAGGCGCCGGAGATAGATCCGTCTCGTTGAGTCCGAGCTTGATGAAAGTCTGGTAATACATGACCTCTGAACTACTCCCTGGGTCTATGAGAGTTCTTTCAATGATGAACTAGTTTATGCACAATCCAATGACTAACGGATCAATGTGTGAAGCCATTGCGCCATTGAGGTCGGAGTCATTGAAGGCAATTGTCAAAGCTTCTTCGGACCGGTCAGTCGAAATACGGCGCCCCTATAAAGTTGGGTGCGATCGAATCGTGTGCATGGCTGGGAGCGTAGGCAGGCTGTAAATTACGTGGATCATGCCAAGTGGGGGAGAGTCCTGCCACAATGCTAATGCCTTGGTTGGCTTTCCCTATTTCACATACTGCTGCAGTCGGCCGTCTTGCACCAGTTCTTCCAGGTGATCTTTTAACGCGTAGCAACTCTCTGTTTCGTGGCCGTGATCTTTGTGATATTCGCACCTTCGGTCCCTTTGTCGTGTATCGGGTGGCCCCACCATCTTTGACGGCCATTTGAAGAATGGAAGGTGTTGGATTTTGGTCATTATCGCGGTGATTGGCTCTGACAGTTCCGTGTACTTTTTGTCGGCGCGCCTCGGGCGCCTACTGTCGACTTGCAATTACTCATTCGTTGGGTGGGAGCATGGATCACTCGATCGGCGAGAGTCTCGCCTTTTGTCTCGTTTAGCACGTTGTCGTGGCTCGGGGCTCAGAGGTGGCACGGAACTTATCGGCTGAGCAATATCGGGGGGTGCCGATTTGGTAGACACTTGTCTAGCTTTGATCCTCAAGGCATCGTCTTCCACTTTGCAATACTCTTCGACTTTCTTCATCAACGCCCAGACTGTTTTGGGGGGTCTTATGGTCAGGGAGTTGCGAAGAGCACTGTCAGGATGTAGTCCCATTTTGAAGGCGGTGACGGCCATGGAGTCGTTGCAAGCATCGTCAACGAGATTGAAGCACTTCCAATATCGCACCGAATATGCTCTCAGCGTTTCTCCCGGTTGGATTTGTATAGCCCAGAGAGAGTCAGCCTGTTTCGGCTGTACCTCGTTGGTGATGAACCTGGCCTTGAAGGATTTTTTTAATTGATGAAAACTTCTGATCGAAGCCGGCTCCAGCTTGTAATACCATTTGACAGCTAGTGGCCCCAAACTGCTAGGGAATATTCGGCACATGAGGGCTTCATTGTTCCGTGATGCAACGTCATGGCTCGCTTAGTGACGATATGATCAAGTGGGGTCTGATTTTCCGTCAGAGAGTAAATGATGGAGCTTTGAACTTCTTGGGTAGGGCCGCCTCGCAATTGGCGGATAAAAGGATCGTCGGTCCTCTTCGTCGAATCGCTTTTCCGCGCTTGTTCCTTATGTGTGGGCTTTTTTCGAGGAGCCGAAGTGTCTGGCGTCCTTGTTATGCTCTGTGGATAATGAATTGAGTCGCTATCGCTTCTTGGTCGGGCTCGAGGTCGTTATTTACACGCCTCGTGGGTCGTTCGGGTCTTGGCGGCTTCTTTAGATTTTGCTACTTCCAGGGCCAAATCTTGTCGGAGGCGTTCATTTTCTGCGAGCATATTTTCCTGTCTTTGCTCATTCTGTTTAGCTTGTTCTATGATGGCTTGCATCGTCTCCTGCGCTGAAGTCGTTGGCAAGTCAAAATTCAAGGCGTGTCTCGCAGCGATGGTTTCCTTCCCGAGCATATTTGCCGGGGTGATGTCGTCTCTCTGTGTAGTCTCGTCGGTGGCTATCGGAGGATCTTGCGTCACGCCTTCCATGGATGTACTTGAGTATTCCCATAGACGGCGCCAATTGTGAGGAAGTGGTTTTTGGAAATACTCTTCTGGTCTGGGAAGACGCTCTTGATACTCAGCTAGTCACCTGCAAAGACAAATACTCCGGTCGAGGGTGCCGGGATTAGCACTCCGACGGGCAAGTCAGTTCTTCTACTCAAGAAAGCTTGTTTACTAAGTTTAATGAAGTGTTTTTTTTTTTTTTTACATACCATCCCAAGAACGCTGCTTCTTTATTTATATCTGTTCCTCCTGAGGCCTCGAGGCCTGGGCTTAGTTTTCAATCATTACCCGTTCTTATATTCGACCCCCAACGATCTTTTTTAATCGGCTTAATCGGCTTACGTATCGTATTCGGCGCATCCTAGTCTTGCAGGATGGGGCCGATTAATATTTTCTGGACGACCGGTTAATGTCAGTACTAAAACATGCCCCTTCCGATTTAGCCATATATTCGGCTCCCACAGGTCATTATATGTATCAAAAAACAGAACTATTCCTTATGAACTTTCACACTCCATGGTGCCTACAAAATTCAAAAGAACCTCTAGCAAGGGTCAGCTCTCTCCAACTCTTTAAGTTTATCCTCCAACTCTTTAAGTTTATTATGATCATGGAAAAATACTCTTCATACGGTATAATGATCGCTTAAAGTCCCCAATGCTATTTGGTGGGGTGGCATAGTATATGGTGTGGTAGATAGATATAACAGTTTGGGAAATATGCTGGTTTTGGGCAAAGGATATGAATGGATGCTCACGTGGACTTGCTATTTTGTTTATTTGTTTAACTTACCATTAATTGTAATGGTGTCTCACCATTCACAACCATTAAAATGCTGGTAAATGCATATTTGATAGAAGCTCGACAATTTACATATTTTTATGTGAAAATTTTCATTTCCTCTCTTGCTACTAATGAAAACATCATGGGTTGTTGATTCTTGACTACATGTGTTCCTTTTTGAGTGCTTTAGGAAATGGCATCTAATATATTGGTTTTGTTTTTAGGTTGGATGACTTGGACTCTAGATTATCTTCTTCTCCTGCTTCAATTGGAATGAACAAATGTGGATTTGGCATCAAGGATTTAACACGCAAAAGGCATCGAGAATGAGAAAAGGATTTGAGGGACTTAAGTCCATTGGTCGATCACTTAAATTTGGGGTTTCTTGGGCATTGTTTCCGGAAGATCTTAAAGTGTCAGAGAAGAAGATATTTGATCCTCAAGATCAATTTCAATTTTCCTAAAGGAGCCGGGTTAAGTAGAGTTGAGTATACTTAGTTTCCTAAAGGAACCTCAAATTCAATTTTCAGACATTTTAATCAATTATCCAATTTGACTTTCTAAGTAGCTTCCTAAGCTTCAAGCTAAATTAGTACTTCAATGTACTTCTAACAGCCACTTCTAAAGCATCCAAATAAACATATATAGTAGCAATACATATATATATATATATATATCAATTGATCAGAAACAATAGAAACCACTCATGATCTGGTTGTTTTGAACTTATGTAGAGAGAATTGGATAAAAATATTTAACATTGAACTATTTTGAGATGGCAAGTGACTATATGAAATTAATAAGTTTTCTATCCATAGTCAGGGCATTATAATTTTCATTTTATAGCAATCTTTGGAAGCAATTTCAGGTCACAAAATACTTGAAGATTTAAGTTGAGGGTGTCCAGTACAGGGTTCACAATTCAGGTTCGGATCAGATCCAAACGCCTCATGCCATCATCTTAGTCTAAACAATACTAGAGGTATCTCAATTTTCTTAATGAGGCACAAATATGCTACATCAAGACAATGAAAATGGGAATTAGAGTCAACATTTGAAGGAGAACTCGAGCATAAAGGTTAATCACTAATCTGAGGCACAACGAATGGCCATAGATTAAACAAGGGACCCAACTCGATGCAGTGAACTTGTCAAGTACAAAGCAAGAGAAACAACACGTTTAACAAAATTATCAAGTTTAAATGCATGGAGCCATCTTCATAAAATCATTGACTAGAGATATGTGTTATAAAATGAATCAAAGCAGTCGACCTCAACTCATGTTTATCCATCAGAGATATGTGTTATAGAGATGCAAGATATGAGTATGAATGTATACACTCTTCAATCAAAAAAAAAAAAAAATAAAAGAAAAAGAAAAAGAAACAACTAAACGAATTGAAACTCACAAAATCGAGAACCAAACTTCAAAATTTGCAATCCAATTGGTGGCCTTCAAATCATCGCCAAATCTGAAATCCAGCGAGAGAGAGAGAGAGTTTTCAAAATCGAGACAGAGAGGGTGTTTGAAATCAAGTGAGAGAGTAGACTGAGAACCTTAATCGCTTAGATTCAAATCTCCAAATCTTCGACAATCAACAGCAAATCGCAAATCTGGAGTGAGAGATAGAGAGAAGTCGCAAGTCGCAAGTCGCAAATAAATTTTGCTCAAAATGAATTCGAGAGAGAGAGAGAGAGAGAGAGAGAGAGAGAGAGAGAGAGAGAGAGAGATCGCAGTTTTAGGGCTTTAGGATATGGGTAACGACGTCACCAATTAACACGCGGAGATGATGTTTAAAAGAAATCTAATACAATGTTTTAAAAAACGTTGTTTTAATTGAAAAATAGCGACATTTTTATAAACGTCGTAAACAAAACGTTGCTATATCCCTGTCACGACCCACACCTGCCCCCATGGGTTAAGGACGTAACCGGCCAGTAATCATGAGATTACCTATGGCCTCAGACCAAACCAAATGTATTTTAACAGAGTTAATGGGGGCCAAATGGAAGCAATTTAAAACTTTGTCCATAGAGCTGTGCTTACATGTACGTCATAACAACCATATATATGCACGTTAATAACTCACAACAAAAACATAGTACCAAAAAGTTCTGCACAACAGGATCATTCGAGTCTAAGTCAACCCATCTCAACTATATACAGATATACACAAAGTCCTCGCCCACATGACAAAATATAATACATACAAAGTGGCAAAGACGGGTCTCGTACGTGAGACACAAGGGTTGACTCTCCAAAACCTTTGTTGTTCCTGACAAACTTCACTGGGGCTGGGTTTGGACTTCTCTTGGCTCACCTGCAAACACATGAATGAGCGTGAGCGATAGCCCAGTGAATAATATCAAATACAGAAGTCATACAAACGATATGTAGAACAACATGCTCCAAACGGCCTTGGGCCCAATTCATATTTTTATTTAACATGTATATACATAATTTAGGTCAAGTGAAAACGGCCTCTGGCCCATTCGTTCATGTCAAAATGGCCTCTGGCCCATTCATTCTATTATTCAGATCGAACTATTATTCGTGTCAAACTATTAGTTATGTCAAACTATCATTCATGTCCAATTATTATTTATGTCAAACTATCATTCATGTCAAACTATTAGTTATGTCAAACTATCATTCGTGTCAAACTGGCCTTTGGCCCACTCAAGCGACAAACTGGTTTTTGGCCCACCTAAATGACAAACTGGCCTTTGGCCCATTCAAACTTTCGTTCATGACAGAACGGCCTCTGATCCATTCATTCATGTCAAAACAGCCTTTGGCCCATTCATTTGTGTCAAAACGGCCTTCGGCCTACTCATTCATGTCGAAACGACCTTCGGTCCATTTATTTATGTCAAAACGACTTTCGGTCCATTCGTTTATGCCAAAACGACCTTCAGTCCATTCGTTTATGCCAAAACGACCTTTGGTTCATTCGTTTATGTCAAAACAACCTTCGGTCCATTCATTTATATCAAACTGTGTCCATCATTCAAATTAATGAACTTTACAAAACTTACATAGAAGTAGCCATTGGGCAATAACATATGTCAGATATTACTCATAGTGATCGGCTCGTGAATTTGCCCTAGAGCTTGACCCTACACATCACATAGCACATATGGGTCACAAACAATTCAATCCGTTCTTTAATTCACATATTCCTCTTTAGGCTTCATTCTTATCTATTTAATTCAATTACAATGCTCGATGTATGCCTAAGAGTGTTTAGAAGCGAAAGGGAATGGAAAACAGAACACAGAATGCATTTTCAAATTTTTAGAAAACAGGGTCCCCGTTCGAGAGTGGACTTCCGCGCTCGAGCGGATCCTTAAGGCCTGCAAAAGTATTGGTTGCATGAAAAATATGCTCGAGCTTGTAATAGGACGCTCGAGCGGAAGGCCTGTCTAAATAGCTTCCCCGCTCGAGCGTGGCCTCCTCCACTCGAGCGGACACCAAGTCTGCAAAAGTACTAGGAGCACGTTTTTCCCGCTCGAGCGGCGATTACCCCGCTCGAGCGGAAATCAAAATTCTGGGTTTCCCAGATTGTGTTCTTGAGTCCAAATTCGACATTCAACCAATGTTTCTTGCATACTATGGCTCAAATTTCACATATATTCGTACTAACATGGTAAAAACACCAAAATACATCATTATGGAGCTCAGTTTCAAGGATCAAACACTTGCATGTCTCAAATTGACACCAAACTCAATTCTATCATACACATTCATGCATTCAAAGCTCCTATCTTCATAAATTGTACATGCATGTGCTGAATTACCCTCACTCTCAACTTAGACAACACAAATGGTGACCAAAACATGGGTTTTAACCAAAACTCTACATGAATCATGTATTTCAAGCTCAAACATGCTATATTTAGAGCAATTACACACATGCATGCACATATGGGTCCTCAATACAACAAAATCAACTCAACTCATGCTCTTTACTCTTATTCAACTCTGAATTTACAAATGGCAAACAAAAACCCATGATTCAAGGGTTAATTACTCACCTAGGAGCCTTAAACACCCAAGTTCTAGCCAAATCTTGAGCTTAATCTTCAAATCCTCAAGCTTGAGCCAAAAATTACACAATTCTCTCCCTTTCTCTTTCTACAGTTGGCCCTCTCTATTTTGAGTCCCCAAAATCAGTCAAATGAAGTAAGGAAGAGAGGATATGGAGTGTAGTGCCCTTACACAACAAATCCCACTAAGTCATTATTTTAATAATAAAGTAATTGGGCACTAATTCATTATTAATTTATTCAATCTAATTTGATCTGAATCAATTTCTAATTAAATTTCACCATAGGTTCTAAAAATTATGCCAACCACAATGGCGTAATCAATTTCGGGTTCTGTGGCCGATAGGGCCTTCAATTTAATTTTCGAAGCGGGAGAGTCAAACAGATATTCCAACGGTGAACAGACAGAAATTCAAAACCGCATATTTTCACATAATGGCACATGAAATCATATCAATCACATAATTATACTCATTTTAAGGACCAATTGACATATTACGGAACAGGGGTATCAAAATCCCCTTTTTCCCGTAGTGTCTAGATGATAATCTCTGTCAAAGTGTAGTCTATCTCTTTCTTTAAGGCTCTCTAGATAGGTTTTGAGCTCAACAAAATGAGCTAAGCTTGTTACATCACATTGATATAGTTTTAATTAACTTAAGCTAATTAATTTATTCTAATTATTTGAATCCGAATAAAAAATATAATTAAACTTGTCATAAAATCCTAAAATTTCCATATAATTTATTGACCTAGTCAATTTCGTGTTCTAACGCCATTAAGGCCCTCAATTTCCAAAACAAAGCAGAATTCTCAACAAATAATCCTACAACTAACAGATATAGTTTCAAATATCACATAAATCACACAATAAACACATAATTTCATCTTAAACACTTAATTAACAGTCTTAATTACTGATTAATAACAGATTACAGAATGTGGTTATTGCACCTTTAGTTATAATTTAATTTTACTAAAAAACTAATATCCTACGATCTTGAAAAAAAGAAGAAGATTTAGTTGTGATAATTTAACCCAAAATTGGATATTCCAATGTTAAAATCAATCCTGTTAGAGAGGAGAAATTACTAATCAATGGGAGGTGGGGAAAAAAATAACTAAAACATGAGAATCTTTTGGTGCTGTAACTTGCTGTATTTTCTTTACACACAAAAAAGTTGCACTTCCATTATTTTGTAAATATTTTAAGTTAAATAAGCTGAATTTAATTTTTCTTAAATCAAAGCATGTTTTAATCTATGAAGGTATAGGTGTGTTTAGGGTTTGTTTGGCATTGGCTTTTTTAGTCAATTTTTTTGTGTTGAGACTCTTTAGCCTGACTTTTTTAGTCTCGTTTGATTTTTATTTTGGGCTTTTTTGATTTTTATGAGAGAAAAAATGTAATGGTTATGAGTAAAAAATAATATTTTGTCTTATTGACTTTTACAATCAATTTTGTCTTTTTATACTTATTTAGCTCCAATACAAATGTCAAACCAGGGCTTAATAAAGCTTTTCTTCTGTATAAGAAAGAGTGTCCAGGACCTTCCAAAGATATTTTTAAAAATATATATTTTCAATGTAAATAAATTATTATTTTATTAAATTCATCATTTTTTTTAATGTTGTGTGACACATGTTGGATTAATTAGTGTGTCTAGAAGCTTCCATGATATTTTTAAAAATATTTCTTTTTAATGTAAATAAATTATTATTTTTATTATATTTATCATTTTTTTTAATGCTATGTGACACATGCTAAATTAACCAGAGTGTCTAGAAGCTTTCAAGGATATTTTTTAAAATATTTCTTTTCAATGTACATAAATTATTATTTTTGTTATATTCATCATTTTTTTTAATGTCATGTGACACATTAGATTAACCAATGTGATTATATAATGTAAACCGAGGTGAGCTTTACATCCAAATGAGTTAAATTTTAACTCCGTTTAGAAGGTTATTTAATTCTCATTTAAAAATTTTGCTAAATGTGATACATTCCTAAAAGACTAAAAATATTATAAAAAAAGAAAAGGAAAAAGAAAATGAAAGAGAAGAGATGAATTTGTTAACAAACATTATAAGGTGAGTAAACAAAAGGATTAATTAGTAAAAAGTTCATTTTTATTGGGTCATATGTTATTTGGTTTAAGATTTAATCTTTTTTTAGTAGTAAAGATATGTATCGAAAATTCACTGACGTTGAAAAAATCATAGAAAAATTGGCTAAAAAAGTCGTCTGAAAGTCACTGATGGTTGATGGTGGTGGTAGTGGTCGGCGGCGGCTGGTGATAATGAGGTGGATAGATTGATGGTATTAAACAAATATATAAATAGACAAGTGATACGTATACAGATCATTGACATTTAAACAAATAATTGAAATAATATGATATATATATATAAATATATCACATTTGAATAGATAAATAGATGGGTAGATTTTGAAAAGATAGATATCTCTTTTGGACAAATAATATATATTTTTAAGCTGAGTGTCCTAAACAAAAACGCTTCTCTAACCGCTTGCTGAAACGTCTTGCTGAAATGTCGCAACGGTTTTTCAGTTACACACATCTAACCGCTTCAAGAATAATCCCGTTTTCATTTTGTGCCACGTGGTCAAATGAAAATTAACTTCTTTCACTATCCATTTTCCATATAAAGCATAAACTTTTCCTTGACTCTCTCATGGACTTCTTTCCAGTAACGCTTATAAATTTTCCACCAAGAAACCATAAATTTTCGATTCCAACTCTCTGCACAAGTCCACTGACGAATCACCATTAAGTCCTTCGAAGAATCTCTTGGTCTTCTTCTCAAAATCAGGTTGATTTAAACCTCATTTTTTTTACACTTCTAACTGTGATTCGTTTTAATTTTAATCTTTGTTTGAATCACTTCACATTTCTCGTTTTCTTGCACGTTTCTACATAATTAGTTGATTTTTAGTGCTAATTTCAGCTTTTTCTTACTTTCTCATCCATGTTCTTTTTTCGTTAGCATTTTCTTGTCTGCCAAACAGTTAATTTCTTGTGTTTATTGTTGATTGGAGGTCTATCTGATGGGTTCTGAGTCATTTTTAGTCAGGTTGGAACTGGATATTGTTAAATTTGAACCACTTTACATTTGTCGTTTTCTTTCATGTTTCTACTTGGTTTACCTGATTTTTAGCGTTTGTTTAAGCTTTCTTTACTCTCTCAGCTTCCAAACAGTTAATTTCTCATGTTTATTGTTGATTGGTGGTCTATTTGATGGGTTATGAGTCATTTCAAGTTAGGTTGGATCTGGATATTGTTAAATTTGCGTCTTTGTTTACTTAGGATGCATCAATACTGGGCATGAATTGTCTCGGTTCTCTTTGCCATTAGAAATAAGGAAGGAAAAAATATTTTCTATATGTTCCTCACACAGAGTATGTACATGGTTATATAGCAGGTGAATCCCACCAATCATGGGATTGACTCCTACAATATCTCCTTTAATCAATATCTATGATCTGTCATACCTATCCTAGAAATAGAATGATTTACATGAATCAATTACAATAAATCCAAAACTCAACACTCCCCCTCAAGTTGGTGCATAGATGTCATGCATGCCCAACTTGCCTAAAAACTTTGTGAACACTTGGTTCGAGACTGCTTTGGTGAGGATGTCGGCCAACTGATCTTCTGAACGGATCTTCGGTAACTCCACACTTCTTTCATCCAACTTCTCCTTGATGAAGAATCTGTCTACCTCGACATGCTTTGTACGATCATGTTGAACCGGATTATGAGCTATATCACATGCTGCTTTGTTGTCACAATATAGTTGAATTGGTAGCCTAGATAAGTAGCCCAAGTCCTGCAAGAGAAGTCTTAGCCATAATGCCTCACAAATTCCAAGTGCCATACCTCTATATTCAGCTTCTGCACTTGATCATGCAACAACATTTTGTTTCTTGCTCCTCCAGGTAACAAGATTACCACCCACAAATGTAAAGTAACCTGAAGTAGACCTTTGTCATCTCTTCTATCGCTTCCAAATTTCAACAAGATCAAGATATACCTTTATATCTTGATCATCTGTGTTTTTAGTGAATAAAATTCCCTTTCCAGGAGCAGACTTTAGATACCTCAAAATGCGCATAACTGCATTCATATGTTGTTCTGCAGGATTATGCATAAATTGGCTGACAATACTTAATGCATAAGTAAGGTCCGTCTTGTGTGCTAAATACATCAATCTCCCAACAAGTCTCTGGTATCTCCCTTTGTCAACTGTACCGATTAGACTCAATACATAACTTCAAACCTTCTTCATCGGGTGTATCAACCGTTGGCATCCTCATACCAATCTCCTTCAATAAATCTAAAGCATACTTTCTCTGAGAGAGGAAGATCCCTTTATTAGATCTAGACACTTCAATTCCAAGGAAATATTTCAAAAAACCTAGGTCTTTCATTTCGAATTCTTTGGATAAATACTCCTGGAGAGCTTTTTTTTCTTCTGAATCATTTCCTGTAACCACCATGTCATCCACATATATAATGAGTACAGTGATCTTTCCTTGCCGTTTCTTTAGAAATAAAGTATGGTCTGAGTTGCTCTGTCGATAGCCAAAGGCTGTCATAGACTTTGTGAACCTTCCAAACCACGCTCTCGGAGATTGTTTCAACCCATACAGCGATTTCTTTAATTTGCATACCTTTTGATCATGTATTTTTGCTATCATGCATCCTGGTGGAAGATCCATGTAGACCTCCTCAGACAGTTCACCGTGTAGGAAAGCATTCTTCACGTCGAACTGTTGTAATGGCCAATCCAAGTTCGTAGCTAAAGACAACAAGACACGAACTGTGTTGATTTTAGCTACAGGAGCAAAAGTTTCTGTATAATCGATCCCATAGGTTTGGGAGTACCCTTTTGCTACTAGTCTTGCTTTAAAGCGTTCAATTGTACTATCAGCTTTATACTTCACAGTGTAAATCCATCGACATCCAACTGATTTCTTTCCTGGTGGAAGATCAACAATATCCCAAGTCTGATTTTTTTCCAAGGATTTCATCTCCTCGTTCATAGCGGCTTTCCACCTTGGGTCAGTTAAGGCTTCCTGCACACTGTTAGGAATAGATACAATAGATAATTGATTTACAAATGACTGATTTGATTCTGATAGATGGTGGTTAGACACATAATGACTCATGGGATATTTAACAGTACTAGAAAGTTCGGGTTCATATGTGGTTTTAGGAATACCTCTAGTGAGACGTAGTGGTAACTGTTTCCTGGATGGTTCAACCACTAAATTAGGAACATCCTCAGTAGGAGATTGGTTGGGTGCATCAATTGCTTGTGGTACAAGGGACTCAGACTCAAACAATGGTGGACCTTCAGTTTCTGGGTGTTCATCACCACGTTGTTCTAATATGGTACCATTCAAATCTAATTCACCTACTTCCTGGTTAACATGCCCAGTTTGGGAGTTGTCACCAATAGAATCCAAGTTTTCACCACTTCTATCCAAGTTGCTCATACCTTGGTTACCTGATTCGCTGATCTCCGAGTTGTGAAAATCATAGTCTAGAGTCTGAATTTCTTTCTGATTCTCCCCCTGAAATTCAGGTTCGGAGGAAAAATA
This sequence comes from Camellia lanceoleosa, assembly GCA_025200525.1. Taxonomy (NCBI): domain Eukaryota; kingdom Viridiplantae; phylum Streptophyta; class Magnoliopsida; order Ericales; family Theaceae; genus Camellia; species Camellia lanceoleosa. The sequence goes on from CM045771.1 coordinate 94,112,114, forward strand.
CATTGAGTTTTCATGGAAAACAACATCCATTGTGATAAACATCCGCCGAGTCGGAGGATGGTAACAGCGGTATCCCTTTTGATGCGTAGCATATCCAAGAAAGACACACCGCAATGCCCGAGGAGTCAACTTGGTGCGTTGATGCGTGTGGAGGTGTACAAATGCAACACAACCGAAGACATGAGGAGGTAAGTTTGGAACGGTTGGGGCTACAATTGCTTCAGTAAGAGCCTGGAATGGTGTTCGGAAGTCAATAGAGCTGGAGGGTACTCGGTTGATTAAATATGCTGCAGATGTAAGTGCTTCTCCCCAATAGGATAACGGCATATGAGCTTCTATCAATGAAGCACGAACAACCTCCAATAAGTGTCGATTTTTTCGCTCAGCAACTCCGTTCTGCTGAGGTGTATTGGAGCAAGTAGTTTGATGAAGAGTGCCGTGCTTCCAAATCACTTGAAGTTCACAACTCGATATTCTCCACCATTATCATCATGAGAATTTGAATCTTCGTATGGTAATCGAGTTCCAACCATTGTATGAAACTTTTGAAACAAAGAAGTTCACTTCTCCTTTGATTTCATTACACAACCAGTCATCCCTGCATACAATCAATAAAAGTAACAAACCAACGGGATCCACCTAATGTAGAGACTTTGGACGGACCCCAAACATCAGAATGTATAATCATAAAAGGAACTGGACTTTTATTCAAAATCAAAGGAAACGAAGCACGATGGCTTTTGGCCAGTTCACAAACATCACATTGGAAACTAGAAATATCACATTTTGCAAATAAACTAGGAAATAATTTCTTCAAATAACCAAAGGAAGCATGCCCCAGACGTCGATGCCAAAGGAATATGTCAGATTTCTTTTTCTCCCACTCAGAACTGTCCACAATCAAAGTTTGTTGTAACCTGTCTGAAGTCTTTGGCGCCAAGTCCAAATAGTATAGCTTTCCCTGCCTAATACCACAACCAATCGTCTCCCGCGTTCGGATGTCCTTAAACACACAAAAATTAGGCCAAAAAATTATAACACAAGATAAGGCTGTGGTTATTTGGGAAACGGCAGCAGTGGGGATTGCCTTGGAATTCCTCTTCCGTGGATCCCGACTATGATCCCACCATTCTGGATATCCCACAAGTTCAAAACATCTATTTTTGGTATGACCAAATTGGTTGCAATGAGTACATTTGTATGTTGACTTGTCAACACCGTTGGTGGGTTTATGATGATTGGGCTTCATTCGTTCTTGCTGGTTTGGCCGGTTTTTTGCCACCATGGCAGAAGCTTCAGTGTTTTCGGACTCGCCTTTCAGAGTGGTACGTCGTACCACCTCACGCATTTAATCAAAGAATAGCATTCTTCTAAATTTGGGATCGGTCTTTGCGCAAAATCTCTCCACGAATTTGTTCAAAAAACTCTTCCAATCCTGCAAGAAATATGTGTACCCTCAGTCGTACAATGGACTGCTGGTATGCTTTAATGTCATCAGGATCCTTCATCACCACTCTATCACGGTGATCTAATTCTTGAAAATTTCACCAACTCCCATAATATACAGAGAGTGATTTTCCACTTTGTCTAGCGGAAGGCCTTCTGATTCAAGGAAAAAACCTGTAACTCATCACTTCCATCGTAGAAGGCTTTTGACAGTGCACTCCAAATTTCGTGGGCAGTGGGTAGGCATAAATAACGCTTCATAATTTCTGGAGACATGGACATCAATAGCCACCTCTTGACTTTCTGATTGTCAGCATACCATTTTTCATATCCATCTTCAGATTCTGCTGGAGGAGTTTTCTTGCCTCGAATGAAGGAGAGTTTTTCCCTCTCAGCAAGATGCATCTCCATCAACTGGGACCAGATGTCATAGTTTGATTCCGTAAGAATGATTCCTGCATTAAAAACACTCTCAGATTGAACAATAATAGGAACTGATTTTTTTCCAGATGATTCAGTAATTTCTCCGCTCATAGTCAGTATTGGGTGGTCAGTGGTTTATGGTGATTTTGGTTTAATTTCGGGTGTCAAGATTGTCAAAGATTCAAAGAGTAGCTCTAGTTCACAAGAGCTTTCAAGGGATTCGGCTTTCAAGGGAAAGGAGTACCCGAACTTCTGATTTTGGTGTGGCTCTGATACCAACTTAGAAATAAGGAAGGAAAAAATATTTTCTATATGTTCCTCACACAGAGTATGTACATGGTTATATAGCAGGTGAATCCCACCAATCATGGGATTGACTCCTACAATATCTCCTTTAATCAATATCTATGATCTGTCATACCTATCCTAGAAATAGAATGATTTACACGAATCAATTACAATAAATCCAAAACTCAACAGTTTTCACGTAAATCACTTGTTTCTCAGCACCATTTTCCTTCTTTTATTTTATTTTTTTAGAAAAATGTAATTTTTATATATAAATTTCCTTTTTCATTTTAAAAAATAATAATTTATGCACGTTTTTTAGCCACCAAAACGTAGGCCATAATATAAATCAAGTTACTCTGAGCTCGACTCGTATTCGGTTTGGAATATCTGGAATATTTTAAAACTCATTAAGTTTTAAGTTGAGCTTGAATTACTCATCAAGTACTGTCACGGACACAAATCAATTTGTGTTGATTGGTGTCCTTTCTAGTCAGTTAGTGTTCTCTTAACCAGAACTGCAACTTCTAACATATTAGGTGTTCTAAATTTATCGTTGGTTACATTTCAACTCTAATTTGTTTAGTTTCACAGCTTCTCGTACCTTTAATGTATAGATACATCTCATGAATTTTGTCTATTTTCTCTTTCCCGTTTATATCTGTCCATATTCATTAGCTTGTCTGCACTGATTTCCATTTGTTGTATTTTTTTCCGTCACATATTCTTCTATTTGCTGCATTTTTTCTTGACGACAGCAAAGAGCCAGTTTGCTTGAGGATGGGTTCCTTATCAAATGTTGATCTATTTGATGGTTATTGCACCTGTTCTGGTCTTTTGCTTAAGTACAAGAAGCGAAAGGTTTATGTTGTTCGCGATTTTCCACCTGGGTGTGGACATAATGCTTCATTTATCAATCTGATGCCCCAGGATACCGAGGTAGTAGCATCACTAGGTGATAAAGAGAATTTGGTGGCTGATGAAAAGATGGTGAAAGTTGCAGAGGGTGATTGTGTCAAAGCTTCTGAAATTGGGAATGAATCATCATCTCATCAATTGGTGGAAAGTTCGGTGAAGTTGGAATTGCCCGACATATTGAATGTAGTGGTTGCGGCTGGGAAGGTCAATGGGGCTGAATTGTCCCCTGTTGTTGTGCCTCTAGGAAGTGGCTTGCCAAAAGCTTTAGAAAATAATTCACTAGAATAAAATCACACCCATATAGCTGTATCTGATAGCGGGTCGGGATAGTTTGTCATGGAATAAAAACATATGGATGAAAATTATCATACTCACAACTTGAATAAGATTAAAAAAAAAATTATGAAATGAGTAAAATTTTAAATTATGGAATCTCCATCTATCTCATTGATTATCTTCCAATCCAATTTTCGCTTTTCTCATTGTCCTGATATAATCGACATCAACCTACATTCACTTGATAGTTACTTGCCAACCTCTAGGGACCCATGGCTTTTGGCCATGCTTTTTCATTTTCATTCTTAGCTTTGACCAATGGTATCACTCTTGGCCATGTTTGTTTGGGTGGATTGGATTAAATTAGATTAGTATTACCATGACTAATAGTCTTAGGATTATGAATTCTTTTGGATTGTGCATCGTATCATATGTTTGGATTGAGTTAAGATTGTAAGGAAGGACTAATAGTCCAGATTTTGGCTCAGTCCTCCAATTTATATCTCACCCCTTCTGTGGGATTGAATAATCCAGCATATGTGGGATACCATATCCGGATGAATTGTTAGTTTATACTTTAATTGTTTAACCAAATATCGGATTAATAATTTTATTAAACTATTAATCAAATCTCAAACTCATGTTCTTCCAAACAATAACCTTGGTGTACATGTCTCTCTTTTTCATTCTTTTTTGTTGGATAGTTATTGTTATTTTATTTTATTTAATTTTTAGCGAGTGACACCACTAGCACCCACTATCATGTTGAACAAACGCTCCAATCTCTTATTTATATGTCTCACAATCACATTTTCTTATTGGAATAGTTTTGGAAATTAAGGTTACGTTCGTTTGGCGGATTAAGTTAAAAGAAATTTTTAATGAGATGATAGTTAGTGAAAAGATTGTTAATGTAGAGATTGTTAATAAAGGAATTAAGTAAAAGTGTGTTTATTTTAATGATAGTATGAGAGATGGCTAATGATGAGATTATTAAATTATTTTTGTATAAAATAAATAAATAAATTATTTTTATATTAAAAAAAAACTAAAAGAAATATCAAAACAAATAAGTGCACTTGGTAAATTTTTTTTTTTTTATATAAAATAGATTCAATCTCCTCATTATTTTTCTAATTTCACTCAAAACTCAACCAAGTTAATCCTCTTACTGAGGGAAGTTACTAAGTCTCTTGAACTATCAATCTGCCCTCCTATTTTACTACCAAATAAGTTGTCAGTGGGACTCACAAGTCGCGAAACAAAAATACCCTGAGCGAATAGATAAAATGTGAAACCCATTTCATGAGATTGTATGTCATGGAACATTTGTTTTTGGCCATTGGATGGAAAAAGAAAGATAATCCGAAAATTGGTGTTGTTTGTCCAAGAGTGGCATTACTTGTCTCATTTTTGTCACAGTTGTAACGCCTTATTTTCGATAATTAATACGAACTTACGAGAATTTGGTGGACAAAAAGAATAGTTGGTGCCTATGCCCTTATCACACCACCTGGGGATATAAAAAAATAAGAAAAATTAAAAATACCATATGAAATTTATTTAAAATATAAATTGTTTCTCGTGATTTGAAAAATTATAATTATTCCTGTACGGGAAAGAAATACACCTTCTCGTATAATCCTGTTGATCAAGTCTTCGTTTCTCAATACGTCGTCGTTCCACCACCTGAAAATACCAACGTGAGCTAGCCGGCGGGTGTGTGCCGGAAACCTCTCCGATGCCTAAGTCAGTAAGCAAGACAAGAAGGCAAAAGCTCAATGTATTCAGGGAGCAAAATTGTGTTACCTCTCCAAAGGTGAAATTGGTGTGCTTATATAGGTTCTGGCGTGGCACGATCTGGTAGGACCCTAACTTCTCCATGCGAAGAGTCCTCCCAGGACTCTTACTCCTCCTTGCGTAGAGTCCTTCTAGGATTACTCCTTCTGGAATCTTCCAACACCCCCCTCACTGCATAAGCCAAGTGAGATGGCTTTACTACGGCCGAACTCCATTGCAACCGAAGTAACCTATAGTCCGGACTTCGCTTTTACTCCTCTTACCTCGGTTTCTCATGCACAACCGAGCTAACCATAAGAGAGCTTAACCGGACTAGGGTGCGACCCAACCGGACTACCGGCCTAGCATGCAAGAACCGACATGTCTCTACGACCGGTCTACCAACTTCAACCGGACTATCTCGGCACTTGCCGCAACCGAAGTACTCGTTTGGCGACCGAACTACACATACTTCCCCTTTCTTAGTGGGTATCTCCCAATCTTGAACCTAGATCGGCCCAACACCTAGCTCGGCCCAATTTATGAATATAAATTACCCTCTCAATTGCCCCTTAATTCCATCTGCGAAGCATGATAGGGATTACTCATGTAACAACCGAGATAGAGTTCTAACATCTCCAACCGAGCTAAAGCCTTTTAGCTTTCCTAACCGAGCTAACAAGCCTTAGCCTCTCGGTAGAGCTAAAAACACCTTTAGCTTATCCAAATGAGAGCTAAAGTGGCCGTCTTCAAGACGTCCGGCCAATACGTCTCTTCACTCTTCAGAAACTGAATCGATTGTCCTTCTCATGACACGTGGCAGGCTTCAATTGGCCTCCCACAGCTGTAGCGCCGTCCCTCGTACTTCGCAACATTTGAACAGTCCCGCCTTTTTGCCCTTTACACCAAACAAACTTTTCATTTTCAAATCACACGATTCTCTGTTCATCTCCTCTCTCTCTCACCTCTGAGTTCCTCCTGTTCTTCCTACTACTGAGCTCGTGCCCTTGCTGCTTTTTGAAGCTTCCATCTCCTCTTCATCCTCTTCACCTGGTAAGTAACTCCACTCTACCTCTCTAGTTTTCTGTTTCTACTTCAATCTATGTTGTATGTTTTTGCAAAATATTCCGTGTTCTCTACGTTTATATCCATACTTGTTGAAGAACGCCATAAGAACACATTGAATATACTGGTTGTCTAATAGAACACCCCTTTCGATCCTTATCCACACCTCGACCGAACTAGAATACTGTTCCTGCTGTCTAGGCAAACTGAAACCGAACTAGAACTTAGAACATACCACAGTAGTTCCCCAAGGCCATCTGATATTCCTTAGCCGAAATAAAAATATACTTTGAAGTTTGAAATTCCTGCCCTCGACCGAGCTATGCCCTAGGGGCTAGGCCAGCTTTCTGAGTTCTAAACCGAACTCAAAGCTGCCCCAAGAGGCATAACCGAAGTAAGAAAACCTGCTCCTGAAACAGAGATAATAGAGCATTCTGTGAACCGAGATAACGAGCACTTACTAGAAACCGACGTAAACACCATAGCAGCCTGTAGAGCCGAAATAAAACCAATCTTTTTCTTGCTTTGTTTCTGTAGCACGGTCCTCAATCGCTATATGACTTGTCTTTTCACTTTGCAGACTTAGGTTGCCAGGCACGCCACTGCGCTCAGCCGAGCTACTGAGCACAAACCTTTCAACCGAAGTAACTTATTTATAATTTATATAATAAAATGGGGAAATATAGATGTCTTGTAGAAACCCGGGTGGCCTAACCGAATTCGGGAAGGACTACCAAATCCCAAATGATGTAAATCTCATACTAGCGAACCGGACATAGACCCTTGGGGCAATGAAGGCTTTGTCCTTTACCATTCAATCCATAGTAGAGACCGGACTCGATTCCCGATCCGCCCTTATATGTGAGTTTTTAAGACAAACCAGACTATGCCCCACACAACTGTCCACCAATACATACCGAATAATAATGGGTATAGCCGCTTTAAACCAACAAACCGGCCTCAACCTCGGCTTAGCCGAAATACTTCACCAATACTCAATAGGCTCAAAAAATGAAGGCTGGTGCTATTACCTTAGGATACGAGGTAGAGAAAAATAATAAAACACACAGGATAAGGACTTAAACGATGACGACTTCCTCTGGGTTTCTGGAAATTTTGAAGACTTCCAGGCCCGGATCCCTGGTCGAAGAATAAACTGGAAGAAAGGAGAGCCCGGTATTCATACTTCGGTTGCATTCCTTAACTTTGTTTATTTCGGCTTCCTTCTCACCAACCGAACTAACACTGATTCATTTTTTGCAGATTTAGCTTTCCTCCATTCCCAGTACGGTTACCCGAACCTCAACCTTTTGCGCGCCGCACTGCGAGTCCGAGAAAGAAGTTGGGCAAAACTCCTTGAGTTTGAGCCAACCTACAGATACTCCGGCCGGCGGAAGGCAAGGGTGACCGATTTCCTCCTTGGAGACCCTCGAGCAGGACCCCACTTTGCCAGAAATCGTCCTCGTGCCACTCACAGCCGAACAGGAGATGGCGAAGAAAAACAAGATGAGGGCCATGCTCACCGCAACCTCAAGGGCCGAAGTGCCACCATCCCAGCCGACCGCCGAAACCATCATAGCTCTCCCATCACAACAACCGTCATCCTCACGCCGAGCTAAGCGCGCCCGGACTACCGAAACCGAGCAACGCTTGGTTGACGAGGCGGACCCCATCCTTCCACCGAACCCCGAACTCAACCTCCAACCGGAATCATCTCATCAAGCTGCGCCGAAAAGCAAATGGGCTCCACCCTTCGTCTTCAACAACCGAGACATCGACGAAGATGACTCTGTTGTTGCTGACAAGGATCACCTTCTAGCCCACAACCTGGCTAGGGGTGTTTGTCTGCCCAAAGACATGGAGCACCACGATGCTGGTGAACACCGAAGGCCATCCGGTCATCTACCAAGTCGATGATTACGGTAGCGATCTTGCTTTGTCTTTGATCAATCTAAAATTTTCAAACTCGAGTTGACCTTACAAAGAACCCTCCTTTTGCGGGCCATTCGAAGAACACCATTGCCCACAGCAAATAATGGAACTCCAGAAACCACGAGGCACGCAATAAAGGACGCCGGTTGGTAAATGGCGCTCTCAAAACAAAGGTCGGCCGAACTAGAGGCCGAGGTAGCCCGTCTGACCGGACTGGTTGCCTCGGCTGATAGTGACAAGCAGCGGGCCGTGACCGAAACAAAAGATAAGTACCTGTGGGAGATGGCGGCTCTTGAAACCAAGAAAAACACCGAAATAACAGAGCTGGAGAAGAAGATTGAAGGTGCATCCAAAGAGGGATTTAAAGAGGCCGAAGCTGGCTACTCTCTGCAGTGCGAGGCTGCCAAAGAATTGTTCTTCAAGTGTGGCTGGCGAAGTGCCGTGGAGAAGCTCGGTTGTGGACCCGAAACCGAGGTCTACAATGCCCCCGAGTACTTTATTCCGGCTTCGCTGAAGGAATATGCCGACGAGATCCAGAGCCAATTTCTTGGTTCATCTGATGAGGAAGATGATGATGAAGAAGAAGCAACTGAGATTCCGGCTGACCCAGATCAAACCGGTGACCAATCAACTCGGTTGGAGGCATCAACCGAGAATGCAGTGTCGGAATTCCCAACCGAGACGGCTCCTGTTGCTGGAACCGGAGTACATGCTGACTCCGAAGCCGGTCTTGAAGCCGAAATAGATGAACTGTTTGATTGATCTTTGTAATTTTTTTTTTTTTTTTTTTTTTTTTCTTCTGTCCGAACTTTTGTAACCGGGCTACGGCCCCACGGTTGTACTTCGTCTGTTTGTTCAATGAAAAATTATCAACTCTTATTCCGGTTCTCTACTTGCATGCTTGAGTTTGTAGTGAATTTGTTCATGAACTTATTTGTGCAACTGTGGTCTCGGTTAGCTGTCTAACTTACTAGCCAACCACTCTTCAGCCGATATAAATTACTTCGGCTGAAGAGTCCAAAGAGTTGGTTTAATCCAGCCAACCACTCTTCAGCCGATATAACTTACTTCGGCTGAAGAGTACAAAGATGGTTTAATCACTGAACCACTCTTCGACCGATATAACTTACTTGGTGAAGAGTACAAAGAGTTGGTTTAATCATAACCACTCTTGGATATAACTTACTTAATTTGAAGAGTACAAAGAGTTGGTTTAATCACGCCAACCACTCTTGAGATATAACTTACTTTTTGAAGAGTACAAGAGTTGGTTTAATCGATAACCACTCTTCAAACGATATAACTAACCGGTGAAGAGTACAAAGAGTTGGTCTAATCAGATAACCACTCTTCACCGATATAACTTACTTGGTGAAGAGTACAAAGAGTTGGTCTAATCGACCAACCACTCTTGACCGATATAACTTACTTAATTTGAAGAGTACAAAGAGTTGGTTTAATCGACCAACCACTCTTGACCCGATATAACTTGCTTGGTGAAGAGTACAAAGAGTTGGTTTAATCGACCAACCACTCTTCACCGATATAACTTGCTTCGTGAAGAGTACAAAGAGTTGGTTTAATCGATAACCACTCTTCGGAGATATAACTTACTTCGGCTGAAGAGTACAAAGAGTTGGTTTAATCCAGCCAACCACTCTTCAGCCGATATAACTTGCTTCGGCTGAAGAGTACAAAGAGTTGGTTTAATCCAGCCAACCACTCTTCAGCCATACACTTACTTCGGCTGAAGAGTACAAGGAGTTGGTTTAATCCAGCCAACCTTTATATAGCCATTCCCATACTTTGGCTAAGTGTTGGTTTAATCCAGCCAACCTCTAAGTTGGTTTTTCCAGCCAACTTAAAATAGTGTTTGGTTATTCCGACCAAACGTCCTGCGGCCTGGATCCTTATCCTGGGCCTAGGAGGGTTAATAGTTGGTTATTCCGGCCAACTATGTTTACAATGCTACTAACTTGCTAAAACTACTTTCTATGGAAAACAAATATACTGAAAAGAATCGACTTGTTTTATTGAGAAAGTAGAAGATTACATATGTTCAAAAAAGAAAAAGGCTAAAAATAAAATAACTTGAGATTGGCCGTGTTCCAAGGCCTAGGAATTGCTTTGCCGTCCTTATCTTCCAAGTGGTATGCCCCTTTGCCTGCTAATCCGACCACTTTGTAAGGCCCTTCCCAGTTAGGTCCTAACTTGCCATCCCCTGGGACCAATGTGTTGCCCATCACTTTGCGTAGCACCCAATCGCCAATCTTGAACTGCCTTGGATGTCTTTGTTTTGTTGTATTTTACGGACAACTCTTGCGATAGGAGGCGATGTGAACCAATGCCTTTTCTCTTCTTTCTTCCGCAAGGTCAAGTTCCAATGCTATAGCCTCGCCATTTAGGTCGGGATCAAAATTTTCGCTCCGAATGGTAGGAAGGCCAACTTCTAAGGGGATGACAGCTTCCATGCCATATGCTAGGGAGAATGGTGTTTCTCCTGTTGATCGCCGTGGCGTAGGGCGATAAGCCCATAAAACATGAGGGAGCTCTTCTGCCCACTTGCCTTTGGCTTTTTCCAACCTTTTCTTCAATCCGTCCAAGACTACCTTGTTTGACGCCTCTGCCTGTCCATTTGCTTGGGGATATGCCGGTGTGGAGTTGTAGAACTCTATCTTGTATTCTTCACAAAAGCTTCTGAAAATTCTGCCATCAAACTGAGTGCCGTTGTCTGAAATCAGTGCTTTTGGTATGCCAAAGCGAGTAATGATGTTACGCGGACAAACTTCTTCACATCTTTCTCCTTGATTGGCCAAGGCTTCGCTTCCACCCATTTTGTGAAGTAGTCTGTTGCGCAAGAAAGAACTTCTGTTACTGGTCTTTGTTGGGAGTGGTCCCACTATGTCTAAGCCCCACATTGCGAAGGCCATGGACTAGTGAGGGTAGGAGTTCTCTTCTTTGGTTGGTGAATTTGATGCGCAAACTTCTGACACTTTTCGCATTTTTTGACATACTTCTCTGAATCCGCTTGCATGTAGGGCCACCAATATCCTTGTGAAATAGCTCGGTATGCCAATGACCTTCCTCCTTGATGGCTGCCGCATACACCTTCATGTATTTGAACAAGAATGCTTCTACCTTCTTTGGGGTGGACACACTTTAAGTAGGGTCTGGCGACTTCTTGTATAATGCTAAGGATGGAGAGAGCCAAAATCGTTGCGACTTGGCTCTTATTACATTGGCTTCTTTCTTATCTTACGGTAGAGTCCGTCTTTCGAGAAGCAGTATAATGGGATCCATCCAAGAAGGACCTAACTCCATAACATACCTCTTGACACGGGTCTTCAATACTTGGTGCAGGCGGATAGTCGACCAATAGTGGATGAGGATGGAGGTGTTGCGCCATCGGCGAGGCACGCAAGTTAAATGCTGCTCTACTATTCTCCTCCTGCCAATCTGTTCTATTCGACGACTTCAAACTTCTTGATCTCATCTGACTAAGTCTTGGTACTTAGCCATTCTTTCATCCTTTGCTTCATAATCGCGAAATTTGATTCACCACCAATTGCGGTCAGTAGACCATTAATTGATGGCCTTCATGTATCTTTCTTGACTTGAGCCTGCAAAGCGCCGTACTCGCCCGTTGTTCGTATTTGGGAAGCCAAGGTTGATCGCTGCTCCACTACCAAGCCGTCTGGAGAGATGAGGACTATGCCAAGTGCTCCATGTCGATTAGGCGCCATCCACAAAGAGTTTCCACATCTCCCCAACGAACAACTTCCAGTGGAGGGTCGGTCGATGCCTTGGGGTCTTCGGAGTTGCTAATGTCTTCTTGAGAATCCATAATCGATCGCCTTGTCTTCGATGGGCTCAAGTCCCGATTCTTTGGTGAGTTTTGACTTGGTGTAGTAGGGTCGGCTTCCTCCCCTCCTTCCTTTCTCCGCTTTGCTTTGGGCCTGGTGAGTAGCCTACTAGGGGTTGCGCTATTCGGCGTCAAACTCCATCCTAGTTTGGTTGTGTCGATTAGGTCGATCGGACAGAACTTGGTGGCTTCGAGGAGTGAACTTCTGCGGCGAAGTCTGCCAGGATTGGGCCTTTCTTTGCGGTTACGGGTTGGAACTTCACATCATATTGTCCCAACTCTCGGCCCACTTCAAAATTCGCCCGAAAAGTTGGCCCTCTCAAGCGAGCTTTTAGTGGAAAAGGCGTGAGGGCGACAATTGTGTGGGCGTGAAAGTAGTGCGCCAATTTCTGGATGCCATCATTAAGGCCAATGCTAGCTTCTCTAGAGGCAAGTACCTTGTTTGCTCCTAGCAATGTCTTCTTGACATAGAAGATAGGTAAGTGTTGGATTCATTCGCTCGAACCAACACGCACTTCTTTGCGTCTTGAGGCGCCAAATAGAGGAAGAGTTCTTCTCCGGTATGGGGAGTAACGAGTAATGGTGGAAGACATGTACTCCTTCGGACTTGCCAAAGCTTGGTCGCATTCTTCGTCCCCTCAAACTTAGCTTTTAATGAGAAAGAATGGGCCAATGTCTGCGAAGACCGGTGATGAATCGGTTAAGTCTTTGCCGCCATGCGGTGAGTCTTTGCACTTCTTTCACCGAGTTAGGCCGCTCTAACTCTGAATTGCTTTGATTTGAGAAGGATCCGCTTCTATACGCGGTTGGTCACCAAGAAGCCTAGAATTTGCACGATCCTACTCCAGCACACTTCGACGTTGAGGCGTAACTTATGCTTTTCGGGATCTCGAACATCTCACTTAGGTCCTTGAGATGGTCACTCTCACTCTTGCTCTTGACCACCATATCATCGATGTAAGCCTCCATTGTTTTGCCTAACAATGGTTCAAACATCTTGGTGACCATTCTGCGGAATGTCGCCCTGCGTTCTTCGGGCCAAAGGGCATGACCTTATATGATATAGTCCTCTTGGAGTGGTGAAGGATGTGACCTCTGATGCGGCTCATGCATTGCGATCTGGTGGTAGCCTCTGTATCGTCGAGGAAGCTTAACTTGTGACGGTATTAGGTCGACCAATTGATCTATCCTTGGCAAGGGAAGCTATCCTTGGGGCATGCTTTGTTGACGAGTTTATAGTCGGCCTTGAGCGCCACTTCCCATTCTTTTTCGGCACCACAACCGTGTTGGAAATCCACCTGGGGTAGTGCACCTCTCTAATCGCCCCTGCTTCTAACAAGTTACCCACCTCTTCTGCCACTATCTCGGCGTGGTGGAGTGCCGATCTGCGCGTGCGTTGGATGACTGGTCTAGCAGAAGGGTGGACATTGAGTTGATGGCTAATAAAGTTGGGATCAATGCCCGGCATGTCGTATGGGGTCCAGGCGAACACTTCGATGTTGGAGGTCAGAAATTCCAAGACTTCCAATCTCTCAGTGCTGGACAACGACGATCCAAGTAGGAAGAACTTTTAGGGTTACGCTCATCTATTTTCACTTCTACGAAGTCCTCCACTGCGTTTTGATCAGCCGCTTTGCCAACATCCGCGAATAGTTCATTACTCTCCGGTTCTTCAACCGAATGAACATATCCTTTGGCAGCGCGGCTACCATTCGTTCTTGACAGCCTTTGCTTGGACATAATCTGGTCCCCATAAACCTCCCCTATTACTCCGGTGTCGTTGGGGAACCTCATTTCTTGGTGGTAGGAGGTTGCCACCGGCGCATGGCGTCTTGACCATGTTACGCCTAAGATGATGTTGTAGGTGGAGGGACCTTTAGCACCGAACTCTACTTGCTTGGTCACACTTCCATACTGACTGGAAGGATGATTTTGCCGACTGGCCACTCCGGCATAGAGTTAAATCCAATCAAAGGGGATACGGCTGGGGCCAGGTCTTTGTCTTGCAGCTTGAGTTGCTTGAAGGTTTCGTAGTACATGATTTCGCACGAGCTCCCTTGGTCAATCAAAATCCGCTTGACGTCAAAATCCTTGACTCGGAGAGTGACGACCAAGGCATCATTGTGTGGGCAATAAATTCTGTCCAAGTCTTTGTCCGAGAAAGACATAACATTCGTAGCTTCTGTCCTCCCCCTTTTGACGACTGGTTGGGTACTTAGCACCTCTCTCATGTGCTCTGCCTTTCTGATTGAACCTCTGAGCTCACATACTCGCTCTGGTTCAAAGACTCCATGGATTACGTTGATGGTGCCTTGTGGCGGGGCGTCGTTTGGCATTCCGTTGGGGAGGTTGTGGTTCTGGGGAGCTGGCTGCGCCCCTCCTTCTATGTATTTATCTAGGTGGCCTGCTGCCACCAATTCTTCCAGATGTTGCCTCAGCTGCGTGCAGTTTTCAGTTCGGTGCCCCTTTTCCTTGTGGAAGGTGCATCTGGATCTGTCATCGTAATCCTTCTGGGCCTCGCCAACCTTGGCAGGCCACTTGACGAAAGGCTCGTCTCGAATCTCACTGAGTATACGGTAGATCGGCTTCTTGAACACCGTGGTTATGGCAGTTCGGACTCTCAACCATCTCTTGTCCTGGTCTTCATCATTGTCGCGTCTGCCCTGTCTGTTTTGGTTTCGGCGACCTACCGTATTGACCTTTGCTGAGGTCTTCTTCTCTGGTGTAGCAGTCGCACCAGTTTTTGCCTTGGCACGAGCACCATCCTCTTCTACCCTGATGTGCTGATGCACTCTCTCCATCAGGGCCTCCATTGTAAGTGGCGGAGTCATGGTGATAGAGTCCCTCAGTCTGTTCCCGACTGGGAGGCCTCTCTTGTACTGCGCGATGGCGAGGTTGGTTGGGCAGTCCCCAATCTGGTTGAATGTCTCCCAGTAGCGACTGTTGTATGACCTCAGAGTCTCCTTGTCTCCCATGTCGATGGAGAGCAACTGGTCGATCTCCACCGGAGTCTTTGTGTTCGTTCTGAATCGCGTTACAAACGCCTCACTTGATTCGCCGAGGAGGCAATCTTGCCCTCTGGAAGCTTCTCAAACCAAGTCAAGCCTAGGTCGCCGAGGCTTGAAGGGAATAGGATACACATCAACGCCTCATTCCGTCGGTATCTGACCATAACTTGGCGAAGTGGCTCAAGTATCAGTATGGGTCCGTCTTTCCTTCATCGTCGTGAATTTGGGTTGTAGGAAGCTGACGGAAGGCGCGTTCTCAATCTCTGGGACGAATGGTGAGGTCTGCGGCCTCGCCAATGCCTTATCCATTGGTTCGTATGCCAAGTGCGGCCTTGGCATTCCAACCTCGACGCTTCCATGCGTCCGAGGAATATCGCCGCAAAGGCAGAACCTGTGGGGATCAAGCGTCCTGGCGTTCTCCTTCCATCGCGCCTTTTCTTCCAACATGGATCTTAGTTCGGACGACCTAGGTAATTCCGTTTGTCTGGATCTCCTATGATGCGTATGTGAGGGCCAATAAGTACCTCCCTCCGGTTATGACCTTTCGAGCCGTCCTCTCGGACACTGGTGGCGAGTCTGGAAGATCTGGATCGCGTGTCTGAGGCTTCTATCCTTCCTGGTTGAGACGGTGTAGAATTCCTACCACGACCCTCTGAGTGGCGAGGGGGCGTCTAGTTGTTGCGCCCCCCTCCTGTCGCCTCTACTTTTCCTATCATCTGGCGCATCAGTGACTCCATGTCCGCGCCATCTTGCGGATCGGTTCGTCTTGTTCTCGGCGATCTTCGATTTGAGGAACAACTATGCGCCTTTGTCTATCTGGGCTTCTTGCGGCGAGAAGGATGAGGGCTGCTATTCCTCCTTCGTCCCTCGCATCCCTCACGGAATTACGCCTTTGTGGTTCGGGCTGCGCCATGGAGGGACCAAAGGAAACCTTCGCGCCTTGCACCCCTTCAGAGTTAGTCCGTCAACGGACTGAGGTAGTTCTTCATTGTTCGCCATTGATGTTTAAGAAAGCTTGATCAAGAGGTCGTCGTTTCTTATGCATTCTTCCCACAGACGGCGCCAATTGTACGGGAAAGAAATACACCTTCTCGTATAATCCTGTTGATCAAGTCTTCGTTTCTCAATACGTCGTCGTTCCACCACCTGAAAATACCAACGTGAGCTAGCCGGCGGGTGTGTGCCGGAAACCTCTCCGATGCCTAAGTCAGTAAGCAAGACAAGAAGGCAAAAGCTCAATGTATTCAGGGAGCAAAATTGTGTTACCTCTCCAAAGGTGATATTGGTGAGCTTATATAGGTTACGCGTGGCACAGTCCTGGTAGGACTCTAACTTCTCCATGCGAAGAGTCCTCCCAGGACTCTTACTCCTCCTTGCGTAGAGTCCTTCTAGGATTACTCCTTCTGGAATCTTCCAACACCCCCCTCACTGCATAAGCCAAGTGAGATGGCTTTACTACGGCCGAACTCCATTGCAACCGAAGTAACCTATAGTCCGGACTTCGCTTTTACTCCTCTTACCTCGGTTTCTCATGCACAACCGAGCTAACCATAAGAGAGCTTAACCGGACTAGTGTGCGACCCAACCGGACTACCGGCCTAGCATGCAAGAACCGACATGTCTCTACGACCGGTCTACCAACTTCAACCGGACTATCTCGGCACTTGCCGCAACCGAAGTACTCGTTTGGCGACCGAACTACACATACTTCCCCTTTCTTAGTGGGTATCTCCCAATCTTGAACCTAGATCGGCCCAACACCTAGCTCGGCCCAATTTATGAATATAAATTACCCTCTCAATTCCTTTATCAAAATTTTGTATTTATCATAATTAATTGAAAAAATAAAATTTTTAACTGTTTTCTTATACAATAATAAAATTCTGACATCATTAAAAATTATTAATTGAATTGATAATTTATTAATAAATTGAGTCATTTGTTATGAAATTAGAAACTTTAAGGGGTATGATATAATTTTCAAAATCATAAAAAATAAATCATATTTTAAATAAATTTGATGAGATGTATTTGTAATTTACTCAAAAAGATTAATAATAACTGGACCGACTAAACTGACCTTTTAGGTCTTGTTTGGGACACTTCAACAAATTACACTTTTGGCGACTAAATTTTTAGTCGCCAAAAGTCATTTTTTAGTCGCCGAAGATTTTTGCAGGCTAAATTTTTTGGTTGGAAAATTTGTTGCTAGATGATTGTCGGGAATGATATAGGCGACTAATTTTTTTAGTCGTCCAAAAGAAAATCTTTAGTTGCCAAAAAGAAAATATTTTCCATCTTCAGCTTTTTAGCTACCAATTTTTTAGTCGCTAAAAATTTGACACTCCTTTTTGGCTACTAATTTTTTAGTCGCCAAAAACTTTCATTTTTTTTTTTTGGCTACCAATTTTTTAGTCACCAAAAACTTTCTTTTTTTTTTTTTTTGTGTGGCTACTAACTGTTTAGTCGCCAAAAGCTCAAACTCTATTTATTAATTTTTTTAAAATGCACATTTTGAATTTTCCATTCATTTCTAAATTATATGCTTTATATTAATAATGCAACTTGTAACTTGTACATATACATATTGAATTCACAAGCTGATATAATTAATTAATTTTTTTTTCAAAATTTCATTTCAAAACTTTTTTCTATAAATTTTTTACACACAAAGATTTCAATTTGGATATAACCCTAATTCATGAACCCTAATTCGTGAATTGGATTTTATTTATTTATTTATTTTTCAAAATCACTACAAAACCCTAAATTGTGGATTGGATATAATACATCTATCAATTATAATCTAAATCCATTATCAATAATACCCATTTCATTATTAACTATTCAAAAACTTTAACTTGTAACATCATATTCCAAATATCATATAAATCCATACCAACCAAGTATAATTCATCTAAATTAAATATTACATACGAAAACACTGAATTTCCAAAACAGAGGATTGTACAAAAATAAATGTCTTCCCTATACAGAACAAATGCTCTTCGTACACAAAAATAAATATCCACAATAGCCCCCGCAAAAACAATCTGTAAAAAAAATAAATAAATAAAAAATAAACATTAACACTTATTCAATAAAATTGACATTTAAAATTATAACAATTATAAAATTAATAATTCTAACTTTTTACCTATTAATACAATTTTTCTACACACGTTCAAATGCAAACTCCACTTTCTTACATGCCTACCTATTCCTAAAATCATGAAAGACAAAAATAATAGTTAACCGTTAAGCTTCATCTTACCATTCACATACAAGTCTAATAGAATCAATGATATGTTTGTTCTATTGTAATCAATGATACATTGGTGCCAATACAAGTCTAAAAGGAATCCACTGAAATAGAATCAAAACAGAAACAAGTTGTCAATGCACATAAGTACACATCAAATAATAGCCCCTGAAATAATACACATCCAAGGGTCTTAAGTATCAACCTTCTTTGCAACATTTCATAACTAGCCTTGCTAATGAGAGAAAATGCAAGAAGAAATACATCTGCCTGTCACGACCCAAACCCGGCCCTATGGGTTTAGCATCAGAATCGCCGATGTCGAGATTATCAAGGCTCTTGAAACAAGAAAATGTTAAGCAGTACGAGGCTGGCGAAATATCTGAGATAACTAGTGTCCATTGAGCTGTGAAAATCTGTATGCCAAAAATATTTTTATGCATTCATACAGTCCAAAATCGTACAATCTATACAATCATTTACAAACATTCAGTACGGGGACCTAATCCCTCGATAACAATGCTGATAAAAGCATTAGGCGATCTATACTGATGGTACAAAGCGGTGAGGAGGCAGTGGGGACAATAGAACACCCAAAGCCATAGCATAGCGACTCGGAACCTCACAGTGAGACACATAGGCTGAGTTGACAAAACTGGGGACCAACCCACGCTCCTAGCTCGATGCAGGCTGCGAGAACCTACATATATATATAAAGTGAGCTAAAGCCCGGTGAATAACATAATGCGTAAAGAGGTTATGAATGAATGTCCTTCTGATAATGATGAAATCATTAAATATTTCGATCTTCAAGATTTCAAATCACCATATGTGGTACATCCATTAGCCTATAAACAGTAGGTCCAAAAGGACCAGGTCTTAACAAACCCAACAGTAATAATGGCCATCAGTCAGTAAACAGTATGGTTCCACAAGGAAACCGACAGAGCTCTGTAACAATAACAGTAATTGCTAAGGATGCCACTGTCTGATTGAGAATCTGGACATACATTCATTCAAGAAACAATAGCGATTCGATGAAATTCGATTCAAGATGCAAAAGATAACCATTTGAACATATCTTTACACAATTGTTACTCACAGAGATTGGGCTAATAGCAGCTAGAGCGCGTCCCCGAGAGCCAACCCTAAACAGTTAACAAATAGAACACACACTAAGTTTCACAGTCGGAAAGGATGATAATTAAATCCCTAAATTTCCTCGGTGTGGTTCTATGTCTAAATCCTCATTAAGATGCCTTAAACTAGGCCTAGGAATGCCTAGGATGGGATGAGGATGCAAAAATGCGCACAGAAACAGTTTCAGAATTTTCAATGAAATAGAGCCTCCGCTCGAGCGCAGGTTTCCCCGCTCGAGCGGACAAGCAAACAAAGGTCCCCGCTCGAGCGTCAACTTCCCCGCTCGAGCGTGAGACACAACCCTACGCTCGAGCGTACATTCACCCGCTCGAGCGGGATGATGCACAGTGCAAGATGCTGGATGCGCGATTTCTCCGCTCGAGCGTGAAACACTCCGCTCGAGCGGACTGTAAAACAAGTCGAAGAAATGCTGGGAGCATGATTTCCCCGCTCGAGCGGCACTTCCCCCGCTCGAGCGGACATCAAAAATCTGGAAAATCCAGGTTTGTGTTCCAAGTTCAAAACTCAAGTTTGATGCCCCCAACTCGATCCTCTTGGGCCCATTTTCTGGAAAACTCTTTCAAACACATAGAATAACACGTTTTAAAGCTCAATTTAAGAAATCAAGGCCCAAGGGTGTTTCAATTAAACTCAATTTCAAACTAATTTTCAAGAACAACATGCAAACATGACATGCATGCACTTTAAACCAAATTCAAGGTTCAAATCTTGCTCTATTGAGCTCCAATCTTTGAAAACAATGTGGAAACATGGACTATGATAAAAACATGGACATGCATGTATAATTCTCCAAGAATTTAACTTCAAAATACGCCAAAATGACCATGCATGCAACAATGGAGCTCTAATTCAACAATTATGAACAAAATCAAGACTCAAGTTCTCTATAACCATGATACATGCAAGATGGAGCTTAAAGATAACAAGAAGACAATGAATTCACTTACCTAAGTCTCAATTCAAGGTAAGGAAACTAGATTATGCCAAGTTATACACCAATTTCAAGAAATTTCTACAAGATGAGCTTAATACTTCTCTTAACTCTCACTCTCCCTTGTTTCTCTTCTTTGGTCGGTTGAGAGGCAAAATAGGGCTGATCAAGATGTTTTGTTCACATGCATTAAGGCTCAAATAATATTAAACAATGGGTCCACTAAGGTGGCAACGTGGTAAATAAGTCAATCTTGACAATTAACTCGTTTAAATCTAATTTAATCATTCCTAATCGATTTTCGGGTAAATATATCATAAAATCACAAATATTCTACTGATTACAAAACACTAAACGGTTTCTAATTCGGCCGCCGATAAGGCCTTCAATTAGCAGTTTAAACATACGAATTCAAACAGATAGTCATTCAATCAAACAGATGCAATATGCAATTCAATAGATAAACTTATTCAATTTTAGGTTTCGATTTCAATCGATCCAACGAGATTTGATTAATTCAATTATCAGTCATTATCAGTTCAGTTTATCAGTAACCAGTAGCTAATTCAGTGGTTTATCGGTAGTCAGTACGAGGGTTGTTACACTGCCCCATGATAAAATGTCAAAAACAGTGGTTCTAAGCTCTGAAAGAGAGATAAAATGGACTGATAGGTTTCCTGTGGGAATCTAATACTAAGGAACTTATTAAAATTGGTCAATTGGTATATCATCTGAGAGATTATACTTGTCCAAGACGATGTATTTAAGCTGACTTCCTGACTAACCTTAAGCTTCACTGTTTTTACTCTTCGTGCATTTTTTCAAACCATTAAGCTTCATTGTTTTTACTCTTCGTGCAATTTATAAATTGTATTGGTACCAATGTATCCACCAAATATAGATATGTTCGTTCATTATCATGGAATGTTAAATGTGTGAGTAATTTTCTGACCACACTGCCAACTCAGTATTCAATTGGAGAGTACTGGCAGAATAGATGACACCTGGCTAACTTGCAACAGAAAGAAGAGACTTTGGCGGTGGTTTGTCCACCCGAGGGTACTCCGACGGTCAAGTCAATAACCAAATATCTCTCAAAGATGATCAATGGTGCTAAATTCACTGTTCTGAATATAAATTGCGTACCTTAGACCCATCAGGGGTGCCTTTCTTTTATAGTTAACTCAATCCTTGTCCCAGCAGGAAGCCTAGCTTCAATGGACTTAGGATTACTGTTAATCTTGGACACCCAGTAGGATTGGGATAAACTCTCTAAGAGCCTTATCTTTATCCAAACTGGAGTCTCCTTCTATGCTAGGACTTTTGTCCCTTATCTGCTTATCCCGGACTCCGATATCTTCGGAGTAACCTCGGCCATGCCGAGATCATCTCGGCATCACGGTCAAGACACGTGGCAACTTGGCTGACACGTCGGCGTCACCTCGCCACGCGTTAGTATTAGAAAATATATCCCCACAACTGCCCCCTAGGTTCTATTACCTCGGCATTCTGAGGTGATGGAACCTATATCGGAACTTCTTTCCAGTACGTCGGCTTAAAGTATCGTAGCTGAGATCATTCTCTCCAAGTCGACAAGTCTCTTTAACGAACAGGAATTCCAGGAACCCGTTTATGCGTATGAGCTGTCATACATAACCGTCTAAGCCACATTTCTTCCCTTTATTGGATCGTGCTTGTGATGCGCTTGTAAGTCGTCTCGCGCCTGTGTGCGCCGTCTGACAAAATCCGTTCTTCTAGGTGTATTGATGTTATTCTGCCGCCGTTTTAAGTTTTACCAAAACTTTTCCCTCTTCTTTCGTCTTTTCCCTCTTCTTTCGTCTTTTCACTTTTTGTTCAGTCCTTCTAGGTTTTTCTCTCTCTAGCTTTTTTTTCCCCAGATCTGCCATTGTTCAAGCTTTCTTAGCTCTGTAACTTGCTCCACTTACCACCTCCGGCGTGATTTCCACCGTTCTTTCGCCTCTGCAACGTTGTCAGACTTCGGCAAATCCCATTCGGGCTTCCCTCTTTCTGGTAAGCCACTGTTCCTCCTGGTTTTAATTTCTTGTTGCTCCTCAAGAAATTTTGCTTCATAATTTAGTCACCATTGCTGCTTTACTCAAGCATTCTGAGGTGATTTCATGAATCTTGTATCTGAGTGTGTTTATTGCATGACCTTGCTCTGTGCTCATGTCTTTAATACACGCACTATTCACAACTTTTTTGCATTTTTGCCACTGTTCTTGGCCTCATACCCTTTATATTGACGATGTTCTTGATAATTCGTCTTTGTTCTTGAATCTGAATTATATTCTTGTTTCTGTTTATCGTGTTTTTCCAGATTTTCGCCTTCAATCCTTGCTTCCATAGATCTAGGTTTGGGATTTGATTGTAGAACATAAAACATTTAGGAAAAACTGAAACGATTCCCCCAGTCTCTGTGTATTTTGAGATTTTTAGCCGAGGTCCTTTAAACCCTACAATACTCATTCCTTCTGAAATCCAGCTCTTTTAAGTGAAGCCGACATTATGGGTATGTGGAAACATAGGGTAGACACCCCATCCAAGTTAGAGTATTTTAGGCAAGAGTTTGAAATCCCTGCCGATGTCCATCTGAGGCTGGCTGGGGAGGACGACTCTATCATGCCCACTGCTGATTCCATGCCCCTTCCTGTCGTTGTTTTTATCGAGTGCGGACTTCGGCTCCCACTTAACATCTTTTTTTGTGAGATCATTCATTATTACAAGTTAAACCCAATGCAACTTGCCATCAACTCTTACCGAGTTATTTATGGCATAATAGCCTTAGCAAAACAAGAAAATATTAGGGTTACCTTAGCCGATATCCAGTATTGCTATACCATGTGTGGTCTTAAAAAAGACACAGGCTACGTTTGCTACCTCAAGCCGAGATCCACAGAGTACAAAATCGTAGCCGACCTCCCAGACTCCAACAAGGGAGCTGGAGACAACTACTTCATTACCTTGGGGAACTGGGAGTTCGCTCTAGATGAGGACATCCACCTCTACCCTCTCCCTCGATCGGTTTTTGTAGAGGGTAATGGTAAGAGTCCAGTGTTTGCATTTTGTTTGTCGCAGAAAGTCTTCAATATTTCATCTGCTCTAATGTCTGTTTTTCTTGCAGCTCTTCCCAAGCCACCAAAGGGTTTTAAATGGGTCTTTCTATCCCAAAGAAAGACATGAAGAAACTACTAAACTGCCGATTCTGGCGGAAGGCCCCTCTTCTTCTCAACTTTATCCCTACTTATAAGTCGGCTCTTCCCGACGTCCCAAGAAAGAAGAAGAAAAGCCTTTCTCCACCTTCTGCCACAACTCCACTAGCCGCGTCCACATCTCGGACGGACCAAGGATCAACCTCTGATCCAGCTGAGCAGCCGTCAACCTCAGCTCCTTATCTAATCCCAATATCCCAACGAAAACGTTGGCGACGACTTGTTCTTACCGCCGAGATGGGCCGCCCAAAACCAGTTGCTAAAGATCTTCTACCCAACATTCCAATTGATGTTGATGCTCAATCAACGCAAACCCTGCCTCTATCGAAGCCGAAAAGAATAAAAAAGGCTCAGCCCAAGGCAAAGGTGACTCAGATCAATTCTGAGGATACCTTGCCAATTTCCAAGCTAGCTCCGAGTAGGAAAACTGCCTCTGTCCCCGCGAAGAGGTCCGCTGAAACACTTCCATCCGAATCCACAAAATCCAAAAGGCCGAGGTCATCTTCTGTAACGACCTCGGGGTCTAAGAAGCCTAATGCTCCTTGGACCCCCGAGATTACTCTGGAAGATAAGCCTGTTATGGCTAGCGATTGCGCCAACGATATCAACGTCGGTGTAAGCCCTCGATCTTGCTCTACTTCTTCCGGCGATCTCGTAGGAATCTTAGAGTTGGCGATCTGAAAATTATGCTTTGATGCTCCAGCGATCTGTTCAAGTAAGTATCTTTACTTGGTAATTTTTCTGTCTTTCTCTTCATTTCATACTTTGAATATTTTCTAATACTTTTGTTTTCTTTTAGGTCATCCAACATGCCCACTCTTTCTCAATACAATCTTTTGAGAACCGTGATAAGCTAGCTAAGAAGAAGAAGGAGGTTTCCAGCCTTCAGAAAACCAATAAAAACTTACAATCAAGGATGAAGACCCTGGAGGATTAGGCCGAGGTCGTCATTAAAGCCAGAGATGAAGCTGAAAAGAAGGTTGGTGCAGCTGAGGCGATAAATAAAGTCCTTCAAGCCTAACTGAAGGAGGCCGAGGAAAAAGTGGCCCAGGCCCAGAAGGAGCTTCAAGACGCCTTGGCCACCAAAGAGGCCGAAATCAAAGAAGTCAACGAGAAGGCGTATGTTCAGGGCATGGCCGATGTCACGAAAGCCTATGAGCAGCAAGTCAAGTAAACATGCAACAAGGGTTTCTCCCTTGGTTGGACGACTTTACTGAAGAAACTTGATGTCCCCAAGGACTCTTCCCTGAGGAACGCCGATGCCATTCCCCTACCATTCCCTCCAACTCCACCTCCTAGTCAATCTGACGACGAATCTGATTCTGAGGATGACGCTGAGGAGGAAGTTTTGGTGAGGAAATCAATGAGGACTACTGGGACCAAGTCCCCTTTTCTGAATGAGCAAGTCCTGGACTTGACTTGAGATGAGGAGGGTGAGGAGGTCCCTAAAGATACTGCGGCTGAGAAGACATCGGCCGTCGTTCCCCTTGCCGATAAGAGGCTAGATGAAACCCTTGCAGAAATTGATGCCGAGCTCGCGGCGGATAAGGCTGCTGAGATGTCTTCCCAACAACCGTCTGAACTTCAAACTCAACCAACTGCTACTGCTGAGGAGTCTTAACCTTATGTTTTTTGAAATAATGTATGCTTTTCGCATGGCCGATGTGCCTTCTTTGTAATTTCTGAACAATTACTTTTTGGTTAGGCCGTACTTTGAATATTTCTGCATGTCTTGAATATACACTTCAATCCTTTTGTAACCTCCTTGGGGTGACGCACCTCGGGTATGCAAATTGATGATTTACCTCGGTAAGTACCCAAATACCTTTCTCAGCCTAAGCTTGGTTTCACCTTGTAAATTTTCATAAAAATTTCAACAAGTGTTTAACCTTAGTATACATCATCTCGGTTTAACTTTAACTTGCAAACTTTTCCTAAGTTTCAACAAGCGTTAAATATCATATCGGTTTAACTTGTAAACTTTTCTCAAGTTTCAACAAGTAAACATCATATCGGTTTAACTTGTAAACTTCTCTTAAGTTTCAACAAGTAAACATCATATCGGTTTAACTTGTAAACTTTTCTTAAGTTTCAACCAGTAAACATCATATCGGTTTAACTTGTAAACTTTTCTCAAGTTTCAACAAGTAAATATCATATCGGTTTAACTTGTAAACTTTTCTTAAGTTTCAACAAGTAAACATCATATCGATTTAACATGTAAAGTTTTCTCAAGTTTCAACAAGTAAACATCATTCTTCTTCTCTCTGTCCCCTAATGTGAACCTCAGTTCCACTTGGGTTCTCATTATATATGTACTCCAGAAGCAACGTTGTGTATCGTTATCAGTCACAAGTGTAAAAACAAATATAAATAAATTAAAACTTTATTTATTTATTTCGGCAAATGACAGTTGAACAAATAATTCTAATGATAGAAAAATTTCAAATTGCAAGTGTTCCAAGGTCTTGGCAACTCTTTGCCCTCATTATCTTCAAGCCGATAAGCCCCATTACCCAGTACTGAGATTATTCTGTAGGGTCCTTTCCAATTTGGGCCAAGCTTCCCCTCTCTGGGATCCTTTTTATTGCCGACGATTTTCCATAAGACGAGGTCACCTATTTGGAACTCCCTTGGGTTGACCTTCTTGTTATAAGCTCTGGCTAGCTGTTGTTGGTATGCTGCGAGTTGAATTACAGCTTTCTCCCTTCGTTCTTCTAGAAGATCCAGATCTCGGGCTAAGAATACATCATTAGTCCCGTTCTCGACTCCTTGAGTTCTTATCCCTGGGATGCCAACCTCCAGTGGGATGACAACTTCTGTGCCATAAGCCATGGCAAAAAGGGACTCCCCTGTTGATCTCCTCAGCGTAGTCCGATATGCCCAGAGCACATTGGGCAGCTCGTCCACCCACTTTCCTTTTATTGCCTGCAGCCTCTTCTTTATCCCATCCAAGATTACTTTGTTGGATGCTTCTGCTTGTCTATTGCTTTGGGGAAAGCTAGGAGTTGAAAAGTACTTTTTGATCTTGAACTTTGCACAGAAGGTTTTAATTAGCTTACTGTCAAATTGTGTTCCATTGTCGGCAACTATTGCTCTTAGAATCCCAAATCTGGTGATGATATTTTTCCAAATGAATTTCTTCACATCCACATCTCGGATTTTGGCAAGGCGTTTAGTTTCTATCCTCTTAGTGAAGTAGTCCGTTGCTACCAGCAAGTACTTCCTTTGTCCAGTTGCTTGGGGAAGTTGCCTAATGAGATCCATGCCCCATTGGGCAAATGGCCAGGGCTGAATCTGAGGTTGGTCTGTTCTTTGGTTGGTGTGTATCAGTGGTGCGAATCTTTGGCATTTTTCACATTTCTTCACATATGCTTCTGCATCCTTCTGCATGTAAGGCTACCAATACCCCTGGGTAATGGCCCTATGGTCGAGTGATTTGCCTCCAGCGTGGCTTCCACAAATTCCTTCATGAATTTCATATAAAAAATCTTCAACTTGTAAAGGATGTACGCACCTTAAAAGGGGTCCAGTGAAGGACCTTCTGTAGAGATGCCCCTCTGCTGTTAGATTGTATCTTGCCGATTTCAATCTGATCTTGTGTGCCTCTTTGTGATCGTCCGGCAGCTTTTCTTCTTTCAGGAATGCAACAATTGCATCCATCCAGCTTGGTCCCATGTCCACACACATTGCTTCATGCCCTGTGCTTAGTGGTTCTATGCTCGGGCCCGACAAATAGTCAACCATTATTGTCATTGTTTTTCCAAGTTGTACTGCACTAGCTAGGTTGGCCAATGCATCGGCGTGACTATTATCATCTCGACTTACCTGAAGTAGTCGGCAGTTCTGAAACATGGCTGCCAATTTGATGACCTTTTTTGCGTAGGCCGACATTCTTTCATCTCGGGCTGCAAACTCGCCTGTTGTTTGGTTAACTATTAGTTGTGAGTCACAAAAGACTATTACCTCATCTGCTTGTACTGCTGTTGCCAGTTTTAGTCCTGTTATGAGTGCTTCGTATTCTGCTTCATTGTTTGAGGCCTTGAACCCCAAACGAATTGATTGTTCTAGCATCTGCCCATCTGGAGATATCAACACTACTCCTGCCCCCGCTCCCTGTCGGTTTGAACTCCCATCAACAAATAGTCGAAAGGAGTCACCGATGTAAATGCTGCAGGGTTTGGGTTTGTCCTCTTTCCTTTGTTCTTTCGCCTTTGGCTGAGTTGCTCCTTGCTTGTTGGGGCATCGATCATCCAGGCTCAACGGAGCCCGATGTTCGATGGATTCTGGTGTGAACTCGGCTACGAAGTCGGCCAAAACCTGGCCTTTAATTGTTGTTCTGGGTTTGTACTCCAGGTCATACTGGCCCAGGGTGACTGCCCATCTGGCTATTCTTCCTGTCAGGTCTCCTTGTTGCAGCAAGGATTTCAAGGGGTGTTCAGTAAGCACTATAATTTTATGGGCCTAGAAGTAATGGTTCAACTTCTTTGAAGCCATGTCTAAGGCCAGTGCCAATTTCTCTAAGGGTAGATACCATGTTTCTGCATCGGCCAGGGTTTTGCTTACATAGTAAACAGCTCTTTGTTTCCCTTTTTCTTCTCGGACTACCACTGCGCTTATCGCATGTTTTGAAACTGCTAAGTATAAAAACAGCTCTTCTCCTGGTTCTGGATTTGAAAGAACTGGAGCTGTGGTTAGATACTTCTTTAGGTCGGCCAAGGCGGCCTCGCATTCTTCGGTCCACAAGAAGTCTGTGGCTTTCTTCACTAAGTTGAAGAAAGGTCTGCACTTGTCTGAGCTTCTGCTGATGAATCTATTCAGGGTTGCGGCCCTTCTAGTTAGCATCTGCACTTGTTTTGCCGATGTCAGACTCTTCAGTTCTAGGATGGCCTTGATCTGATCTGGGCTAGCCTACTTTGATGCATTGAGTTGAAGCCGATATGTCTTCAGGATTTCGAAGACTTCTTTGAGGTCGGCCAGATGTCCTTCAGGTTCCTTGGTCTTTACGACCATGTCATCAATGTAGACTTCCATCGTTCTGCCAATTAAATGTTTAAACATCTTAGTTACCAACTTTTGGTAATTCGCTCCTACGTTTTTCAACCCAAAAGGCATTACCCTGTACTAGTACAGCCCTTTTGGGGTGATAAACGCAGTCTTCTCTTCATCTGGGGAGTACATGGCTATCTGATGGTACCCCCGGTAGGCATCGAGGAAGCTCATCCTTCCATGCCCTGAAGTGGCGTCTACCAGTTGGTTGATCTTGGGTAGAGTAAAGCTGTCTTTTGGACAGGCTTTGTTCAGGCTGGTAAAGTCCACGCAGACCCTCTAGTTACCATTTTTCTTCTTTACCACCATTGTGTTGGATAGCCATGTCGGGTAATTGACTTCTCTAATGGCCCTTGCCTCCAGGAGTCTGTCTACCTCGTTTTCTACTGCTTCGGCGTGCATCAACGTTGGTCTTCTCGCTTGTTGGATTACAGGTTTGGCCGACTTGTCAACGTTCAGTTTATAGCAAGTGACCTCGGGGTCAATGCCAAACATTTCGTAAGGCATCCAGGCAAACACCTCAATATTTGCTCTCAAAAAAGCTTCAAACTCGTTTTCCTCTTCTTCGGTTAAGCCCGAGCCGAGAAGAAAGAAGCGTTCTTCATCGTCCTCTTAGATGAGTATTTTCTTCAGTGCTTCTTCGCTCTTCTCGGCTGGCTCCTTGCCAACGTCTTCTAGGACTTCCACGTCCTCATCTTCAATCTCTGCCTTCTCTGGTTCGCTACTACTGCAGGTAGATTTCATTCTCTGACTTCTTCTATCCCATGCTCTGTTGGGAACCGCAATAGTTGATGCAATGTTGAGGGAATTGCCCCCATCGCATGCAACCATGGCTTTCTCAAGATTATATTGTAAGGGGAAGGTGTGTCGATTATAGTAAACTCCGTCTTTATCTTCCTGGTACCAGCCCGTACCTCCAAACTTGTTGTTCCGAGTGGCCATGTCGGCGTTCCATTGAACCCGACCATTGGGCTATTGGATTGCTTCATGTCGTCTGGGTGAAGGCCGAGCTCCTTGTAACATCGAACGTACATGATGTCACAAGAGCTGCCTTGGTCAATTAGGATGCGCTTCACTTGGCATTCCCCAACCTGGAGGGATACTATCAAGGCATCGTTTTGCGGATGCTGGACCATCTCAAGGTCGGCATTAGTAAAGGACACTACTGGTCTTTGACATTCCTCTACTCGATGTCTCTTCTCCCCGACTTGGTAAACATGCTGTAAGTGCTTTACCTTCTGAGTCTCCCCCCTAAGTTCGTTCTCGTTGACCTTCGAGTGAATTACATTAACTACCCGAGGTCCTCCTGCCTGAGGTTACTGTGCTGGGAGAGGCGAAGCTGCTGGCGCCTGAGGTAATCTTGCCTATTCTTCCCTTGTTCTGGCTTCATCGACAAGGTCTCTCAAATGGCCCTGCCTCACCAGGTCTTCCAAGTGTGTTTTTAGGGCTCTACAACCCTGAGTCATGTGTCTATCTTCATTGTGGTAGGCACATTGCCTGCCAACGTTCCTTCCCATAAATTCTCCTGGTGCCCTTGCTGGTGTTCTGAAGTAGGGTTGGTTCCGAATTTGAGCCAGGACCTTGTGAATTGGGATTCGGAACACAGTTGTTACTGCCTGTGCAGCCCTCAGTTCCGTCTCTTGCTTGCTGGGTCCATTGTTACCTTGGCCTCGCTTCGGCGAGCCATTTCCTTTCTCATGCTTTGTCTCCTTATTCCCCGTCGTATCTTCCTCGGCTCTAGCATACTTCTCGATTCTGGCCATGAGCTCTTCCATGCTTTTTGGCAATGTCTTTGCCAACGACTTTCGTAGTGAACAGTCATCTTTCAGGCTGTTCTTGAAAGATACGACCGCCACCTCTTGATTGCATTCGGGTATTCGGTTGAACACCTCATAGTACCTTTTCGCATAGGCCCTAAGGCCTTCATCCTTACTGATCTTCAGGCCCATCAATGCATCCACCCTCAATGGCTGCAGCTTGTTTGTTACAAACCTGGCCACAAACATCTCGGCCAGGCCCTCCTAGGTCTTCACACTTCTCTTTGGTAGTTTGTGAAACCAATCTGATGCAATCTCCCCGAAGGATGAGGGGAACACTTTGCAGAGTAGCGGCTCGTTCCCACTATATAATGCCATCGAATTCAAGTACAATCCGACGTGGAAGTTGAGGTTTGACTTGCCATTGTATATTTGGAACCACGGCATACTAAATCTCTTTGGCACCTCAAATCTATCCAAGTCCACTGAGAATGGTGTTCTCGGTTTAACAGTGGATGTTACCTCGGTGTGATCGTGCTTCCTCTTGAAGTAATCTCTCAAGTCCTCTTTAGTCCGGCTAGGAGCTCGGTTGTCTCTTGACTTCAGTCTTTTCGGAGCACTGCTCTCAGCTTCATTGCGGGCCCTTTTTGACCCTTCTCCGTTAGGTGTGTCAAAGCACAGTGCCTGCCCCTGGACATGCCGATGTTCTTTGGGGTCTGCTTCCTTGCTATGATGTGTCCTTCGTGACTCTTCCCTCATTGGCTCTCATCGCCCGACCTCTCTGGAAGGCCGGTGAGAGTGTCTTTCGCTTCTGGTGTGTTGAGGGGCTATAGGGATTGTTTTCTGCCCTCCCTTCTGGGCATTAGCCGCTGGAATCGGCGTGTCCTGCAGTGGGAAGGGTGGCTGCATGACATTGTTTTGTATCATGAAGTTGACGACCGATTGCAGGTTCGCCAACTTGTTTGCCATCTCTTTTACCTCTTCGTCCCTCCGTAGGCACCTATCCCTCCATACTTGGAGGTTTTCTTCGTTATAGTACCTGCTTTGGTCTGTCTTCTTTGAAGTGTCGCCCTCCTGGCCGACGTCTTTCGCTCCATGATTCTGGTCACGAGTTTCTGTGTTGCAGTTGTCTCCTTCAACATCGAGGCCGATAGGTCTCCCACTCCCAGTAGGAGTGTCATCTCCAACCTTTTCTTGCTGTCCATTACTGGTTATCTATCCTTTTTTTCTTCCCACAGACGGCGCCAAATTGTGTGAGTGATTTTCTGACCACACTGCCAACTTAGTATTCAACTGGAGAGCACTGGCAAAATAGATGATATCTGGCTGACCTACAACAGAAACAAGAGACTTCAGCGGTGGTTCGTCCACCCGGGGGTACTCCGGCGGTCAAGTCAATAACCATATATCTCTCAAAGATAATCAATGGTGCTAAATTCACTGTTCTAAATATAAATTGCGTACCTTAGACCCATCAGGGGTGCCTTTCTTTTATAGTTAACTCAATCCTTGTCCCAACAAGAAGCCTAGCTTCAATGGACTTAGGATTACTGTTAATCTTGGACTCCCAGTAGGATTGGGATAAACTCTCTGAGAGCCTTATCTTTATCCAAACTAGAGTCTCCTTCCATGCTAGGACTCTTGTCCCTTATCTGCTTATCCCGGACTCCGATATCTTCGGAGTAACCTCGGCCATGCCGAGATCATCTCGGCATCATGGTCAAGACACGTGGCAACTTGGCTGACACGTCGGCGTCACCTCGCCACGCGTTAGTATTAGAAAATATATCCCCACATTAAATATACTTAGAAGGTAATATAATGCTTTATATAATAAAAATAATGTGTTTGTCAAAATTATGTAGGTAAGTCATAGAAGTCAAAATTATATAACATTAGCCACAACAAGTACAAGTACATTCATAATAATTGAGAGGTTAATCAAGTGGAATATTACAAACTAATTTGTGGTTAAGCCAAATGGGAATTTAATAGTAATGGGAAAGAAATCTTTAATATCAATCACCATAAATCCCACACTCAAATCTCTTTGATCCATCACATATCAGATATACATACATCCATGACTCCATTATTCTCAACTTATCATTTATCATTCTTATCATTATTTGTATCTATCCTTATCTCATACATTGTATAAATAGAATAGAATAGTCATGGAAACAATGTAATAAACAAAAACGATTTTCCTTTAAACTCAATCAGAATTTACAGCAGGTTGTTCAAGTGCCATCTACAGATTGGCCATACATCCCCAAGTTTTTGTTCATAAAAAAAGAAAATAAAAGAAAAAAAAGATACAAATCACATCATCAAATTTAGATATACATCATCCATTCATTTGCATATGAAACTAAATGACAAAACCAAACCATATCATTGTGGTCACTTCGGTTCCTCAACTAACAAATCGAAGGAATCAAAGGGTTTGGTGCTAAATTTTTCCTCAAAACAAAAATTAAGGTACAGAACACTAATGCACATTGATTCATTGACCCGAATGGAAAAGTAAAATGGACCAAAAGGAAACCAACCAATCAAACCCACGAGACAAAAACCACAAATTCGACTAAAAACAGGGTCAAGGTAAAAAAATGTAACAAAAACAGTACAGGAATCATTGTTGTGAACAAGGAAAGCGATCAACGTGCAGAAACTTGCAGAAAATAAATAGGTTTTGAATGATTTTTTTTATTGTTATTCAAGTCCAGTTGATGAATTTCCTTACAGTTGTTTGTTCACAGCTGCTGCCAAATTAGCTAAATTGCTATTTTCACTGTAAATCAATATAATTAATTATGACAAATTTGAAGACCCATCTTACTATAGGACCCAAAAAGGCCAACCATGCTCACTAGTAGTCTAGTATTAACAACAACATAACCAACAACATGCAGCAGCAGCTGGAATCTTAATATTTGTGTATCACAATGCTTTCTAGTTTGTATCATGAACCCAACATTTTATTTAGCTTTTCTTCTTTTTCTTTTTCCTTTTTTCCCTTTGTTTTAGGCATTCTTCTCTGGAAATTTGTCATTTACCCAAGCAAACCTAAGTTTGAAGACTTCACACCAAGACCAAAACTGTATATTGTTGAATTGATCTTAATTTTCACTTTTCTAAGAGTTTAACAAAGAAACAGCAAATGATTGACCGAACCCAAAACTTTGGAACTAACAGATTTCAAAATTTTATGAATCATTGAAGCAAACATTTGGCGGGTGACATAGAAAACATCATATTTTCAATATTAGAAATAGAGGAAACACTAATTTATGTGTAAATTGAAATCCCAAATAAACAGAAAGATCAATGAATGTGTATAAATCGACAAAGGGGTATTGGAGAAGGGACCGAGAGTGACGGCCTAAGAGAATGCCTGCCGGAACTGAATAGATTTGATAGAGTCCACCACCGTTGTCACTCTAATCAATCCCATTGTTCTTTCCATCGTGCTCTTCTTTTTCTTCGTCGAATTACACCAACTTCTTTGCATGTTATGATTGTTGAACCCTCCTCATGATACACCTAGTCTACTCATGCGTTTACTCTTCTCCTTTTGATTTCTCCATTTTTGTTTGGGTTGTTTGGTTTGTTTAGGTTAGAGATAGAGATAGAGAGAGAGCGACCGTGGTTTGCGGTGAAAAGAGGTGGGTGATGTTTGGTGGTGAAAAAATGTGGGTGATGTTTGGTCGTGAAGGAGAATCTGTGTGAGAGAGAACAATCTGTTTTGTCTAAACAGAGAACCATCTGTTTTGTCTAAAATTTTCACGCCTTTGGCGACCAAATTTGTTTTTTTTGTCAGCAAATGTTAATTAAATTCATAAATCTCTCCAAAGTTTGAAATATTTTCCTCCAAATATTTTAGTTCTTTGGCGACCAAAATAATTTTAGTTGTTAAAAATATATTTTTGACGACCAATTTTTTGGTCGCCAAAAATAAAAAATAATTTTTTATTTTACATTCGGCGACTAAATGGTTTTAGTAGCCAAAACTAACTATTTGGCGACAAAAAAAAAAAAAAAAAATGTCACCAATTCTGATATTTTTAGTGACTAATTTTTTTTTAGTTGCCAATAATAATTATATCCCGACTAAAAAAAATTAGTAGCTAAATATTATACTTTTGCCGACTAAAAAAATTTTTGATCGCCAATTCCACAGCTTTTGGCGACTAAATTTTTTTAAGTCGCCGATTTTGGTTGCCAAAGGTGCATTTTGTTGTAGTGGGACCAGATTTTTTTAGTAACTTTTTGACTAAAATATGATGTAAAAAAAATTAGTATGTTTGGGATGACATTTTAGTTTTTTATGAAAGATGTGCAAAAAGTAGAGAGAAAAATAAATCTTTGACTTTTTAGTATAGGTTGTTGGTTTTTTAATTTTTTTTAGCGACTTTTTAACTTTTTTTATTTTTTTTTTGACTAAAATCACCACTTACCAAACGAGGTCTTACGATTTTAACTTGCTTGAGCTATATTTTTTAAGAAAAACTAATTTTGGTTTAGCTTCAATTTTTAAAATTAAAACCTACCGAACCTAACTGTTTAGCTCATGTGGTGCAAAATTTTAATTCAACTTCACCCGTAAGTAATAAAACCCCTTATAAACCTATCCCTATGGATAACTTTTTCCCATTATGATATTTCTTATCTTTTACACACTCTTACACATGTTGGTTTGGGAATTACCCTCTTTTTATTTTTTTTGCTTTTTACACTTTTGTAAAATCTAAAAAAAAAAAAATTGGTATGTTAGATAAATGCTAAAAGGTTGATTTCTTTTTTTTTTTTTTGGGTTAATGATAAAAGTTGTTTTTAACTTTAATGCTAAAAGGTTTTTTTTTAAGCTAAGAGGTACTTATTTTAGAAGTAGCCAAACAAGACAGAAACACACCTAATTTTCAACAATTCCCTACACAAATTCCTCTCTCTATTTACATTCTCTCTCTATATCTACAATCATTAACTTGGTGTTCAAGAATAAAGTTGAGTTAAAATGTGGCCCATATGTATTGTATTGGACATGAATAATTCAAGCGCTTATTACAAAAGTAATATTATTAAAAAAGAAGAAGAAGAAGTAACCCTATCATTTATAGTTATGAAAGTGTAAGGAAATTTTTTGACTTTATTAAGAAGAAGGTCAGGGGTTCAAGATGATAAAAGAATGGTGATTCCTTTATTAACAAATTAATATCCTACCATTTTGTCACAACCCAAACCCCGCCCCAAGGGATTAGCGAAGTTACCGGTCAGTAGTCTTAAGATTACTAAAGACATTCTTGAATAGACTCATAAATATAGGGGCTAGCGGAAGTAGATAAACAAAATAAATCGTTCAATGAGTTGTACAGATTTATATGAGATAGAAAAATTTACACATTTATATACATATATTATGGCATTATTATTACGTCATACACACATTACAGTCAAATCAAAAGGGGATTAAACTCTATATACAAAAAATTGTCTTAATATTCAAATATCTTAATTAACAAAAGAAAACAAGGACTTAAACCTTGAACACAAAAGCCCTTGACACATGGCACTTCTGGAACCTTTACGTGAGACACAAAGGTTGACTTGCAAAAACAGACTCCGGACAAAAGGCTCCAAGCATGGTCATGCGCTTGATCACATACATACATAAATATGAACAGTGAGCTGGAGCTTAGTGAATAACAACGTAAAGGGTTAATGAATGATGCCCATTACGGTAAATAAAACGGTTAAACAAATAACAATGGAATCAATTCTAGAATCAGAATTTGTAACATATCAAAATCATACTCGTACTGGTAAATAGTCATACGTGGTACATTCATTAGCAGAACAATAGAGTTGGTCATATAGACCAGAATAGTCATATTTGATGGCCATCAATACAGTTAACCTTAAAGGTTAGAAAGTAGTTCCAAGAAATGGAACTGACAGAGATCTCTGTAACAAATAGCAGATAACAGATTACAAATAGCAGATACAGATGCTAAGGATCCCACGATTACATTTCAAAAAACAGACAATCATTCACTCATTCATTCATAAAACATCAGTTTAGAAACAAATGTAACTTGTAATTCATAAAATACCTTATATCAAACATAGTTTTACAGAATTGTTACTCGCAAATAGCTTCTCATATAGATCAGACTGATTGTAGCGCGTGACCTACACAAACACATAACAAATTCACATTGAAACACACATTCCCAAATGATATTTATTTAATTCAATCCTCTTTGTGTGTTTCTAACTCATTTCCTCATTATTGTTGTCTAAACAATGGCTTAAGAATACCTATAATGGAATGAAGATAAAATTATGCACTTAGGAATGTATTACAAAAATGCTAAAAACAATGTAGTTTGCATGTTAGAAATGCATTACAAAATGCTGAAAATAGAGCAGTTTGCTTAAGTGCACCCTTGGTTGCTCGAGTAGTTTGCAAAACTTTTGGATGTTGAAAATCTAGGCTCGAGCCAACTTCTTGGTCGCTCAAGCCATAAGTTGTGCAAAGGTGAGTTCGCTTGAGCACACATTTGGTCCCTCGAGCCAGCTGCATTCATCTGCAAAAATGCTGAGAGCTTTGAAAGTGTACTCGAGCGACGGTTTGATCGCTCGATAGTGCAACCAGATTCTGGAATTTTCAAAGTTGACTTCTAAGTTCAAAACACAAATTCCAAAACTTCAACTTGCATGGTTGAGCCATAACCTTGAAAAACTCGTAGAACTTCATCCAAAACATGAACACAAAGCCAAAGTACAAAATCAAAGCTTAAAATCTTGGTAATTCCTTAAAAGCAAGTTTAAAACTTCCTTTCTCAACCATGCATACAACAAGGTAGATTCTTTTCCTTCAAATCATGAACATATGAGGTGTTTAGTGAAGAATTATGTAAAATCCTTTAAGATAACAAGTAAAACCCTCATGCATGTTTGGATTCTTTGAAAATCGAGCTTGAAAATGATGAATTGTACATGCATGTTCTAATTCAACCCATATTGACTACATTCATGGTGATCTTAAGACATTCTTCTCAATCCATACAAATGGCCTCACAACTTCATGAATTTAACTTTTACATGGTGAATTCTACAAAAATTTAGGGTGATGATCTTACCTAGAGCTTGGATTGAGAGTTTATTAGCTAGATCTTCTCAAATCTCCTCCAATTCCTTGACAATTCTTCATTTCCTCTACTCTAGATGATAATCTCTCTCAAAGTGTAGTCTATCTGTTTCTTTAAGGCTCTCTAGATAGGTTTTGAGCTCAAGAAAATGAGCTAAGCTCATTAAATCACATAAATATAGTTTTAATTAACTTAAGCTAATTAATTTATTATAATTATTTGGATTTGAATCAAAATCTAATTAAACTTGCCAAGAAATTCTAAAATTTCCAAAGCATTTATTGACCTAGTCAATTTTGTGTTCTAACGCCGTTAAGGCCTTCAATTTTCATAACAAAATAGAATTCTCAACAGAGATAATCCTACAACTAACAAATGCAGTTTCAAATATCACACAAATCACACAATTAACACATAATTTCATCTTAAATACTTAATTAGCATTCTTAATTATTGATTAATAGCAGATTACGGAATATGGTTATTACACCTTTAGTAGTTGTAATTTGATTTTACTAAAAAACTAATATCCTACAATCTTGAAAAAAAGAAAAAGATTTTATGATAATTTAACCCAAAATTGGGTATTCCAATGTTCAAATCAATCCTCTTAGAGAGGAGAAATTACTAATCAATGGGAGGAGGGGGAAAAAATAACACAAAACGTGAAAATCTTTTGGTGGTGTAACTTGCTATGTTTTCTTTGAACACAAAAAAGTTGCACTTCCATTATTTTGTAAATATATTAAGTTAAATGGGCTGAATTTAATTTTTCTTAAATCAAAGCATGTTTTAATCTATGAAGGTATAGGTGTGTTTAATAAAGCTTTTCTTCTATCTAAGAAATAGTGTTTAGAAGCTTCCAAGGATATTTTTAAAAATATTTCTTTTCAATGTAAATAAATTATTATTTTTATTATATTCATCATTTTTTTTAATGTCATGTGACACGTGTTAGATTAACTAGTGTGTCTAGAAACTTCCAAAGATATTTTAAAAAATATTTCTTTTCAATGAAAATAAATTATTATTTTTATTATATTCATAATTTTTTTTAATGTCATGTGACACATATTAGATTAACGAGAGTGTTTAGAAACTTTCAAGGATATTTTTAAAAATATTTCTTTTCAATGTAAATAAATTATTAATTTTATTATATTCATCATTTTTTTAATGTCATGTGATGTGATACATGTTAAATTAACCAATATGATTATATTATGTAAACCGAGGTGAGCTCTACATCCAAATGAGTTAAACGTTAAAAATGTTGCTAAATGTGATACATTCCTAAAATACTAAAAATATTATAAAAAAAGAAAAGGAAAAAGAAAAAGAAAGAGAAGAGATGAATTTGTTAACAAACATTATAAGGTGAGTAAAGAAAAGGATCAATTAGTAAAAAGTTCATCTTTATTGAGTCATATGTTATTTGATTTAAGATTTAATCTTTTTTTAGTGGTAAAGATACGTATCAAAAATTTACTGACGTCAGAAAAATCATTGAAAAATTGACTAGAAAAGTTGTTTGAAGGTCACAGAAGGCTGATGGTGGTGGTGGTCAGCGATAGCTAGTGATAATCAGGTGGATAGATTGATGATATTAAACAAGTATATAAATAGATAAGTGACATGTATATAGATCGTTGACATTTAAATAAATAATGGAGTTAATATGTGATATATATACAAATATATAACATTTGAATAAATAAATAGATGGGTAGATTTTGAAAAGATAAACATCTCTTTTGGACAAATAATATATTTTTAACCAAAAATATCTAAGATGAAGTCAATAGAAGTTTTAGCTGTGTGTCCTAAACAAAATACAATTTCTAATTAGTTAAATTCTTAATTAAAACCAATCAGTCGCGTAACGTCTGGCTGAAACGTCGCAGCCGTTTTTCAGTTACACACACCTAACCACTTCAAGAACAATACCGTTTTCATTTCGTGCCACGTGGTCAAATGAAAATTAAACTTCTTTCACTACCCATTTTCCATATAAAGCATAAACTTTTCCTTCACTCTCTCATAGACTTCTTTCCAGAAACGCTTATAAATTTTCCACCAAGAAACCATAAATTTTCGATCCCAACTCTCTGCACAAGTCCACCGACGAATCACCATTAAGTCCTTTGAAGAATCTCTTGGTCTTCTTCTCAAAATCAGGTTCATTTAAACCTCATTTTTTTACACTTCTAACTGTGATTTGTTTTAATTTTAATCTTCGTTTGAATCACTGCACATTTCTCGTTTTCTTGCACGTTTCTACATAATTAGTTGATTTTTATTGCTAATTTCAGCTTTTTCTTACTTTCTCATCAATGTTCTTTTGTCGTTAGTATTTTCTTGTCTGCCAAACAGTTAATTTCTTGTGTTTATTGTTGATTGGAGGTCTATCTGATGGGTTATGAGTCATTTTTAGTCAGGTTGGAACTGGATATTGTTAAATTTGAACCACTTTACATTTGTCATTTTCTTTCATGTTTCTACTCGGTTTACCTAATTTTTAGCGTTAGTTTAAGCTTTCTTTACTTTCTCAGCTTCCAAACAGTTAATTTCTCATATTTATTGTTGATTGGTGGTCTATTTGATAGGTTATGAGTCATTTCAAGTTAGGTTGGATTGGAACTGGATATTGTTAAATTTGTGTCTTCGTTTACTTAGGATGCCTCAATACTGGGCATGAATTGTCTCGGTTCTCTTTGCCATTGTTGTTTTTACGTAAATCACTTGTTTCTTAGCACCATTTTCCTTCTTTTATTTATTTATTTTTAAAAAAATATAATTTTTATATATGAATTTCCTTTTTCATTTAAAAAATAATAATTTATGCACATTTTTTAGCCACCAAAACGTAGGCCATAATATGAATCAAGCTACTCTGAGCTCGACTCGTATTCGGTTTGAAATATCTGGAATATTTTAAAACTCAATAAGTTTTTAAGTCGAGCTTGAATTACTCATCAAGTACTGTCACGGACACAAATCAATTTGTGTTCATTGGTGTCCTTTCTAATCAGTTTGTGTTCTCTTGACCAGAACTGTAACTTTTAACATATTAGGTGCTCTAAATTTATAGTTGGTTACATTTCAACTCTAATTTGTTTAGTTTCACAGCTTCTCATACCTTTAATGTATAGATACATCTCATGAATTTTATCTATTTTCTCTTTTCCGTTCATATCTGTCCATATTCATTAGCTTGTCTGCACTGATTTCTATTTGTTGTATTTTTTTCCGTCACATATTCTTCTATTCGCCGCATTTTTTCTTGACGACAGCAAAGAGCCAGTTTGCTTGCTAGCTATTGAAGAGGATGGGT
Source organism: Camellia lanceoleosa (assembly GCA_025200525.1). Lineage (NCBI taxonomy): Eukaryota > Viridiplantae > Streptophyta > Magnoliopsida > Ericales > Theaceae > Camellia > Camellia lanceoleosa. Next base: position 94,152,992 of record CM045771.1, read on the forward strand.
TCCTTATCCAATAGTGATCTATTTGATGGGACCTCTAACAAGAGGTCATTGCACAATGATTATTGCACCGGTGTTTCGCTTAAGTACAAGAAGCGAAAGGTTTATGCTGTTCGCGATTTTCCACCTAGGTGTGGACATAATGCTTCATTTATCAATCTGATGCCCCAGGATACTGAGGTAGCAGCATCACTAGGTGATAAAGAGAATTTGGTGGCTGATGAAAAGATGGTGAAAGTTGCAGAGGGTGATTGTGTCAAAGCTTCTGAAATTGGGAATGAATCATCATCTCATCAATTGGTGGAAAGTTCGGTGAAGTTGGAATTGCCCGACATATTGAATGTAGTGGTTGCGGCTGGGAAGGTCAATGGGGCTGAATTGTCCCCTGTTGTTGTGCCTCTAGGAAGTGGCTTGCCAAAAGCTTTAGAAAATAATTCACTAGAATAAAATCACACCCATATAGCTGTATCTGATAGCGGGTCGGGATAGTTTGTCATGGAATAAAAACATATGGATGAAAATTATCATACTCACAACTTGAATAAGATTAAAAAAAAAATTATGAAATGAGTAAAATTTTGAATTATGGAATCTTCATCTATCTCATTGATTATCTTCCAATCCAATTTTCGCTTTTCTCATTGTCCTGATATAATCGACATCAACCTACATTACTTGATAGTTACTTGCCAACCTCTAGGGACCCATGGCTTTTGGCCATGCTTTTTCCATTTTCATTCTTAGCTTTGACCAATGGTATCACTCTTGACCATGTTTGTTTGGGCGGATTAGATTGGATTAGATTACATTAATATTACAATGACTAATAATCCTAGGACTACGAATTCTTTTGGATTGTGCATCGTATCATATGTTTGGATTGAGTTAGGATAATATGGAAGGACTAATAGTCCAGACTTTTGCTCAGTCCTCCAATTTATGTCTCACAGCATATGTGGGATTCCATATTCGGATGAATTGTTAATTCATACTTCAATTGTTTAACCAAATATTGGATTAATAATTTTATTAAACTATTAATCAAATTTCAAACTCATATTCATCCAAACAAACATAACCTTGGTGTACATGTCTCTCTTTTTCATTCTTTTTTGTTGGATTGTTATTGTTATTTTTTTTTTTTAAATTTTTAGCGAGTGACACCACTAGCAGCCACTATCATGTTGAACAAACGCTCCAATCTCTTATTTATATATGTCTCACAATCACATTTTCTTATTGGAATAGTTTTGAAAATTAAGGTTACGTTCGTTTGGCAGATGAAGTTAAATGAAATTTTTAATGAGATGATGGTTAGTGAAGAGATTGTTAATGTAGAGATTGTAAATAAAGGGATTAAATAAAAGTGTGTTTATTTTAATGATAGTATGGGAGATGGTTAATGATGAGATTATTAAATTATTTTTGTATAAAATAAATAAATAAATTATTTTTGTATTGAAAAAAAAGCTAAAACAAATATTAAAACAAACATATACACTTGGTAAAAAAATAAATTTTGTATATAAAATAGACTCAATCTCCTCACTATTTTTTTAATTCCACTAAAAAATTAGCCAAGTTAATCCTTCTACTGAGGGGAATTACTAAGCTCATTGGACTATCAATATGTCCTTCCATTTTACTACCAAATAAGCTGTAAGTGGGATCCACAGTCATGATAATCTAATTTGGCCACTCAAGTTGCGAAACAAACATACCCTAAGGGAATAGATAAAATGTGAAACCCACTTCATGAGATTGTATGTCATGGAACATTTGTTTTCGGCCATTGGATGGAAAAAGATAGATAACCCGAAAATTGGTGTTGCTTGTCCAAGAGTGGCATTACTTGTCTCATTTTTGTCACAGTTGGAACTCCTTATTTAATACGAAATTACGAGAATTTGGTGGACAAAAAGAATAGTTGGTGCCTATGCCCTTATCACACCACCTAGGGATATAAAAAAAAAAAGAGGAGTGATAGAGACCCCCTCCAATCACTACCCCCACCACTCCCCACACACATGTGGCAGGTGGTGATTGGAGAACAAGAGAAACAAAAAAGAAAAGAAAAGAAAATCCAACCAATGAGAGAGAGAGGGGGTCAAAGGGGGTGGGAAAAAAAGGAGGTCTTAGACATTTTTAATAAAAAAATAAGGAAAAATTAAAAATTCCATATGAAATTTATTTAAAATATAAATTGTTTTTTGTAATTTGAAAAATTATAATTATTCCTTTGTCAAAATTTTGTATTTATCATAATTAATTGAAAAAATAAAATTTTTAACTGTTCTTTTAGACAATAATAAAATTCTGACATCATTAAAAATTATTAATTGACCTGATAATTTATTAATAAAATGAGTTATTTGTTATGAAATTAGAAACTTTAAGGGGTATGATATAATTTCCAAAATCATATTTTAAATAAATCTGATAAGATGTATTTGTAATTTACTCAAAAAGATTAATAATAACTGGACCAACTAAACTGACCTTTAAGGCCTTGTTTGGAAATAGACTTTTTTAGTAACTTTTTGATTTCTTGACTAAAATATGATGTAAAAAAATTAGTATATTTGGAATGACTTTTTGGTTTTTTTACGAAAGATGTGCAAAAAATAAAGATAAAAGGGAATCTTTGACTTTTTGGTATAGATTGTTGGTTTTTTTATTTTTTTAGTGATTTTTTTATTTTTTTTATTTTTTGACTAAAATTACCACTTGTCAAATGAGGTCTTATGACTTTAACTTGCTTGAGCTATATTTTATAAGAAAAACTAATTTTGGTTTAGCTTCAATTTTTAAAATTAAAACCTACCGAACCTAACTGTTTAGCTCATGTGGTGCAAAATTTTAATGGAAAATGACTCGTAGCTTGAATTCGGTGGCCCGAATTCGGCTCGAAACCCAAAACAACGTCGTTTTGGGTTTCGAATTTTTTTTTTTCTGCCTTTTCTTTCTCTTCCTTTTCTTTCTTTCTTTCTTTTCTTCTGCTTCTTCGTTGAACACAGGAGAAGAGTAGAGGAAGAAGAGAGGAGAAGAGAAAGAGGAGGAGAGAGGCAGAAAGAGAGAGGAGGAGAGGAGATCGTCGCAGCACCACCGCCGTTGCCTCGCCACCGATCGCAGCAAAGATATCGTCCGCCTGCCTCGGCCCGCCTCCTCCTCCCCCTGTGATTATGCCCCCTCCAGTCCTCCTCCTTCCTCCTCCTCCTCCTCATTCCTTCTTCTCTTCTTTTTCTTCTTCTTCTCCGAATTCGAGCCAAATTCGAGCCTCCAAATTCGAGCTACCTATCGGAACTGAATTTTAATACAACTTCACCCGTAAGTAATAAAACCCCTTATAATCTATGGGAGGTGGGGAAAAAATAACACAAAACATAAGAATCTTATTCTGTGTTTTCTTTGCACACAAAAAAGTTGCACTTTCATTATTTTGTAAATATTTTAAGTTCGATGGGCTGAATTTAAATTTTCTTAAATCAATGCATGTTTTAATCTATGAAGGTATAGGTGTGTTTAATAAAGCTTTTCTTCTATCTAAGAAATAGTGGCTAGAAGCTTCCAAGGATATTTTTTAAAATATTTATTTTCAATGTAAATAAATTATTATTTTTATTATATTCATAATTTTTTTAATGTCACGGGACACATATTAGATTAACCAGAGTGGTTAGAAGCTTTCAAGAATAATTTTAAAAATATTTCTTTTCAATGTAAATAAATTATTATTTTTATTATATTCAACATTTTTTAATGTCATGTGATGTGACACATGTTAAATTAACCAATGTGATTATATTATGTAAACCGAGGTGAGCTTTACCCTACGTCCAAATGAGTTATTTAATTTTCATTTAAAAATGTTGCTTAATGTGATACATTCCTAAAATACTAAACATATTATAAAAAAAGAAAAGGATAAAGATAAAGAAAGAGAAGAGATGAATTTGTTAACAAACATTATAAGGTGAGTAAAGAAAAGGATTAATTAGTAAAAAGCTCATTTTTATTGGGTCCTATGTTATTTGATTTAAGATTTAATTTTTTTTTTTAGTGGTAAAAATACGTATCGAAAATTTACTGACGTCAGAAAAATCATTAAAAAATTGGCTATAAAAGTTGCCTGAAAGTCACTGATGACTGATGGTGTTGGTGGTCGGCGACAGCTGGTGATAATCAGGTGGATAGATTGATGATATTAAACAAATATATAAATAGATAAGTGACATGTATATAGATCGTTGACATTTAAATAAATAATTGAGTTAATATGTGATATATATACAAATATATAACATTTGAATAGATAAATAGATGGGTAGATTTTGAAAAGCAATCCCGTTACAGAGCTCGAATTCCCCATGGCTCGACTGTCCCAAATTTCAAAACAACGCCGTTTTGAATTTTTTTTTTTTTTTTTTTCTTTTCTTCTTCCTTCCCTTCTCTTCTTCTGACTCAACACAACATCATCACAGAAGAGAAGAAAGAAGAAAGAAGAAAGAAGAAGAAGAAGAAGAAGAAAAAGAAATCATCAACACAGCAAACCCAACACCATCAACACAGCACCATCAATAGAAGAGAGAAGAGAAGAAATCAAACCCAGCACCATCAACACAGCATCAACATCATCAATAACCAACAAATCATCATCATCACAAATTTTTTTTCCCCTCATCTTTAGATTTAGATCCAGTAAAAAAAAATAAAAAATCAACATCTTCATCAACAACATCTTCATCAACACAGCCAACAACCAACAAAATTTCCCCCCCTTCATTTTCAGCTCTAGATCCAGAAAAAAATAAATAAAATAGATTGGCGAGTGGCGATCGGTGATACCCACCGGTGATCACCGCCATCACCGTTGAAGCCATCACCGTCTTTTCCCTTTCTTCTCTCTTCTTCTTCTCTTCTCTTCTCTTCTCTTCTCTTCTCTCCTCTCTATCTCTCGTCTCTCTTCCTCTGTATTCAAAAGCAACAATAGAAAGAAAGAAAAAGAAAGAAAGAAAGAAAAGAAAAAAAAAATGAAATCCAAAATGACGTCGTTTTGGGTTTCGAGCCAATTCGAGCCAACGAGATTTCGGGCCCTTAAACATTTTTGTTTGAAAGGATAGACATCTCTTTTGGACAAATAATATATTTTTAACCAAAAATATCTAAGATTAAGCCAATAGAAGTTCTAGCTGAGTGTCCTAAACAAAATACAATTTATAATTAATAAAATTCTTAATTAAAACCAATCAGTCGTGTAATTGGGTTTGATCGACGACGTCTTGCAGAAACGTCGTAGCGTTTTTTCAGTTACACACATCTAACCACTTCAAGAGTAATCCCGTTTTCATTTCGTGCCACGTGGTCAAATGAAAATTAACTTCTTCCACTACCCATTTTCCATATAAAGCATAAACTTTTCCTTCATGACACCTTTCCTTCACTATGTCATGGAGTTCTTGCCGGAAACGCTTATAAATTTTCCACCAAGAAACCATAAATTTTTGATCCCAACTCTCTGCACAAGTCCACTGACGAATCATCATTAAGTCCTTCGAAGAATCTCTTGGTCTTGTTCGCAAAATCAGGTTGATTTAAACCTCATTTTTTTACACTTCTAACTGTGATTTGTTTTAATTTTAATCTTCGTTTGAATCACTTCACATTTCTTGTTTTCTTGCACGTTTCTACATAATTAGTTGATTTTTAGTGCTAATTCTAGCTTTTTCTTACATTCTCATCCATTTTCTTTTTTCGTTAGTATTTTCTTGTCTGCCAAACAGTTAATTTCTTGTGTTTATTGTTGATTGGAGGTCTATCTAATGGGTTATGAGTCATTTTTAGTTAGGTTGGAACTGGATATTGTTAAATTTCAATCACTTTACATTTCTCGTTTTCTTCCGCGTTTCTACTTGGTTTACCAGATTTTTAGCGTTAGTTTAAGCTTTCTTTACTTTCTCAACTTCCAAACAGTTAATTTCTCATGTTTATTGTTGATTGGTGGTCTATTTGATGGGTTATGAGTCATTTCAAGTTAGGTTGGAACTGGATATTGTTAAATTTGCGTCTTTGCTTACTTAGGATGCATCAATACTGGGCATGAATTGTCTCGGTTCTCTTTGCCATTGTTGTTTTCACGTAAATCACTTGTTTCTCAGCACCATTTTCCTTCTTTTATTTATTATTTTGTAAAAAAATATAATTTATATATATAAATTTCCATTTTCATTTAAAAAAATAATAATTTATGCACGTTTTTTAGCCACCAAAACGTAGGCCATAATATGAATCAAGCTACTCTGAGCTCGACTCATATTCGATTTGTCAAATGCCATTTCCGATTGACTCCTTACGGAAGCAAGTCTATTTGGAATATATTTTAAAACTCATTAAGTTTTTAAGTCGAGCTTGAATTACTTACTAACAGTCTTGGCTTAGGCTTTGTTTGGCAAATGCTATATTTTGCTTTTTGGGCTAAAATCTACAAAAAGATAAAATAGACTAAAATAACCAATAAGACAAAATGTTACATCAAATCTATAGCCATTTCACTTTTTCTCTTACAAACATGACATCTAACTAAAAAAAAATTTAACCATTTTTCCAAACGCAAGTATTTTAGCCAACTAAAATAGCCAACTTCCCAAACGATGCCTTAGTTATATACTACAAAACCCAAGCTATTCATACTTAGCTCATTACCAGTTCAATTAAAAGCTCGAAGGTAAACAAGTCAAGTTAGAACAATTTTTGAAAATTTTTAAGTTCAAGTCAAACTTGAACAAGTTATTGTTTGGCTCCACTTGACTCATTTACACCCTTACCCAAACAATCAATTTTCCGTCTTTAATTGTTGGGAATGCTGTCAATGTCAAATGGTGCTCTAGCTGACAGTATTTTAGTCTCCTTAGAAAGCATTTCAACTGTTTCTCAGAATGGGTAGGCATCTTTTTATTGTTTGGTAAATTTCAAACGTAATTTATTTTGTTGCATTTGAACCCTAATTGGTTTTATTTCACATCTGGGGAAAATAAGGATGCACAAAAGAACCAAATAAACTGTGAACCAAACCTGTCCTGCCTTCATGGGTTGGTTTGATTTAGTTCTATAGTTCTAGCATTGGTTTCTGTTCAGTTATATACTAGAAAATTTCAAATTCAGCCAATTCGGTTTGGCTCTGTGTGGGGTTGGTGACTGGTAACCCGAACTAACCCGTGAACCGATCCTTGAAAAGCTTTTACAAATTTTTTTTAAGTTTTATAGTTTAGTTGGGCACACCACATGCAATTAAAACTATCAATATGGAGATTATGGGTGGGTAAGAGTGAAGAGAGAGTGTGTGTTTGTGTAGTGGGTAGCAATTGATTTTACTTTTTAGTCGATACAATAACCGCTAGGCAAAAGTAAATATTTGGAACGAAATATAGGGTTGTAGTTTTTTGGTAATCAAAATTGTATGACAAAAGTTCACACCAAATGAGTTGTATGCATTATATAATAGAATGTTATTGGTTATCGCTAAGTCTCATGTGGATACTAGATAGGTCTCTATTGTTTTGCATTATAGTAATAAAATAAAACAATGAATAGGTCAAGCTTTATACAGCACAATTAGACGTGCGAAGCCAATCCGATCCAACTGGAATTTCCTCGGGTTGGGTTGGTTCGGTTTTGGGTCTAAAATTGAGAACCAACCAAGATCAGTTCGATTCTGGGTTTGGCTGGCTCTAAAGAAAATATGCTTCCAACCACTATCAAGTGTGAACTGAAGAATGAAACAATGGATTAAGGAGACAAGAAAAAATACATAACCACATAGAACACCAAACATTATGTGGAAAACCTTCAATGAATGAGAGGAAAACCACGAGGCAAATTTGAAATTTCCACTATTACCAAAAATAATGGGTATGCAAGAACTCTCTCCATTCAAGTACTGTCATGAACACAAATTAGTTTGTGTTGATTGGTGTCCTTTCTAATCAGTTTGTGTTCTTTTGACCAGAACTGCAACTTCTAACATATTAGATGTTCTAAATTTATTGTTGGTTACATTTCAACTCTAATTTGTTTAGTTTCACAGCTTCTCGTACCTTTAATGTATAGATACATCTCATGAATTTTGTCTATTTTCTCTTTCCCGTTCATATCTGTCCATATTCATTAGCTTGTCTGCACTGATTTCCATTTGTTGTATTTTTTTTCATCACATATTCTTCTATTTGCTGCATTTTTTCTTGACGAGAACAAAGAGCCAGTTTGCTTGCTAGTTATTGAGGAGGATGGGTTCCTTATCAAATGGTGATTTATTTGATGGGAGTTCTAACAATTGGTCATTTTACAATGGTTATTGCACCTCTTCTGGTGTTTCGCTTAAGTATAAGAAGCAAAAGGTTTACGCTGTTTGCCATTTTCCACCTGGGTGTGGACAGAATGCTTCATTTATCAACATGATGCCCCAGGATACTGAGGTAGTAGCATCACTAGGTGATAAAGAGAATTTGGTGGCTGATGAAAGGATGGTGAAAGTTGCAGAGGGTGATTGTGTCAAAGCTTCTAAAATTGGGAATGAATCATCATCTCATCAATTGGTGGAAAGTCCGGTGAAGTTGGAATTGCCCAATATATTGAATGATTTGTTGAGGAAGGTAGTGGTTGCGGTTGGGAAGGTCAATGGGGCTGAATTGTTCCCTGTTGTTGTGCCTCTAGGAAGTGGCTTGCCAAAAGCTTTAGAAAATAATGCACTAGAATTGTCAAAGGAGTTGCACGAAGTGGAAGTTCAGGCTGTGGTGAAGAGTGAGGGTGCACCAGAAAGCAAAATTGTGTTGGAGATTATTTCTATGGCTGATGGGGTAGTTCCATCAGGTGGTGCAAAAACATGGTTTCCTCCAGAGTGGCCTATTAGTGACGGCAATGTTTCGAAGGAGACTAACCTGAAAGCTAAATATTTTAAGAGAAGGGTTAGAATTATTCGTGAATTCCCTCCTTTTTGTGGAATGAATGCTATTTGTCCGACTGAGGAAGAGCGCTTGAGAATTGTCTTGGGAAACAAGACGTCAGTTGCTCCAGTTGAGGTTGTTGTGCAGGGTACGCTGTCAAGAGAGACAGTGAGGACTAAAGAGGAATGCAGTCTAGTGAGAAAGACAACAAGGATTGGCATTGAAGAATTGGACAGGGATGTTCGAGATACAAATGCCAAAAAGAGGGATATGAAGAAGAAATTGCTTCCTTCTGGAAAGGTTTCATATGAAAATAAAGGTGCACAGGTTGTCAAGGATAAGGGAGATTTTTCCATATGTGAGCAAGATGAAGATTCTCTTGCAGTTCAGAGACCACATGATTTTCAGGTGATCTTGCCTCCTTTTGGTCTTGATAGCTCGAGTCATGGTAATGTTCGTAACAAAGTGAGGGAAACACAACGTCTATTCCAAGCTATTTGTAGGAAGCTCTTGCAAGGAGAAGAAGCAAATTTGAAGAAACAAGGATACCTGAGCAGAAGGCCTGATCTGAAAGTAGCATAGATTATCAGGGCTAAAGGAAAAGAAGTTAACACAGGCAAATAGATAATAGGATTAGTGTCGGGAGTCAATGTAGGTGATGAGTTTCAATACAGGGTGGAGCTTGCTCTTGTTGGCATTCATTATCTCTGTGGGAGCTGAATAAATGGAAGAGTCGAAACGTGCATACCTTAGAGATCGGGTATTATTCGGCTCCATCCTGCGTAATTAGGATGTCGACTACATTATGAAGGCCGAATAGATGGAGGTGCGTGGATCAGAATAAAGGTAAGGACAGTGAATAAAAGTAGGCTCAGACCCCGAGGCCCAACAAAAGGAGTATAAATACAAGAACTACAGATTCAGAAAGGTATGTAACAATCACTTTTTGCTTAACTTAGAAGATAAGTTATTTTGAGTGCAAGAACTGACTTGCCCGTCGGAGTGCTAATTCTGGCACCCCCGACCGGAGTGTTTGTGTCATTTCAGGTGACTAGCTGAGGATTACCAGCGTCTCCCAGGATCTAAAAAGTATTTCCAAACCACTTCTCCACAATTGGCGCCGTCTGTGGGAATACTCAAATACATCCATGGTAGGCGTGACTGAAGATCCTCCGATAGCCACCGACGAAACCACATAGAGAGACGACCTCACTCCAGCAAACAAGCCTGGACCAAAAACCATCGCAGCAAGATTTGCCTTGAACCTCTGCTTATCTTCCACTCCAACGCAAGAGACAATACAAGCAACCACGGAACAAGCCAGGCAGACCAAACAGCGTTTGGACGACATCATCGCTGAGAACAAACGCCTTCGTCGCGATTTGGCCCTCGAAATAGCAAAGTCCAAACAAACAGTGCGCCAGGCTTCAGAACGACCCTTGAGGGCAGATGATCGACGATCTCGAGCCCGATAACAAGACACCAATGGTCGCAATGCCTCAACAAACCACCTTGAGGAGTTGGCAAAGGACGAACGTCTCCAGCGATGCGTCCGAAAGAGTGCGATCAAAACACCCACCCTTCCGAAGGATTCATTTCCGCTTGACACCGTCCACATGATATACAGCTTGTAACAACCCTCACACTGTTTACCGATTAATGACTGATTAACTACTGATTTCTGCTAAACTGGGACTGAATTTGATTGATAATGGAATTATTGGGATACTGAACTGTCTGACTGAGATCTGAACCTGATTGACTGACTGTATCTTTCTAAATGCATTTTCTATCTGTTGAGTGTGTGATTATCTGTTCATATTTATATGTTTGAACTGTAAATTGAAGGCCTTATTGGCGGCCGAACCAGAAATTGATTAGTGATTTGTGATCGCCATAATTTATGTGATTTTATGGTATATTTAATTGGAAGTCGATTTAGTATGATTAAACTGGATTAAATTGAGCTAATTGCATTGTTAGTTATAATTACCATTTTGCCACACTTAGTGGCCCACTATGTCAACACTTTGAAGCTTCATTTATGTGACCAAAACATTGATCAGCTCTCATTCTTGGCTCAACCCACCGAAATAGAGAAGAGTGAAAGTGAGAGAGTGATTTCATCTTGTGTATTGGCTTGTTCTTGAGGAATTGCTTGAAGGCTTGTAGTTTTAGAAGGTTAATTGCATAATTGAGCTCTCTCACTTCTAATTCTACACCTAAGGTAGATCGTTCATCCTCTTGATTGTGTCTTTGAGCTAGTTTTTGCATAATCCATGCTTCATTGTAGAGCTAAGTCATGTTTTAGTTCATACATGTTAGATTATAGCTTAATTCTTGCATGCATGGTTGAGTTGTTGACTTTTGAGTTGATTTCATGACAAATTATTACATGCATGTTCATAATATTGTTGTAATTCATGTTGTCATCATGTTTTTGAAAGGTTTGAGCTCATTTGAGCAAACATTGAAGTTAGGAAATGATTTGAATTCATGCATGTGTATGTTCATCTTGTTCATGAAAAAGTGGTGTGAAATTGAGTTTGAATTAAACACCCTTGGGCTTTGATTTCTTAAATTGAGCTTCAAATCATGTGATTCCATGTGTTTACAAAGGTTTTCTAGAAAATGGGCCCAAGAGGATCGATTTTGGTGTTTGAAAACTTGGTTTTGAACTTGGAGTTCGAATATGGGTTTTCCAGATTTTGATCGTCTGCTCGAGCAGGGGAAGTGCTGCTTGAGCGGGAAAATCGAGCTCCCAGCATCTTGGCACTGTGCATCAGTCCGCTCGAGCGGAGGATTGGGTGACACGCTCGAGCGGGCGTCGAGCGGAGATTTCACCTATCCAGTACTTTTTGGTCCACTCGAGCGGTGAAGTTGACGCTCAAGCGGGGACCTTTGTTTCCTTGACCGCTTGAGCGGGGAAACTTGCGCTCAAGCGGAACCCTGTTTCACTGAAATTCTGAAAATGTTTTCTGTGTACATCTTTGCACCCTCATTCCATCCTAGGCATTCTTAGGCCTAGTTTTAGACATCTTAATGAGGATATAGATGTAGAACACACCAAGGCATAATAGGGAGTTAATAATTATCTTTCCCAACTGTGTAACTTAGAGTGTGTTCAATCTGTTAACTGTATAGGGTTGGCATTCCGAGAAGACGCTCTAGCCTACTGTAGCCCAGAACTCTGTGAGTAACAATTGTGTAAAGATATGTTCAAAATGATTATCTTCTGAATACTGATTGAACTGTTTACTGAACTAATATTGTTTACTGAATGAATGTATGTCCTATATTCGAATCGCATCTTGTGGCATCTTTAGCACCTCTTGTTTTTTCTTCTTTTTCACAGAGATCTCTGTCGGTTCCCTCGTGGAACCACCACTGTTACTGATTGATGGCCATCATTACTGTTCGGTCTTTTAGACCTACTGTTACTGTTATGCTAATGGATGTACCACATATGACTGTTTACTGTTCTGAACAACTGAAATACGGATTGAAATGAACTGTTTTCATTACTGTAAGGACATTCATTCTAAACCTCTTTACGCACTATGTTATTCACTGGGCTTTAGCTCACTGCTCATATATATATGTAGGTGTGATGCCCCTGTTCCGTAATTAACTAATTGGTCCTTAATATGAATTTGATTATATGTTTGATATGATTTGGTGTGCCAATTATGTGAATATATGTGGTTTTGAATTTCCATCTGTTCACCGTAGGAATATCTGTTTGATTTTACTGCTTCGGGAATTAATTTGAGGGCCTTATCGGGCATAGAACCCAAAATTGATTGCGCCATTGTGATTGGCATAATTTTTAGAGCCTACGGTGAAATTTAATTGAAAATTGATTCGGGTCAGATTAAATCGATTAAATTAATGAATTAAGTGCCCAATTGTTTTAATATTAAAATAATGGCTTAGTAGAGCCATATAAGGGCCATACACACCCTCATTTGTCTCTTGGGACTTCAGAAATCTGAGTTTGCAATTGTGAGAGGGAGAGGGCCGGCCATAGTGAGAGAGGGAGCTCAAAAATTGAAGTTTGATCATTTAAGCTTGAATACTTGAAGGCTAACTCTAGATTTGACCATAAATTGGAAGAATTGAGCCCCTAGGTAAGCATTGATCCTTGAATTCATGAGTTTAATGTGTAATCTTGTGTGTTCAAGGTTTGTTTGTAATCAAGAGCATGATTTGAGTTGGTTTTGTTGAAATTGAGGCTTGATATGTGCATGCATGTAAAGAACACCTATGGAATCACAAAATGTAGCATGTGAATTGTAAATTTTGAAAGATTAGAAGTGTAATCTCACATGCAAGCATGTTTTTGTTGAATTTCATGGGAAGAAGCACTAATTGCATCATTAGAAGTGGAGATGGAAGTTAAATTGGGCATGCATGTTGTTTATTTAAAATGGGAACCTTGAATGCATGAGTTGGAGTTAATTGTGGGGCATGCATATGGTTAATTTGTGAAATTGGGTTTCCTAATGTTGTAATCTTGTATTAGTATCATGTTGGCATGTGTATGTGTGAGATTTGTGTCATAGCATGCAAGAAAAATGGGTTGAATGTCGAAAATGAACTCAGGGAACCATTACAGAAAACCCGAATTTATATGGTGTCGCCGGCGAAGGAACGCCGCCGAAGCGAAATTCATGCTCCCAGATATTTTGCGAGCAGGTTCCCGTCGGCGGGAAGTTGGCCTTTCGGCGGCGAAGTTCACGCTCAAGCGTGGATTTGATGTAACCAGTACTTTTGCAGGCCTTAAGGGTCCGCTCCAGCGGGGAAGTCCACGCTCGAGCGGGGACCCTATTTTTCTGAAATTCTAAAAATGCATCTTGTGTTCTGTTTTTCGTTCCCTTTCACTTCTAAACACTCTTAGGCATACATTGAGCATTGTAATTGAATTAAAAAGATAAGAATGAAGCCTAAAGAGGAATATGTGAATTGAAGAACGGATTGAATCATTTGTGACCCATATGTGTTATGTGATATGTAGGGTCAAACTCCAGGGCAAATCCACAAGCTGATCACTGTGAGTAATATCTGACATATGTTGTTGTCCAATTGCTACTTCTATGTAATTTTTGTAAAGTTCATTAATTTGAATGGTGGACACAGTTTGATATAAAAGGCCTATGAGCCAGTTTGATATAAAAGGCCTATGAGCCAGTTTGATAAAATGTGGATCGAAGGCCGTTTGACACGAAAGTGTATATGCGCCGAAGGCCGTTTGACACGAAAGTGTATATGGGCCGAAGGCCGTTTGATAAAATGTGGGCCGAAGGCCGTTTGACACGAAAGTGTATGTGGGCCGAAGGCCGTTTGACACGAAAGTGTCTATGGGCCGAAGGCCGTTTGATAAATAATGGGCGAGCGTTTGACCTGAAGTGTATGTGGGCGATGGCCGTTTGACCTGAAGTGTATATGGGCCGAAGGCCGTTTGATAAAATGTAGGCCAAAGGCCGATTGATAAAATGTGGGCCGGAGGCCGTTTGATATAAATGTGGGCCGAAGGCCGATTGAAATAAACGATTGGGCCAAAGGCCGATGGACATGAATGAATTGGGTCCGAGGCCGTATGATATGTTTGGAACCTCAGTTACTTAACTTACATATGTCTATGTATGTATGTATTAGTTAGAAATGCAAATTGGGCCCAAGGCCGTTTGATGTATATTGTTCCAACGTATATCATTTATTTGATATTATGCACTAGGCTTTCGCTCACGCTCATTCATGTGTTTGTACGTGAGCCAAGAGAGGTCCAGACCCAGCCTCAGGGAAGTCCGTTTGGAACAACTAAGGTTTTGAGGAGTCAGCCCTTGCGTCTCACGCACGAGACACGACTTCGCCCTTTTGTTATGTACTTATATTTTGTCAGGTTGGCGAAGTCTCTGAATGTGTTTATATGTAGTTTTGTTTGGCTGACTTAGATTTGAGTGATCCTGTTTGTACAGAATTTTATGTTATTGCATTTTCTGGTGTGAGTTATTAACATATGTATGTAATGATGTGCATATAAGCACGGCTCTATGGACAAAGTTTCAAATTGCTTCCGTTTAGCCCCCACGAACTCTGTTAAAATACGTTTGGTTTGGTTTGAGGCCGTAGGTAATCTCATGATTATTGGCCGGTTACGTCCTTAACCCATGGGGGCGGGTTCGGGTTGTGACAGAGTGGTATCAGAGCACGAGTTAATAATTCACACACTTGTCCAAAAGAGCAATACGCGTCTAGAAAAGATCTAGGATGCATTCATGTGATAGATATAAATCTGAAAGCATCAAGGACATGCTTAAGTGGTTCGATATGAACAGTTATGTGCTATAATTCGTAAATTGCTTGCATGGTAGACCTTTGGAATATGTATGCTCTCTAGTAGATGCATACTTGTGAATCTTTGTATGAAGTATAATGCTATGTTTGGTATAAATGAATGATTGCCTAAATTCTTCTTGAACATAATTGTGGTATCCTTAGCGGTGGCCCTCGCCCAGGGGAGATAATACTGTGGCTTATGGTCATGAGGCCCTAGCCCGGGGGAAATAATACCGTGGCCTGTGTATGGGATATGTTGATATGCTTGACCAACATGATATGTCACGCTAAAGGAAGTACCACACATGATTCGAATATGAGATATGAATTGTTACACTAATGTGTACAACAAGTTTGTTTTGCTATAATGCACATACATGAATATATGAACCATAAAGAGTTGTTTATGTACATTTAATTCTGCCTACGAGTGTCTATATGAAATATGAACAGGGTTTGAGTATATAATTACTTAGTAAATGTTCAGCATGCGATATCTGATAAGTATGCAATTATCTGTTACGTATGTGATTAATTGCGTACGATATGTGAAATGAGAATATAAAGACGTGCCTATGCACGAATATGATTATGTGTTTATTTTTGTATCGGACACCCCCGTATTTGGCAAAGCTTAACAAGAGATTCTGTAGAGTATGGATTGAGTAAGGGCATGCGAGCTGGAGGGCTCTGCCACAGCCCGACTTGATAGACTGGAAGGAATGGTACAGGAAATGATAGAGATCTTAAGATAGTAACGTCAGTTGCCGCTATGGCAAGAACTTTTGTCACCATCAGTGTAAGAAACACCAAAGAGTTTGTTATCGGGCTTTTGAGGCTTGTTATGGGTGTGGTAAAATGGACCATACGGTAAGGAGTTGCTCCCAAACTGAGCAAATGTGAATAAATGTTCTGCCTCAGCTAGATTCGTACCAGTGGTAGGAATTGCTACTTAGGATAGAGTAATTACACTCACCCAGAAAGCACTCAGAATACTGTGATTGTTATCCCAGGTATCTATATTATTTACAAATGAATGCTTGTGTGTTAATTGATTCTGAATTAGTACAAGTGTACATCCTTGCTTGGGATATTATTTGATTCGAATCGGCATATCCTTTCGTATTTGCTGCATGTGTATCTAGATTGGTTAGACCCACAAGATTGAGACCGTATTCATTGAATGTATATGCTCCAGGGGGAAATTTGTGAACTATGTATTGGGATATCGATTAACTTTGTACATGCACATGTGCAGCTAAATCTATGCTTAAGGTGATTCGTTACATTACTGTCTTCAATGATTAAACCACTGGGATTATGACTCTGTGATCGTGTGGCCGAGTTGAGTACCCTAAATGATGAACTCTATAATTGTGAGACCATGTATTTTAATTGGTAGGAAGTTGAATGGATTATGTGACTATACTGGGCTCGACTCATAAACCTATGCTTTTGTGGCTAATTTGGAACTCTTGCATAAAATTCCAATACCATGCGTACCTGAGGAACTCTGTTTAATGTGTTACTGTGCACCATGTTCTTGCATATAAGACTTATTTGGGAACTGCCATACTGATTATGATACGTACCTCCTGATACGGATAACTACATGCCTATGCAACTACCCCCGAGTTTATGTAGACAATACCGTATTGTATATGATTTGAAATACTTTGACATGAACTGTCGTGACAGATGACTCTGATATGACTTTGAGAACTGATGAACTTAGGGCAGCTGAAAGACTATCGACCATGTACCTAAGCAAACGAAGTATGCCTTACAGAACCGAATGTGCCCTATTTGAGAAAACTTTTATCTGATTTGATCCGATAGAACCTTTACTTGTCATTGTCTTTAGGGAACCCTCATTTGATATAATTTGATGGAACCTTTGTTTGATTTGATTTGGCGAGACCTGTGTCGGGATTGGTTTGATAAGACCCTTTATCTAATCTAATTTTGTAAAAAGGGATTAAGGATTGCCTGTAAATCAATAGCCAGATTATTCTTGGCAGAAAAAAAAAAAAAACTGACAGACCCAAAACTTGAATCTGTTTAGAGTGCTTGACCTATTTGAAAGACCTTTTGTGGGCTATCAACAGAGTGATCTAACCATGAACACCGTTGAGAACCAACCCCAACTATCGAGAACATGTGTGTTGAAAATGAGCCGAACTGTACAAACCCCATGATTGGGTGTCTTAAGGAACGGTGCTTGGGTATTGTCCCATCTTTGTTTGTTTGACGCTATGGCAACCAATGACGGTAGATTGATTTGATTATAAGCAGTAGTGAACATTTGTCTTTGACTGATCAGAATATGTTTTGTAAGGAAGAGTAGTTGTTTCGATGTTATCAGATTTTGGGAAATCAGGTTATAGTGAATGGTATTATGTTTGTTTTGATGACATTCTTGAGGTGTCCTTTTGTACTAGGGGACGTTAAGCCTATGTAGCACCTTTGATTGAGATATCTTTTGCCACCGGCGGTTTCGTACGGGTGGGTTTGACTAATCGATCTCGAGTCGGCCACCGACGGTCGTGAACGGGTGTGCCTTGATCCCAAGACGATTATTCCTTTGTTTTGTCCGGAATGTCATCCTTTGGTATTATGCAGATGTTTTAACATCCAAGGAACTTTGAAAAACCCTGGTTATCCGAAGATGTGTCAATTGTGTTTAACTTGTAATTGATTATTTTGATATTACCTTTGACGTCATGGAGATTAATACATGAATTGTCTTATGCTTTTGGCAACTATCAGATAATGTGGGGAGACTCGATGGAACAGGGAATTGAATACTGAATTGAATGGGAAACCATAAACTGTAGATTGTAAACCGTTGAATGAATTGAGAATACGTGTATTATGTCAGAAATTGCCTGCTTCAATGTTATTGTACTTTACAATCAGTATTATGGGGATGTCTGGACTATGTGGATTGTTGTGGTAATTACTTTGATGTTACCTTTGTTGATTCGGGAATCAGTATCTGGATCCACCTTATATTCCTGAAGACTTTTGATTGACCTTGGATAGCTGTGATGAGTCACTGGACTAAATACCGAATCGGATTGTGAATTGCGGAATTATTGGGGAATGAATTGAGCTTTTGTGACAAGGGAACAGACTGAACTCCTATGGTAAAGTTAGTTGGCAATTGAAATAAATATATTGGCGACCTACTATGAAGAAGGAAATTGTTGAATTTGTGTCTAAATGTTTTCGGTGCCAACAAGTCAATGTTGAATAACGGATATTGGCAGAACTACCTCAATCTCTCTCTATTTCGGAATGGAAATGGGATATGTGACTACGAATTTCCTTGTGGGGCTACCTTGAGCACTCAAGGTGTAAATCCCGTTTGGATTGTTGTATGAGGAATTACTTAATTTGCCCGTTTCCTCCCTGTGACATTTTCATATGATGCTTGTAGACTAGCCACTGTTTACATTAATAAGGTTGCTTGTTTGTATGGGGTCCCAGTGTCTGTTGCTTAGACAGAAATCCTAAAATGTGTTTGAATCCTAACAAGCCTTCAAGAGGCAATGGAAACTGAATTGTGATTCGGCGCTACTTTCCATCCGTAAATTGATGTACAGTCAGAAGGAACCTTTTAGATTCTAGAGGGAATGCTCCAAATGTATGTTTTAGATTTCCAAGGCAGTTGGAGAAATCTATCCATCATTGGCAAACTTTGTTTACGACAATAGCTTACACTCTAGTTTGGTGTAATACCATACAAGCCTTGTATAGAGGAAAAGTTGAGTCTTTGACTGATTGAGAATAGAGTGTTGCTTGATTTTGAGATTGAGTAGATAACTATCAAAAGGGAATGGAACCGTTAAATAAGAAAGTATTCCGAATTATTTTCAGTTACAGGTAAATTAAGTTTGGAGGACCAAACTTCCTAAAGGGGGGAAGACTGTGATGCCCCTGTTCCATAATTAACTAATTGGTCCTTAATATGAATTTGATTATATGTTTGATATGATTTGGTGTGCCAATTATGTGAATATATGTGGTTTTGAATTTCTATTTGTTCACCGTAGGAATATCTGTTTGATTTTACCGCTTCGGGAATTAAATTGAGGGCCTTATCGGGCACAGAACCCAAAATTGATTGCGCCATTGTGATTGGCATAATTTTTAGAGTCTACGGTGAAATTTAATTGAAAATTGATTCGGGTCAGATTAAATCGATTAAATTAATGAATGAAGTGCCCAATTGTTTTAATATTAAAATAATGGCTTAGTGGAGCCATATAAGGGCCATACACACCCTCATTTGTCTCTTGGGACTTCAAAAATCTGAGTTTGCAATTATGAGAGGGAGAGGGCCGGCCATAGTGAGAGAGGGAGCTCAAAAATTGAAGTTTGATCATTTAAGCTTGAATACTTGAAGGCCAACTCTAGATTTGACCATAAATTGGAAGAATTGAGCCCCTAGGTAAGCATTGATCCTTGAATTCATGAGTTTAATGTGTAATCTTGTGTGTTCAAGGTTTGTTTGTAATCAAGAGCATGATTTGAGTTGGTTTTGTTGAAATTGAGGCTTGATATGTGCATGCATGTAAAGAACACCTATGGAATCACAAAATGTGGCATGTGAATTGTAAATTTTGAAAGATTAGAAGTGTAATCTCACATGCAAGCATGTTTTTGTTGAATTTCGTGGGAAGAAGCACTAATTGCATCATTAGAAGTGGAGATGGAAGTTAAATTGGGCATGCATGTTGTTTATTTAAAATGGGAACCTTGAATGCATGAGTTGGAGTTAATTGTGGGGCACACATATGGTTAATTTGTGAAATTGGGTTTCCTAATGTTGTAATCTTGTATTAGTATCATGTTGGCATGTGTATGTGTGAGATTTGTGTCATAGCATGCAAGAAAAATGGGTTGAATGTCGAAAATGAACTCAGGGAGCCATTCTGGAAAACCCAGAATTTATGGTGTTCGCTCGAGCGGGGGAACCGCCGCTCGAGCGGGGAATTCATGCTCCCAGCATATTTTGCAGACAAGGTTCCCGCTCGAGCGGGTAGCTATGTAGACAGGCCTTCCACTCGAGCAGCCGAGTTCACGCTCGAGCGTGGATTTGATGTAACCAGTACTTTTGCAGGCCTTAAGGGTCCGCTCGAGCGGGGACCCTATTTTTCTGAAATTCTGAAAATGCATCTTGTGTTCTGTTTTTCGTTCCCTTTCACTTCTAAACACTCTTAGGCATACATTGAGCAATGTAATTTAATTAAAAAGATAAGAATGAAGCCTAAAGAAGAATTTGTGAATTGAAGAACAGATTGAATCATTTGTGACCCATATGTGTTATGTGATATGTAGGGTCAAACTCCAGGGCAAATCCATAAGCTGATCATTGTGAGTAATATCTGACATATGTTGTTGTCCAATTGCTACTTCTATGTAAGTTTTGTAAAGTTCATTAATTTGAATGGTGGACACAGTTTGATATAAAAGGCCTATGAGCCGTTTGATAAAATGTGGGTCGAAGGCCGTTTGACACGAAAGTGTATATGCGCCGAAGGCCGTTTGATAAAATGTGGGCCGAAGGCCGTTTGACACGAAAGTGTATATGGGCCGAAGGCCGTTTGACACGAAAGTGTATATGGGCCGAAGGCCGTTTGACATGAAAGTGTATATGGGCCGAAGGCCGTTTGATAAAATGTGGGCCGAAGGCTGTTTGACACGAAAGTGTATGTGGGCCGAAGGCCGTTTGACACGAAAGTGTATATAGGCCGAAGGCCATTTGATAAAATGTGGGCCGAAGGCCGTTTGACATGAAAGTGTATATAGGCCGAAGGCCATTTGATAAAATGTGGGCCGAAGGCCGTTTGACACGAAAGTGTATGTGGGCCGATGGCCGTTTGACACGAAAGTGTATATGGGCCGAAGGCCGTTTGATAAAATGTGGGCCGAAGGCTGATTGATAAAATGTGGACCGGAGGCCGTTTGATATAAATGTGGGCCGAAGGCCGATTGGGCCAAAGGACGATGGACATGAATGAATTGGGCCCGAGGTCGTATCATATGTTTGGAACCTCAGTTACTTAACTTACATATGTCTATGTATGTATGTATTAGTTAGAAATGCAAATTGGGCCCAAGGCCGTTTGATGTATATTGTTCCAACGTATATCCTTTATTTGATATTATTCACTGGGCTTTCGCTCACGTACATTCATGTGTTTGTAGGTGAGCCAAGAGAGGTCCAGACCCAGCCTCAGGGAAGTCAGTTTGGAACAACTAAGGTTTTGAGGAGTCAGCCTTTGCGTCTCACGCACGAGACACAACTTCGCCCTTTCGTTATGTACTTATATTTTGTCAGGTTGGCGAAGTCTCTGAATGTGTTTATATGTAGTTTTGTTTGGCTGACTTAGATTTGAGTGATCCTGTTTGTACAGAATTTTATGTTATTGCATTTTCTGGTGTGAGTTATTAACATATGTATGTAATGATGTGCATATAAGCACGGCTCTATGGACAAAGTTTCAAATTGCTTCCATTTGGCCCCCACGAACTCTGTTAAAATACGTTTGGTTTGGTTTGAGGCCGTAGGTAATCTCATGATTACTGGCCGGTTACGTCCTTAACCCATGGGGGCGGGTTCGGGTCGTGACAGTCGGTGTACAGGCACCGGATCAATGCTAGAGGCGTCGGGGTTAGCTCTAGTTTTGTCAAGCCAACCAATGTGCCTCACTGCAAGGTTCCCGACCTGCCAAGCTATGGCTTAAGGGGTGTTTTTATTTCCCCGTCTGTCTCCGCACTGTTTTGTATCATCATTTTAGTATTATCTCTTGTCTTTGTTATCAAGGGATTAGTTCCCTGTACTGAATGACTATAAATGTTTGTATAGACTGTACTGTTCTGAATATATGAATGCATGAAAAGTCTTTTTGCATACTGATCACGTCATTGGACATTATTTATTTGCTGTATTGGCTTCCGCCCTATACTTTGTTTCTTGTATTCATTAAGTAGGCCTTGGTAATCTCGGATTCTTGGCGATTCTGATGCTAAACCCCTGTAGGGTTTGGGTCGTGACAGAGTGGTATCAGAGCGATACTTAACCACGAGTTATACTGCACACACGTGTCCAAATGAGCTATAGGGTGTCCTAGAAAAGCAATTAGGGCACAACATGAACATGAAAAGTGTGTGTGGACATGACTTAATATATGCTACTGTGTTAATCTGTTTAAACAAGTGACTGCTTACATGATGAACCGTGTATGTAACTGCTTATGTTTAAAACTGTTATAACTGCTTATAGTGAAATGGATAATGCCAATGAAACTGAATCCTCATCCACTGAGGCAAGAATGGCAAGAATGGAAAGAATGATGGGCGATAAGCGCGGACTTGAGCAACAACGAATCAATGACCCCTCCTCCTCGGTGCCCCGACCAGAATGTGAATGTACAGAATGTGAATGTTAATGAGAGGGACATAATTGCTCTCACCCAGAAGTTCAGCAAACTGAAACCGCCATCCTTTTAGGGAGGCCTGGAACCACTAAAAGCAGAAGCTTGGGTACTTGAGACTGAAAAGTTGTTTGAGGTGTTTCCGTGCTCGGAGGCAAATAAAGTATTGTTGGCTACCTTCACCTTGCAAGAAGAGGCCAGAAGGTGGTGGATGTTGGTCCGTGACACTAACACTGTAGTGACTTGGGCTCAGTTTAAGGAGTCCTTCCTTGAAAAGTATTTTTCCCAGTGCGTCAGGGACAGGAAAGTGACTGAATTTGAACAACTGAGGTAGGGCACTATGTCCATTGCCGAATATGAAACAAAGTTTACCGGACTCGCCAGATATGCACCACATATGGTGGACACTGATTATAAGAAGGCCAGAAGGTTTGCAGGCGGCTGAATGTTGCAATACTCGACCGAATAAGTGTTTTAAAGCTACCGACCTATGTGGGTGTTCTTGACCGAGCATTGATGGCTGAGTCGAACATCGAAGTAGTAAAACAATCTGAACCACCAGCGTCTGAATGGCGTGGAAAATGGCAGGGTTTTAAGTTCAAGAAAGGCAAGAACAACCCGCTGAACAAAAAGCAAAATACAGGGTCAACGACTACTTCTAGTCAAGGAAACCGTTCTTTTCCGCCCTGTTCCGAATGTGGCAGGAACCATAAGGGCGTTTGTTATAAAATTTCAGGTGCTTATTACAGGTGTGGCAAGGTGGGCCACATGGTTAAAGACTGCCCCTTTGCTCCGCAGGCCAGTAGTAAAGCTGCACCAAGCGCAGCAGCATCAACTGTAGCACTAAAGCCTAACCCCAAAGCTACCGGGAAAAGGCCTATGAGGTAGGGCCGAGTGTTCGCCCTAGTACCGGGAGATGTGCAAAATGCTGAGACCGTTGTGTCAGGTATCCTCTCTATTTGTGCCCAAAATGCATATGTACTGATTGATTCGGGGTCTACACATTCTTATGTGTCACATGCTTTTTCACGAAAATTGAATAGACCCTTAGAGCCCATGAATTATTTGTTAGCTGTATCATCACCCGTAGGAGGATCCACGACATGTGCATATATGTATCCTGCTTGTGAAATTATCGTTGGGGATATGCATCTGTATATTGATTTACTGCCACTGAATATTGATCACTTTGATGTAATATTGGGGATGGATTGGTTACAAAAATATCATGCTACCATTGACTGTGTGACAAAACAAGTTGTTTTCCATCCACCTGGTTTGCCCGAATTTGTGTTTAATGGGGTTGAAGTAGTACCTCCTCCATATTTGATTTCTTCTGTGAAAGCCGTTAAATTGATTAGAAAAGGGTGTAAAGGATATCTGTGTTCTGTACTGACTGTATCTACTGATGATAATGTTAAAACTGATGTGAACTGTATACCTATAGTCAGAGAATTCCCAGATGTATTTCTAGATGATCTGCCAGGGGATTTGATTGACAGGGAGATTGAATTCACCGTTGATGTGATTCCGGGAACGCAGCCAATATCTAAAGCTCCTTATCGAATGGCTCCAACTGAACTGAAAGAATTGAAAGTGCAACTACAAGAACTGTTAGACAAGAAGTTTATCAGGCCCAGTACTTCACCGTGGGGCGCACCGGTTTTGTTTGTAAAGAAGAAAGACGGCTCGCTGAGACTGTGCATTGATTACCGTGAACTGAACAAGGTAACTGTGAAAAATAAATATCCATTACCGCGTATTGATGACTTATTTGATCAGTTACAGGGTGCTCAAGTGTTTTCCAAGATTGATCTCAGATCGGGGTACCACCAACTGAAAGTTAAACCTGAGGACATTGATAAAACTACTTTTAGAACGAGGTATGGCCATTACGAATTTTTAGTTATGCCTTTCGGGGTTACCAATGCACCTGCAGCATTTATAGACCTCATGAATAGAATTTTTAAACCGTACCTTGATGATTTTATTGTGGTATTCATTGATGACATATTGATTTACTCCAAAAGTACAGAAGAACACGAACATCATCTGAGACTTGCCCTGCAGACCCTAAGAGAACATAAACTGTATGCTCAACTGTCTAAATGTGAGTTTTGGCTTGATCATGTTATGTTTTTGGGGCATGTTGTTAGCAAAGATGGAATTTCTGTTGATCCGCAGAAAATTAAAGCTATAGTGAGCTGGCCGAGACCAACAAATGTGACAGAAGTCCGAAGCTTTTTGGGATTGGCTGGATATTACAGACGATTTGTCAAAGATTTCTCCAAAATTGCCTTACCATTGACTCAACTGACACAGAAGGGGACATCATTTGACTGGACTGACCAGAGGGAATCAGCATTTCAAGAATTGAAAACTCGATTGGTGACTGCACCGATTCTTACCTTACCTTCAGGTACGGATGGTTATACTGTATTTAGTGATGCTTCTCATAAGGGTTTGGGATGTGTTTTAATACAGAATGGGAGAGTTATTGCCTATGCTTCCCGACAACTGAGACCACATGAAAAGAACTACCCAACCCATGACCTGGAACTTGCGGCAGTAGTGTTTACATTGAAAATCTGGCGTCACTACCTGTATGGGGCAACGTGTGAAGTGTATACCGACCATAAGAGTTTGAAATATTTCTTCACCCAGAAAGAACTGAATATGAGACAGTGGAGATGGCTAGAGTTGATCAAAGATTATGACCTACAGATTCTGTATCATCCGGGAAAAGCCAATACCGTTGCCGATGCACTGAGCCGGAAGTCGATTGCAAATTTAGCTTGTTTGCTCACTGGACAGAAAGAGTTGCTTTGTGACCTTGAAAAATCTGGAATTGAAGTTGTTTTGAGAGAACAAGGTGGGACAATAGCTGCTATTTCTGCACAACCGGCACTAATTGAGGAGATTAAAGAGAAACAGCAACAGGATGACTTCTTGAAGAAGATCATCGAAGAAAGAGAATCTAAACCGAGACCGGGATTCAAATTTGAAAACAATGTACTGAAATTTCAAGAAAGACTGTGTGTACCGAATGATCCTGAATTGAAAAGAAGAGTTCTGCAAGAAGGCCACAATTCAAAATTTTCCATTCACCCGGGGAATATGAAAATGTATCAAGATTTGAAACAGAACTTTTGGTGGCCGGGAATGAAGAAAGAAATTGCCGACTTTGTATCAAAATGTCTTCATTGCCAACAAGTCAAAGCTGAACATCAGCGACCCGCAGGCTTACTGCAACCCTTACCCATACCGGAGTGGAAATGTGAGCATATCACGATGGATTTTATCGTTGGATTGCCTCGCTCCAGAAAAGGTATGGACTCAATTTGGGTTATTGTTGATAGACTGACCAAATCTGCTCACTTCTTACTTGTCAAGACAATTTACAACGCAGACAAGTTGGCTGTAATTTATATTGATGAAATTGTTAGACTACATGGAGTGCCTGTGTCCATTGTTTCTGACAAGGATTCGAAGTTTACATCGAGATTCTGGCAGAGCTTACAGACTGCATTGGGTACTGAATTGAGATTGAGTAGTGCTTATCATCCTCAGACAGATGGCCAGTTAGAAAGGACCATCCAAACTCTGGAGGATTTGCTGAGAATGTGTGTCCTTGATTTCCAGGGAAACTGGGAAAGTCATTTGCCATTGGCTGAATTCACCTACAACAACAGTTACCATTCAAGTATTGGCATGGCGCCTTTCGAGGCACTGTATGGCAGAAAGTGTAGATCTCCAATTTGCTGGGCAGAGGTTGGAGATGGGCCTTTGCTTGGGCCCGAGATCGTCTATGAGACAACTGAGAAAGTGAAATTGATACAACAGAGACTGAAAACTGCACAGAGTCGACAGAAAAGTTATGCAGATGTCAGAAGACGAGACCGAGAATATGAAGTGGGTGACCACGTGTTTGTGAAAGTGACACCAATGAAAGGCTAGACTCGTTTTGGAGTCAAAGGCAAGTTAGCGCCTAAATACGTCGGACCGTATGAGATTATTGAGAAAATCAATCCGGTGGCGTATCAAGTTGCGCTTCTTCCTAAAATGGAGCATATGCATAATGTCTTCCACATCTCTATGTTGAGAGATTATCTCCGGGATCCTTTCTATGTGATTCAGCCTACTCGGATAGTGTTGAGTGATGACTACACTTACGAGGAACGACCTATATAGATCGTAAACAGACAGATCAAGAAACTGAGAAACAAGGAGATCCCGTTAGTGAAAGTAGACTGGCAAAACCGTGGTGGCGTGTATGCCACATGGGAAAGGGAAGATGACATGGCTAGGAGATATCTGAATCGCTCCCATCAATCTGTTTTCTTCGGTGAAGGTAACTCGAGTTTAGAGGACTAAACTCTTTTTAAGGAGGGGAGACTGTAACAACCCTCACACTGTTCTGGATTAATGACCGACATTATCGATTTCTAAATCTGACCGAATCGATTGATAATGGAATTATTGGGATCGACTGTCGTGAGATTTGAACTTGATTATTGGTATGTATCTGTCTAAATGCATTTTCTATCTGTTGAGTGTGTGATTATCTATTCATGTTTATATGTTTGAACTGTAAATTGAAGGTCTTATCGGCGGCCCAACCAGAAATTGATTAGTGATTTGTGATCGCCATAATTTATGTGATTTTATGGTATATTTAATTGGAAGTCGATTTAGTATGATTAAACTGGATTAAATTGAGCTAATTGCATTGTTAGTTATAATTACCATTTTGCCACACTTAGTGGCCCACTATGTCAACACTTTGAAGCTTCATTTATGTGACCAAAACATTGATCAGCTCTCATTCTTGGCTCAACCCACCGAAATAGAGAAGAGTGAAAGTGAGAGAGTGATTTCATCTTGTGTATTGGCTTGTTCTTGAGGAATTGCTTGAAGGCTTATAGTTTTAGAAGGTTAATTGCATAATTGAGCTCCCTCACTTCTAATTCTACACCTAAGGTAGATCGTTCATCCTCTTGATTGTGTCTTTGAGCTAGTTTTTGCATAATCCATGCTTCATTGTAGAGCTAAGTCATGTTTTAGTTCATACATGTTAGATTATAGCTTAATTCTTGCATACATGGTTGAATTGTTGACTTTTGAGTTGATTTCATGACAAATTATTACATGCATGTTCATAATATTGTTGTAATTCATGTTGTCATCATGTTTTTGAAAGGTTTGAGCTCATTTGAGCAAACATTGAAGTTAGGAAATGATTTGAATTCATGCATGTGTATGTTCATCTTGTTCATGAAAAAGTGGTGTGAAATTGAGTTTGAATTAAACACCATTGGGCTTTGATTTCTTAAATTGAGCTTCAAATCATGTGATTCCATGTGTTTACAAAGGTTTTCCAGAAAATGGGCCCAAGAGGATCGATTTTGGTGTTTGAAAACTTGGTTTTGAACTTGGAGTTCGAATATGGGTTTTCCAGATTTTGATCGTCCGCTCGAGCGGGGGAAGTGCCGCTCGAGCGAGAAAATCGAGCTCCCAGCATCTTGCACTGTGCATCAGTCCGCTCGAGCGGAGCATTGAGCGCTTGAGTGGAGGATTGGGTGACACGATCGAGCGGGCATTGAGCGGAGATTTCACCTATCCAGTACTTTTTGGTCCGCTCGAGCGGTGAAGTTGACGCTCGAGCGGGGACCTTTGTTTCCTTGACCGCTCGAGCGGGGAAACTTGCGCTCAAGCGGAACCCTGTTTCACTGAAATTCTGAAAATGTTTTCTGTGTACATCTTTGCACCCTCATTCCATCCTATGCATTCTTAGGCCTAGTTTTAGACATCTTAATGAGGATATAGATGTAGAACACACCGAGGCATAATAGGGAGTTAATAATTATCTTTCCCAACTGTGTAACTTAGAGTGTGTTCAATTCATTAGCGTATAGGGTTGGCATTCGAGGAGAAGCTCTAGCCCTCAGAGCCCGAACTGTGAGTAACAATTGTGTAAAGATATGTTCAAAATGATTATCTTCTGAATACTGAACTGAACTGTTTACTGAACTGATATTGTTTACTGAATGAATGTATGTCCTATATTCTGAACTGTACTGTGGCATCCTTAGCACCTACTGCTTACTGTTACTGTTACAGAGATCTCTGTCGGTTCCCTCGTGGAACCACTATTGTTTACTGATTGATGGCCATCATTACTGTTCGGTCTTTTAGACCTACTATTACTGTTATGCTAATGGATGTACCACATATGACTGCTTACTGTACTGAACAACTGAAATACTGATTGAAATGAACTGTTTTCATTACTGTAAGGACATTCATTCTAAACCTCTTTACGCATTATGTTATTCACTGGGCTTTAGCTCACTGCTCATATATATATGTAGGTGTACAGGCACCGGATCAAAGCTAGAGGCGTCAGGGTTAACTCCAGTTTTGTCAAGCCAACCAATGTGCCTCACTGCGAGGTTCCCGACCTGCCAAGCTATGGCTTAAGGGGTGTTTTTATTTCCCCGTCTATCTCCGACCTGCTTTTGTATCCTTTATTTAGGTATTATCAGACTATTATCAAGGGATTAGGTCCTGTCTTGAATATTTGTAAATGTTTGTATAGATTTGTCTTTATTACGAATATATGAATGCATGAAAAGTCTTTTTGCATACAGACTGACAGCTCATTGGACATTATTTATTTACTGTATTGGCTTCCGCCAGTTCTACTTTGTTTCTTGTATTTACATTAGCGGGCCTTGTAATCTCAGATTCTTGGCGATTCTGATGCTAAACCCCAGGTAGGGTTTGGGTCGTGACATACTTGTGACCTCGGCCGTGCATGCAATCCAATCACTTCTAGGCCCCCAACAGCAACTCACACTAGCAAAGCGGCTCCGAGAAGCGCAGAGCATCACCTTTAACGACTCCGATTTGATCGGCGTCACACTCCCTCACATCGATCCATTGGTTGTTGAGCTACGCGTAAACCGGTTCACCGTTGAATGCATTCTTATAGACCAGGGTAGTACTTCGGAGGTTATGTACTATAAAACTGTCACCAAACTCGAGTTCAATGAATCAGACCTTACTCCGGCTCCTTACCCGCTATTCGGCTTCAACGCCAACCCAGAGTACCCATTGGGAAAGATCAGCCTACCCGTTCGAGCGGGTTCCAGAACGGTGCATGTTGAATTCTTGGTTGTCAGGTTGCCATCGCCGTATAATCTCATTATGGGGTGATTGTGGTTGCACACCTTGCAGGCCATCCCAAGCACCTATCATCAACTGCTACGTTTCCCAACAGAACACGGCATTGAGCAAATCTAGGGCTTCCAGAAATCGTCACAAGCATGTTATCTCCTTGCTGCCAAAACGATAAAGGAACTGCAAGTAAACTCCATTGAGGTGTCGGATCGAGAAATCCTGGATGACGTTGGGCGGCACCCAAACGAAAAAGCCACGGAAGGTCTAGACCGAGTCGACATCGACGGAAGCCCGGAAAAGTTCTTCATGGTCGGCGCCTCTCTAAAATAGGCCGACAGGCAACAGCTGATCTCTTTCCTGCTCAGTAACCTTGACATCTTCGCATGGACTCCATACGAAATGTCGGGTATAGACCCATCAGTTTCATAGCACCAACCTAATGTCGATCCTAAATGTAAGCCGATCATTCAGAAAGGCCGGCGGTCAGCCACAGAACACACCACCACCGTCATTGAGGAAGTCAACAGACTGCTTGACGCCGGGGCAATTAGAGAAGTCACCTACCCTACACGGCTCTCCAATATGGTGGTGGTGAAGAAGAAAAATGGGACTTGGCGAGTGTGCGTCGATTTCACGGATCTGAACAAAGCTAGCCCCAAAGACTGTTTTCCTCTACCCAGAATCGACCAACTTGTCGATAAAACGGCGCGCCATCAACGCATGAGCTTCCTCGATGCTTACAGAGGCTACCATCAGATCGCCATGCATCCAGATGACCAGGACAAAACTGCATTTCTCACCCCAAGAGGAACCTACTGCTACAAAGTTATGCCTTTTGGGCTGAAAAATGCAGGGGCAACCTACCAAAGGCTGGTCACCGCTATGTTCAAAGAACAACTCGACCACACTATGGAAGTATACATCGACGATATAGTGGTCAAGTCCAAAGAAGAACAGAATCATATAGCCGATCTAGAAAAGACATTCAGCATCTTACGCAAATACAGAATGAAACTAAACGCTTCAAAGTGCGCGTTCGAAATTGGCTCTGGCAAATTCCTGGGTTACATCGTGAACCACCGAGGAATCGAAGACAACCCAAGGCATGTCACTGCAATTTTGGAACTCGGCTCCCCTCGTTCAGTGAAAGAAGTCCAAAAGTTGATGGGGATGGTCGCTGCACTTAACAGGTTCATCAGCCGGTCTATAGATCACTGCCGACAATTCTTCTAGACACTACGACAGGGCAAGGCTTTTGAATGGTCTGCCGAATGCGAAAAAGCTTTCAACGGACTCAAGACCTACCTTCGCTCAGTACCCCTGTTGACAACACCTGCCGCTGGTGACCCTCTCATTCTGTATCTGGCAGTTTCTGATAGAGCCGTCAGTGCTGTACTATTAAAAGATGAGGAGGGAGAGCAACGGCCAGTGTATTATGTAAGCAAAGCAATGGTCGATGCCAAAACACGCTATCTTCCGTTGGAAAAACTCATCTTAGCCCTAGTCATGGCGGCAAGAAAACTGATGCATTACTTCTAGGGACATAGCATTGGAGTCCTAACAAATTATCCCCTCCGATCAGTATTATGGAGTGCAGAAGCTTCAGGATGTGTTTCAAAATGGGCTCTCGAGCTCGGCCAGTACGACATTCAGTTTCTATAAAAAATCGCAATCAAGGGACAGGTGCTGGCCGACTTTGTTACCGAATTCACTGGAGGGCTTGCCGACCTCAAACCTAACGAGTTTCGACCAAAGGCTGAAGTTCGCCCAAAGCCGAACTGGAGAATTTATGTCGGGGATATTTGGCAATTATACTGTAATGGATCATCTAACCAACAGGACAGCGGCGTCGGAGTTGTAATCATGTCTCTAGACGGTGCAGTAATTGAGCAGGCCGTCAAGCTTGGCTTCGAAGCATCAAATAACGAAGCCGAATACGAAGCCCTTCTAGCCGGTCTGCGGAATGCGCACCTTCTCGGCGCTCGGCGTTTGCTCGTGTTTTGTGATTCAAAATTGGTAATCAATAAGCTAAAGGGGGAATACACGGCAAGAAACAAGCGTATGGCAGCCTACATGACAACGGCAAATTCCCTGCTAGCAAAATTTGACCATCACGAACTGAACCAAATAACAAGCGACTAGAACACCCCCGCAGATGCCCTGGCGTGCCTGGCCTCCGCCATCAATTTCGAGATCAAACGGACCATCGAAGTAGGTTTCATCCCGGAGCCGAGTATTGGCCCTTTTGGAGGAAGCCCGTGTCAACATTATAGAATCCGCACTGAGCTGGATGGACCCCATTGCTGCGTTCCTCTCTTTTGAACAACTCTTAGAGGACAAAAAAGAAGCACACAAGCTGTGAAACAAAGCCCTGCGATACTATCTAGATCCGCAAGGAGGGCTTTATAAAAAGTCCCTCTCTGGTCCATATTTGGAATGCGTGCACCCGGACAAAGTGAAGGAGCTTCTGACCGAGATACATGAGGGCAGTTGTGGCGTCCATTCTGGTGGACGCTCCCTAGCCCATCGAGCTATAACACAGGGGTATTATTGGGCAACGATGAGAGCTGGCGCGGAGAGTTATGTGAAAAAATGCGAACAGTGCCAAAAGTTCTCCCCATTGACCCATTTGCTTGCCGAAGAGTTGAACTCTATCACTAGTCCCTGGCCATTTGCTCAGTGGGGACTTGATATCGTAGGACTGCTACCAAGGGCCCTAGGAAACAAGCGATTCTTAATCGTCGCGACAGATTACTTTACAAAATTGGTCAAAGCGGAGGCTTTAACTCATATACGAGATGCCGATATTAAACGCTTTGTATGGAGAAACATCATAACGCGATTTGGCATTCCAAGAGCTCTCATCTCAGACAATGGCACCTAGTTCGATTGTGGCGTATATCGAGAGTTATGCAGCAAATATGGCATTCGGCCTTACTTCTCTACACTGGCGTACCCCCAAAGCAACGGTCAAGCCGAAGCCTCTAACAAATCCATCTTGGACGGCATCAAAAAGAGGCTGGAGAAAGCGAAAGGCAAATGGGTCGAGGAATTGCCGAGTGCACTATGGGCTCATCGTACTACGTCGAAGAGATCCATTAGAGAAACGCCAATCGGCCTCCCAACCCTGAAATCGCAAGTTTTTGATACGGGCCGAAACGAGATGATGCTTGCCCTGGATCTAATTCTAATCGAAGAACGAAGAGACCGCGCCCTGGCATCCATGGCAAGGTATCAGCAGCAGCTCGCTAAATCATATAATCAACGAGTTCAGTTGCGCCGCTATACGCCGGGAGAGTTGGTTCTGAAGAAGGTACTTCCAGCCGACTAGAGACCCGCCGATGAAAATTTGGGCCCAAACTGGGACGGCCCCTATTAGATAGATTCCATTGCGGGAATAGGGGCATATCGGCTCTCAGACATGTCAGGAAGAAGCCTGCCACGGCCTTGGAATTCAACACATTTACGTAAATTCTATCATTGACCTAACTTGTGGGCTTGATACTTGTACATATTCCACCGTTGCAATACAAAATATCTCGTTTTCATATGCTTCAGCTTCCAAGCCCTTAAGGGCCGATAAAGCCTCCGGATTCGGAGCCCCCTTCGTGGATATCACAATTGGCTGATAAAGCCTCTGGATTCGGAGCGCCCTTCGTGGATATCACGATTTGCCGAATAAAGCCTCCGGATTCGGAGCGCCTTTCGTGGATATCATGATTGGCCGAATAAAGCCTCCGGATTCGGAGCGCCCTTTGTGGATATCACGATTGGCCGAATAAAGTCTTCGGATTCGGAGTGCCCTTCGTGGATATCACGATTGGCCGATAAAGCCTCCGGATTCGGAGCGCCCTTCGTGGATATCACGATTAGCCGAATAAACCCTCTGGATTCAGAGCGCCCTCCGTGGATATCACGATTGGCCAAATAAAGTCTCCGGATTCGGAGCGCCCTTCGTGGATATCACGATTGGCCAATAAAATCTCCCGATTTGGGGCGCCCTTCGTGGATATCACGATTGGCGGATAGAGCCTCCGGATTCAGAGCGCCCTTCGTGCATATTGCGATTGGCTGATAAAGCCTCCGGATTCGGAGCGCCCTTCGTGGATATCACAATTGGCCGAATAAAGTCTCCGGATTCGGAGCGCCCTTCATGGATATCACGATTGGCCGATAAAGCCTCCGGATTCGGAGCGCCTTTCGTGGATATCATGATTGGCCGAATAAAGTCTCCGGATTCGGAGCGCCCTTCGTGGATATCACGATTGGTAGAATAAAGTCTTCGGTTTCGGAGCCCCCTTCGTAGATATCATGATTGGCCGAATAAATATTCAATGAGGATTGTTCTTGATTTGAGCCGGTCAATGCATGTTTCAGCGTTTGTACCACGCAACACAAAACTTGCCAATAGGTTCAAATAAGGCGTTTAATTAAACACATAGCATTTCAACAGCGAATACGAATGTTGAAAATAAAAGAAAGTCTATTCATTCGGCACACTCATCATCGCTTTTCTCAATTTTAAAATCGGAATAGGGGCGTAATGACGATGATGTAGGGGCGAAGCTGAATCAATGCCAATGGCTCCGAGAGCTTTGGCAGGTTTGAAGGGCCATTCAGCTTCTCAAGCTCACGCCCTGGCTGGGACAAGGGCAGATTCATTAATCTGGTCGGCCATGTTTTTAAGCGCAAGTGTCGATCAATCTATGCCTCAGCCAACCCACGAGTTAGGTCCATTCGACTTCTCAAGCTCACGGGGCCATGTTTTAGAGCGCAAGTGCCGATCCATCTATGCCTTAGCCAGCCCACGAGTTAGGCCTATTTGGCTTCTCAAGCTCGCGCCCTGGCTAAGGCAAGGGCAGATTCATTAATCTGGTCGGCCATGTTTTCAAACGCAAGCGCCGATCGATCTTTGCCTCAGCCAGTCCACGAGTTAGGCCCATTCGGCTTCTCAAGCTCACGCCCTGGTGTAGACACCCCATTTTTGACCGAATTTAAGACTCAGACGTCATCGATTGAGCGCTCGGTGATGTTGCATATTGTGCTCGTTCAGAAGTCTCAGAGTCTCGGCCGTGAGCCCTGCCTCCGGACTTCCGAACCCTTTTCTGTACTTTGCCTTGGTTTGCGAACCAGGCTCGGTTTTCTCTGTTTTTGTTCCTGAAGGGAGGGAGAGGTCCCGTAGACCATCTCTCAGTGGCCGTGGGCTACTTTTCGTGGCCGTAGGCCATTTTGCCCATTTCGGAGCCCGGTTCTCGGTTTTCGGAGCCATCAGGCCATGTGCCTTGGTTCGGGACCGCCTAACCATCTCCAATTGCTCTGATTTTTGGCATGCATCTTATTTGCTCCCTTTTGAGGGACACTGGGGTCCGAGGGACCGACTTCGTGGTCGAACACCACTCCCGGTGCCCAACAGTCAGTTTTCGGGGTCCCGAACTGCGCGTTTCGGCCCCCGAACCTTCATTTCGCATCGGTTTGGGCTCATTTTTGGTGGAGGCCTTATTTTCATAGTTAGGAAGCTTGTAGGAGGGTGGGAGGCCAGCAATTGTTTTGACAACCAACTTTTTGTTTGGTCAAAAGTGGTTCAGCATGAATCTGGGAAGGAGAAAAGTCTGCGCGGCTTCACCGAAACGGGCGTAACTCTTTGCACAAGAGGAATTAAAATATGAGGCCACCACCATTGGAAAGCTTACTTCCGGGGCTTCATTTTGCACTCAAGAATCTCCTAAGTCCAAATCCGGAGGGAGGAGATATGGTTGGTTGAAGTCTGGTTAGATCGAATCTGCGCGGCTTTACGAAAATTGGCATAACTTTTTCTACAGGAGGAATTTTAATGCAAGGTTTGCGGCATTGGAAAGCTAACTTCAAGGGCTACATGGCCGACCAGTTTTATGGCTTGGACCTTTTGACCCTAGCCGGCCGGCCACCTTTTCCAGCCGGCCGGCCACTTACCAAAAAATGACTTTTTTTTCCTAGCCGGCCATTTTCCTCTCCCTCAGTGTATTCCAACTATGCCAGCTGGTTGCCAATTGGACCATCCTCCATACACGTGTATGGAGGATTAGAGAGGTCCCTTAGATATTTTTCATGCCTCTCCTCTATAAAGGAGAGGCTTGGCTTCTTGGCAAGAGGTTAGACATTTGTTAGACACATTTGAGAGAGAGATATACCTTCCACCTCCCATTTCTCTCCATTTCCAAGCTCCAAAGTCATTTTTCTTCAAGTTTGGTGCCATTTCTTCATCACTATCAAGCATCCCCATCACCACTCCATTTCCAGCAGCAAGGAGAGGTTCTCAGGGGCTTAGAAGCAACATTCCTCAAGCCAAGAGGTAGAAAAGAAAAGGTCTACAAGGGTAAGTCTCCATTTCCCTCTTTTGTAGCATTTTCTTGCTTCATTTCTTAAGCCTATCTGCTCACTGTTTTAGGCTCCGACCCTAACTTAAAGGGTCACTCTTTTGAGCTTATCTTCATGTTTGTTTAAGGGCTCAACCCTGTTTGAGCCCTCCATTTGGCACTTGCTTCAATATCATCTTATATGCCATTTTTTTGCATGAAATTTCTAGCCTATGAGTGATCTGTTTTCGAGCATAATGTAAAATTTAAGTGGGCCTATTTTGAGCCCCTATTCAACATTGAAGAAGGGCTCAACCCTGTTTGGGTCCTCTATCTTGCACTTACTTCATAATCTCTCCTATTTACCGTAAATTTGCATGATTTGTTTGGCCTATATGTAAATTGTTTTGGAGTTTGTTATGAACTGTGAGTAAGCTTATTTTGTGTCCCTATACAACATTTTAGAAGGGATCAATCTTGTTTGGGGTCTCCATGTAGTACCTACCATTATACCCCTCTTTGGCCCCCATTTTTGCATGCCTTTTTAGGCTTATCTAGCTTCTGTTTTCGGCCATCATCAGAACTGAAAATGGTCATATTTTGACCCCCTGGATATATTTCATGAAGGGTATTTGCTTGTTTGATGAATTTTTGGCCTACTTCATGTTATACCCTCTTGTGGCCTATTTCTTGCATGGCATTTTTAGCATGTTTACATACTGATTTGGGGGTTGTCATAAACTGTAAATGTGCATATTTTTGGTCACTCTTCAGTGTTGTAGAAGGATGTTTTTCTGTTTGGATTTTTTATATATCACTTGTTTCATTACCCTCCTTGTGGCCTATTTCTTGCGTAGGAATTTTTCCATGCTTGTATATTGCTTTGTGGTTTGTTTTGAACTGAAAAATGATTTTCTTGGGGCTTCCTTGCTACTGTATTTTCATTCCATGTCCATATTGTGCATATTTTGCATAGCTATAGGCCATTTCGGGTGCCTAAATTCGCATTTCGGGACCATTCCTTGCATTTGGTGTCATTTCGCCATCTTTCGGGACTGTTTTCCCCCATATTTCAGTGCTGAAATTCCATTGGCATGTTTGCATATCATTTTCTATGTCATTTCATGTCTTAATGCCATTGCCTCGGTTTGCGTGCCCGTGTGCACGCATTTCGAGGTATCTCATTTTCATCTATCGGCCTCTTATGTGAGTGTGGCTGAGGCTCTCTCATGTTAGTATAAGTCCATTTTGCATTCTGTATGCCATTTTAGTCTCATTGCATTCCGTATGCCATTGCCTCGGTTTGCGTGCCCGTGTGCACGCATTTCGAGGCATCTCATTTTCATCTATCGGCCTCTTATGTGAGTGTGGCTGAGTCTCTCTCATGTTAGTATAAGTCCATTTTGCATTCTGTATGCCATTTTAGTCTCATTGCATTCCGTATGCCATTGCCTCGGTTTGCGTGCCCGTGCGCACGCATTTCGAGGCATCTCATTTTCATCTATCGACCTCTTATGTGAGTGTGGCTGAGGCTCTCTCATGTTAGTGTAAGCCCATATTGTATTGTTTATGTCATTTTAGCATCATTGCCTTCCGTATGCCATTGCCTCGGTTTGCGTCTGCAGCACGCATTTCGAGGCACTTCACTTTTATCCGACGGCCTCTTATGTGAGTGTGGCTGAGGTCCACTCATGTTAGTGTAAGTCCAATTGCATTGCGTATGCCATTTTATGCCTTAGGATCATTTTCTCGGTTTGCGTGCCCGTGTGCACGCATTCCGAGACATATCATTTTCATAGCATTGTGTATGTTAGGATTGTATCTTAGTTGCATTTCATACATATCATGCATATTGCATTGTGTTCAGGATAGGAGTTAGCCCGGGCACGGGAAACGAGGTGCG
This sequence comes from Camellia lanceoleosa, assembly GCA_025200525.1. Classification (NCBI taxonomy): domain Eukaryota; kingdom Viridiplantae; phylum Streptophyta; class Magnoliopsida; order Ericales; family Theaceae; genus Camellia; species Camellia lanceoleosa. The sequence continues at coordinate 94,191,126 of CM045771.1, forward strand.
TTTCGTACTCCGAGTGACGGAACGGGTCTCAATTCCCTAGTCACCGACACTCCTGATTATCCATGATGGAGTTAAGTCTAGTTGTATTTCCATGTGCATTCATTCTATATTGAATTGTGCATTTCGGTTCCTCGGCCATCATGCATCGAGATGTGTGATTGGTGGCACTAGGATCGAGGCATGCATAAATTTGTGAAATACATTGCTATGCCCCTTTCCTGCTCTCTGTTGCAGCAAAAATGAAGAATCAGCAACTTTTCAGAATCCGGCACGCATTTCGAGAAACATTGCAAACAGAGGCTAATTGGGGCATCCCAGTGGATTTCCGCGCAAAGCAGCCCGAACATGCATTATTTCATTATCCGGAGCGGAGTCAAGGCAGTCCCTGGCTTGCATGCCAATTTACCGCTTTCTTAGTTAATTTATTAATTAATTAAGAATTTCTGTATTATTTGGACTGTATTATTCTTTTATTCGGGACTGTATTATTATTTATTTGGACCCTCTGTGCGAGGGCAAAATTGTAATAAGTGTGCGTGTGTGACGTATGTCTCCCAACCCCACGTCTTTCTTTCCTTTTATTTACCCGCTTATGATGGTTAGATGTAGGGCATGTTTCAATTAGCATACAGTATGACAGCATGTTTGCATCATTCATCTGTTTTGCACGCATGCTCGGCATCATACAAACTGCATTTGTATTTCAATTCCAAATTGAATACGTGTTAGTTGTAGCATTCCATATGCCATGTTTAGAATAGCCGAGACTGCTAAAGTTTGCATCTTTGCATGTGTTGCATTAGGCATTTCTGTATCTAGGATCATGCGTAGATATCTAATGAGCTTCTGTTTTGGCTTGGAGTACTAAATTGAGTTTTATGCTTTAGCATCCTTGCATGCGTGTGAGTGACTGCCATGAATAGCATGCTTACCATGAGGCTATGTGCTTATGTGATATAACTGCCTTGAATGCCTGTGGGTGGAGGTTGGGTTACTTGGATTGGACAATTCATCAAATGTTTGTTTTAAGCCCACTAGATAGTGGCAAAATCCCGTTTTTCTTAAGCCTACCCGAGAGTGGCAAATCCACGTCTTAGCCTACCTGCGGGTAGCACCATCAAACCATTTTTCAAACAAACAAACATGAAATGTTTTGTTCCAATTCAGGCGACTCAGTCTATACTTGTATGCTGCGAGCATCACATAGTAACCTAGGCTAATAACTTAAGAACGCACAATGTTTTCAAAATCGATATCATGGTTAGTAGAGGCCTTTTGCCATCGGCGAAGGGTGCTCACGGTGACCTTCCAATCGTACCCAAGTTCCGAGCCGAGCAACTTTGGTGATAGCGGACACGTGGCCTTTGGCATCGAGTCGGGGTTTCCTAAATTTCCCATTAAAAACATTTAGGTGGCGACTCAGATTCCGCAAAGCAGTCCATGTTTGGCACTTCTTTCAAAAATCGGTTTTCTCAAAATGATTTGGATTTGGACTCTTTGGTTCAAGATTAAGAACCGTGACATTTGAGTCCTTGAGCGTAGTGACCCCAATATGAACGGAGCAGGCAGGACTTAACCCTCGGGGCGTTCGGGGCGTCTACACTGGCTAAGGCAAGGCGATTAATTAATCTGACCATGTTTTCAACGCATAAGCCGTCGATCTATGCCTCAGCCAGCCCATGAGCTAGGCCCATTCAGCTTCTCAAGCTCGCACCCTGGCTAAGGCAAAGGCAGATTCATTAATCTGGCCGGCCATGTTTTCAAGCGCAAGTGCCGATCGATCTATGCCTCAGCTAGCCCACGAGTTAGGCCCATTCAGCTTCTCAAGCTCGCACCCTGGCTAAGGCAAGGGCAGATTCATTAATTTGGTCGGCCATGTTTTCAAGCGCAAGCGTCGATCAATCTATGCCTCAGCGAGCCCATGAATTAGGCCCATTCGGCTTCTCAAGCTCGTGCCCTGGCTAAGGCAAAGGGCAGATTCATTAATCTGGTCGGCCATGTTTTCAAGCGCAAGCGCCGATCGATCTATGCCTCAGCCAGCCCACGAGTTAGGCCCATTCGGCTTCTCAAGAAAGCGCCCTGGCTAAGGAAAGGGTAGATTCATTAATCTGGTCGGCCATGTTTTCAAACGCAAGCGCCGATCCATCAATGCCTCAGCCAGCCCATGAGTTAGGCCCATTCGGCTTCTCAAGTTCGCGCCCTGGCTAAGGCAAGGGCAAATTCATTAATTTGGTCGGCCATGTTTTCAAGCGCAAGCGCCGATCGATCTATGCCTCAACCAACCCACGAGTTAGGGCCATTCGGCTTCTCCAGCTCGTGCCCTGGCTAAGGCAAGGGCAGATGCATTAATCTGGTCGGCAATGTTTTCAAGCACTAGCGCCGATCGATCTATGCCTCAACCAGCCCAAGAGTTAGGCCTATTCGGTTTCTCAAGCTCACGCGCTGGCTAAGGCAAGGGCAGATTCATTAATCTGGTTGGCCATGTTTTCAAGCGCAAGCGCCGATCGGTCTATGCCTCAACCAGCCCACGAGTAAGGCACATTCGGCTTCTCAAGCTCGCACCCTGGCTAAGGCAAGGGCAGATTCATTAATCTGGTCAGCCATGTTTTCAAGCGCAAGCGCCGATCCATCTATGTCTCAGCCAACCCACGAGTTAGGCCCATTCGGCTTCTCAAGCTCGCGCCTTGGCTAAAACGCAAGCGATTCGTGTCTGGCCATGTTTTCAAGCATAGCGCCGATCGATCTATGCCTCGGCCGGTCCATGAGTTAGGCCCATTCGGCTTCTCAGCTCGCCACAGCTAAGCGGCGGATTCGTGTCTGATGCGGCCATGTTTTCAACTGGCGCCCGATCAATCTATGCCTCAGCCAACCCACGAGTTAAGCCCATTCGGCTTCTCAAGCTTGCATACTGGTTAAAACAAGGCGATTCGTGTCTGATGGCCATGTTTTCAAGCGCAAGCGCCGATCAATCTATGCCTCAGCCAGCCCACGAGTTAGGCCCATTCGGCATCCCAAACTCGCGCCCTGGCAAAGGCAAGGGCAGATTCATTAATCTGGTCGGCCATGTTTTCAAGCGCAAGTGCCGATCGATCTATGCCTCAGCAAGTCCACAAGTTAGGCCCATTCGGCTTCTCAAGCTCGCGCCGTGGCTAAGGCAACGACAAATTCATTAATCTGGTCGGCCACGTTTTCAAGCGCAAACGCCGATCCATCTATGCCCCAGCCAGCCCATGAGTTAGACCTATTCGGCTTCTCAAGCTCGCGCCCTGGCTAAGGCAAGGGCAGATTCATTAATCTGGTTGGCCATGTTTTCAAGCGCAAGTGCCGATCGATCTATGCCTCAGCCAACCTACGAGTTAGGCCCATTCGGCTTCTCAAGCTCGTGCCCTGGCAAAGGCAAGGGTAGATTCATTAATATGGTCAGCCATGTTTTCAAACGCAAGAGCCGATCGAGCTATGCCTCAGCCAGCCCACGAGTTAGACACATTCGGCTTCTCAAGCTCGCGCCCAGGCTAAAGCAAGAGTAGATTCATTAATCTGGTCGGCCATGTTTTCAAGCGCAAGCGCCGATCCATCTATGTCTCTTCCAGCCCACGAGTTAGGCCCATTCGGCTTCTCAAGCTCGCGCCCCGACTAAGGCAAGGGCAGACTCATTAATATGGTCGGCCATATTTTCAAGCGCAAGCGCCGATCCATCTATGTCTCAACTAGCCCACGAGTTAGGCCCGTTCGGTTTCTCAAGCTCGCGCCCTGGCTAAGGCAAGTGTAGATTCATTAATCTGGTCGGCCTTGTTTTCAAGCGCAAGCGCCGATTGATATGTGCCTCAGCCAACCAACGAGTTAGGCCCACTCGGCTTCTCAAGCTCGCGCCCTAGCTAAGGCAAGGACAGATTCATTAATGTGGTCGGCCATGTTTTCAAATGCAAGCGCCGATCGATCTATGCCTCAGCTAGCCCACGAGTTAGGCACATTCGGCTTGTCAAGCTCGCGCCATGGCTAAAGCAAGGGCAGATTCATTAATCTGGTCCGCCATGTTTTCAAGCGTAAGCGCCGATCCATCTATGTCTCAGCCAGTCCACGAGTGAGGTGCATTAGGCTTCTTAAGCTCGCGCCCTGGCTAAGGTAAGGGCAGACTCATTAATCTGGATGGCCATGTTTTCAAGCGCAAGCGCCGATCCATCTATGTCTCAGCTAGCCCACGAGTTAGGCCCATTCGGCTTCTCAAGCTTGCGCCCTGGCTAAGGCAGGGGCAGATTCATTAATCTAGTCGGCCATGTTTTCAAGCACATGCGCCAATCGATCTATGCCTCAGCCCACCCACGAGTTAGGCCCATTCGGCTTCTCAAGCTCGCACCCTGGCTAAGGAAATGGCAGATTCATTAATCTGGTCGGCCATGTTTTCAAGCGCAAGCGCCGATAGATCTATGCCTCAGCCAGCCCACGTGTTAGGCACATTCGGTTTCTCAAGCTCGCGCCGTGGCTAAGGCAAGGGCAGATTCATTAATGTGGTCGGCCATGTTTTCAAGCGCAAGCGCCGATCCATCTATGTCTCAGCCAGCCCACGAGTTAGGCCCATTCGGCTTCTCAAGCTCGCGCCCTCGGTAAGGCATGGGCAGATTCATTAATCTGGTCGGCCATGTTTTGAAGCGCAAACGTCGATCGATCTATGCCTCAGCCAGCCCACGAGTTAGGCCTATTCGCCTCAAGCTCGGCATACAGCTACAAAGCGCCGAATCCGTGTAACTGGTCCATGTTTTCAAGCGCAAGCGCCGATCAATCTATGCCTCAGCCACCCCATGAGTTAGTCCGATTCCGCTTCTCAAGCTCGCCACAGCTAAAGGGCGATTCGTGTCTGATGCGGCCATGTATGCAAGCGCAAGCGCCGATCGATCTATGACTTTTCCAGCCCACGAGTTAGGCCAATTTGGCTACTCAAGCTCGCGCCCTGGCTAAGGCAAGGGCAGATTCATTAATCTGGTCGGCCATGTTTTCAAGCGCAAGCCCCGATCGATCTATGCCTCTGCCAGCCCACGAGATAGGCCCATTCGGCTTCTCAAGCTCGCGCCCTGGCTAAGGCAAGGGCAGATTCATTAATCTGGTCGGCCATGTTTTTAAGTGCAAGCGCCGATCAATCAATGCCTCAGCCGGCCCACGAGTTAGGCCTATTCGGCTTCTCAAACTTGCGCCCTAGCAAAGGCAAGGGTAAATTCATTAATCTGGTCGGCCATGTTTTCAAGCGCAAGCGCCGATTGATCTATGCCTCAGCCAGCCCACAAGTTTGGCCCATTCGGCTTCTCAAGCTCGCGCCCTGGCTAAGGCAACGGCAAATTGATTAATCTGGTCGGCCATGTTTTCAAGCGCAATCGCCGATCAATCTATGCCCCAGCCAGCCTATGAGTTAGGCCCATTCGGCTTCTCAAGCTCATGCCCTGGCGAAGGCAAGAGCAGATTCATTAATCTGGTTGGCCATGTTTTCAAGCGCAAGCGCCGATCGATCTACGCCTCAGCCAACCTAGGAGTTAGGCCCATTCGGCTTCTCAAGTTCGCGACCTGGCTAAGGCAAGGGCAGATTCATTAATCTGGTCGGCCATGTTTTCAAACACAAGCGTCGATCGATCTATGCCTCAGCCAGCCCACGAGTTAGGCACATTCGGCTTCTCAAGCTCACGCCCTGGCTAAAGCAAGGGCAGATTCATTAATCTGGTCGGCCATGTTTTCAAGCGACAGCGCCGATCCATCTATGTCTCTGCCAGCCCACGAGTTAGGCCCATTCGGCTTCTCAAGCTCGCGCCCTGGCTAAGGCAAGGGTAGACTCATTAATCTGGTCGGCCATATTTTCTAGCACAAGCGCCGATCCATCTATGTCTCAGCTAGGCCATGAGTTAGGCCCATTCGGCTTCTCAAGCTCGCGCACTGGCTAAGGCAAGGGCAGATTCATTAATCTGGTCGGCCATGTTTTCAAGCTCAAGCGCCGGTCGATCTATGCCACAGCCAGCCCACGAGTTAGGCCCATTCGGCTTCACAAGCTCGCGCCCTGGCTATGGCAAGGGCCGAGTCATTAATCTGATCGGCCATGTTTTCAAGCGCATGCGCCGATCGATCTATGCCTTAGCCAACCTACTAGTTAGGCCCATTCGGCTTCTCAAGCTCGCGCCCTGGCTAAGGCAAAGGCAGATTCATTAATCTGGTTGGCCATGTTTTCAAACGCAAGCGCCGATCGATCTATGCCTCAGCCAGCCCACGAGTTAGGCACATTCGGCTTCTCAAGCTCGCGCCCAGGCTAAAGCAAGGGCAGATTCATTAATCTGGTCCACCATGTTTTCAAGCACAAACGCCGATCCATCTATGTCTCAGCCAGCCCACGAGTTAGGCCCATTCGGCTTCTTGAGCTCGCGCCCTGTCTAAGGTAAGGGCAGACTCATTAATCTGGTCGGCTATGTTTTCAAACGCAAGCGCCGATCCATCTATGTCTCAGCTAGCCCACGAGTTAGGCCCATTCGACTTCTCAAGCTCGCGCCCTGGCTAAGGCAAGGGCAGATTCATTAATCTGGTCGGCCATGTTTTCAAACGCAAGCGCCGATCGATCTATGTCTCAGCCAGCCCATGAGTTAGGCACATTCGGCTTCTCAAGCTCACGCCCTGGCTATGGGAAGGGCAGATTCATAAATCTGGTCAGCCATATTTTCAGGCGCAAACGCCGATAGATCTATGCCTCAGCCAGCCCACGAGTTTTGCACATTCGATTTCTTATGCTCGCGCCCTGGCTAAGGCAAGGGCAGATTCATTAATCTGGTCGGCCATGTTTTCAAGCGCAAGCGCTAATCCATCTATGTCTCAGCCAGCCCACGAGTTAGGCCCATTCGGCTTCTCAAGCTCGCGCCCTGGTTATGGCAAGGACAGATTCATTAATCTAGTCGGCCATGTTTTGAAGCGCAAGCGCCGATCGATCTATGCCTCAGCCAGCCCACGAGTTAGGCCCATTCGGCTTCTCAAGCTCGCGCCCTGGCTAAGGCAAGGGCAGATTCATTAATCTAGTCGGCCATGTTTTCAAGCACAAGCGCCAATCAATCTATGCCTCAGCCAGCCCACAAGTTAGGCCCATTCAACTTCTCAAGCTCGCGCCCTGGCTAAGGCAAGGGCAGATTCATTAATCTGGTCGGCCATGCATGCAAGTGCAAGCGTCGATCGATCTATGCCTTAGCCAGCCCACGAGTTAGGCCCATTTGGCTTGTCAAGCTCGCGCCCTAGCTAAGGCAAGGACAGATTCATTAATCTGGTTGGCCATGTTTTCAAGCGCAAGCGCTGATCGATCTATGCCTCTGCCAGCCCACGAGATAGGCCCATTCGGCTTATCAAGCTCGCGCCCTGACTAAGGCAAGTGCTGATTCATTAATCTGGTCAGCCATGTTTTCAAGTGCAAGCGCCGATCGATCTATGCCTCAGACAGCCCTCGAGTTAGGCCCATTTGGTTTGTCAAGCTCGCGCACTAGCTAAGGTAAGGGCAGATTCATTAATCTGGTCGGCCATGTTTTCACGCCCAAGCGCCGATCGATCTATGCCTCAGCCTGCCCACGAGTTAGGCACATTCAGCTTCTCGCTTCTCGGGCTGGCTAAAGAAGCGATTCATTAATGTCTGATGGCCATGTTTTCAGCATAGCCGATCTATCTATGCCTTAGCCAGCCCACGAGTTAGGCCCATTTGGCTTCTCAAGCTCGCGCCTTGGCTAAGGCAAGGGCAGATTCATTAATCTGGTTGGCCATGTTTTCAAACGCAAGCGCCGATCGATTTTTGCCTCAGCCAGCCCACGAGTTAGGCCCATTCGGCTTCTCAAGCTCGCGCCCTGGCTAAGGCAAGGGCAGATTAATTAATCTGGTCGGCCATGTTTTCAAGCGCAGGTGCCGATCGATCTATGCCTTAGCCAGCCCACGAGTTAGGCCCATTCAGCTTCTCAAGCTCGTGCCCTGGATAAGGCAAGGGCAGATTCATTAATCTGGTCGGCCATGTTTTCAAACGCAAGCGCCGATCAATCTATGCCTCAGCGAGCTCATGAGTTTGGCCCATTCGGCTTCTCAAGCTCGCGCCCTGGCTAAGGCAAAGGGCAGATTCATTAATCTGGTCGGCCATGTGCCTAAGCTACACAGCCGATCTGACCATAACTGAAAACAAGATCACTAATCCACAAACTTTTCATTAGCAAGTTGAGCACAACTCACGAAATTTTATATACGCAAATTGTTAAATAAAAGCTACAAGCCCGCATAAAAACGCCTAGCAAAAACTATGACTGTAGCAATACATGAACATTACCGAACCAAAAACTGTAAAAATACATTCGAAATCCTAAAAAATATGTCATTCGCCCAGATCAGTCCTCGGAATCAGACTCCGATAGCTCAACATCCACTTGCTCATACGGCATTGGCATAGTCAATGACACTTTAGTAGCAGCAAGGGCTTTGTGCCAGCCATGTTTAAACCCCCGATTTTCAAACTTGGGGAATTGGTCCAAATACACGGCGAGTCCCGCATTTTTCCCGACCTCGAATACTTTGGAAGCTTCCGAGTCAGCTATTGCCTTCGCCGCCCTCATTTCAGCCAACTTAGCCTCCAGTTTGGAGACCGCCTTCTGGGCCAACTTGAGCGCATCTTCGCTCTCGTCCACCTTTTTCTCGGCATCCGCTCTCAACTGATCCGCACTACGAGCCCTCTCCACCTCGGCCTTAGCCCGTGAGGCCTCCTTGTCCGCCCTCAAAACTTTGACCTCGGCCCTTCTTCTCTGGCCCTCAACTTCTTTTCGTAAGCGACCAATCTGTTTGACGGCATCGCGATGGCAACGGCCCATATCGGCTATCCATCCGACGGTCTGCGAAACAAAAATTTAAGGCCATAAAATTAACAGTATCCGGATAAGTGAAGAAAAGTCCGAACATGTACCAAAAGTGCCAATTAGGTGGCTAGTGCTGTCGTGTTCAGATCTAGTTCGACCCGGAAAGCCTCCTTGTCAAACGGCAACGACACGGACACGGACGCAACCACGCTGAATGTGACTTGTGGGTCTTTAAGCGCCAAAGCATCAGAAGAAACCGGCTTGTTTTTCATCATCGGTTGAATGACAAAAGGAACATTCGCGTTCGATCCGTCTAATCGGGGGCGTTTACCGCCTTGTTCTTATGAACTGGCCTCAAACTCACCAGGGCGTTTCTCTGCCTTTTCCTCAACCTCTTGACCGGCCTGTACGACCAAAGTAGATTCGGCATTCTAATCCTTTGTCGTCTCCTCCTCGATAACGCGCAAGGACTCTGATTCTGTAACAGGTAGGGAGAGTTAAGGTTCGATGGCAGGAAGTAGTTCAGACGGAAGGGCCTCCACTTTTCGCCGTGCGGCCAACCTTTCTACATTCGCCTTCCTGGCAAGTTTTGACAGGCTTAACCCAGTCATGTCTGCGGGGCCTGTGGCGGGAAGATCCTCTAAGCTGTGAGAAACGTCGTCAGGTGAAAGATGCCCTCAGCCCAAAGCGGATGGAGGATCGGCCGAACTCAATACTTCGTCAAATTCGGTTTCAGACTGATCTGATCCTACAACATCAGCTATGTCATCCCGCTCCGAATCGGACACTTCAAGACCAACCTGTCTCAGGTTTTTGAAGTCGGACAAAATAAGAGCAATAAGAGAATCTTCACCCTTCGAAATTGGGATATTTTCCGCCGCCGAGAAGTTCGTATATGTCGGCTCGTAACAAAGCAGAACGTGGGCCGCCCTCCCCTGTTTTTGAAGACTTCGACAGCCGAAGTACTTGAGAGCGACTTTGATATCCGAAAGAATGGCGTTGTCGGTTGAAAATAAGACTTTTTTCAAATCGTTCCCTGCACAAGCCAAGCTGTAGGATTTCAAAGAAGAGCCTTCACAACAAAAATGAACAAATAATAAAAGCAAGAAGGTAATCGGCCACCTGGCTCGCCCCTCCATCTAGGAATAGGATCAACGCGATCCTCTCCTTCACCAAATTCCCAGTTACCCTGGACAACGACCATAACATCATCAACTCGTTTCCCAGAATTGGAAAGCATAGTGATTAGCTGATGGTTGGTATCTCTAGACCTGAGGAAGTGGCGCCCGCGCCGACCAGAAGACTTAGCCAGGGCATAGCAATGCCGGATGGCTGGAATGCCGAGGTTAATTCCAAGGCGACGATTCAGCGCTATAACCCCCATTATAATTCTATAGAAATTCACATTTGGTTGAGAAGGGATTAAACCCCAATGGCGAAGCATAGCCCTTAGAAGCGGGCGGAGGGGAAAACGGACTCCGCCCTCTGCAATCGACAAGAGAGGAAAGACAATCGTGGTGTTGTCCTCCCTCTCCATATCAAGAATACTGTCTGCCACAAATGACAGACAGACATCATCAGGAATAGAGAAATGGCGTCTAAAGCCAACAATTCGATCTGACGAGAGGAGGTCTTTTAAATATTTCGCCATATCCAATAGTTCATAGGAATATGCCAAGGAAGAAATAAACTAGAAGGAGTTTTCAAAGCAAAGAAGGAAAGGACTTACAAAGAATGCAGAGGATATCGAAGAAGAGAAAGTTGCTGGAACGATTCGAAAGGCAACCTAGCGACGAGCATTATAAAATATATATACTCAAAAGGACGTCAAAATTTTAAATCGCAATAAATAGACACATACGAAGGGCGCGGGAAGTCAGGATGGTAACCGGAAGGGTAGCTCTTAGACATCCGCAAGAGGGCAAGGCCAATCGCCAAATTTTGGCTCTGACCTTACGAAACCCAGAACCAAGCACTACAGCCAACTGATGTTGGTAAAGTGCTTGGGGGGCAATTGTGGGAGTCGAATAAATGGAAGAGTCAGAAGGTGCATACCTCAGAGATCGGGTATTATTCGGCTCCATCCTGCGTAATTAGGATGCCGAATACATTATGAAGGTCGAATAGAGGGAGGTGCGTGGATCAGAATAAAGGTAAGGACATTGAATAAAAGTAGGCTCAGACCTCGAGACCCAACAAAAGGAGTATAAATACAAGAACTACAGATTCAGAAAGGTATGTAACAATCACTTTTTGCTTAACTTAGAAGATAAGTTATTTTGAGTGCAAGAACTGACTTGCTCGTCGGAGTGCTAATTCTGGCACCCCCGACCGGAGTGTTTGTGTCTTTTCAGGTGACTAGCTGAGGATCACCAGCGTCTCCCAAGATCTGAAGAGTATTTCCAAACCACTTCTCCACAGTCTCTATCAGGCTGGTATTAATTACATGAAACATGACGGGATGATCATTGCAACAAGCATTGTTGCCTCAGGTGGTTATGCAGATGATTTGGACAACTCTGATGTTTTAATATACTCTGGTCATGGAGGAAATATAACTGGTCGGGATAAACAATAACCTGAAGACCAGAAACTTGAAAGAGGAACTTGGCTCTGAAAAATAGTATATCAGCAAAGAATCCTATTTGGGTAATCCGTGGTTCTAAAGAGCCAAAATTATCTGCCTTGGATGCAAGAGCCAAGATTGTTCTGACATATACTTATGATGGCTTGTATATAGTGGAGAGATACATGCATGATGTAGGGCCACATGGTAAGCTGGTTCTTAAGTTCGAGTTGAAGAGAATTCCAGGCCAACCAGAGCTTACTTGGAAAGAAGTGAAGAAATCAAAAAGATTTAAAATTCGGAAGGGTCTTTGTGTTGGTGATATATCAGCAGGGAAAGAGTTACTTCCCATTTGTGCTGTGAACACCATAAACAATAAGAGACCACCCAAATTCAATTATATAACTGAGATGAAATATCCTGATTGGTACTGCCCTACTGCTCCCAAGGGTTATGATTGTAACGGTGGATGCTTGGACTCTAAAAAATGCTGATGTATGTTCAATAATGGAGGAAAGATTTCATACAACTGCAATGGGGCTATCGTTGAAGCAAAGCCTCTGGTATATGAGTGTGCTCCTTCTTGCAAATGCCCTCCTTCTTGCTATAATAAAGTCAGTTAGCATGGCATGAAAATACAGCTTGAAATCTTTAAAAGGAAGTCAAGGGGCTGGGGTATTAGATCCCTAACTTCTATTCCTTCAGGAAGTTTTATATGCAAGTATATTCGGGAGCTTCTTGAAGACAAGGAAGCTGAAAAAAGACAAAATGATGAATACTTGTTTGATATTGGACACAATTTTAGTGATTGTTCTCTCATTGGTGGACTTTTGACTCTCAAGCATGTTGTACAGTTAAATTCTAATGAAGTTGTGGAGGATGAGCGTTTCACAATCGATGCAGCACAGTTTGGGAATGTGGGGAGGTTCATCAACCATAGTTGTTCCCCTAACCTTTATGCTCAGAATGTCCTGTATGATCACAAGGACAAGAGTAAACCCCACATAATGCTCTTTGCTGCAGAAAACATTCCTCTCTTGAAGGAGCTGACTTACCACTATAATTACTTTGTCGATCAAGTTCGAGATTTGAATGCAAATATTAAGATGAAGAGCTGCTATTGTGGTGCTGCAGAGTGCACTGGCAGGATGTATTGATGCAGGGAACAAAGTTTGGGGTTTTCGAATCTGATTCCTTGTGTCTTAATGTAAGTTCTCGTTGACTACTTTGTTGTGGAACTTGATTTATTATCTACTCTCTGTGCTAGGCTGTATATTGAATTAGTTTCAGCATGTACTTGGGATGCCTCAACAGAAACAAGAAGATATGGATGCACACATACAGACAAATATCATTTTCATGAACTGAAACACACCCCAACACTACTAAACTTTTCAAGATGACATACAGTTACATAAACAAAGATTGCAGGACCTTAACAGATTACAATATACAATGTTTTACAATATCTCCTTATGCTTGTTGGTATGTATGTGAGCTGTGATTGAGTTATATGTAACTCAATACTTTGCTCCTCCAAATTGTCATTTGGGTTGGAGGCAACCTTGGCTGAGAGGTTGCTATGGGTGTTTGTCACTGGCTACAGGCTACTGTACACCTGCAGCACTGTAACTTTGCCATGGGGCTTGGCTGTGTGCATCATCTTCCTCTTTCTTGTTTCTGAAATTATTAGTTATTTCAATCAAACTAAAACATATGATTATGTCATGATTTTTGCATGTTGTAACTTTGAGGGTCTTTCTTCCAGCATTTTTGTCTCTCATCTGTGATCATGTTTTCTTGATGTAAACACCTTGAACAGTTATCTAATTATGTCATTATCATTATGATAGTTTCCCAAAATGATGTTGTCACTAGTTTTTATTTATGATCATACTTTATAGATATAAAATGATATTACTTCTGGCCAATTCACAAAGTGGCATAAACCTCTGCGGAGGACATATTCTGAAATAACTTGACTCTATTTGCTTGAACTGGCCGCCCTCACAAATCATAAAATTTTCTTCGTCCTTAAAGTAATATAGAATCTAATTCATGAATGCAAAAACTTTACATCTCATCCCTTAATTTTCAGGGATTTGCTTATGGTTCTTGTTTTGATGGGCAAGCCTTGCTTTTGATGGAAGCAGATAAGAGGAGAATTGAAAGAAGGATAAAATGGTTGGTTCGTTCGTATCATATTACGAGGTAGTGGCGGCTTAAACGTTAGTCTGTACATCAGTTTTTGATGTGGTTTCTCAAGTAGTCAAGTTGTTTTCGATAACACGTCTTTGAATTAGTGATTTTGGGAAGAAAATTCTGAAGCACTAACCTGGTAACCTTCTATAGTTTGGAATGATGGCACTTTTTTCATGTTTTGCTGATTTTGCATGATTTGGAATTTGTACATGTGAATTTTGTGGAAGAGTTATGACGTAAGTGACTTTTTTTTGTAGTGTTTCTGCATTGCGACTTTATGTTTCTCATATTTGTTTAATGTGATGGTTACTTAGGAGTGACAAATTGCTTGCAATATCAAATACCCTTTACTCTTACACGCGATCGGCGTTTTGTTTAGTTTCTTTTGCAAATTAGCTTGATTGTGAGCTAGCCTTTGAAACTTTTTATTTAAAAGGTTGTTAACTCTTATTTTTTAACCATAAAATCGTAGTGTTCAGACTGTCACCAAGAGTTTGGATAGGGTTGAGAGTTAGTTGGGTCCACACTCTTTTAGCTGCATTATTTGCATGTGAAATAAACGTAGTACAATATCTGATTCTTTATTGAGAAAGGTGAAGAGCACTAGCTTTAACACCGTAGACAAACATTACTTTAATCACTTAATCAAAACTACTAGGAAATAATTAATAAGCAGTTCCTACTCTGCATATACTAAGATGTATTTGTCTTCATTGGGATTAGGAGTTTAATAGGGCTTAAGTAATTTGAATGGTTGTGTCATAAAGACCCTAGCTTTCCATTCACTAGGAATCACACTACTCATTTGCACCCACTTCAACCCTGCACTGCCACTTACTTGGACCACGAAGTTAAGTTCCCTGCTGGTGGGTTAGCCATGTCCCATCTTGCACCGTAGGCCTTTCGCATACCCCTCCATTGTTGGCAATCCGCCTGCATCAAGAAAATATATGACTAATAGACTTTCTGGACCCTGCTTTAGCAAGAGCCTCGTCACTAGGTTGCCCTTAAAATGATATGTACACAAGACAACTTGCTTACAATACCCAGTTCACCAACTTTGTTTAGAAGACTGCACCGCCACACTTACTGCGGCAGTGATGTCGTTTTGGCCAGCTTGGTACAACATGATTACGGTTAGGTACTCAGGGAACCTGCTGTGCTCATGAACCTTGACCATGAGGTTGTAACCTGGATACTGGCAAGGAATTCTCCGGTATTCTATGTCAACCACGCCATAGGCAAACAAATCCAAGGCTGCGTTGGGACGAGCCAATCTTGAGTAGGCCCGAGTGCTTAGGATGAAGTCAGTCTTGTCCCCTTCACTATAGTCTGTCACCACTACCCTCACTCCATCTTCAGTGCAAAGTTGTGGTACTTTGCACCTAAGCTGTAGTTGTCAATAAACAAATAACTTCAATTGTAGACACTGTTAATATTACTAGTGCTTAATACTACAAGTGCTCCATCCATTAGCAAGCAAGTGCTCAAGCAAGTGCTCCACTCCAGCAAGTGCTCCACAAGAAGCAAGTGCTCCATTTACCCTAATGCTCCATTAAGTTAGTTTAGTGCTCCATTTAGGTTAATTTAATTCCTCCATTGTATCTCATTCTCCCTATAAAAGAGAGTTCATTCTCTCCATTGTAAACACACTATATACACAATTATACAGAGCATTCAGTCTCTTTCTCTTCTCTCTATAACTCTCACATGGTATCGAGCCCGATGTACAATTACGGCATTCTTCACTTTGGTGTTTTAGTCGTGACTACACCAAACATTTCGGAATCTCCTTACGATTCCAACGGCACCAAGCCCGTCACGAACGCTTCCACGCGCCTCCGCGCGCTCCTTTGCTTTCGGCGTCGCTGCTTCCACGCTCACAGCGCCTTCACGCGCCTTCCACCAGGTTGGTTCGCGCGCATGCTACCGTGCACCCGCGTCGCCCGATCTGCTAGTGAGCCTCGCGTCGCCGTTCCGCTACTGTGCACCCGCGTGCGCCGTTACGCTCTTCGCCGCGACGGCTTCTCCTAACGTCGCGCCGCGCTCTTCCTGCTAACGTCTTGCGCCCGACATCATTTTTCTCCTGCGACATCATCATTGCCTGACCCACCTTTCCTAGCTAATTTGACCTTCCGGACTCATTGGTACACTCTGTTTTACCTAATTTTGCTCCTATAGGTCTCTTCCTATCAATTTAGCTATACTCAACTATTATAATGGATCGTCATGATGCCTCCCATCCCATTTCCGTTATTTTAAATGGTTCCAACTATGTCCTATGGGCCCAAGCCATGTCTTCCTTCCTCAAAGGAAAGAAGCTCTGGCGAATTATTAGGGATGTGACTCAACCAATAAAAGACAACTTCTTTGCAACAAGCTGCTACTCTCTCTTGCTACATATGAAGACCGACTTGAGAAATGGGACAAGAAGAATTACCAAATCATTACGGTTTCGTATATACATTACCTCTATCGATCTTCGGTTTGGTCGCTTTCGGCTTGACTCTCACTTCTCCCCAAAAGACATCGGGATTTTTGAAAGAAAGATATCGGACTCTTGGTCTAGCTCATCAATATCAACTTCAGAGCCAACTTCACGCATGCCAGAATCCACTCAGTCCATTAATGACTTTTTATCTCAAATGTACTCTGTTTGGGATCAGCTTGCTCTTTCCGAGCCGACTTGGCCTCACCGAGAAGATGCTGTCTTATTTACTGCCCATCGTAATCAGCAAAGGTTAGTGCACTTTCTCATGGCTCTCACTCCATCTTTTGAGCCTGTACGTGCCTCTCTTCTTCATCGCCATCCTTTGCCCACTTTGGAACAAGTCATTTCTGAGCTGCTATCAGAGGAGACTCGTCTTGGCACTCTCCAAACTCATCATGTGGATTCTGTTCTTGCCACTCCCCCATACCGGCCATCCTTTACCCAGCGGACCACTGCCTGCCTCTATTGTCAGAATCGGGGCCTTCCTTCAACACATCTCCTGGTCAATTGCCCTGTCAGAACCTGTCGATACTGCAACAAACTTCATCCTGGTCATCTGTAACAGGATTGTTTTCGTAATCCATCCCGCTCCTCCTCCAACAACCACTCTTCTCGCGGTGGTTCTTCAGAAGCTTTCGCCGCTCAGGACATCGGTCTCATTCCGAATCAGTCTCATCCTGCTTCTTTATTCTTTGTCTCTACCTTGCCTCTGAGGGTTTTTCTGAGTCTCCTGCTCCATCTACCCCTCTCTTTTCTCCAACGGATGAAGAGGCCATGTTCAAACACCTTCTCTCCATCCTACTCCTCCTCCTCTTCTTTGCTTTGCTGTGATTCGGGTAACTCTTCTTGGTATTTTGACTCTGCCTGTTGTAATCATATGGCCTCCAGTTCTACTATTTTTTTTTTATTCTTTTCATCTTCTCATTCTCCCTCCATTCAAAGCTGGCGATGGTTCTCTCATATTTGTTAAGTCATATTGGTACTGTTTCCACATCTTCTTTATCGTTGCCTCAAGTTTATCATATCCCTGCTCTCACTTTAAACCTTATTTCTATTGGTCAATTATGTGAACTTGGTCTAACTGTCATATTTTTTGCTACTCATTGTTTGGTGCAGGACCCTCAGACGGGGCAAACTATTGGGATCGGCCGTAAGTACGGACGTCTCTATGAGCTCATTCACCTCCATGTTCCTGACTCTCCTCAGATTGCTGCTCCTGCATCTGCTTCCTCCTTATCTCCTTTTCATCTTTGGCATTGTCGGTTAGGGCATATTTCTGTTAATCGCTTAAAGTCTTTGGTTTCTAGTGGACAATTGGGTCATGTACTTCCGGATACTTTCGATTGTATACCCTGTCAACTTGCCAAACAACCTGCTTTATCATTCAATAAAAGTACTTACATTTCTTGTGCCTTTTGATCTTATACATTGAGATATTTGGGGCCCTCTCTACTCCTACTATGGGGGGATCTCGTTATTTTGTTGTTTTTATTGATGATTTTTCACGGTTTACTTGGATTTTTCTCATGAAAACTCGGTCTGAACTCAAAACCATTTATTATAATTTTGCCCAAATGATCCACACCCAATTTTCAAAAACCATCAAACTTTTTCGCTCTGACAATGCTATGGAATATCGGGACTCCGATTTTCTTTCGTTCTTGAGTCATGGTACCTTTGCCTCATCGTTCTGTCTTGTACGTCCAGAAAATGGCGTCTTTGAAGCGGAAACATAGGCATATTCTTGACACTACTCGTGCTTTCCTTCTCTCTTCTTCCTGCCCTGAAAACTTTTGGGGGGAAGCTGCCCTCACTGCTGTCTACACTATCAATTGTGCTCCTACCCCTGTCATCCATAATCAAACTCCCTTTGAACGTCTGCATGGCACTCCCCCTCCATATACTAATCTTCGGGTTTTTGGCTCTGCCTGCTTTGTTCTACTTCAATCTCATGAACACACCAAGCTTGAACCTCGTTCTCGTCTTTGTTGCTTTCTTGGTTATGGAATTGAACACAAAGGCTTTCGCTGTTGGGACCCTCTCTCTAAACGTCTTCGTATCTCCCGCCATGTCGTTTTCTGGGAGCACAAAATGTTTTCCTCCCTTTCCTCCTTTCACTTACCCGCACTTTCCACCAATGTATTGTTTACTAATCCTTCCATAGATATCTTCTCTGATGATTTTGATACAGGTTCCTCCCTCATTGAGACGCCCTTGCTCACTCCAACTCCCGACCAGACTGCTCTTCCTGAAGGTCCACCTCTCATTTCACCACCTCCTTCTCCACCGGTTCTTCCTCCCACCGATCCTCCTACGGGTCGCCCACACCGGGTAACTCAACCTCTTATCCATCTTCGTGATTATATTGTTGGATCTGCTGCCTTTTCTACTTATGAACCTACCTCCTATCGTGAGGCTTGTACTAATCCTCTTTGGCAGCAAGCTATGACTGATGAACTCCAAGCTTTGGACAAAACTCATACTTGGGATATTGTTGATCTTCCTCCTGGCAAAACTGCAATTGGTTGCAAATGGGTTTACAAAATCAAGACTCATTCTGATGGCTCTATTGAACGCTACAAAGCTCGTCTTGTTGCCAAAGGTTTCAACCAGGAATATGGGATTGATTATGAGGAAACCTTCTCCCCTGTTGCTCGGCTTACCTCTGTTCGCAGTTTACTTGCTGTTTCTGCTGCTCGCCAGTGGGAGCTTTTTCAGATGGATGTCAAAAATGCTTTCCTCAATGGTAATCTTCTTGAGGAGGTCTACATGCAACCTCCACCTGGGTCCACTTTTCCTTCTCATAAGGTTTGCAAACTACAGCGTGCTCTCTATGGCCTCAAGCAAGCACCCCGCGCCTGGTTTGCTAAATTCAGTTCTACCATTCATGACTTTGGGTTCACCTCTAGCTCCTATGACTCTGCTCTTTTTATACGGACTACTCCTCATGGTACCACTCTTCTCCTTCTGTACGTGGATGACATGATTATCACTGGCAATGATGCAGCTGGTATTCTCCAACTCAAACGTTTTCTCCAATCGGCGTTTGAAATGAAGGACCTTGGTACTCTTAACTATTTTTAGGCCTTGAAGTCTCTTATGATTCCTTTGGTTCTTATTTATCTCGGGCCAAATATGCATCGATCTTCGGCTCGTCTTTGGTCTTACAGATTGCAAAACTACCTCTACTCCAGTTGATCCTCAGATTCGTCTCACTCCTCTCGATGGGGATCTCCTCAATGATGCTACTCTTTATCGCCAGCTCGTCGGTAGTCTTGTCTATCTCACCGTGACTCGTCCTGACATTGCATATGCTGTTCACCTTGTAAGTCAGTACATGTCGGCTCCTCGCACTCCCCACTATACTGCTCTACTCCACATCCTTCGATACCTTAAAGGCACTCTGTTCCATGGCCTTCACTACTCTGCTTCCTCCTCTCTTGAACTGCGTGCCTTTTCTGATGCTGATTGGGCTGGGGATCCTACGGATCGACGCTCCACCACGGGATTTTGTTTCTTCTTAGGGGATTCTCTTATTACTTGGCGTAGCAAGAAACAATCCCTCACTGCTCGTTCTAGCACCGAAGCTGAATACCGGGCTCTTGCTGATACTACTCAGGAACTTCTCTGGCTTCGTTGGCTCCTCACTGATATGGGTGTTTCATCTTCTGGCGCTACCTCTCTTTATTGTGACAATCAGAGCGCCATTCAGATTGCTCACAATGATGTGTTTCATGATCGCACAAAGCATATTGAGATTGATTGTCATTTTATTCGACAGCATGTTACACGTGGTACTGTTCATCTTCTCCCTATTGCTTCTGCCAATCAACCTGCTGATATTTTCACTAAGGCTCATCCTCCTGGACGCTTCCGTGATCTTGTTTCCAAACTCAACTTGGTCGATGCCTACCCTCCTTGAGTTTGCGGGGGGCTGTTAATATTACTAGTGCTTAATACTACAAGTGCTCCATCCATTAGCAAGCAAGTGCTCAAGCAAGTGCTCCACTCCAGCAAGTGCTCCACAAGAAGCAAGTGCTCCATTTACCCTAATGCTCCATTAAGTTAGTTTAGTGCTCCATTTAGGTTAATTTAATTCCTCCATTGTATCTCATTCTCCCTATAAAAGAGAGTTCATTCTCTCCATTGTAAACACACTATATACACAATTATACAGAGCATTCAGTCTCTTTCTCTTCTCTCTATAACTCTCACACAAAAATAAGAGAGCTACTTTTTTTATTTGTTCTGAAGCAACTTCAATTGGCTGCCTATTTCTTGCCTTCAAGAAAGGCATATAGTTTAAAGTTGTTGCACTTCAACATAGTCACAAGCCTCACAATCAAATATTTTTTTGTTTTATTTGAAATTATACGTAGGAACCTAAGAGTATTTATGCATATCCTTCCAAATATACTTTTAGAAGTGTCCAACACTTCATTTTTTATTACTTTCAAGCTCAAATAAACTCAAAAAGATTAAGTTGTTTTTTAATTGAATTACCTGATAGCATGCACCACAAGTTCCATTCTGTCAGACAAATTAGAAACCCCGCTCACGCCTCCATCATAGACGGTTCTTCCATATTCACCAAACCTGCAGGCTCCAGCTAATTTAACATCATTAAACACATTTTAATCATCGAAGATAAATCATCAATGTAGAAATGTACATATATATATATATATATATATTTGCTAATACACATATACATTAGTACCATGTGTGTATATATAGGAGAGAATACATACTTGGAGTCCCTAAGCAATCAGGGCTACCATAATAGGTTGCTCTGGAGGACACATAAGCATCCTGGGAGTAACAAACTAGAGGCAAAAGCACCATGACACAGAGAAGAAAGCAATAGCTCTTAGCTGCAAAATCCATTTCTTATTCTTAATAAGATCTATTATCTCAGAAGATGATGAATAAGGGAAAGATTTTGGGGATGGGAAGCTCACATATGAAATCACATATTTATAGTTGAAGTCATGAGGGCTAGATGAGAGAATTGCCACCTTTTTTCTTTTCCACTTTTGAATGTGTACAAACAGACACCTGTATTGACCCCTTAAGACCATTTCATATTTCTGCATTTACATTTACATTTACATTTACTTATATTGTAGCTCTTGGCAGAGTGAAGTGGTTGAAAAAGATTAATCTTGTTAATCTTATCTGATTGGGACACAAAGTTTAGTTTGATTTACTTATATTGTATTTTATTAAGTAGCGTTTGGTAACGTTTACGTTTTGGTTTATGTTTACAAAAATTTTATAAATTGGTTTTTATTTATTTTTAGAAAAACATAAACTACAAACACGTTTAGTTTGAACAAAATATTTGAAAATTTTTAAAAACATAAACTAAAAAATATGTTTGTTTAGACTTAAAATATTTATGTTTATTTTTTATTATTTATGACAATGGGATAATACACATTATAATTGAAAAAAAAATTATTTGAAAAAAAAATTAATTGAAAAAAAATTTATTAGTAAAATTTTTAATTTTTTATTTAAAAACTAACGTAAACTCATTTTTTTAAGTTTACGTTTTTTCTTCAAATTTATAAATTGAGACAATCATTTATGAGCTAAAAGAATTATCAAATAATTTTTTATGATTATTTTTAAAAATTTTATAAATATAAACTAAAAATTAAAAACAAAATAATTACTAAACAGACCCTTATTAAGCAGTGAGACAAGTCAGTTTTGCGTAACTTTTCTGTCACCTTTTTGGCTACTTTTAGCTAGTTAAGTTTATAGGTCATCATTCTCAAGTAGTACTGAAAATATTTTTTTTCTTTCAATTGTTGTACTTTTGGTATTAGTTTCTGCGGCAATGCTGGGGACCCCTAGTAGGGGTGACCCCAACTAGGAATGGCAACGGAGCGGGTTGGAGTCGTGGACTATACTTCCCGTCCCCGATCCCTGACAGTGAGAAATGCCCCATCCCTGCCCCTGATTCTCAACGGGGAGCCCATCGTCCCCCCCTCCCTCGATCCCGATCGGGGATCGGGTATCCTCGACCCCGCAAATTCCCCGACTTACAGTAGCTGGTCAGATTTGTGTTTTTTTTTGATCTGTCAACATATTTTCAAATTAAAAATTTTGTAAACAAAAAAATAACATTCAGTTCATCTTAACAGATAGAGGTTCACAGATCACAGATAGATGTTCACAAATCACAAATCAATAGTAAATAGATCAATAATAAACAGATCACAGATCTTAATAGATATATGTTCATCCCACTGTTTTGTAAACAGATCAATAATCCCACTGTTTTGACATATATATATATATATATATAAGTGAAAAAAAAAAACAGAGGTCGAATCGAAACAGTGAATATATGTATGTAAAACCCTAGATCGAAATCCCTAGAGAGAGAGAGAGAGCCTTTCAAACCCTAAAAGGAGGCGTGATGGCGGCAATGAGGGAGAAGAGGAAGCGGCAATGACGAAAGCGAGAGAGAAGAGGAGAGCGAGGGAGAAGAGGAGCAGCGGCGAGCGAGAGCGCAGAGGAGGAGCGCTGTTGTGTGAGTGAGTGAGAGACTGATGAGAGTGTGTAAATTTGTCAAACCCTAAACAAACACACACATATATATAGTGTAGGAAATTAATGTATTGATATTATTGATTGATTTTGAATGACTACAATGACTCTCCTATATATAGGAGAGGAAGAGAATATACTAACACACTACTAACACACTTACCTACCACACTACACTCACCTACCACACTAACCTACCACACTACACTCACCTACCACACTAAAACTCACCTAACACACTCACTACTAACACACTAACATAAAATATTCTAACAGCCCCCCTCAAACTCAAGGGGGATAGGAACCAACCAACTTGAGTTTGGAGAGAGTAACAAAACAGGAAAATAAAATGACAAATAAAATAAAAGTGGATAGGAGACACTGTATGGTCGTGTCAGACCGTTGTAGAAGACCATATGGTTATGGCAGACCAAGGTAGAAAACAGTTTATGGGGTCATGTCGGACCGTTGTAGAAGATAGTTTATGGGGTCATATCGGACCGATGTAGAAAACAGTTTACGGGGTCATGTCGGACCGTTGTAAGCAGTAGAAACTGGTCATGTCGGACCGATGTAGAAGACACTATATGGCTGTGACGAACCGTTGTAGCAGAGAATCGAAATTAATGTCGGAACAGTTTACCGAGTCTTGTCGGACTCATAAAGGAACTAACCGGAATCAAAGTCGGGACAGTTTACAGAGTCTTGTCGGACCCATATAGAAGCTAACCGGAATCAAAGTCGGGACAGTTTACCGAGTCTTGTCGGACCCATAAAAGTCACACCCTCAAAAGGCGTGCCGTCAAAAAGCGTGCCCAATCTTATCAAAAAGTGTGCCGGACTTCCATCAAAAAGAGAAAAACAATGAAGACTTGAGGCAGCGGACAGCATCATTTAGGCATCAAGATCATCATTCTTCATCTTCACAATCAATGTTATTTAACATACCCGATGAATTTCGCTGCCCCATTTCACTTGACTTGATGAGGGACCCTATGATAGTAGCATGAGGGCAAACTTATGATCGAAATTCTATCGCCCAGTGGATAAATTCAGGGCACCACAAATGCCCAAAAAGCGGGCAGAGGCTAATTCATATGGCCCTCATACCCAATTATGCACTCAAGTGTTTGGTCCATCAATGGTGTCAGGAGAACAATATCCCTGTAATTGATGGTACAAGATCTTCATCTTCTTCAAGATTGGAGAGAAACAACAGCAAGAGAAAGACGAGTGAGAAGGATTTGCTGGAAAGGGACGATCTCTAGCCAATTAATCGCCGCGTAGCTGTAGATGGCGATAGCAGAACCAATACAGCTTCTGTATCAAATGTTTTTCAGGATAGCTCAGTGCCAGATCAAGGCAACCATCAGATTGCACAGACACATAAAAGCCCAGCAATGCCATCAGATTGAATGGTTTTCTTGTAAACATCAATTAAACCATTAAACTGCCTTCCACCAGCATAGACGGGCTCTCTTTATTGCATAGGCATCTCCTCCAGATTAAGCACCTTCTAGGATAAATGGTTTAAGTTGGTCGAGGGTGGGAGATTCAAACCGCTCACTAGATTTACCTTGGTCTTGCATGGGAAGCGGCGGTTCAGGCTGCTGGTTTGGTTTCACAGAATCACTATCAAGAAGCTCAAGATGAAGCGTGGTTTGATTTGATCAAGAGGCGCCGCTCAAGCTGGCCGGTATTTAGGCTTATTTTTCTCGAGGAGAAGATAAGTGGTGTAGTACCAAGACAACAAGATTCTACTTTGAGCCATCATCAGATCACCGATGCGACTTCCTCCAAAAGAGAGCCGCTCAAGTGCCTGTTCTCCAGATTGTATATCAAACGAGTTCGATGATCAAATTGAAGGCCACTAAATTCATTAATGCAAAGCCCTTGAAATGCCCATCTTATGAGAGAAACACGTGGAATCCAAATGAAGATAATCGGCGTGTTTTCTGCATTGACATAATAGCCTCCAAACACAATAAAACTGTTATAAGAGATGGCCCTAAGGCCATTGTTGCTTCGATGGTTGGAACCATAGCCCCCACAAGAAGGCCCATTGCAGATGCAGAAAGGACTCCATCATTACGATTCCACAAAACTTTCCAAACCTGGAAAATGTTGGATGATGAAGACGAGCCATGGGGTATAGAATGGTTCCAAATAGTAACGGAAATGCCGCTCCAACGGGATCTCAGAAGCAACTTAGAAAGCAGATATGGACCTAATGCATAAGACCCTTTTGCACGCTCTCTATCAACAATTGCACGCCTTGGGAAACACACCCCTGTCTTTGTGAGGGAAGCCATTGCAGTATTTATAGCGACAACTCAAGCAATCCCATTCTGTCTGTATTGAAGACCGAGATTTTCCCATCCTCCGTAAAACAAACCCAAAAATAATAGTCGATACAATTGACATCCTTGTTCAACTTTGTTTGTAGGCCCATCGCGAGAAGTCTGCATCCATGCACGTTTGAGAAGCGGCCAATCGCCTCCACCAACCACCTTTCTTTTTGACAATAGTTTTCTTCCTCAAATTCATGTCGTTCTTAGAAGTCTCTCTTCGCACGAGAGGAGTTGCATATAGGGTTGATGATCTTTGTTGTGAGAATGACTCAACAAGACCATCTATCCTTTTCGGGAAGAGTAGACACTTTCAAAGAACTATAGTCAATGGATATTAGATCACCCAAAATTTGAATGAGATTAACATGCTGCAAGCAACGATACCCAAATTTTGAGAAGTATGCCAATGGTTCATCACGTGCAGACCGCAAAAACAAGTGCACCTTCATCGAGAACACAATGTCGCTAACTTACAAATTACACGAGCTTGGTGGCTGGTATGAATGACATCTGATGTCCATCCTGTGCAAGTTAGAGAAATTTGAGATAAGAAATAAGATTGCCCATACGGGTAATTGATGAATCTTGGATCATGATCCAAGGATACCGTTTCCATCTCCAAGTGGTGACTTTGCGAAGGGTAGTAAAGGCTTATCTGCTTGCTTGGTCTTGATTTGAGGAAAAGAAGCGAAGAAGGTTGTTTGAGTGAAGAGGAGGTGGATCATAGAAAGCGCCATGTAATCAATTTCACCGATGTCAATACAACCACCATTTTTGCCAACCCCAAGGGGAAAACAAATCGCTATGGTTGAGGTAGGGGAAACAGATTAAAGTGATGGATATTGAATTGAGGTCCGGCGGGCGGCCAAGGCAAGGCTGCCGCCGGCCGGTAAGGCGAAGAACACCAAGAACTTAACTCTGCTCTAATACCATGTAGGAAATTAATGTATTGATATTATTGATTGATTTTGAATGACTACAATGACTCTCCTATATATAGGAGAGGAAGAGAATATACTAACACACTACTAACACACTTACCTACCACACTACACTCACCTACCACACTAACCTACCACACTACACTCACCTACCACACTAAAACTCACCTAACACACTCACTACTAACACACTAACATAAAATATTCTAACATATAGCTAGGGACAAAACGGTAATTTCACCTAGGGGATTAAGCTGGGCGGGGCCGGGGTCGGGGGGCGGGACCGGGGTCGGGCCGGGTTCGGGTCTGAAACACCTATCCCCGTCCTCGGCCCAAATATCATCGGGGATGAATTTTTGAATACCATCCCCGGCTCGTAAGGGATATTTTTTGGTGAATAACCATTGAATTCAGGGTCGGGAGGTCGGGTCATCGTCGGGCCGGTTTCAAATTGCCATCCCTAACCCTAGCACACCCCCCCTCCACATGGGGGGTTACCATTGGTTGAAAACAAAAAAAGAAAAAAAAAAAAACACAATTTTTTGGGCCAATCAGAAGGGATCCCCAGCACCTCAACTGGGCTCTCATGCATTTTCCTTAGTTTCTGGTTCTCTATTCCATGATAAAAAGGGCAATTGCTTTCCACTGAGAAATGTTGTACCTTTTTTTAACGGTATCTTTTTGATATAAAATTGAACATTTATTTTATTTTAAGCATGGTGATATTAAGATTGTGTTTGGATTTAACATTTAGATTGAGATTTGTGAAGAGAAAAGTAAAAGGTAAGAATAATATGAATAAAATATGAATTCAATTTTTTTTCTTTATTTCTCTTTTTTTCCTCCTCTTTTGTAAATTTCTATC
Organism: Camellia lanceoleosa; assembly: GCA_025200525.1. Taxonomy (NCBI): domain Eukaryota; kingdom Viridiplantae; phylum Streptophyta; class Magnoliopsida; order Ericales; family Theaceae; genus Camellia; species Camellia lanceoleosa. The sequence continues at coordinate 94,217,934 of CM045771.1, forward strand.
CAAATCATAAAATCTAAATGCAAACCTAAAATAAATTGGTGTGACAGTAGATTAATGGCTAGCAAACCCATTAACAATTGACATTGTCAGATGGCACAAAAGATGCTTGAATCATTGTGTGTTCAAATTCTCTGTATTTCCAAGAGCTGGATTCCCTTAAGAAAAATGACTGGTAGCTCGAAATTCGTGGCTCGATTTTGGCTCGAATGGCAAAACGACGTCGTTTTGCCTTTTTTTTTTTTTTTTTTTTTCTTCGTTGAAACCAGAAGAAGAACAGAGGGGAAGAGGAGAGAGGGAGCCTCCGCCGCCTCCGCCCGCCGTCCTCGTCGCGAGAAGCTCGTCGCCTCCGTCGCCTCCGTCCGCCGTCCTCGTCGTAGCTCGTTCGTCGCCTCCGCCCGCCGTCGCAGCTCGCAGCTCGTCGGCTCCACCCGATCGTGCCTTCTCCCCCCTCCTTCGCCTCCAGCCCTAATAATTGGGCCTTCTCCAGTCCTTCTCCTCCTTCCTCCTGCTCCCTCCTCCCTCCCTCCTCCTCCTCCTCCTCCTCTTTCTTCTTCCCCTAACTTCGAGCCAAATTCGAGCCCCTATATTCGAGCTACCAATCGGGATTGTTCCCTTATTTATGTACTATATAATAAGTGTCATATCTATGTGTAGGACCTGCAATATTTAAAAAAAAAAAAAAAGAGGACTAGGCATGCCCCATAAAAAGCCACGTAGGGTGTGACACTACAAAAAAAATTAAGATTTTAAAAATTAAAATTTAGAGATAAAATTATTTGTTATAGATTAAAAAATTTTGTTGCAAAAAGTGTCATTATTATATTTTTAGCAACAAAAATTAGATATTAGTGATGCATTATTATCCTGTTGCGACCAAATTATTATTTTGTCCCCTAAAAATCTATTTATTAGTGACATTTTTAATATTTTGTTGCTAAAAGCCTTATTTTTGACTTTTTGAAACAACTTTTTAGCGATTATTTTCATAACGATGGAAATTGGTTCCTAAATGTTTTTTGCAACAAAATTTCACTTTTAGAGACTAAAATATTTAATTTTTAAAACTCTTATATGTTGTAGTGTGAATAATTTTAATAAAATATTTCATTGATATATATATATATATATATCAACCTCTCTCTCTCTCTCTCTCTCTAATATGCGTATATGATATGATTTTATCTTCCAACTTTCTATGGACGTCTCATTTCGATTTTGCATAATGTGTGGTGGGAATATTGAAAGGCGATTGCTTTATTTTATTTATTTATTTTTTAACTGGAATGGCCCACTTTGCAAATTTTATCTTTGCTCTCCTTTCGGACTGAAGTCTTGTTAATTGTTATGCAGGACCTATGTAAAATCGTTAAACAATAGTTTGTTATGCAGGTTCTATGTAGAATTGTTAAACAATAGTATCAGTGTGGTTTGAATTTTCTGGATTAAGTTTTTTGAAAATTAAATTTTTTATTTTTTGTATTTTTTCGTTTTTAGTGAATATTTTTAAAATTTTAAATATTTTTTTTAGTTTTTTAGATCCACCTTACTTAGATGTATCTAAAAAGTAAAAAATTTGTAAAAAAATATTTTAAAAAATTATTAAATATATAAAAATATAAAAAATGTACTGAATTCTGGTATTTTTTTTTTGTATTTTTTGGTATTTAGTGAATTAGTAAAAGGTTTTTTTTTACAAATTTTTTATTTTTTAGGTATATTTATGTTAGGTATATCTAAAAATTAAAAAAATTTCTGAAAAAAATACAGAAAATAAAAAAATAAATTTTTTTGAAAACTATTTTCAAAAAAACAAAACCAAACAATCTTTCATATATAATTAACTAGGTTGATTTTAAGCCCTCCATTTGACTATTGTAAACACACACACATAATGATATCCAATGTTGTCTGATGTTGTGCCTGTTTGGCATAGCTTAATTACAGCTTATTTCAGCTTTCAGCTTAATTTAAGCTATTTTGATATGTTTGGTTTAGCTTATAGCTTATAGCTTATAGCTTTTTGGAAGTCAAAAATCAGCTTATTCTTTGAGTGGGGCAGGAGATGCTTTAAGAATAAGCTGGAAATCAGCTTAAGCTGAAAGTTATAAGCTATAAGCTGTTTAGGCATAAGCTATAAGTACTTTCCCACAGCTCTACCAAGCAGGGCCGTTATCAATTCCAAGAATTTGTAATTTAATATTAACTAGCCGTCGGCAGGCGGTGTATTTAAATTAGGAAAAACGGGAGTGATTCATCCCCCGAAAGGGAGTCCCCCGAATCCCCCGTTTTTCCATTTTAAGTATAAAAAAAAAAAAAAAAAAAAAAAAAAAAAAAAAAAAAAACAGTTTCCAGAAAAGGAAATTAGGGGGATTAGGGAGATTATTTTTAGGGAGATTTTTCATTTCTCAATAATATCAAGTGTATTAGCCATTTAATACAAAGCTTGTTTAATGCAGTTCATTGGGTTATTTGATACAAGTTATAATATATTTTTTGAAAAAAGTTAGGGATTATGAAAATTTTGTCATGAGAAATTTATGATTCTTGGATTACTTTGATTAGTGTGTGATACTTTATTCTAAGTGTAATTCAAAGGTTACAAAATTTTCATGATTATTTTCATGAAAAAATTTTCACGATACCTAGCATTGCTGATATTTTTTTGTTGATGTAGTTTTTGCTTATATCTTCTCATTATTGAAAAGCAAAATGAGGTGTTTTTAATTGGGGTACTTACATGTAAGTCCTCGACTTATTATTTAATAGGTCCTCTGAAAAACATTTGTCATAAAAAAGTCATTAATTATAAGTTTTAGCGATGATTTATAAAAATCATGATAAAAAAAAGTCACTAATTGTCAATTTTTAACGACGTATGTAAAAAATTGTCACAAAAAAATTATTTTTAGCGACAATTTTATCCAGACTTATTTTTAATAGGACTTGATGGGAATTAAGTCCAACTATCAGGACTTATTGGTAGTTTATCTTTTTTTTAATTTATGTTTTTTTTTTTAAATTATTATTATTAGCTTCTAATTTGCCAAAAATTGTACCAAACAAACTCACAGGAGTTTGTGTCAGTTTATTTGCTATAATTACTATTTACAATTCATAAATCATAAATAATTTAAATAAGTTAAAAAAATAACTAATTGTCTAGAAATTGAGAGAGTGGTGACTTATATTTTTCAACTTAAGATAAATTACAACAAACAGATTCTATTGTGGTTCTTATTACAAAATAAATTTACTCATTAAATGGTGGTACCACCACCTGATATCAACAGGGTTATATACATTACAAGAAAAAATACTTTTGACGATTAAATTTTTAGTTGCTAAAAGTCCTTTTTTAATCGCCAAAAGTCGACTTTTCACTTTCCTTGACTAAATATTTTAGTCGCCAGTTTTGTCGCGAATAGATGGTTGGCGGAGGTATTGGCGACTAAAAAAATTTTAGTCGGCAAAGTTTTTGTCTTCAGCGACCAAAGAATTTATCGCCAATAGTCAATTACGTTTTTGAAAATTATACAGATTAGTCGCTAATAGTGAATTATTTTTTTTTATTTATACATTTGCCGACTAAGCTTTTCGTCGCCAATTGTCAATCTTTTGGCGACCACTGTTTTTAGTCGTCAAAAGCATATTTCAGATAAAAAAAAAAAGAGCATATTTCAGATAAAAAAAAAAAAATTTACCCTCTGCTGTTCCCAAGATTTAAACCACCGACCCATCCTACATTCCAAACCTTTACCAACACACTTTCCCCACTATGCCACTACAACATCACATGAATATAATTACAACATATATTATTTATATATTACTTTGACTGGTATTTATACAAAATTATATATATAAAAATAATTATTTTTATTCAATATAATTTATGTAAAAAATAAATTATTTATTAAAAAAAATTAGATCACTTTTGACAACTAAATCTATTTTTTAGTCGCCAATTGTATAGTTTTTGCTACTAATTAGTTTTTAGTCGCTAAAAAAATTCATTCCCGCCTAAAAAAAAACCAGTTTTCGCGACTAAACCTGTTTTAGTCACCAAAAATGTCCCCTTTTGGCTACTAAACTGAATTTTAGTCGCCAATTGACTGTCTTTAGCTACTAATTTTTTTTAGTAGCCAAAAAGCTTCACTTTCAGCTACCAAACTGTTTTTAGTCGCCAAAACACGTAGAATCGGCGACCAAACTGTTTTTTAGTCGCAAAAACCTATACTTTTGGCTACTAAAAAACCTTTAGTCGCTAAAACCCCTATATTCAGCGACTAAACTGACTTTTAGTCGCTAAAACCCTTATATTCGGCGACTAAACTCTTTTAGTCAGCAAAAGTGATGAATTTTGGCTACTAATTCTATTTTGGTCACCAATTCTACTACTTTCAGTGACGAAAAATTTAATTTTAGTCGCGAAATCTGCTTTTTATTGTAGTGATAGTACATTCCTAATCAACATTTCAAGTTGATAGTTTTAAAATCACTAATCAAAAGCTATGGCCTATTATTGTTAATTAACAACAAAGGTTAACCCACCAAGTCAAATTTGGTTACGAACGCACTAAAGCTGTCAAAATCATCTAATGCGCTCAAGGCAGTCAAGACAGGTCATCACAAGTCTGGATAAAGTGCACTTAAACATTAGGAGCAAAACCACTCACAATATCACTATATATGGCTTTTATATATGTACCTTTTATATATGATTTTCAACAAAGAAAGTGTATGTACCCCAAAAAAACGAAAAAAAGAAAAAAAAGATTGGTGAAGCCAATTTTGTGTCACATTTGGAGTAGGTGATTTCCAATCCTGGCCATCCATTTGGGAACCTCTTAGCAAATGAGATTGAAATACTAATTTAAGGGCATGTTTGATTGGGTGGATTAGAGTATGGGATTGGAATTATTAATCCGTGGGCCCAATTATTCTATGTTTGTCTTAACATTTTGGTTTAGGATTATTAATCCAATGGATAATTAATCCAACAAATTTGTAAGATTATTAGTAATGGGGTAGGAGTGGGATTATTAATCCAATGGATATTAACCCAATTGGATAGTGAATACTACACTAATTTAATAGGATTATTAATACTTCACTATTAGTCTTTTGAATCAAACATGACCTAAGAATTTTAAAATTTATAAGATTAAATTTAATTCCGTGGAGGATCTTAATTCCTCATCATCCCCATCATTAGCGTTAAGAGTGGTGGAGACCATTTTTAATCTAGTGACATTAATGTATTATATAAAAAAAGTTTCCTAATACATGACCTATGTAAGTGGTTGCCTTAATAGTAAATAAGATGCTTGTGCAATGCGTGCATGAACAAGAAAGGTGAAGAAGAAAATGAGGAGCACTGAACAAGTTGTGGTGATTGTTTTTTGTTGATAAATCTTAAGCTATGTTTGAATTATAGATTTGAGTAGAGATTTTGAAAGGAAAAAGAAAAAAAGAAAAAAATGGGTGAGATGTGAATAAGCAATTTTTTTTTTTTTTTTTTTTAAAAAAAAAAGGTTAAGATATGGCAAATTCATGTTAGAAGTTTTTGAGCTCTTCTTGTATTCAGTTTGAAACTGTCTTCATTGAAGCAAGCTGAGTGTGTAAAAAGTGTAAAATTCCCCAAAAGGAGGCTGAAACAAGCAAGGAAACTGAAACCCTAGTGCACTTGCAAATGACCTTCACCTGGGATTGTTTGGGGTATTCTAAATAAGTGTACTTTTTTACTTTTTGAACTAAAAAGTCGATGAAAAAATATGATTGTTTGAGTTAACTTTGTAACTTTTTATGAAAAAATATGTATAAATTAGTGTGTAGGAGAAGATTAGAGTGTGAGTTGTACGACTGTTATGTCTGCAAGGGTAGAATAGATGCTAAGAAGTAATTGTCTACTTTTTGGGTATTGCACTGGACGGTGCTGTTCTGCTCGTGGGGTCATCGCGGTCCTGTTTTGATAATCTGAACCATTGAATGTGTAGAACTCGTCGAGTACTATATGCTTGTAAAAATTTACGTTAATCGGATATCGATAGCTATCTGATCAAATTTGTTTTTTTTTAACCGTTAATTATAACACCTTTATTTTTTTATACAAAATTGATTTGATCATATAGTTATTGATATTTGATCAATGTGATTTTTTACAAACATATAGTACTTGATGAGTTCTACACATTTCACGGTTCAGATTATCAAAACGAGATCCGTGATGAGCCTCCACGGGCCGAACAACAATGTGTTAAAATTGCACCCCAACCGTGCAATTTTTGTTACACAACACAGCACAGATCTGAGGCGGTCAGATTGATGTGTTATAATTTTGTGTGTAAAATTAATTTTTAAATATTTTTTTTGGTAAATAGAAATAATTTTTTAATTTTTTAAATAATTTTTTAATTTTTTTGTAATATGCCAAACTTAAACTTAGTCTCCCAATCTGATCCTGGGGGAGAGAGAGAGATAATTAATGAAAAGAGGAATGAAGTCAACCAACAAATTAAAAATAAAGAGAGAAAAACAGAGAAAAATTCAACCACAACGCTCCAAATCTCACAACCTTAACAGCAATGGTAAAAATAAGCTCTCTCTCTCTCTCTCTCTCTCTCTCTATTTTTTTTTTCCTTTTATTTTTATCCTTTTCTTTTCTTTTCTACTTATTTCTGTCTTTGCATATTGGATTTTCCAAATGAAAGTAAAATGATATTAGTTATATGTATTCACATTCTTTTGCAATGGATAACCAAACAATAAAATGGAATTAACCAAACAAAAGAAAGAATTTGGCTTCTTTAACTTCATTTTATTTTTCCATCTTTTCTCTTTCCTTTTTTTTAACTCCACATATCTAAGATCAAATCATAACATTACAAAAAACAATCACAAAGCTGTTAAAACTGCAAAAAATGAAAAGAAAATTCGAAAGATGTTTTTAGATAATCCATTCCAAAATTTGAATATACGTGAGCAGCGTGAACCACAACCGTGCTCTTTCAATTGGTGGGTCATATCCACTTAAAATATGATAAATAATACACTGTTGGGATTGAGAAACTAAAGCATCTGTGTGTGTGATTCATAGTTCCAACACTATGACCCAAAATCTCCTTCCTACACTTGGTGAGGTGGGGATGAAAGAGGGACCGATTAGTGAGCAACAAAAGGTATAACCATTCTACCAACCAACAAGGCCTCTCTTCAATCACTCTCATTGCAACCCAACAGCTGTAACAAGATAACAATCAAAAAGCAGGAGCAAGGTGTAAAGAGAACTACCATAATAGTCAAATCAGCTACTCCATTCCTTCCAGATGCCATTTTGACTAAATCATTGAGAGAGAGAGAGAGCAACATTAGTGAAGCTGGCAAGTGCCATGAAAAGAACAAGCAATTACTTTTCTAACACAAAAACAGGTGTAATGGTGAGTGGTAAAAGAGAGAAGGCAAATGATTGGCACCAGTGAGTACAAATCACAGTAAAAACAATTTGCTAAAAGGTTCAATTCAATTATTTTACAAACAAGAAGTTTCCATCCTTCCCTGGATAAAACAAATTCCCCCCCCCCCCCAAAAAAAAAAAAAGGGAAGTGGGAGGAGTGCTGAAGGAAAGGGGAAGAAAAACCCTTTCTCGGTCCAAATTTTTTACTTTCAAGGATAAACTGTCCTACAACAGTAGCATGAGTTTGTATAGATTTTGTGGTCCGAAGGTAACAATACGCGCCACAAAGGAGTTGACAGGAAGGAAGAATATTTGTCTCAACTCAACTAATTGATGGTAAAAGGGATTACTGATTGTTACTGCTGATCTATTTGAAAGAATCTTTTCGTCATGCATGAAATGAAAGTAATTATATGTGAAATAATTTATGGGACAACGACAAGAAAGTAACTTTTATTTTACCTGAATATTCATCAGAATCATGGTCTAGTATTAGATACGGTTAATTAAGTTGTGCTTCTTTCACCTGAAAGCCAGTTAAAAATAAATTCAGTATTTTGACTAGAGGTACCTTGTCAATAATGCCATATTCAACTGCTTCACTTGGACTAAAGTACTGGGCGAGCCTTATGTCTGTTTCAATCTGTTCAGTTGGTTTTCCTATTATGCTTTGAGTAGAGTTTAACCTTCAACATAAATAAAGAATAATTAGCATTTATACGAGCTTCTGTTAGGATGCAAGTCAGTTCCTAACTAATGCAGTCAATTAATAAGCACAAGGGATGGCAACATTTTCAAATAGCAACACCCGGTAACAAGTGTTATGAAGCGCCAAAATTCCCCAATCTGAAAAGTTCATGATGTAACTCCTACGAAAACCTAGTTCACCACAATCTAAATGTTCGACTGTCAAATTCCTCCTAATTTTCCATCACACCAACCAAATGAAGCACAATAGTAATGTATTATACTGATTCTGATTCATTACCATACTACCAATGTATCTCAATTTTTGAAATTCATCAAAATATCATTTGCACTTTGATCTATAAAATTTTCAATTCTCAATCAAATCATATATGTGATGGTTATGTTATCAACAAATGGGTTAGTGAGTGGCTTTAGCCATAACTTGGTAACCATAACGTTGTGCCCAATACCAATTTGTATCAAGATCAGAAAAAGCATTCACATTCTTTTCCACTGAAGCAATCACCCAAATTTATAGTGTTTTTAACAAAACCAAAAATAAAAATTCATTTCTTTTACATTTCACACAAAAGTAAAATTCCAATGCATCAAATGTTACACATATACAAACATTTATATAGCATATATATATATATATATATATCCATTTTAGGTGGAATTGATTGTCCAACAATGAATATATATATCCATTGCTTCTCTGTGGAGAGAGAGAGAGAGATTCCTCAGTGGGTCTGCAGTTCTCCTAATCTGGGCTAATAAGTTGGGCTCAAAAATGTGATGTTCAACCCAGAGTGGCCCATAGTTTCAAAATTATGAATTATTTGATCATTTGATCTGAAAAATTATCTAATAATTTCACTAAAGTAATGGAATCCTGAAATATATTTTAAAAAATTCATGAATCATCACTTTCTTTTTCTTCTTCGGTGCATTGATGCAACACTTTTTTTCTTTATTATTATTTTTACTTTTTTTTTCATGTCTTTTTTCTTTTTACCCTTTTTTGAACAATAAATCCATCCATTTATGAGCATGCAGTACAAGCAAAGCAAAGCATCTCTTCATGAGAAATGAAAGCATACTTGCTTCTCTTTATTTTTTAATAATTATTGTATTTTAGATTTTACTTTTTCTGATCTTTGACAAGAATCTAATACTAAAGGCACATATTTTGCGTCTCAAACGGACTTCCTCCATGTGAGTTATTCCGGCTCTGATCATGAGGCAAAAGAGCTCTTTTTGTTTTATTTCTTTTGATCACTGAGATGATTTGCAATTTAGTATTAGATATTTCATTAAATTTGAATTTAATAAAAAAACATCTCATTTTGGTGCTCCAACCTTTTTACCATATTCATATCAAATAGAGGGAAAATCAAATTTTTATCAAATGAAGGGAGCCTTTCATATTTCATCAAATTTAAATTGTTACTGTTGGGCTGGACATCCTCCCAGATGTCCACCATCATGTCCACCCAAAAAAAACTTTAATAGCTTTTTTGTTCATGTCTAGACGACCTCCAGGACATCCGTCTGAACGTTCTCTCGGACAATTGGCGATGTGAAAAAATCTGTTGAAAATTCTAATTTTAGCATTGGAGTGAATAGTATCAAACTAAATTTTTCATCAAATTTTTACTAGGATTTAATGAAATTTTTTATTCAACATTGGAGATGGTCTAAAAGTTAATCATTTAATAAAGGGCTTTGATAGAGACCCCCTCCAATCACCATCCCCACCACCCCCCTCACACACACACACACGTGGCGGGTGATGATTGGAGGAGAAGGGAAAAAAAAGAAAAATTGGCCAATCATGTTGAGAGGGGGTCAAAGGGGGTGAGGGGTAAAGGGGGTATGGAACATTTTTCTTTAATAAATCATTTGGTAATAAAGAAAAATATCATGTATCTCGTAGTGAGATTTATGTCTCATATTGTATGGTAAAATTTGATGATTTAATAAATATATAATATTAAAAGTACATATTTTGTCTTACATATGAGATCTGTATTATATCATGTAGTAGCGATGGTTTATATCAGCCCTATATCAGCCCTGATAGGGACCACCAACATGGCGTTTCACGAAGATTAGATAAAGGTTTGGATGAGAAGATATTGTTCAGACTCGTGAGCCTCATCTAAGTCTTATTTTTTATTAAAGTTATTCATTTTATAAGGTATATTACTCATAAAAAAGATTATGTCGATTTGATAATTATAATATATTTAATTTATCGCTTTTGTCTCCAAAAAGTGGACGGCTAGTATATTTTGAAAATAGATTATGTATTTATTTTTGGGTGACAAATGTAATAAATTGAGAATGTTATGATTATTCGATCGATCTAATTTTTTTTCTTCTGAATAATATAAATGAATGATCTTATAAAATGAACGATTTAAATTATCAAAATGAGACTCACGATGAGTCCCACGGACTTGAACATCACCCAATAGCCTAGATCTTGAATTGGAGGAAAGCCCAACCCATTAGATAATTATTTTACGTCATTCATTGAGAGCCATCCGTAAACGACACATGATACTTTAGTACTACTTATTACAAGTTGTTTGGAGTGCACTTATTTATCTTTTGATCTTTTTTATTACTTTATCTCTCTATTTTTTTTTTAAGTATATTTTCGTAAAAAGTTAAAAAATATACTTATTTAAGTTATTTTAAATAATTCCTTAATTACCCACAAATATGAGGCATTTCATATATACATATATATATATATATAAAGAAGTTAAACAAGAGAAAGAAAAGCTTGGTCTATATATACATGCCCTCCAAATCCGGAAACGAATAATCTCTTAGGTCCAATTCCTGATGTGTCTTGCATAATTTGTTCACAGAGCATCCACTTGGGTTGTGAAGTAAACAATTTGAACCATGTGAGTTTCTTTACATATCTAATGTAGCATTTTTTTTTTCTCTCTCATGAAACTAACAACTGTATTTCATCATGACTCTTGTTACTTGCTTTATCTGTAGCAATTTTATTTTAATTTTTATTTCTGATAAGATATTTTCTTGATATTTTTGCTGTTTAGTCTTGAATACGTGGGAGTTAGAAAGTTCTTTTAATTGAAGCATACCAATTAATTTTTTTTTTTTTTTTTAACCTTTTTACGTGGCGTAAATTGAAAAACACAAATAATTGACATTTACACGGAAATATTACACATGTAAAAAAATTTCTCAAAAAATATCCAAAACGATATTTATGTGGTTGAGATTTATTTAAAATGTAAGTCTCGGGTTACTAGTTTACCGCATATGGAAAAAAACTTGCTTAAAACAAAAAGCTGTGTACGTGTTTTTCCTAGTTTTCTTTCGTCACTTAAAAGTGTTGAAAATCATTGCACAGAATGGATCCCCATTTGATGGAGGCCGCTCGAGCAGGAAATATCAATGACTTGTATGCAAGAATTAAGTTGAAACCGGACATTTTGGACGGTATGAACAAAGCACTTTTTGTGGAGACTCCTCTGCACGTAGCCGCGTCAGCTGGACAAACCAATTTCGCCTTAGAAATCTTGAGATTAAAGCCATCATTCGGCAAGAAGTTGAATCCGGAAGGGCTAAGCCCCTTGCACTTGGCTCTGCAAAACAAGCATTCTGAGACTGTGAGACGGCTCGTCAAGTTCGACAGTGAACTCATCCGTGTCAAAGGAAGGGAGGGTCTCACTCCTCTGCACTTTGTAGCCAAAACAGATGATCAAGATGATCTTTTGTCTGAATTTCTACATGTTTGCCCATTGTCTATAAATGATGTGACGGTCCATGAAGAGACTGCATTGCACATTGCTGTGAAAAGCTCTAGTCTTAAAGCTGTTAAAGTCCTCTTGGAATGGCTTCGAAAGACCTACAGGGGTGAGGTGCTGTGCTTGACAGGCGAAGGAGGCAACACCGTGCTGCATACTGCGGTCTCCAGTTCACAACCTGAGGCAGGCTTCTATCTATTCTTTGGTTCCATAAATATTAGTTGATAGATTGTTAGCTTCAAATTCAATGGTCGGTGATAACTATTGGTGTATATATAAAAAAATATATCATATATAAAAGTGTATGGAATAGATGAAATGTATATTGTAATTCTAACCTTTTTGATATTATTTGATCTTTAACGAATGCTGCCAATGAGCAACTCCCAATATAAAATAATTGATTTGTACGTTTTTCGTTTACGCAGATTGTGAAGTTATTAGTGAACGAGATCTACACGGACAAAAATGCCAAGAATTTGGAGGGGCACACAGCTCTTGAAATTGCAGCAAAACTTCCCGACGGTCCGGCCAAAACTGACATCGAGAAAACTTTACGCCGTGCAGGAGCTTTAAAAAAATCATCTGCAGTTAGTGACCTTGGAGAATTTTTGAAATCACCGCGTCAATGGTTCCAAGCTCTAATCGGACGAATCATTCACGAGCAGAGAGAAATGTCAATGGAAATGCGAAACACGATACTCGTCGTAGCTGTTCTGATCGCAACATCTACATTCCAAGCTGTACTTCAACCTCCAGGCGGACCAATGCGCGGTAACTATATACCTCCTGCTTCCAATACCACTGGTAACATTAACGGCACTATCACCACCACCAATTTTATTTCTACTAACATCACACATTTTAACGCCACCATATTCGACGACAACAGCAACACCGACAGTGACAATCCCGACTATCCTGCTGAAATCAAGTTAACGAAATCTATGACTTACGGATCCTTTTTCATTGATTTTTTTACCCTGAACACGGTATGCTTTCTTGCCTCCATCACCGCGATGATATTTGTGCTTCCCTTGCGACTCTCTAGTTTCATGTTGCACATTTCTATGTTATTTCTGATAGTGAGCTATGGGATAGCGTTTTATGGCATATCTCCAACTTATTCGTATGCCAACAGTTTTTTCCGTGCATCCTATATTGCTTTTCCTTGTGCTTATAGCGTGTGGATAACGATTTCCATAATCTCTCTTTTTCCAAAAATTCGACAATATCGTTTCGTGCCACATAAACTGTGGAAGCGCCTCCAGATGCTACGCGATTTGTATAAAGAGTCCGTTGACATGTCACCGAAAATTCCGATTCAGCAAAGCCAAATATGACATCTGTCTTATTAATTAAGCTCTTAACTTTTGTGAAGTCTTCAAGATTCTTTTTGGGAGGTTTCTGTGTGTTTTTGGTTTTGAGGACATAAGCTTGCCTTAATTTTCTCTGTTTTGGTCTTGATTTGAGCCAGATGGTTTTACAGATTTCTGTGTGGGAGTTTAAGCCACTTGTTTTGTTTAGCTCTGTACTTTGCTGCATTGTATTTGGCTTGTCTTATTGATGTTTCTCTTGATGCTACTCTCTTTGTATTCTATTAAAGTTTTCCTTTGCTGATGAAAGAATTAATGCAAATTATGTGTAAACACCAATATAAACAATACCAAACTTGTGGGTCCAATGTATTTTCTCTAAAAACTCAAGAGGGAGGTTAGTGTAGTTTACCAAAACAAGAAAAAAATTATTTACTCCTCCTACCTCAATCCAATATGGTTCAATTGTTACCTTCCTAATAACAATTGCCTTTCTTGGCTATTAATGTACCTTAACGTTGTTTTTGGTAGAGAGATTTAGAAAGGGATTCGGAAAGAAAAAGGAAAAAAGTATATGAAACTAAGTAAAATGTAAGTATATTTTATTTACATTTCACTTATTTTTTTCCTTTTTATTTCTAAATCCCTTCCCAAATCTCCAACTAAACACAACATAACTGAATTGCCAACATTTTTCTTATTTCTAAATCTCTTCCTAAATCTCCAACTAAACACAGTATAATTGAATTGCCAACATTTTTCGTCACTTTTGTTTGTTTTGCTGGTATAATTATTGTATTTTAAGAGAAATGGAAGTTTTTGTTTTTTTTTTTTTTGAATTGTTGGGCAACTCAAATTGCACGTAGAAGAGTTACACACTAGTGTGTAAGCTTTTCCATATGAGCAATCGATACATGTATCAGTTTTCGTAGAAGATTGAAAGGGTTACAATTACTGATATATCTCTCCTAATCTTAGATTGGACTTTTTTCTAAGGTCTAAACCCTCCTAATAAGTATAAATGCTTCACTTCTTTCACTTTTGATATAGAAACAAATTTCCAATTCACTTCAATTTTAACCATTTTAGAATGGAATTCAGTGTTTGATTTGGGTTTTCTGAATTAAGTTTTTTGAAAATTGAGTTTTTTGTTTTTCGCATTTTTTTTTTAGTGAATATTTTTAAAATTTTAAACATTTTTTTTAGTTTTTTGGATGTACTTTACTTAGATGTATCTAAAAACTAAAAAATTTGTGAAAATTTATTTTAAAAATTTAATAAATACATAAAAATACAAAAAATGTACTGAATTCTCGTATTTTTTTTTTGTATTTTTGGTATTTAGTGAATTTTTAAAGGTTTTTTTCACAAATTTTTTAATTTTTAGGTAAATATACCTAAAAATTAAAAAAATTGCTTAAAATATTAAAAAAATTCATTAAAAACAAAAAACACGAAAAATAAGAAAGTAGAATTTTCTGAAAACTGTTTTAAAAAAACAAACCAAACAAGCTGATTGATTTTCCAAACCAAATGAATAAATCAAAAACTCTGAAACACATTCAAAACTCAGAACCCTTGCATTGCAAAACCTCAACTTTGAAAATTTCCATTATACATTATTCTACTTCACTAATCAACTCAAAAAAAAAAAAAAAAAAAAAACCCCTTCAAATCTCAGTAGTCAAAACCCTCCGCTTCCCCTATCTCAGCATTTTCCCATCAAAAATTTCATATACACAGAAACATATATATATATATATATATTGCAAACCCTAGATAAGCAAGGAAGAAGGTTGGGAACAAATTTTTTTTTGGTTAAAATACTTCAAATAGTCAAGAGAAAATACAGTGAGTCCATAAGTTAAAAAAGTTAAAAGATTCAGAAAAAAGTAAAATGTTATATCTTATATATCAACTAATTATTTGTTTTTCTAACGGAAAATGATTTGGAGTCCTAAAAACACCCCCCCTAATCTCCCTAATTTCTAATTTGGGCAACTGTTTTTTTTTTTACTTGATATGGAAATTAGGGGGATTAGAGGGGGTGTTTTTAGAGGGACGTAGCAAGGTCCTTTTCTAACCATCTATTCAACTAAAAGAAATTTACAAATTATTTTAAATACAATTTTTTTTCATTTAATAAAATAATTTTAAAAATTAACTAAAATAGTCAAGTTGCGGGCTTAGGAACAGTACCTTGGTGGCGAGACCGCAATTGGAATGAGAGCCTTAACGATACATGTGGCGATTTCCATAGCCGCTCTGTAGAGAGAGAGAGAGAGATCGATCTTCAGTGCTTTGAAAGCATTGGTGGGCCGGGCGTTGTCTTGATTGGGCTTAATAAGTTGAGTTGGAAGAGTCGACAATAGCTATCATTGAACTGAAGCAGCCCATTAGTACTAGGCCCATTGTAGCAACATTAATTGGATAATCCTGAAATTATTCCCCATGTTTAAAAAATTCTTGCATCGCTTTCTTTTTTCTTTTTAGGTACATTAATGCATCACTTTTTCTTCTTTCCTTTTCTTTTTTCCCTGTTTTTTTTTTAATTTTTAATTTTTTTATAATTTTATAATTTTTTATACTCTTTTTGACAGCCAATATGTAATCTTGGTGTGGATGCTATTAGTTTGCTATAAATTGTATACAAATTGGCATGAGTACAATAATAATAAATCAAATTTTATATCAAATTTGTGGGGAAAAAAATCCCTGTCGCCTCAAACTAACACACTTGTGTCATTTTACCCCTAAGCCATTAATTTGAACAATTATTCGCTTAAATTACTGACATTTAATCATTAATGGAGTTAATTTGTTTTACAAAATATCACATTTGTCAGCACACAAAATATTTAGGGTGAAATATCAATAAATTTTAAATAATAATTTTATTAATTGTTTGGTCTTCTATTTTTTTTTTTTTTATGGACTCAAAAGTCCCATTATATGTGAATTACATAAAGGATCAAACATAAATGCGCGTGTTATGCGTTGATGGATAAATGTGAGTTTTTTCATAATATTGAAATTACTAAACGTAACACTTCAAAAAAATTCTTTAATGTACTTTTTTTTCAAATATAACACTCCAATGTAATACATTAAAAAACTCATTAGTGTATTTTTTTCAAACGTAACAACGTAACATTTCACAAAAACTCCTTAGTATATATATATATATTTTTAAATGTAACACCCCAATCAATGTAACACTAAAAAATTTCTTAGTATATTTTTTCCAAACATAATACACTAAAAAAATCCTTAGTGTACTTTTCTCAAACGTAACAACGTAACATTTCAAAAAAATTTCAAGTGTGTATTTTTTTTTAAATATAACACTCCAATCAATATAACACTAAAAAATTTCTTAGTGTATTTTTTTCAAATGTAACAACGTAACATTCAAAAAAACTTCTTTAGTATATTTTTTCCAAACATAATACTCTAATCAATGTAACACACAGTAATTTCTTAGTATATTTTTTTTAAACGTAGCGCTCCTAATATAACACTTCCAATGTAACACAAAAAAAATCACACTAACAGAAATGTAAATTTTTACGCTCGATAATCAACACTTCAGCCATTAATTTTCTGAAAAGAGTCTTCCACACCTCACATTTTTATT
The DNA here is from genome assembly GCA_025200525.1 of Camellia lanceoleosa. Lineage (NCBI taxonomy): Eukaryota > Viridiplantae > Streptophyta > Magnoliopsida > Ericales > Theaceae > Camellia > Camellia lanceoleosa. Next base: position 94,234,827 of record CM045771.1, read on the forward strand.
TTCATCTCAAAACAAATCAAAAAATTAAAAAAATAAATTATAAAAAGACATTCACTTGCACTCAAATGACATCAAATCATTATATATTTTTTTATATAAAAAAATTAAAAATCAACTAAAATAAAATAAAAAACGAGAGTTTTGCATCGCTTTCTTTTCCTTTTTTTCCTCTTTAACCACTTGTTGGTAATGTATCTTTAAAAAATGAGTTTAATACCAAACAACTTGGATATACTTGCCGTTTTGTTGTCCCATACAAGTTTTTTGTTTTTTTGATCGGCGTGTTCCCATACAAGTTGATGGTGGACTTACGCGCCGAAGCAATTTTCAAAGCTAGACTTATCGTTCATTTTTCAATTATGAATTATTTGATCATTATACAATAATCTAAAATTATTATCATAATTTCACTAAATTAATGGAATCCTTGTTTTAAAATTTCCTAAATTGCATCGCTTTCTTTTTCTTTTTCTTTTTTTGTGTGTATATTTCTTTAGCTAAAAAAACACAAGACTTAATATATTATATATCCGATAATAAGTCATCTAATAAAGTATATCGTAGTACATAATAGATCCCAAAGGGAATAAAGAGAATCTCTATGTAGGAAAGATATATGGGTCTCCACAAAAGGGAAAAAATAAACCTCCACGTAGGGAGAATAAAACCTCCATGAAAAAAAAAATCCTCTAGATAGAGAAATATTATTAGGGCTGGCCCTGAGACTTATGGGGCCTTAGGCGGCTTTGAAAGTGGGGTCCTCCTATATATATATTTTTTATAAAAAAAAAATTACCGATAAAATAAAAAATTACCAATAATTTTTTTTATTATTTAGTAGCTACAAAAAGTTTCCTTATACATATAATCATTGAAATTTATTTTCATATATTAAGATACAAAAATATCATTACAAAGACTCAAAAAAGATAAAATAGGATCTTATTGTCTTATAGTTTAGCAATAATTAACACAAATAATATAATTCACTGATATCTGATAACTGATAACACAATCATAATCCACACAAATTACAATCCACTAATTATTTGATAACAAAACACAAATTATTAAAAAAAAATTGGGAGAAAAAATTAAGGCAAAATTATTTAATTAAATTATGATAAAGAGAGAGGACAAAAAAAAAAAAAAGAGCAAACAAAATTAAGGAAAAGAAATTAGAGTAAAATTATTTAATTAAAATATGATAAAGAGAGATGGCAAAAAAAATTAAGATAAAGTAATTTATTTTATTAAATTCTTGACCTTAGACTCTATTTGGACTTATTGTATCATATATATTTGTTTGGACTAATTATATAAATTTTTAGTTGGGCCTAACAATGATTATATATATACATATTTTTAATTTGGCCCCAACAGATTTTTTTGAAGGGCCTTTTAGACTAAGGGCTGGTTTGGGGTGTCCTAAAAAAGTACATTTTTTGTCTTTTTGGACTAAAAAAGTTAGGAAAAAAATATGGAGGTTTGGGTTAACTTTTTGACTTTTTTTGAAAAATATGTATTAAAAAATTGTATAAAAAAAAATGTGTAGGAGAAGATTAGGAAGGGGTGGCCCACAGCCGTACAAGCTGATCGGATGAATTGGAGTAGGAAATTATTGGCTAATTTTTGGGCATTACATTGGACGATTTTGTTTGGCCCGTGGGGGTCATCACGGGTCCCATTTTAATAATCTAAACCGTTCAATGCGTATAACTCGTCGAACACTATGTGCCTATAAAAAAATCACATTGATCGGATCTTGATAGCTATATGATCAGATTTATTTATTTGTCAATCATTAATTATAACACTATCCATTTGTTATATATAACTGATTTGATCATATAGTTATTGATATCCGATCAATGTGATTTTTTACAGACATATAGTACTCGACGAGTTCTACTCATTTAACGATTCAGATTATCAAAACGGGACCCGTGATAGCCCCCACAGGCCAAACAGCTGTGTGTGTGCAAATCACACCCAATCATTTCCTGTTTGTCATCTTTTGCTGCAGGTACATCACTTCGGTGTGTACTTTTTGTGCAAAAATTGATGTTTTTAATTTTTTTTTTTTGGTGAATAGTGATGTCTTTTTAGATTTTGAAGTAACTTTTTGACTTTTTAGCTTATTCAGGTTAAGCCAAACCAGCCCTAAATCTCAAATAATAAAAAAAAAGATTGGGTTTTAAACTTTTAATCTAATGTGAAATTAATAAATTTTAGAACTTATTTTAAGCCAAAATTTGGGGGCCCTAGGCACAAGCTTTAGTAGCCTTAGCCCAGGGCCGGCCCTGGATATTATTGCAACACAAAAAAAAAAAAAAAACCAAAAAAAAAACAAAAAAAAAAAACAAAAGAAAATGATCACCATCAAACAAACAATACACATCACCTTTACGATCTGTTCATTATCGCAACCGATAATTTTGGTACCTTAATTCCCGCCTCTACATTACAAAATGAAAATATTACGGATTTGAAGTGGTTTCCTAGCGTATAACAACGCGTTTTATAACATCGAATCTTGGTCATAAATTAGATTTGAGATTAAATCTGAAAGTTTTCTTGGTAACAAACTGATGATAGAGACAAGAAGAGCGATAGTGGCTAGCATGGTAATAGAAATCACAGGAAAAGAAACAGAGGGGAGAGGAAGGTTAAAAGTATCATCCTCTCCCTCAAAAGAGCAAAAAAAGAGAGAACGATTAGGATTTCTTAAAGAGGTTTCTCATTTTTTGTACATTAAAAACATCACTTCTTTTATCTTTTTTTTAATTTTTCCTTTGTCTTTCTTTTAAAGTTTTTGACACTAATAATATATAATTTATTGACAATGAACCTTGTACGAAAAAAATATTGTATTATACTTCTAATGCATGCTATATTTTTCTATTATGACTTTGTTTGAGTATTGTGGCTTTTAATATCTATAAATTGCATACCAATGCATGTGACTGTACTACAACTACAAACCACATGCTTTATATTAAAATTTTAACTCAAATATTATAAAATGATTACGATTGAGTAAGACATATAGGGTATGTTTGGTTTGAGTTTGGGAGATAAAAAGTACGAAAAGTTGTTTGGTTTGGTTTTTTTGGAAAGATGTTTTGAAAAATTATTTTGAGAGAGAGTTTTGGAAAAAATGATTGATTTGATGTGTATGAGAGAGAGATTTGTTTGGAAAACTTGTTTGGTTTACAAGTTTTGAAAAAAAAATTTGAAAAAATTTGTTTGGTTTGAGTTTTTCTGAAAACTCATTTGTAGAGAAATTTTCCCAAAAATTTTTGAAAAATTCAAACCAAACGAACCCATATATTTTGAAATTGGCATCAATACTTTTAATGAAAAGTATGGTTTTCATTTTTGTCTCTTTCCACTAGCTTTCTATTGACCATATACAAAATGGCCATGGCTTCTGTCCAGTTCGGGATCGGACTGGACTGTGCTGTTGGACCTATGGGAGCCCATAACGGGTCTCATTTTGATAATCTGAACCGTTCAATGTGTAGAACTCGTCGAGTACTATATGCTTGTAAAAAATCACGTTGATGGGATATCGATAGCTATGTGAACAAAACTGTTTTTTATCAACCGTTAATTTTTTTACCGTCCATTTTTTTTTTTTATAAAAAACTGATTTGATCACATAGCTATCGATATCCAATCAACGTGATTTTTAACAAGCATGTAGTACTCGACGAATTCTACACAGTGAACGGTTCTGATTTTCAAAACGGGACCCGTGGTGGACCCCCACGAGCCCAACAGCACGGTCCAGTCTGATCCCGGACTGGACAGAAGCCGGACCCATGCAAAATATAGATGAAATGTTGTGTTTGTAAATATAAATATGAATGACAAAACATTTAACTTGGTTCAAATGTATCCCAAATTTTTTTATTATAAAAAAAAAAAAAAAAAAAAAACACTGAGTTCAAAATGAACTTGATCTAGAAATTTCATCAATTTGTGTTGTGCAATATTATCACTGGATATATGAATTTCCATGTCAATATATTTCAATTTGTGGTTGTGTGTGACACAAATAAAACGAGCATGCAGTAGTTTAAAGAGGTGTTTTTTTTTTTTTTTTATATTTTCTTATTTTTTAAATTGCTGAGTACTTGAAAGAAGGTTGCGTTAGAGAGCTAAGAGGACAAATGAGGAAATGTTGCATACTGTTCTTTTTCATATACTTGGTTTGTAATTTGTTTAGATCGCTAAGAGTTAATAATTTGACAAAGTATCTAATACTAAAGAGACATAACTCATGTCTCACTCAAGAAGGATTCCTATCCCATAATATTGTGTAGGAAAATGAGTGGGAGCACTAATTAGTGCTTCCACTAATTAGGTGGCAGTGGGTCCCACCAGTAATGATGTGATGTTTTGGTCTTGAAGTTGTATTTTTTTTTTTTTTTACTTTTTTAATGCATTAGTGCTATTAGTGGTGGTGTTTTTAGTGGGATGAATCATTTCCCTATTGTGTAATAGCAATGAGTAGCTCATAACAAAAATGTAAGAGACCTATGAGAACATGTGAATCATCTAGTATAAAGAGAAATGTTGCACACTTGGTTCCCATCTCTTTCTTTTTTATTGTATTTGTTATGATTATTTAGAGTTAACAATTTGACAAGGCATCTAATACTAAAGAGACATATCTTATTTCTCAAAGGTGATTTATGTCCCATATTATATGATAGCAATGAGTTACTCTAACTCTGATCGTGATGTAGGAAGGGATCCTCTTTTGCTTTTTATTTTTCTTCTACTTTTTTTGATCACTGAGAGTTAATCATTTAGGAAGACACGTGATACTAAAGAGACGTATCTTGTGTCTCACAATTGAATTCATGTCTCACATGTGTAGTAAAGGGCAATCATTTGACAAGACATTTTATATTCCACATGAGATCTTTGTTTAGGACTATATACGTGTAGTTAGGAGTTACTCCAGTTCTAGTAGTGTGATCAGGAGACCCCATTTTTTCCTTTTGATTTTTCTTTTACTACTTTTGATCATTAAGAGTTAATTGGTAAACAAGGCATTTGATACAAAAGAGATATCTTGCGCCTTACAATGGGAATCATATCCTGTATTGTGTGGTAACAATTAATTATTTGGCAAGTTATCAAGTACAAAATTGATATATTTTGTGCCTCACATGGAATTTACTCTCATTTATAACGTAATTATGAGTTATTTTAACTCTAATCATGTTAACAGGAGGGTCTATTCATTTTTCATTTTCCATCTTCCATCTTGCCTTTTACTTTTACTTTTTTTTTTTTTTTATCACTAAAAATTAATAATTTATCAAGGCTCCTTCTAATAAAGAGACTTCTTGTGTATGACATGGGATTCCTATTCTATTTATGTGGTAAGAGTTAATCATTTGACAAGATATTTGATATTAAAAAAACATATCTTATGTCTTATATGGAATCCATGTCTTACAAACACTATAGAACTGAAAAGATATGTTGGGTCTCTCATGGGATTCTTGTCCCATATGGCGAGGTAGCCATTACTCTTTTTAATTTAGAACTAACGAAACAAGATATATCTTGTGTTTCACATAAAATAATCATTTGAGAAGTTAGGTATTTGTTACTAAAGAGACATATCTTCTGCCTCACATCGCATGAGACTTGCTTATAGTGTATTGTAGCATTGAATTATATTTGAACTCTTATTGTAGAGTAGGGAGAGATTTAAACAAGGAGATAAAAGAGAAATGAGAGAGAATCTAGTCACATTATGTATAATATATGCAATATTTTCTTGAAATTAATTAATTAATTAATTAATATATGCAAGTTGTGGTGATTGTTTTTTGTTGATAAATCTTAAGCTATGTTTGAGTTATAGATTTGAGTAGAGATTTTGAAAGGAAAAATAAAAAAAGAAAAAAATGGGTGAGATGTGAATAAGGAATTTTTTTTTTTTTTTTAAAAAGGTTCAGATATGGCAAATTTATGATGGCAAATTCATGTTAGAAGTTTTTGAGTTCTTCTTGTATTCAGTTTGAAACTGTCTTCATTGAAGCAAGCTGAGTGTGTAAAGAGTAAGGCTGCAAACGAACCGAGCTGTTCGAGAACAAGCTTGAGTTCGGCTCGTTAAGGCTCGTTCGAACTGGGCTCGATTAATAAACGAGCCGAGCTCGAGCTTAAATTTCAAGCTTGATTAATAAACGAGCCGAGCTCGAGCTTAATATTGCTCGACTCGAATAGGCTCATGAGCTCAAAAATATAAATATTAATTTATATTTTTATGTTTTAAATATATATATATATTTATTTATTATATTATATTTATTAAATTAAAATACTTTAACTGGTCCATCAATAATGATGATGCTTATTATTTTAATATAAAAAATATTCAAAGGTTTGCCTTTGCTTTTCTTTCGTTGACTACTGTGCTAACAATTCATCACTTTATAAGCATTTGGACATAAAAGTGTTTCCTCTCCCAGCGATGTGGGGCTCAAAGAGTGGACGAAAATGTTGTGCCAAACGACGCTGTTTGCGCGCTTTGTTGAAGTCCCACATCGATTGCAAAATACATTTTAAGGTGGACAAATTTCTATATAAGTGCAAGTGCTGAGGGTTAGCTTTTGGCTTCCATGGTTCTCTCTTGGCTTAATGAGCCATTACGAGCCGAGCTCAAGTTATATAAATTTTAGACAAGCTGAGCTCGAGCGTCGATATTGTAGCTCGTTTCGAACTCAAGCCGAGCTTGAACACCTTGTAAATAAGTCGAGCAGAGCTCGAATATTGTAAAACTCGGCTCGGCTCGACTTGACTCGTTTGCAGCCCTAGTAAAAAGTGTAAATTCCCCAAAATGAGGCTGAAACAAGCAAGGAAACTGAAAACCTAGTGCACTTGCAAATGACCTTTGGGGTGTCCTAAATAAATGCACTTTTTGACTTTTTGGACTAAAAAGTTGAGGAAAAAATATGGTTGTTTGAGTTAACTTTTTGACTTTTTATGAAAAAATGTGTATTAAAAAATTGTATAAATTAGTGTTTAGGAGAAGATTAGAGTGTGAGTTGTACGGCTGTTATGTCTGCAAAGGTGAAATAGATGTTAAGAAGTAATTGTCTACTTTTTGGACATTGCACTGAACGGTGCTGTTCGGCTCGTGCAGGCCATCACGGGTCCCGTTTTGATAATCTGAACCATTCAATGTGTAGAACTCGTCGAGTACTATATGCCTGTAAAAATTTACGTTAATCGAATATCGATAGCTATTTGATCAAATTTATTTTTTTCCAACCGTTAATTATAACACCTTTATTTTTTATACAAAACTGATTTAATCATGTAGTTATCGATATTCGATCAATGTGATTTTTTACAGATATATAATACTCGACGAGTTCTACACATTGAACAATTCAGATTATCAAAAAGAGACCCGTGATGGGCCTCTACAGGCCGAACAACAGTGTGTTAAAATTACACCCCAATTGTGCAATTTTTGTTACACAACGTAGCACAGATATGAAGTTGTCAGATTGATGTGTTGTAATTTTGTGTCTAAAATTAATTTTTTTATATTTTTTGTTGATAAATAGTGATAATTTTTTAACTTTTTAAATAATTTTTTAATTTTTAATTTTTTTTATAATATGCCAAACTTGGACTTTAGTCTTCCAATCTGATCCGCCTCTACATGTCGAGGAGAGAGAGAGAGAGAAAGAGTGATAATTAATGATAAGCGGAAAGAAGTCAACCAACAAATTAAAAATCAAGAGAGAGAAACAGAGAAAAATTCAACCACAATACTCCAAATCCCACAATCTTAACACCAATGGTAAAAATAAGCTCTCTCTCTCTCTCTCTCTCTCTCTATTTTTTTTTTTTCCTTTTATTTTTATCCTTTTCTTTTCTTTTTTATTTATTTCTGTCTTTGCATATTGGATTTTCCAAATGAAAGTAAAATGATATTAGTTATATGTATTCACGTTCTTTTGCAATGGATAACCAAACAATAAAATGGAATTAACCAAACAAAAGAAAGAATTTGGCTTCTTTAACTTCATTTTATTTTTCCATCTTTTCTCTTTCCTTTTTTTTTTTTAACTCCACATATCTAAGATCAAATCATAACATTACAAAAAACAATCACAAAGCTGTTAAAACTGCAAAAAATGAAAAGAAAATTCGAAAGATGTTTTTAGATAATCCATTCCAAAATTTGAATATACGTGAGCAGCGTGAACCACAACCGTGCTCTTTCAATTGGTGGGTCATATCCACTTAAAATATGATAAATAATACACTGTTGGGATTGAGAAACTAAAGCATCTGTGTGTGTGATTCATAGTTCCAACACTATGACCCAAAATCTCCTTCCTACACTTGGTGAGGTGGGGATGAAAGAAGGACGGATTAGTGAGCAACAAAAGGTATAACCATTCTACCAACCAACAAGGCCTCTCTTCAATCACTCTCATTGCAACTTGTAAGAGGGGTTAATTTGAGCCCACTAAATTATTTAGGCCCAATAGCCTAAGATTAGTGGGCCCGAATTTATCGCAAGTCCAAGATTGGTGGGCCTGGATTTATCGCCGTCAAACGGGCTGAATGGCTCTAAGCCTCGAAAGGGTTCGAATCCACGAACCTAGAGACTTACTCGGGCCCGGACTCGAAAGGGTATTAAGCAAGCCTAGAGATCCGAGGCACTCAGCCTCGAAAGGGTTCGGATACATAAACCTAGAGACTTACTCGGGCCCGAACTCGAAAGGGTATTAAGCAAGCCTAAAGATCCGAGGCACTCGGACTCGAAAGGGTTCAGATCCACGAACCTAGAGATCCGAAGCACATGGCTTCAAACGGATTCAGACGCAATCTAGAAGTCGCTCCGTTAATGAGTCTCAGAACACTTGCGGGCTCGGAGCTTTCCGGGATCTACGCACCAGAACCATGGGCGTAATGGAGTCCGAACAAAGGACCCGATCCCGAGGACGGTGAGTGGAGATAAATTCACTCTTCGGTTAAACTAGCCTATACCTGGGTCCAGGTGGCACGATCTAGGGGGTCCCTGAGACTCGGCAATATTTGCGGCAGGGCGTTCTCTTGAACTATCCCTGACCCTGATGCGGCAGGACGTCCTCTGGGACTACCCTTGACCCTTTGGGATGATTGGAGATCATTGGTTAGGTGTGGTTAAGAAGAAGGGTTCGCCGAGGGATTAATCTCCTCTTCGGGGTTTTTCTCATCCTCAGAGAGGTCACCTCCTCGGACAATGTGGTTAGAGAGAATATTCCCCATGTGCCTTGCACATGGGCTCCATCTTATATCATGAGGTGCCTATAAATAGCACATACCCATAGCTTTACAAGGGATAGATTTTGGAGAGATGACTCTTGGGAAAGAACTAATTTTCCATCTCCATTATCAACCTTGAGAGTGAAAATGGGAGATCCATGGGAGAGCCTTGCCATTATTCTCTCTCTGGCCATTTTGCCTTATTCTTCACCCGATCTCTTATCTCCATCATCTCTTTTACTCTTGTGTTCTTGAGTTGAGACTATTGAAGAATTTAAGCCTCTCATAATATTTTAGAGAATTCGAAATTGTTCTTCAAAAATCTTTAAATTTTTCAACTACTTTCTTGAATCATCTCATACACGACCCAACAGCTGCAACAAGATAACAATCAAAAAGCAGGAGCAAGGTGTAAAGAGAACTACCATAAAAGTCAAATCAGCTACTCCATTCATTCCAGATGCCATTTTGCCTAAATCATTGAGAGAGAGAGAGAGAGAGAGAGAGAGAGCAACATTAGTGAAGCTGGCAAGTGCCATGAAAAGAACAAGCAATTACTTTTCTAACACAGAAACAGGTGTAATGGTGAGTGGTAAATAAATAATAATTAGCATTTATACGAGCTTCTGTTAGGATGCAAGTCAGTTCCTAACTAATGCAGTCAATTAAGCACAAGGGACGGCAACATTTTCAAATATGCAACACCCAGTAACAAGTGTTATACTAACAGAGTTTTGAGTCTTCATTTTAACACGTTATGTTTTACTTCGGATAGGGAATAAGAAATAATATGAAGCGCCAAAATTCCACAATCTGAAAAGTTCATGATGTAACTCCTACGAAAACCTAGTTCACCACAATCTAAATGTTCAACTGTCAAATTCCTCCTAATTTTCCATCACACCAACCAAATGAAGCACAATAGTAATGTATTATACTGATTCTGATTCATTACTATACTACGAATGTATCTCAATTTTTGAAATTCATCAAAATATCATTTGCACTTTGATCTATAAAATTTTCAATTCTCAATCAAATCATATATGTGATGGTTATGTTATCAACAAATGGGTTAGTGAGTGGCTTTAGCCATAACTTGGTAACCATAACGTTGTGCCTAATACCAATTTGTATCAAGATCAGAAAAAGCATTCACACTTGCAAATCTAATATGCATTGATTATCAATTGAGCTACTGTTTCTGTAATACACTGAAGCAATCACCCAAATTTATAGTGTTTTTAACAAAACCAAAAATAAAAATTCATTTCTTTTACATTTCACACAAAAGTAAAATTCCAATGCATCAAATGTTACACATAAACAAACATTTATATAGCTCATATATATATATCCATTTTATGTGGAATTGATTGTCCAACAATGAATATATATATATATATATATATCCATTGCTTCTCTGTAGAGAGAGAGAGAGAGAGAGAGAGAGATTCCTCAGTGGGCCTGCAGTTCTCCTAATCTGGGCTAATAAGTTGGGCTGAAAAAAGTGCTGTTCAACCCAGAGCGGCCCATTTAGTGCTAGGCCCATAGTTTCAAACTTATGAATTATTTGATCATTTGATCTGAAAAGTTATCTAATAATTTCACTAAAGTAAAAAATTCACGAATCATCACGTTCTTTTTCTTTTTCTTTTTCGATGCATTGATGCAGCACTTTTTCTCTTTATTATTATTATAATTTTTTTTTTTCATGTCTTTTTTCTTTTTACCCTTTTTTGAACAATAAATCCATCCATTTATGAGCATGCAGTACAAGCAAACTTGCTTCTCTTTATTTTTTAATAATTATTTTATTCTAGATTTTACTTTTTCTGATCTTTGACAAGAATCTAATACTAAAGGCACATATTTTGCGTCTCAAACGGACTTCCTCCATGTGAGTTATTCCGGCTCTGATCATGAGGCAAAAGAGCTCTTTTTGTTTTATTTCTTTTGATCACTCAGATGATTTCCAATTCAGTATTAGATATTTCATTAAATTTGAATTTAATAAAAAAAACGCCTCATTTTGGTGCTCCAACCTTTTTATCATATTCATATCAAATACAGGAAAAACCAAATTTTCATCAAATGAAGGAAGCCATTCATCTTTCATCAAATTTAAATTGTTACTGTTGGATTGGACATCCGAATGTCCACCATCATGTCCACCCAAAAGCAACTTTAACAACTTTTTTGTTCATGTCTAGACGACCTCCAGGACATCTGTCTGGACGTTCTCTTGGACAACCAAAGATGTGAAAAAATTTGCTGAAAATTCTAATTTTAGCATTGGAGTGAATAGTATCAAACTAAATCTTTCATCAAATTTTTACTAAGATTTAATGAAATTTTTTATTCAACATTAGAGATGGTCTAAAAGTTAATCATTTAATAAATCATTTGGTAATAAAGAAAAATATCATGTATCTCGCAATGAGATTTATGTCTCATATTGTATGGTAAAATTTAATGATTTAATAAACATATAATATTAAAAGTACATATTTTGTCTTACATATGAGATCTGTATTATATCATGTAGTAGCGATGAGTTATTTCAGCCCTAATAGGGATTACCAACATGGCGTTTCACGAAGATTAGATAAAGGTTTTGGATGGGAAGATATTGTTCAGACTCGTGAGTCTCATTTAAGTCTTATTTTTTATTAAAATTATTTATTTTATAAGGTATATTACTCATAAAAAAGATTATGTCGATTTGATAATTATAATATATTCTATTTATCGCTTTTGTCTCCAAAAAGTGGACAGCTAGTAGATTTTGAAAATAGATTATGTATTTATTTTTTGGGTGACAAATGCAATAAATTGAGAATGTTACAATTGTTCGATTGATCTAATTTTTTTTCTTCTGAATAATATAAATGAAGGATTTTACAAAATGAACGATTTAAATTATCAAAATAAGACTCATGATGCGCCCCACGCAGTGGCAGAGCCACAGCTAGACCAGAGGGTCACGTGCCTCCCTTGGATTTTGGAATAATTTTTTTTTTGTGTGTAAATATAAAGAAAATATTTTAAATAGAAAGAATTATAAAATATTATTTAGAGTGAAATATCAATGACATTTTTAAAATTATGAGAATAATAATGATTGTTTTTTTTTATTGAAAATAAAGATATTACGATAAGTCATATTATTATTTATGAAAATTTTAATACAATCGTGATGTCTATCATTATTGACATACAATTATAATTAATCTCAATAAAAATTTGGAATTTATTGAATTGTTAGGTATATTTGACATGTTTGGTTCATCCTTTATGTGTTTCTTTACTATTAGTTGGTGATATTATATGTCAATGATGATGTGATATTTCAATTATATTGAATTTTTATTGAAATTTTGTATAAAAAAATTACTTTATCATTATATAATTTATTTTAAAACTTATATCCATGACTTTTTTTTTTTTATATTGTCCATGATATACTAATTACAAATAATATATATATATATATATATATATTTATCTTTCTTGAAGCTAATCGTAAAAATTTATACAAAATATTTTTGTAAAAATTTTTAATTTTATAATTAATAAATACCCCTTTCTGATTTAATTCTTTGGCTCCGCCACTGGCCCCACGAACTTGAAAATCACCCACTAGCTTAGATCTTGAATTGGAGGAAAGCCCAACCCTTACATAATCACTTTACGTCATTCTTTGAGAGTCATGCGTAAACGACATATGATACTTTACTACTACTTATTAGAAGTTGTTTGGAGTGTACTTATTTATCTTTTGATCTTTTTTTATTATATTATCTCTCTATTTTCTTTTATGTATATTCGTAAATAATTAAAAAAATATAATTATTTAAGTTATCTCAAATAATCCCTCAATTACCCACAAATATGAGGCATTTCATATATCTATATATATATATAAACAAGTTAAACAAGAGAAAGAAAAGCTTGGTCTACCGTCTATATATACATGCCCTCCAAATCCGGAAGCGAATAATCACTTACGTCCAATTCCTGTTGTGTCTTGCATAATTTGTTCACAGAGCATCCACTTGGGTTGTGAAGTAAACAATCTGAACCATGTGAGTTTCTTTATATATCTAATTTAGCATTTTTTTTCCCCCTTGAATCTAACATCTGCAATTCATCATGACTCTTGTTACTTGCTCTATCTGTACCAATTTTATTTTAATTTTTATTTCTGATAAGATATTTTCTTGATATTTTTGCTGTTTAGTCTTGATTACGTGTGAATTGGAAAGTTCTTTTAATTGAAGCATACCAATTAAATTTATTTTTTTGACGGAACCTTTTTTATGTGGGCAGAAATTGAAAAACACAAATAATTGACATTTACAAGGAAATATTACACATGTAAAATAATTTCACAAAAAAATCCAAAACCATATTTATGTGGTTGAGATTGATTTAAAATGTAAGTCTCGCTTTACTAGTCTACCGCATATGAAAAAAAACTTGCTTAAAACAAAAATTTGTGTACTGTTTTTTCCTAGTTTTCTTTCGTCACTTAAAAGTGTTGAAAATCATTGCACAGAAGGGATCCCGATTTGATGGAGCCTGCTGGAGCAGGAAATATCAATGACTTGTATGCAAGAATTCAGTTGAAACCGGACATTTTGGGCAAAGAACTTTTTGTGGAGACTCCTCTGCACGTAGCCGCGTCAGCTGGACAAACCCACTTAGCCTTAGAAATCCTGAGATTACAGCCATCATTCGGCAAGCAGTTGAATCCAGAAGGGCTAAGCCCCTTGCACTTGGCTTTGCAAAACAAGAATTCTGAGACTGTGAGACGGCTCGTCAAGTTCGACAGTGAACTCATCTGTGTCAAAGGAAGGGAGGGTCTCACTCCTCTGCACTTTGTAGCCAAAACAGACGATCAAGTCGATCTTTTGTCTGAATTTCTAGATGTTTGCCCATCGTCTATAAAAGATGTGACGATCCATGAAGAGACTGCATTGCACATTGCTGTGAAAAGCTCTAGTCTTCAAGCTGTTAAAGTCCTCTTGGAATGGCTTCGAAAGAAATACAGGGGTGAGGTGCTGTGCTTGAAAGACGAGGGAGGCAACACCGTGCTGCATACTGCGGTCTCCACTTCACAACCTGAGGCAGGCTTCTATCTATTCTTTGGTTCCATAAATATCGTAGTAGTTGATAGATTGTTAGCTTCAAATTCAATGGTCGGTGATAACTATTGGTGTACGTATAAAAAAATATATCATATATAAAAGTGCATGGAATATAAGAAATGTATATTGTAATTCTAACCTTTTTGATATTATTTGATCTTTAACGAACGCTGCCAATGAGCAACACCCAATATAAAATAATTGATTTGTACATTTTTCGTTTACACAGATTGTGAAGTCATTAGTGAAAGAGATCTACACGGACATAAATACAAAAAATTTGCAGCAGTTAACAGCTCTTGACATCGCAAAAACACTTCCCAACGGAACTGAAATCGAGACAACTTTACGCCGTGCAGGAGCTTTAAAAAGATCATCTGTATTTAGTGGCCTTGGAGAATTTTTCAAATCACCGCGTCAATGGTTCCAAGCTCTAATCGGACGAATCATTCTCGAGCAGAGAGAAATGTCAAGTGAAATGCGAAACACGATACTTGTCGTAGCTGTTCTGATCGCAACATCTACATTCCAAGCTCTACTTCAACCTCCAGGCGGAGTAATGCGCGGTAACTATACACCTTCTCCTGCTTCCAACACCACTGGTAACATTAACGGCACCATCACCACCACCAATTTTATTTCTACTAACATCACACATTTTAACGCCACCATATTCAACGACAACAAGAACACCGACACTGACGCCAATCCCGACAATACTGCTGAAATCAAGTTAACGAAATCTATGACTTTCGGATCCTTTTTCATTGATTTTTTTACCCTGAACACGGTATGCTTTCTTGCCTCCATCACCGCGATGATATTTGTGCTTCCCTTGCGACTCTCTAGTTTCATGTTGCACATTTCTCTGTTGTTTCTGATAGTGAGCTATGGCATAGCGTTTTATGGCATATCTCCAACTCCGTATGCTGACAGGTTTTTCCTTGCATCCTATATTGCTTTTCCTTGTGCTTATAGCGTGTGGATAACTATTTCCATAATCTCTCTTTTTCCAAAAATTCGACAATATGGTTTCGGGCCACATGAACTATGGAAGCGCCTCCAGATGCTACGCGATTTGTATAAAGAGGCCGTTGACACATCACCGAAAATTCCGATTCAGCAAAGCCAAATATGACATCTGTCTTATTAATTAAGCTCTTAACTTTTGTGAAGTCTTCAAGATTTTTTTGGGAGGTTTCTGTGTGTTTTTGGTTTTGAGGACATAAGCTTGCCTTCATTTTCTCTGTTTTGGTCTTGATTTGAGTCAGATGGTTTTACAGATTTCTGTGTGGGAGTTTAAGCCACTTGTTTTGTTTAGCTCTCTACTTTGCTGCATTGTATTTGGCTTGTCTTATTGATGTTTCTCTTTATGTTACTCTCTTTGTACTCTATTAAAGTTTTCTTTTGCTGATAAAACAACTAATACAAATTATGTGTAACAGCAATACTAGATATCATGAAAAAAATTTCATGAAAATAATCATGAAAACTTTATGACTATTGGATTACATTCAGAATAAAACACCACACATTAATCAAGGTAATCCAAGAATCATAAATTTTTCATGATCATTTTCATGACAAAATTTTCATGATCCCTACCTTTTCCTTATGTGTAAACACAATATAAACAATACCAAACTTGTGGGCCCAATGTATTTTCTCTAAAAACTCAAGAGAGAGGTTAGTGTAGTTTACCAAAACAAGAAAAAAATTATTTGCTCCTCCTACCTTAATCCAATATGATTCAGTTGTTACCTTCGGAATAACAATTGCCTTTCTTGGCCATTTTTGGTAGAAAGATTTAGGAGGGGATTCGAAAAGAAAAAGGAAAAAAATATATGAAACTAGGTAAATTAGAAGTATATTTTATTTACATTTTACTTATTTTTTTCCTTTTTATTTCTAAATCCCTTTCCAAATCTTCAACTAAACACAACATAATTGAATTGCAACATTTTTCGCCACTTTTGTTTGTTTTGCTGGTATAATTATTATATTTGAAGGGAAATGGAAGTTTTTGTTTTTTTTTGAATTGTTGGGCAACTTAAATTGCACTAGTAGAAGAGTTACACACCAGTGTGTAAGCTTTTCTATATGAGCAATCGATACATGTATCAGTTTTCGTAAAAGATTGAAAGGGTTACAGTTACTAATGTATCTCTTCTAATCTTAGATTGGACTTTTTTCTAAGGTCTAAACCCTCCTAGTAAGTATAAATGCTTCATTTCTTTCACTTTTGATATAGAAACAAATTTCCAATTCACTTCAATTTTAACCATTTTAGAATGGAATTGATTTTCCAAACCAAATGAACAAATCAGAAACTCTGAAACATATTCAAAACTCAGAACCCTTGCATTGCAAAACCTTAACTTTGAAAAATTCCATTATACATTATTCTACTTAACTAATCAACTCAAAACAAAAAAAAAACCCTTCTAATCTCAAGAGTCAAAACCCTCGCTTCCCTATCTCAAAGATTTTCCCATCCAAAATTTCATATACGTAAACATATATATATATACCGCAAACCCTAGATAAGCAAGGAAGAAGGTTGGGAACAATTTTTTGTTTCGCTTTTGTTTTTTTTTTTTTAGTTATAATAGTTCAAATAATCAAGAGAAAATACAGTGAGTCCACAAGTTAAAAAAGTTAAAGATCCGTAAAAAAAATAAAATGTTATATCTTATATATCAACTAATTATTTTTTTTTCTAACCATTTATTCAACTAAAAGAAATTTACAAATTATTTTTAATACAATTTATTTTCATTTAATAAAATAATTAAAAAAATTAACTGAAATAGTCAAGTTGCGGGCTTAGGAACAGTACATGTGGCGATTTCCATAGCTGCTCTGTGGAGAGAGAGAGAGAGAGAGAGAGATCTTCAGTGCTTTGAAAGCATTGATGGGCCGGGCGTTGTTTTGATTGGGCTTAATAAGTTGGGTTGGAAGAGTCGACAATAGCTATCATTGAACTGTAGCGGCCCATTAGTACTAGGGCCATAATAGCAACATTAATTGGATAATCCTGAAATTATTTCCCATGTTTCAAAAATTCTTCAATGTTGCATCGCTTTCTTTTTTTCTTTTTAGGTACATTAACGCATCACTTTTCCTTCTTTCCTTTTCTTTTCTCTCTGTTTTAATTATTTATTTATAATTTTATAATTTTTTATACTCTTTTTGACAGCTAATATGTAATCTTGGTGTGGATGCTATTAGTTTACTATAAATTGTATACAAATTGACATGAGTACAATAATAATAAATCAAATTTTATATCAAATTTGTGGGGGAAAAAAATCACTTTCGCTTCAAACTAACACACTTGTGTCATTTTACCCCTAAGCCATTAATTTGAACAATTATTTGCTTAAATTTCGAACATTTAATCATTAATGGAGTTAATTTGTTTTACAAAATATCACATTTGTCAGCACACAAAATATTTAGGGTGAAATATCAATAAATTTTAAATAGTGATTTTATTAATTGTTTGGTACTTTTTATTTTATTTTATTTATTTATTTTATTTTATGGACTCAAAAGTCCCATTATATGTGAATTACATAAAAGATCAAACATAAATGCGCGTGTTATGCGTTGATGGACAAATGTGAGTTTTTTCATAATATTAAAATTACTAAACGTAACACTTCAAAAAAATTCTTTAATGTACTTTTTTCAAATGTAACACTCCAATGTAATACATTAAAAAACTCATTAGTGTACTTTTTTCAAACGTAACAACGTAACATTTCACAAAAACTCCTTAGTATATATATATATTTTTAAATGTAACACCCCAATCAATGTAACACTAAAAAATTTCTTAATATATTTTTTCCAAACGTAATATACTAAAAAACTCCTTAGTGTACTTTTCTCAAACGTAATAACGTAACATTTCAAAAAAATTTCTTAGTGTATTTTTTTTTAAAATACAACACTCCAATCAATATAACACTAAAAAATTTCTTAGTATACTTTTTTTAAAAGTAACAACGTAACATTCAAAAAAACTTCTTTAGTATATTTTTTCCAAACATAACACTCTAATCAATGTAACACACAGAAATTTCTTAGTATATTTTTTCTAAACGTAGCGCTCCTAATATAACACTTCCAATGTAACACAAAAAAAATCACACTAACAGAGATGTAAATTTTTACGCTCGACAATCAACACTTCAGCCACTAATTTTCTAAAAAGAGTCTTCCACACCTCACATTTTTATTTGGGAGATTTACTAATAAATCCTAAATTTTGAACTTATGAACCAATTGATCTCATTTTTATTCTACTAAACCGTTTAGTCCCATTCAATTGTGAGGGACATAATTACCCTCGTACATAATTAGTAAATAGATGTGTGATGTGTTACATGTGATACATTGTGAGAGTGTCACACAATGACAAAGCGCTGTAAGGGGTTTTTGTTTTGGATTGGATTGGTGTCTTTGGGGGTTCACACAGCCAGACACACAAACATTCACAACACACAGTCAATACCACACCAACATCGACAGAGTCAACCATCACCGTTGCCAAACACTGACATCCCCGCCGTCTCCAATCTCTCACACGGACTGGTGGCTAACAAAGATCGCTTTCGGATTATGACGATCGTGTCTTGTCAATCGCCATCTAAGCACCGAGTACCTTCAGAATCAATGTGTCCCCCAAACAAATTCACTCGCCCTCAAACAATCAATTCAAATCAAACTCATACATGTAAACATACATATGTGTGTGTGTGTGTGTGTGTGTGTGTGTGTGTGTGTGTGTGAGAGAAGGGGACCTGAAGATCGGGCAAAGATTTGGGAAGAGTGGTCAAGACTTGGATGAACTTGGATTTCTGTTTTTAATCGGCGAGCTTCTTGGATCTGAGATTCGACCAGACCGTTCGAAAGTGTTTCAGAGATTGGGATTGAAGATCTTCGTGTCTCTCCATTTTCGACACACCTCCTCCCCGCCATTTTCGACACACACTGTTACACGCACACACACTGTTACACATACTGTGCTGGCTTCGACACACACACACACACACACACACAGTGTTACGCACACACACACACTAAATCTAAGCCAATTACCTCCCAACAATTCCATTAACTATGATTACAAGGTGCTCTGTTGAACCTTGGCATCGGCGGACACTAAGATCGAAAACATCTTCACCACCATTGACAGACTCAACCTCCACCTTCGCACCCATCCTCCTCCGATCCATAAAGCACCCTCTAGTCAATTTCAATCAGCCCATCTTCTTCTCAACCTTGTGATCCAAACCCACAAATTCTTACTTTGTTCCAACCCTGCTTTTCTCCAAACCCTAGATTAAAACAGAGGATAGAACCAGAAAAGTGGGGATTCGAGATGGGTTTAGG
This sequence comes from Camellia lanceoleosa, assembly GCA_025200525.1. NCBI lineage: Eukaryota > Viridiplantae > Streptophyta > Magnoliopsida > Ericales > Theaceae > Camellia > Camellia lanceoleosa. Next base: position 94,254,683 of record CM045771.1, read on the forward strand.
GAACAAATTGGTGGGTCCAAACAGGGATTCTGAGTAAGCAATCATACAGGGCGGATCCAGTCAAAGAGAACCATGGAACTTAGAAACAGAGGAGAAGCAATAGAACGTGTGTGTGTGTGTGTGTGTGTGTGTGTGTGTGTGTGAGAGAGAGAGAGAGAGAGAGAGAGAGAGAGAGAGAGAGAGAGAGAGATAGAGAGAGAAAGAGAGAAGAGTTGGATTGTGGGCTTTGAGTTTGAAGACCAAGTAAAAGGTAAAGAAAAGGGTTTATTAGTGAAATTGAGAGACTAGACTATTGTTGATTGATTCTTGGGTTAGGGTAGGGTGTGTGTGTGTGTGTTGGGGAGAGAGAGAGAGAGGGGCACAGCTACACATATTGTGTCAAGCTTCAAACACACACACACACAAGCAGTTACGACACACACACTGCTACACATACAAAGGTCAGTTTCAACACACATACACACACAATGTTACGCGCACACACACTGTTACACACAATCCCACATTATGCCAAGGACATTCTCGTCCATGAAGTTAAACAAAAATGGAAAAAAAAAAAACAAAAAGGATCAAATCAACCCACCAACAGGACTAATTGGTATAATAGAATAAAAGTGGGACTATTTAGTATAACAGTTTGTAAAATTGGATTTATTGGTAAATAATCCTTTTTATTTTCATCTCAAAACAAATCAAAAAATTAGAAAAATAAATTATAAAAAGACATTCACTTACACTCAAATGACATCAAATCATTATATATTTTTTTATATAAAAAATTAAAAATCAACTAAAATAAAATAACAAACGAGAGTTTTGCATCGCTTTCTTTTTCTTTTTTCCTCTTTAACCACTTGTTGGTAATGTATCTTTAAAAAATGAGTTTAATACCAAACAACTTGGATATACTTGCCGTTTTGTTCTCCCATACAAGTTTTTTGTTTTTTTGATCGGCGTGTTCCCATACAAGTTGATGGTGGACTTACGCGCCGAAGCAATTTTCAAAGCTAGACTTATCGTTCATTTTTCAAATTATGAATTATTTGATCATTATACAATAATCTAAAATTATTATCATAATTTCACTAAATTAATGGAATCCTGAAAATTGTTCCCTTGTTTTAAAATTTCCTAAATTGCATCGCTTTCTTTTTCTTTTTCTTTTTTTGTGTGTATATTTCTTTAGCTAAAAAAACACAAGACTTAATATATTATATATCCGATAATAAGTCATCTAATAAAGTATATCATAGTACATAACAGATCCCAAAGGGAATAAAGAGAATCTCCATGTAGGAAAGATATACGAGTCTCCACAAAAGAGAAAAAATAAACCTCCACGTAGGGAGAATAAAACTTCCATGAAAAAAAAAAAATCCTCTAGATAGAGAGATATTATTAGGGCTGGCCTGAGACTTATGGGGCCTTAGGCGGCTTTGAAAGTGGGGTCCTCCTATATATATATTTTTTATAAAAAAAATTATTGATAAAATAAAAAATTACCAATAATTTTTTTTGTTATTTAGTAGCTACAAAAAGTTTCCTTATACATAAAATCATTGAAATTTATTTTCATATATTAAGATACAAAAATATCATTACAAAGACTCAAAAAAGACAAAATAGGATCTTATTGTCTTATAATTTAGCAATGATTAACACAAACAATATAATTCACTGATATCTGATAACGAAATAATTATTTTATTGTAATATGATATCTGATAACACAATCATAATCCACACAAATCACAATCCACTAATTATTTGATAACAAAACACAAATTATTAAAAAAAAATTGGGAGAAAAAATTAAGGCAAAATTATTTAATTAAATTATGATAAAGAGAGAGGGCAAAAAAAAAAAAAAAAAAAAAAAAGAGCAAACAAAATTAAGGAAAAGAAATTAGGGTAAAATTATTCAATTAAAATATGATAAAGAGAGATGGCAAAAAAAATTAAGATAAAGTTATTTATTTTATTAAATTCTTGACATTAGACTCTATTTGGACTCATTATATCATATATATTTGTTTGAACTAATTATATAAATTTTTAGTTGGGCCTAACAATGATTATATATATACATATTTTTAATTTGGCCCCAACAGATTTTTTTGAAGGGCCTTTTAGACTAGGTCTCAAATAATAAAAAAAAAAATTGGGTTTTAAACTTTTAATCTAATGTGAAATTAATAAAGTTTAGAACTTATTTTAAGCCAAAATTTGGGGGCCCTAGGCACAGGCTTTAGTGGCCTTAGCCCAGGGCCGGCCCTGGATATTATTGCAACACAAAAAAATAATACAAAAAAAAAAATAAAAAAAATAAAAAAAATAAAACAAAAGAAAATGATTACCATCAAACAAACAATACACATCACCTTTATGATCTGTTCATTATCGCAATCGGTAATTTTGGTACCTTAATTCCTGCCTTTATATTACAAAATGAAATATTACGGATTTGAAGTGGTTTCCTAGCGTATAACAACGCGTTTTATAACATCGAATCTTGGTCATAAATTAGATTTGAGATTAAATCTGAAAGTTTTCTTGGTAACAAACTGATGATGGAGACAAGAAGAGCAATAGTGGCTAGCATGGTAATAGAAAATCACAGGAAAAGAAACAGAGGGGAGAGGAAGGTTAAAAGTATTATCCTCTCCCTCAAAAGAGCAAAGAAAGAGAGAACGATTAGGATTTCTTAGAGAGGTTTCTCATTTTTTGTACATTAAAAAATCACTTCTTTTATCTTTTTTTTTAATTTTTCCTTTGTCTTTCTTTTAAAGTTTTTGACACTAATAATATATAATTTATTGACAATGAACCTCGTACGAAAAAAATATTATATTATACTTCTAATGCATGCTATATTTTTCTACTACGACTTTGTTTGAGTATTGTGGCTTTTAATATCTATAAATTGCATACCAATGCATGTGACTGTACTAGAACTACAAACCACATGCTTTATATTAAAATTTTAACTAAAATATTATAAAATGATTACGATAGAGTAAGACATATATATTTTGAAATTGGCATCAATACTTTTAATGAAAAGTACGGTTTTCATTTTTGTCTCTTTCCACTAGCATTCTATTGACCATATACAAAATATAGATGAAATTTGTGGTTGTAAATAGGGGTGTGCATAATACCGTTAAAATCGTCAAAATCGCACCGAGCCGCACCGCTAAGGCAAATTCGTTATTATTTGCTAATCGAACCGCCAGTTTTTGGTAAGAAAAATGACAAATTCTAGTGACACTTTTATTAATTCGCCAGTTTCTATTTTTCTTCCAAACCGCACCGACCCGCACCGCTATTAAATCATGTTTTATAAGATTCTAAAAATTCTTTTTTACTTAAGTTTGCTTGTTATTCTATACCTTAGAATATAGTATTACATTACTGCTCGAGGGGAATTCAATATGTCAGTAATCTAAAATAAAGTTGAATTCCAATTCACTTTTCAATCTTTTTTTTTTTTTTTGGCCATGTTGCAAACTTTCATCAGCTCACTTTTCAATCTAAATACTTTTCAACAGTAAACATTTTCAATATATTGTAAACCCTGAATGATATTAATTTTATGTATTGTATTTGATCATTGTAGCTTCCACAGATGCTTGTAATGAACTGATGGCATAGTCGTTGATATTATCATGTTGTTGCTACACTTGTCGCATCGAAGAAAGTTTCAAGATGCTTAACATCACCAGATCTCTCGCTTTTTTACTCTTTGATTTAAGTTTTGTAATTTGAATTATATTTTTATAAACCGCCAATCCGGTAACCGCCAAGGTAAATCCGCCATTATTTGCCAACCAAACCGCCCGTTTTTGATAAGGAAAATGACAAATTCTAGTGACACTTTTATCAATCCGCCATCCGCCATCCGCCATCCGCCATACGGTTTCTATTTTTCTCTCAAACCGCACCGACCCACACCCCAAGACACCCCTAGTTGTAAATATAAAAATGAATGACAAAAAATTTAACTTGGTTCAAATGTTTCCCAATTTAAAAAAAAAAAAAACACACTCGACTCAAAATGAACTTGATCTAGAAATTTCATCAATTTGTGTTGTGCAATATTATCAATGGATATATGAATTTCCATGTCAATATATTTCAATTTGTGGTTGTGTGACACAAATAAAACGAGCATGCAGAGTTTAAAGAGGTGTTTTTTTTATTTTCTTATTTTTAAATTCGAGTACTTGAAAGAAGGTTGCGTTAGAGAGATAAGAGGACAAATGAGGAAATGTTGCATAACGTTTTTTCATATACTTGGTTTGTAATTTGTTTAGATCACTAAGAGTTAATAATTTGACAAAGTATCTAATACTAAAGAGACATAACTCATGTCTCACTCAAGAAGGATTCCTATCCCATAATATTTGTGTAATAGCAATGAGTAGCTTATAACAAAAATGTAAGAGTGCTATGAGAACATGTGAATCATCTAGTATAAAGAGAAATGTTGCACACTTGGTTCCCATCTCTTTCTTTTTTATTGTATTTGTTATGATTATTTAGAGCTAACAATTTGACATGGCAACTTATACTAAAGAGACATATCTTATTACTCAAAGGTGATTTCTGTCCCATATTATATGATAGCAATGAGTTACTCTAACTATGATCGTGATGTAGGAAGGATCCTCCTTTGCTTTTTTCTTTTTCTTCTACTTTTTTGATCACGAGAGTTAATCATTTAGGAAGACACGTGGTACTAAAGAGACGATCTTGTGTCTCACAATTGAATTCATGTCTCACATGTGCAGAAAGGGCAATTATTTGACAAGACATTTTATATTCCACATGAGATCTTTGTTTAGGACTATATACGCAGTAGTTAGGAGTTACTCCAATTCTAGTAGTGTGATCAGGAGACCCCATTTTTTCCTTTTGATTTTTCTTTTACTACTTTTGATCATTAAGAGTTAATTGGTAAACAAGGCATTTGATACAAAAGAGATATCTTGTGCCTTACAATGGGAATCATATCCTGTATCGTGTGATAACAATTAATTATTTGGCAAGTTATCAAGTACAAAATTGATATATTTTGTGCCTCACATGGGATTTACTCTCATTTTATAACGTAATGATGAGTTATTTTAACTCTAATCGTGTTAACAGGAGGGTCTATTCATTTTTCATTTTCCATCTTCCATCTTGCTTTTTTACTTTTACCTTTTTTTATCAGTAAAAATTAATAATTTATCAAGGCTCCTTCTAATAAAGAGACTTCCTGTGTATGACATGGGATTCCTATTCTATTTATGTGGTAAGAGTTAATCATTTGACAAGATATTTGATATTAAAAAAACATATGTTATGTCTTATGTGGAATCCATGTCTTACAAACACTTTAGAACTAAAAAGATATGTTGGGTCTCTCATGGGATTCTTGTCCCATATGGCGAGGTAGCCATTACTCTTTTAATTTAGAACTAACGAAACAAGATATATCTTGTGTTTCACATAAAATAATCATTTGAGAAGTTAGGTATTTGTTACTAAAGAGACATATCTTGTGCCTCACATCGCATGAGACTTGCTTATAGTGTATTGTAGCATTGAATTATATTTGAACTCTTATTGTAGAGTAGGGAGAGATTTAAACAAGGAGATAAAAGCGAAATGAGAGAGAATCTAGTCACGTTATGTATAATATATGCAATATTTTCTTGAAATTAATTAATTTATTTATTTTGTGTGTGCCATGTGATAGAAGATAACCACAACTATGTAGAGACTGAAATACAACTTTGCAGAAATTTGATGTTCAATTAGCGCATGTCATGAACACATGCTTTGTTAAAGAAGTCTTCCATTGAATCTGATTGACAAAAAACATAAAAATGTATTTGGATTATGAATTTAAATAGGATTTGAAAAAGAAAAAAGAAAAGATGGATGGAATATTTAGATTTAAATTGATAAAATTAAAAACTTAAGATTTATTTATTAAAAAAGATTTTTTTTTTTTTTTTTTTTTTCTGAAAAGGAAAAAAAAGAAGAGAAGAAAAGAAGGCCTAATCTAAATGCAATTGCATGCCTATATATATGTACACAACCTGCATGCAAGTCCCTCAAACTCCTTAAACCAATCTCTCTTCCTTCTTTTGCTGGTTCCAATCTGTTTTGTCTTCAATTGTTTGTTCTCTGGTCAACACCCACTTCGTTGTCAAGTAAATAATCTGAGCCTTCTTTATTTTTGCTCCAATCTAGCATCTGCATTCATCATTACTATTGCTCTACCTGAGTCATCATGTAGCATTTTGGTGTTGTACTAGCTTATGTTACATGGAAAATCCTATAATACACAATTCATTTTGGGTGTATTATATCCGCCAGTTATGATGTTTGTAATATTTAATTATGATCTCTATTATGATATTAGTTATGACTAACTTTTGCCTACAACACAAATTTTTTTTTCTTAGCCAAAGTCAGTTGTTAGTGATTAGATTAGCACTTATAGGAGTAGGTAACCCACCATTGCAAAGCACCAAGTGTTTACTTCCTAATTCAATTACCTCTTTAAGGAGAGTTGAATTTGACTAAAGTTCTTAGGAGAGTCAAGGTGGCCAACTAGGCTAGGCCTAGTTGGTTAACTTTTGCCTACAATTTGTTAGGCAAAAGTATCATAAATAAGTTAAAAAAAATAGTTGATTATCTAAAAGTTGAGAAATGAATAATTTTAGTTTCTACTTTCTGATTATCTGATTTTAGTTTACAATAAACTACACCAAACAACGTCGTTGCAATATTGTTTATAACCTATTGTGATTATAATTGAAAAATCTAATTATTCCTTATGTGGTGTTTAGTTATGAGTCATTATTATTTTTTAATTATAACATTTGAGAGTGTGTACTCTAGAATGAATTAAATATTCATATTGGTTACTCGATACTTGAAACAATGGTGTTAGGTATGCGTTTAATACTTTTCATTAGGCACTTTTATATATTTGTATTTAATATTATTTTTATATGTATATATTGTTATACAATAACTATAAAATCATAAAATACCTTTTTGACACCATATATTGCATAGAAATTAAGATTTTAAAAACAAAAATTTAGGGACAAATTATCTTAGTTTCCAAAAGTATTATATAATATTGTAATTTTAGTGACGAAAATAGACATTTAGGCCTAGTTTGGGAAGATTGAAAAAGACAAAAGTCAAAAAGTCACTATCATATTTAAGTCACATCACCTAACACATCACTTCAAACCCAACCCAAACCCAACCCATATTTCATAAAAAGTCAAAAGTGCACCTATTTGGTAGTCTCAAGCTAGGCCTTAGCCATCTATTACTATCTTTTTAGACTGAAATTTTCAATTAAATAAGTAAGGCCAAGTTTGGGATAAGCAAAATAATCCAAAAAGTCAAAAAGTTACTCAAAAAGTTAAAAAGTTAACACTATTCACCAAAAGTCAACAATTACAGCTGCACAACTCCCAATTTAAATTTTCCTCTAAAAACCAATTTTTTCATAAAAAGTCATAAAGTTAACCTAAACATCCATATTTTCAACCTTAATTTTTTAGTCCAAAAAGACAAAAAGTACATTAGTCTTCCCAAACTTGGCCTAAATCTTTTTTGGCACGAAATTGTTAATCCCTAAAAGAATTTTCATTAGTGACATTTTCAAAATTGATTGCTAAAGGTCTTTTTTATTTATTTATTATTTTATATCTTTTAGGACAATATTTTAGTGATCAACAACAAAAATTGATCTCTTAATATTTTTTGTAGTAAAATTTTAAATCAGAACTGGTCTTGGGGTAAGGCTTGTGTCTTAGGCCCCAAAAAAAGGCCCAAAATAGAGTCCCCAAATTTAGTCGTGTCTTATAGTATATTACAAATTCAAATAGGTCCAATTTATTTTTGTTGCTTTAGGCTAGTCTAAAGGGTCCAAAAAATTCTATTGGGCCCAAATGAAAAAAAATTATTTATAAGCGTGGTTTCATCCAATTGAAATTAAAACATATACAAACAAAGTGTTGTTTTGGCCTAATTTTTAATATTTTTGAGTATTTGTAATGATTTCTTCCTATTTTAATATATAAAAGTAAATTTTAGTTTATAATTTTAATGATTATATGTACAAGTAAATTTAAATAAAAAATTTGTTGATACTTATCATTTTATGCATAGATTTTTTATTTTATATATATATATATATATATATGTGTGTGTGTGTGAGGGCCCCATTTTCATTGTTCGCCTTGGGTAGGGGTGTAAAAACTCAAGAGGGAGGTTAGTGTAGTTTACCAAAACAAGAAAAATTTTATTTGCTCCTCCTGCCTCAATCCAATATGGTTCAATTGTTACCTTCCGAATAACAATTGCCTTTCTTGGCTGTTAATGTACCTTAACGCCGTATTTGGTTGAAAGATTGAGGAAGGAATTCGAAAAGAAAAAGGAAAAAAGTATATGAAACTAGGTAAAATATAAATATATTTTATATTTACATTTTATCTACCTTTTTTTCTTTCTATTTTCAAATCCCTTCCTAAATCTCCAACCAAATATAGCATAACTGACTTGCCAACGTTTTTCGCCACTTTTGTCTGTTTTGCTGGTATAATTGTTGTATTTTAAGGGAAACAGAAGTTATTGTTTTTTTGAATTGTTGGGCAACTTAAAGTGCACTAGTAGAAGAGTTACACACCACTGTGTAAACTTTCCCATATGAGCAATCGATACATGTATTAGTTTTCGTAGAAGGTTGAAAGGGTTACAATTACTGATGTATCTCCCCTAATCTTAGATTGGACTTTTTTTTCTAAGATCTAAACCCTCCTAATAAGTATAAATGCTTCATTTCTTTCACTTTTGATATAGAAACAAATTTCCAATTCACTTCAATTTTAACCATTTTAGCATGGAATTGATTTTCCAAACCAAATGAATAAATCAAACTCAAACACATTCAAAACTCGTAACCCTTGCATTGCAAAACCTTAAGTTTGACAAATTCCATTATACATTATTCTACTTAACTAATCAACTCCAAAAAAAAAAAAAAAAACCCTTCTAATCTCAAGAGTCAAACCCTCCACTCCCCTATCTCAAAGATTTTCCCATCAAAATTTCACATACGTAAACATATATATCTATATATATTGCAAACCCTAGATAAGAAAGGAAGAAGGTTGGGAACAATTTTTTTTGTTTTTTTGGGTTAAAATAGTTCAAATAAGTTAAAAGAATCAGAAAAAAATAAAATGTTATATCTTGTCTACCAACTAATTATTTTTTTTCTAACCATCTATTCAACTAAAAGAAATTTACAAATTATTTTAAATACAATTTGTTTTCATTTAATGAAATAATTTTAAAAAAATTAACCAAAATAGTCAAGTTATGGGCTTAGAACAAGAACGATTACCTTTTTGGTGACGTAGAGATCAGAATGAAATGAAAGCCTCAGCGATACATGTGGCGATTTCCATAGCTGCTCTGTAGAGAGAGAGAGAGAGAGACAGAGAGAGAAAGAGAGATCTAGAGTGCTTTTCGGAATGGCAACGGGGCGGGGCCGGGGATCACCCTCCCCGTCCCCGATCCCCGATGGTAAGAATATCCCCGTCCCCGGTCCCGATCCCCAACGGGGAACATATTACCATTCCCGTCCCCGTCCCCCAACGGGGATCGGGTTTCCCCGACCTCGAAAATTTTCCGAATCAAATAAAAAAAAAAACTGTTGAACAGATGTAGCACTATGTTGAAACTACACGAAACGCAGATCTGTGTATACAAAAAATACATACATGAGGAGCAGATCTGTGTATACAAAATAAATACATAAATACAAAAAAATTGTGCCATGATTTTGTTGTAGGCAGATCTGTGTATACAAAAAATACACGAAACGCAGATCGGCACTTTCGTTGAACAGATCTATATTTGTTCAAAAAAAATATAAAAAAAATCTGTATACACAAACAGATCTGTTACAGATCTCTTTTCATTCAAACAAAATTTAAAAAAAAAAATCTATATACCTACATACATGAGGACGACGATTGACGGAGGAAGGAGGACGATCGGCGGAAGAGGAGGATGGAGGAGAACGATCGGCGAAGGAAGAGGATGATCGGCGGAGGAGGATAACCGAGGAGAACCATCGGCGTCGCGGAGAGGTGCGAGGGTGAGAGTAGAAGAGAGAGAAGAGATAGAGGAAATTGTAATTTTTCGGTACTGAGATGAGGTGAGGTTTCGGCACTGTGATGATCGGCGGAGGAGGAAGACCGAGTAGAAGAGAGAGAGAGTAGAGTGAAGAGAGAGAGAGAGACGGGGCTGGAAGGAACAACCAGGAAATTAGTAAATTAGTTTGTATATGTGTATATATATATATAGGGGTAAATTAGTAAATTCATTTCGGAAAAAATGGGTCGAGGAGCAGCGGGCCGGAACGGGGTTTGTGGGATGCCCTGGCTTGAACATCGATCCTCGTCCTCCCCACTAATCTATTCGGGGATTAAGTTATAAATACCATCCCGTCCCATGAGAGTATTTTTCGGAAAACCCGCTTAAATCGGTCGGGACTGGATCCCCGTCGGTTTCAAATTGCCATCCCTAAGTGCTTTGAAAGCATTGTCGCCAAGCGTTGTCTAGATTGGGTTTGAAAGTTGAGTTGTAAGAGTGGACAATAGCAATAATTGAACGGGAAGCGACCCATTAGTACCAGGCACATTGTAGAAACAGTAGTGGGAATATCCTGAAATTATTCCGCATGTTTCAAAAAATCTTCAATCTTGTATCACTTTCTTTTGTCTTTTTTCTTTTTCCTTTTAGGTACATTAATGCATCACTTTTCCTTCTTTTTCTTTTCTCTCTGCTTTTATTTATTTATAATTTTTAATTTCTTATACTCTTTTGACACCAATATATAATCTTGGTGTGGATGCTATTAGTTTGCTATAAATTGTATATACAAATTGACATGAGTACAATAATTGTAAATCAAATTTTCATATCAAATTTGTGGGGAAAAAATCACTCTGTCAGCTCAAACTAACAAACTTGTGCCATTTTACTCCTAAGCCATTAATTTGAACAATTATTCGCTTAAATTACCAACATTTAATCATTAATGGAGTTAATTTGTTTTACAAAATATTACATTTGTCAGCACACAAAATATTTTGGGTGAAATATTAATAAATTTTAAATAGTAATCTTATTAATTGTTTAGTCCTTTTTTATTATATTTTTTATTTTCGAATTTATGGACCCAAATGTTCCATTCTAGTGTGAATTACATAAAATGTCATTCATAAACGCGCGTGTTATATGTTGAGGGACAAATATGAGTTTTTTTCATAATATTGAAATTATTGAACGTAACACTTCAAAAAAACTCTTTAGTATATTTTTTTCTAAACGTAACACTCTATAGTAACACACCAAAAAACTCTTTAGTATACTTTTCTCAAATATAACAACATAACATTCTACAAAAATTCCTTAGTGTATTTTTTTCAAATGTAACACTCAAATCAATGTAACACTAAAAAATTTTTAGTGTATTTTTTTTCAAACGTAACACACTAAAAAATTCCTTAGTGTATTTTTCTCAAACATAATAATGTAACATTTTAAGAAAATTTCTTAGTATATATATTTTTTTTCAAATGTAACACTCCAATCAATGTAACACTAAAAAATTTTTTAGTGTATTTTTCTCAAACGTAACAAAATAACATTTAAAAAGACTCCTTTGCTGTATTTTTTTTCCAAACGTAACACTCTAATCAATGTAACACACAAAAACTCCTTATTGTACTTTTTCCAAACGTAACACTCCTAATATAACACACCAATGTAACACTAAAAAACTAAATTAACAGAAATGTAGATTTTTATGCTCGATAATCAACACTTCAGCCACCAATTCCCTCAAAAAGAAACTTTCACACCTTACATTTCTATTTTCATCCCAAAAACAAACCAAAAAATTGGAAAAATAAATTACAAAAGGACATTCACTTACACTCAAATGGCATCAAATCAAATAAATACAAATTTCTAAAACAAAAAGAACTAATTTGTTCATAAGAAAACTCTTACGACTAAATGCAGCTACATTCCCCATATGCGATTTATGAATAATTTTTTCAAATATTTATATATGTGGTCTATTTTATTTGATGGTATTTAGTGATTGCAATTTGTTACAATTGGTGAATTTGGTGTTTTACTAATTATTTTCAAATTCTATTTATTGTGTTGGCTTTTTTACTAATAGTTAAAATGTCAAAACACCTAAACCCTAAACACCTAATCGACATTTTTTTTTTTTATATATATACATTTTTTAATAAAAAATTAAAAAATCAACTAAAATAACTACATAACAAACGAAAGTTTTGTATCGCTTTCTTTTTTTTTTTTTTTCCTCTTTAACCACATGTTGGTAAATGTATCTTTAAAAAATGAGTTTAATAACAAACAACTTGGATATACATGCTGTTTTGTGTTCCCATACAAGTTTTATTTTTTTGATCAGCAAAGAAAAAGACTTTATTGATATAAGAGCAAAATACAAGATACAAGGACAACACACATCAATAAAGAGAGGCAAGTGCAAAAGTATCACGATGAGCTAAATCATTCAAACTATGTTAGTACCAAGAAGCCTATCTTATCATTTGCTAGCACCCCCAAAATTGGTGAGTAACCAACCAAAGAGACAGGAGAAACTCCAAATCAACAGCTGAGAGCAAAACAAGAAAACAGTAGCAGAACAAAACAAGGAAAACAACAGAGCATCCTTAGGTTAGCCTCAATAGGTAGACACTAGTATTGCAAATTTGACACTAAAGACCACCAGCAATTCAACCACAGCCAACAAAAACAGAACTGGAGGTGGAAAGAAGAACAAAGAAAACAGTACAAAAACAACAGCAGTGCCAATCAACCTCAACAGACATACAACAACAACTTCAGATCCTTAGGCAGAACTTAACCAGATCACACAGTTCCTCTATATTTGGTTGAATAGCCTTCAACTCATACAACATCATACACCAGTAGCAATCTAGCAAAGATCAATTCGCTTGCAAAGATTATATACTCATTCCCGAAGTTCTCGACACCAACAAAGCACACCAAAGAAAATAGAACTTGAAACATAGTAGTAATAGCAAGAATTTACATAATCTAAGCCAAAGCAAGAATCAAGCAAATTGGCAGATAGTAAGTCAAACAGAATCAAGCAGAGAAGAATAATTCCACTACAAGGCCCTACTGCATACATTGCAAATGCTTAACTTGATAAATATTAAACACATACTCATTCACTGTGTACCCTTGCCCAATTGAGTGAGTTTTCACCAAAGAGCCACTCTAAATTTAATAAGCACACGAGATCTTCATAGGTCTGCTATAGCCCATTGAATGTATAATCATTCTTGCATTTCTAGAGGGACCATAAACTAGCAAACTGTGATTGCTCTCCAAAATTGCTTTTCCTTTTTCCTAAACTTCTAGCCCAAACCCACTAGTGTATTAGCATGACTATCGAGCTAGGAGACCCAATGCAAACCCCAAAGACTTAATTAGGTTGGACCAAACTTTCCAAGCAAAGGGCACAACAACAACACATGACTAAGTGATTCAACCTCGCTTGATAGAACACACAATGAGCTAATCTGTATTGAGGATGCCAATCCTATGTAAGTAGTCGAGGACTTTATTCTCCTTTCCAAGCCAATTAAGAGAAAAATTAGGCTTTATGAGGAGAGGATTGTGCCAAATCAAATCAAGAATTTCCAAAGAAGGTCCATTCAAAGATTCACACCATTTAACAACACTTTTGACACTAAACATACTTGAAAGATTAGATTTCCACCAAAACATATCAATTGATTCCAATCTCAATGCAGGCCCTTATCTAAGACAACTCTTAATCTCTAGCTCATCTTCCTCCCATGCCAATAAGGGCCTTCAAGTTAAGTTCCTAATTGTTTTGATGATTTAGCCCTAGACAATTGCAATTGCAAGGTGATGCCTCTATCCGCTGATAAGTAGTAAAATCTAGGAAATTGGGACTTCAAGCACTTGGTTCCCAACCAGCTATCAACCCGTAAACTAATTCTTTCACCATTACCAATCTTGATTTCAACATTCTCCAAATAATAATTGAACAAGCTATTAGAATCACTAACAAAAATAATGTCACTCCATACTCTTGAGATATTATTTGCCTCCACATGAAATGGAAACCATCTACCTCCTTCTCGACTAATACTTGCCGCAGATGACTTGTTTCCATAATAAACTGCCTTCCTTCCCAAACCTCCACCACCATTTAGCAAGAAGGTCATACTCAATATTTTTAAGTTTCTTATGCCCATTTAACCTTGCTTCTTATACATGGTTAAATCCTTCTATTTTACTAACCTAACTTTCCTTCTCACATCCTAATCACCCCACAAAAGGTCACTTGTATCTTGTCCAACTCTTTACCACATCGCTAGACAATGTACCAAAGAGAGACATATAGTAAACGGGTAGTGAAGAAAGGACAAATTTGATTAATATTACTCTACCAAAGAAATACAACAACCTCCTCTTCCAACTCGACAGCTTTTTTTCAGAAATTGTCCACCATAGGCTTCCATATGGCTCTCCTAGATGAGTTGGCTCCTAATGGCAATCTAAGATACTTCAATGGGAGCTTCTAATATGTATAGTTCACTTAAAAGCAAAATTTTTCACACACTCATCGATAACCTTACTCCACAAACACCACTCTTGTGGAAGTTGATCTTCAACCCGAGATTATCTCAAAGCATCAAGTATTCTTTTCACGCTAACACTTAAGACCACTGGGCTTCACAAAAGATAATTGTGTCATCCGCAAATTGAGATGGGAGATGTTGATGGCATTTGACCCAATGATTACACCTTTGATCAAGCTTCTAACCCTTTTGCTATTGCAAGAAGTAGGTTTAAACCCTCACCACCACATTAAATAGGAAAGGTGATATTGGATCACCTTGTCTAAGTCCTTTTGAGGGCAAAATGTGTGGGTGAACCATTAACCAACATAGAGATTTTTGCTTAGGAAAGACAGTATTTAATCTAATTCACCCACTCAAAGACCAAACCCAAAATTTGCTAGCATTTGGATGAGATAGTTCTAATTGATCGTATCATATGCTTTTGGAAATCCAACTTTAATATCAGGCCCTTCCTTCTTTTTTTTTCACCAGTCCACCACCTCATTGGCTATCAATACACCATCCAGGATATTCCTACTCCCTAGAAACACAGATTGAGCATGATCAATAACAAGAGGAAACACTTTTTTCAATCTATTAGCAAGCACCTTGGAAAGAATTTTGTAAGTGGAGTTTATAAGACTGATAGGCCTATAGTCTTGAATTCCTATGGGGTTGTTTTTTTTAGGGACCAATGTAACAAATGTTCTATTTAAGCCTCCAACCAAGCTGTTGTTAACAAAACACTCCTTTATAAAAGTGATGATATCATTTTTCATAAATTTCCACCCTTTTTTTTATAGCAAGTCATATTAAACCTATCTGGCCCAGGGGCCTTATTCCCATCACAGTCTGCTACAGCTGCCTAAATTTCATGTTCAGAGAATTCCACATCCAAACAGGTGAAGTGTTGGGTCTGTGCAATGACATTGAATGGGCCCAAAAGCTGGGGTCTATACACCCATTACTGTAAAAGCTTAACGTGAAGTGATCATACATAGCTTGTTTGACCTCAACAGGTTCTTTCACTAATTCCACATTCACTGACATGGAATCAATTGCATTGGCGTTATGTCTTTTAGTAGCTATGATGCGGAAAAAATTTGTATTTTTATTTTCGTTAAGATTCCAGTTCAGCCTTGACTTCTGTATCCAAATTCTTTCCAACATCTTTCTGAGCTTCTACATTTCACCCCTTACCTCACCTCTCTTCTTCTTCTACCTTCATCCTCATCCAGGTCTCTACTCCAACAATTAGATCTATGGCATATAAGTTCTCTTCAGCTTGCCTCAATTTAGAGTCCATATTCCCAAACGCTTCAGAATTCCACTGCTTTAAAGATTGTTTAAGTGCCTTCAACTTAATTTTCAGTTTGTACCCTGCCCAACCTTCCACTT
This sequence comes from Camellia lanceoleosa, assembly GCA_025200525.1. Lineage (NCBI taxonomy): Eukaryota > Viridiplantae > Streptophyta > Magnoliopsida > Ericales > Theaceae > Camellia > Camellia lanceoleosa. The sequence continues at coordinate 94,270,849 of CM045771.1, forward strand.
GAGTACCCACCCACATTTGCTTCACTACATTTAGAAAAGAGGGGTGAGATGCCCAAGCATTGATGAATCTAAAAGGCTTTGGGCCCCAATTTCTGACATCCTCCATTAGGATAATAGGACAGTGATTTGAGATGGATCTAGGGAGACCCCAAAGTTTGTATCTAAACCATTCCAACCATTCTAGCCCAACAAGGAACCTGTCTAGCCTGCTTCATCTCTCACTTTCTATTGAATTACACCATGTAAATTTTTTACCAAACATAGGTAAGTCAATCAGTTTAAGACTACTTATGAAATTACAGAAATCTGCCATTCCCCTATTCCTTCTTACACAACCCTTCCTTTTCATCTATTGATTTGATTTCATTAAAGTCCCTCTTCCCTCCCCATGGGCGATGCACTAGCTTTGGGAAAACAACCTTAAGATTGAGCAAAGAGACCCATAAGCTTCTTCTAGCAATCACATCATTAGGTGCATACATATTCACAATCACACAGTCCAAGCTATTAAATAAGGTACATGATAGTATGATGAAACTCCTGTTATAGCAACAGTCAGCTAGAAAGAAGACTTCAGGCTTCCACACAAATAATAGACTCCAAAGACTCAAAGAACATCCACATTCATGGAATCAACTAGGTTATGGGGTAGACTTCACAAATTGATCTGAAATGTTTGCATTTTTTGTTTCTTGTAACAGCACCATATCCACTTTTCTTTTTTTGATAACTGTTTTGAGTCTCCTTATCTTCTCAGACTGACCAAGTCCTCTAATATTCCAAGAAAGAATCTTCATAAGCACTTACTATTCACTCTTGAGCCACCCTTGATATCGAACTAAACCCCTCGACCATCACTTCTAACAAAGAAATGCCCATGTCATTCTCCTCCATTTCAATTAATTTCTTATCTTCTCAGACCGACCAAGTCCTCTAATATTCCAAGAAAGAATCTTCATAAGCACTTACTATTCACTCTTGAGCCACCCTTGATACTGAACTAAACCCCTGCACCATCACTTCTAACAAAGGCTGTCGCCCATGTCATTCTCTCCATTTCAATTAATTTCTTCATAACTTCATCATCTTTTGCCTTCAAAATCAATGCCTAGATTTTTCCCAAGTTGAAGAGTATCTTGAGCCTCCTTTAACAATGGATCTCATCACATAGGACAATGAAGAAGAAATTGCAAGCAATGCTTCTAAAGATGGCCCCTCTTTGAAACCCCCTTTTCATCACTATTTTCCTCTAGTTTTTCTTACTTTTTCCTTTGCTCTCCTTGCCTTCTATTATCGCATTAGGTTCATTATTTGGATTGCCTTGACTATCTCCTTCATTACCGACCTTAGCCATACCTTTCCATTTCCCACTTGGGCTTGAATATGTGATAGAGCCAAGTTCTCAAAGAATCACAACTAGGACCCAAATTTTAATTGATTTGTAGAAATGCCCCTCGCTCAGTCATTCATCGGACCATCAAAATGGGCTTGATCAAAAACTACTTCTAAATTAATGCTGGGCTTTGTAGGTCCATTTCCACTAAAACTTGTCATAAGCCCATCAGAACCTAATCCACCTTTAACTCTCCCACTTTCTGTGGCTAATCTCTGCCTGTTTTTCTTGATTGCTTCCAACATTCCACCTTGGCCCATATTGACCTCTTCATTTTGACTTTTACTAGCAACACACTCAACTGAGGTATTAGGCATGCTTCCCTTGAGCCTTGTGCACTAACCCTCTTCTACGCTAGGTCCTATACTGCTACATGTCTCATTTACTACAGAGACAACAAAGAGACTATTATTTGCGCCCTTAGACTCCACCACCAATTTGTCATTTCCATTTGCAACTGCAGACACATCATTTTCATAGGCCACCTGATCCCCTTGTTGCATCACGTTACGCACAGCTTCCTCCATTCCTCTGCAGTTTCAAAGGTAGACTTATCGTTCATTTTTCAAATTATGAATTATTTGATCATTATACAATAATCTAAAATTATTATCATAATTTCACTAAATTAATGGAATCTTGAAAATTGTTCCTATGTTTTAAAATCTCCTAAATATTGCATCGCTTTTTCTTTTTTCGCTCTTCTTTATTTTTATTTCCTTTTCTTTTTTAGTACATTTCTTAGCTATAAAAGCACAAGACTTAATATATCGTGATATCCTATAGCGATCCCGGTTTCCTTTCGCTATTTGTTGTATCCGCATTTTGGTTCCGTGGAGTTGGTAGTTGTATATCTTGTTGTCATCCTTTAATCCCATTTGATTGAGTTTTAGGATGTATTGGGCATGTTTCGAGTGTGGGCTGAGCCTTGGTCTAAGTTCTTATTGCCCGCTTTTTGGTCGCCGCGGAAGTCTTCTCAAGGCCGAGCTGGTTTACACCTTCCAAAGATTTTGTGTCTTTGCAAAACTTCGCAGTATGATTTCTACACTCGAGCTGGTTTTACGCCGAAGTGAGGAAGCGCCGAGCGGCTTGTCGGCGCCGAGCCGGTTGTACATTCTGGTGAAAGTTCTCGACGGGATAATCCACGCCAAGCTGATCGGGTTTTTCGACTCGAGCGATGTGTTTCACTCTTGTGTCTTGGCGCCGAGCGGGCCTTATTGCGCTTGAGCTGACCGTCAGATATCGATAACAAATAGGCATTTTTGAATCACTTTTGCATTCACTCTCTCTTACTTTCTAAAAGATATTTTGAGAGCTTCTCTAAAAACCTAACTTCTCTCTAGGGTTTGATCTAGCTAGAGTGTTTTCCTAACCTTTGGCCTTTTACAAAAGTTGTTGATCGTTGATGGCTATCTTCTGATCCAACAATCTTGGGATTTGGAGCACATTGGGTTTTCGCCATCTTCTACATTTGAGTTCTTCACTTCGAGGTAGGGATACCCTACTCCATATTATAGGTTTTGTCATGTTTTGGTTATTTTGATATGTTGGTGTCGTTTGGTAATTTTGGGAAAAGTTAGGATTTGATTTATAATTTGAGAAAAAAGGGGTTTTTCATGTATTGAATACCATATGTTTGTAAGTCATGAAAAATGACACTGATAGTGTCAAATTCAGAAAATTGGACCTTAGGGTCGATTGTTGATGAAATGGGGAAAAATGCCCTAATTGTTGTAATAAATTAATTGGTATAATTAATTTAGGGAAAAGTATGGGATTTAGTTGAAATCTATAAAATTGGGAAATTAGTGGTTAAATGGTGTAGTTGGATAATTTAATCATTCACCTATGAAAATGTCGAGTTTATATTTGTTAATACATTTATTTCGCTTAGAAATAACTGCTTTGGGCTATCGTGAGGATAGTCGGAGTGTTGTAGACATTGCATGTTGATTAGGAAAACCTAAACTAATTACGTAAATAAGTCATTGAATATGACGGTTGAATTAATACAAAGAAATACGCCAGTATTGATTGAATATGGTATATGTCATGTGTTAAATACATTGAATATGCATATTGTTTGGGAGGAGATAGGGATGTACTCCATGGTTTGAGGGAAGATAGGGGATGGACTCTCAAACCAGCTTTGGGAGGAGAAAGGGATGGACTTTATTAGTACAACAAATATGTGTATTTATTGATTTATGAAAGTGTTTTAGCATGTTAAATATGTGTACTTATTGATTTATGGAAGTGCTTTAATATGAGCCTTAGTCTCATTTGAATTGTTGATAATGGATTTAATAGTGTTAACCATCTATCGAATGCTATTGCTCTAGTCAATTTTTATATTTGGTTTAGTATATTTCATTGGTTGTGGCTCACCCTATACGAACATCATTTTCGTGTCCAGTGATATGCTACCTCCAAGGGCTTAGCTTGGAAGGATTTGGATTTGAAGACCTGCTTTTAGTTAGTTGTTATTTGATATTACATGGAAACTCGCCAAGGGCTTAATGTGTAATTGAGTTAGTACTGCACTTCGTGGTCCAAATGTTGGCTTGAAAGTCGTAGTCTGTGAGGGCATTTATTTTCGATGTTACATGTAATGTCTTTCAATAAGAATACTCATGAATGGAATAATGTTTTGTTTTCTTATATCAATGCATGTCCATATTGTGTATATTGTGGGTTTATTTTGAGGGCGCTATAACTTGGTATCGGAGCGTAGCGGGTTTCAATACTTTGGGTACGTGGGAAGTGATTAGTATCTCAATGGGTTTGTCTCGCTTGTTAGAGACTTATGTGTGATAGTATGTGTTTATTTGATAACATGTTTATATGACTATTTGGGTATGGGATTTGATTTCTAGGATGTTGATTGATCCTCGAGTTTCTATGAGTCTTGTTGAAAAGCACTTGATCAATGTCAAGCTTCCAACCTAACTCTAGCAACGCTTTGGGACCTGCTATTATCCGTGAATGAAATTCGTAGGTGCTTATGTAATTATGTGCTTACGCGGAGTGAATTATCGTTGTCCAATGCATTAGGACGCAAAGAGAAGCTTCGCACATTTATTAATGTGCAAACGATAATTGTCTTTGTTACCTTTTATTAGATGTCGAGGACGAGGACGCGTAGGTGTGGTAGCCGTGGTAGGCGTGAGATGCCCATACCGGATGAGATTCCGAGCAAGAGAGAGGAGTTGGCTAGGCCAATGTGGCCGAGCTTAGTAGGTCACAGTTATGGGTGCCTTAGCCCGCAAGATAGCAGGGCATTCAGGAGTCATTAGGCATTCTCGTATAAGAATCAAGCCTGTGTTCATGTTGCGTATGCAGGCCTGTGATTCAAGAGAGTTCTTCCTGCCTAATCCGAACGAAGTTTGTATGTGATTCAAAAGAGCCGCTTATGCGTATGAATGGCTCAAATGCACAACGAAGACGCTTTGAGATGCTTGGCATCAAGATTCGGTTCAAGGTGACCTGGCATCTTTCCAAATTAAGGAGATGCGGCGGGTGGAAATTCACCAGAGGTCAGATAGAGGGACTTGAGAGGCCTTCAGAGAGTCGCTTCCAGAGAAGTTCCCTGCCTCACCGTCCGTGAGAGGTTGAGGAAGCAATTTTGCCAAATTTTTACAACCGAGCCTTCAAAGGGTCGAGCTTGAGGCCGTGATTACCGCTTGTCCAAGTTTGCACCTGAGTTGGTGGCGTCTGAGGAATGCCGTTGTCTTGAGTTCGAGAAGAAGTTGAGGCATGGCCTCAAGATGAGAGTTGGGGGTTCTATGACCCGAGAGTATGGGCGTCTGGTGGATGCTGCAGCCCACATGGAGATCATGATGCACGAGGAGGAGGAGAGGCAGAGGGGTTCCAAGAGGAATCAGGATGGCCAGAGTGATGGCAGGAAACAGAGAGGTTTTACCCCTCAGCAATCTCAGAGTAGCTTTACTAGATCGACTTTTCCAGTGCCGAGTGCAAGTTCTGGGAAAGGCAGCCAGGGAGACATTACCTATATCAAATGTGGTCAGCTGGGCCACAAGTCTCTAGTTTGCTCGCAGGCGAAGGAGGCAGAGAGCAGCCATCTTCGGCCGATCTCGTGAGCCAGAGTCGTATAGGGTCAACCATCGCCTTGTTATCACAGGGTCAGCAGGCACCTAAGAGGTTTTGCCCGCATTGAGTGGCACATCCGTGCATCTAGTTTGAGGCAAACTCGAGCCATCACCAACTCACGGCTTAGGCCTCGAGGGCCAATCGTGAGTTTATCGTCCCCATCATGAGAAGCGTTTTATGCTCCTAGGGGTGAGCAGAGATCGAGACCGTCAAGGCGCTGCGGTATGCCGTTAATGCGACAGATCTTGTGCTCGCCCATCCGCCGGAGAGGTACCTTTTTGTTTTGCAACTTGGTTGCTAATGTGTTGATTGATACGGGTATCCAATTCTTTTTATATCTCGCCGATTTGCATCTGCTTTTGGAATTGAGTTGGCACAATTAGCATCTTCTATATGTGTTGTATCACCTCTTGGGGTGAATTGATCTTGAAGCGAGTGTAGAGGTTGTGATATAGAGGTCGCCACCATCGCCTGCCTCCTTTTGTAGTTATGCCCATGAAGGGTTTTGATGTTATTTTGGGTATGGATCAAGTTATCGCTATACCGGGCGACATCGACTACTACCGCCAGAGGGTCACAAAGATGTACCTTGAACGGGAGTGTTTTCATTTTTGGGGATCGGGTTGGTAGGTTGCCACCGGTATGATTCATGAGGATGAGTGAGCTTAGGGGTCTACTTGCTAGCTTTATGAGTAGTGAGTGTGAGGAGACCTGCATTGTTTTGCCGAGAGTGGTTTGTGAGTATTCGGATGTTTTTCCCGAGGACCTCGTTAGTTTGCCACCTCACCGCGGAGATAGAATTATCCATTGATTTAGTGGCTCCAAGACGCGCGATTTCTATGGCACCACCGCTTTTTCCTCACCGAGTTGAAAGCTGAGTCAAGATTCAAATTTCCAGGAGTTGCCGGATAAGGGCTTTGTTCACCCTAGTGTTTTGTCATGGGGAGCACCGCCCTCTTTGCTAAAAAAGAAAGATGGTGCCTTAAGACTTTGTATCGACTATCAGAGTTGAATCGGCTACTGCTAAGAATAAGTACCCTATGCCTCAGACAGATGATTTGTTTGACTAGTTGAAGGGTTCCGTTGTTTCTCTAAGATAGACTTAAGATCGGGTTACCACCAGCTTGAGAGTCAAGGAGGAGGATATCCCAAGACGGCATTCCACGTGGTATGGCTATTATGAGTTTCGGTGATGCCGCTTTGGGCTCACCAATGCACCCCAAGTTTTTATGGATTTGATGAACCGATCTTCCGGAAATTCTTAGATCATTTTGTTGTCGCTGTGGATGACATCCTTATCTATTCACCTTCCGAGGAAGAGCACGAGGAACACTTGAGAGTGGTGCTTGAGTTACTTAGAGTCCATAAGCTTTATGCCAAGTTTGGAAAGTGTGAGTTCAAGCAGGAGAAGTCAAGTTCTTAGGCCACGTGGTTTCTCGGGGAAGGGCCGTCTGCTGATACATCCAAGATTGAGGCAAAGGCAAGATTGGGCACAACCTAAGAGTGTGTTTGAGATCCATAGTTTTCAGATTAGCCGGGCATTACTACCGTTTGTGAATGATTTCTCCAAAGTTAGCTTTCATTGTTGACTAGATTGACTCGAAGTGAGTCAAATTTGTATGGAGGA